>PVKZ01000621.1:0-695243 GCA_004027375.1 Macroglossus sobrinus
AGAAGAAGAAGAAGAAGAAGAAGAAGAAGAAGAAGAAGAAGAAGAAGAAGAAGAAGAAGAAGGAATCACATATACTTTATAGGAAAAAAAATACAGTCAATGACAAAACCAAACAAATATAGGAGGATTCAAATATTCTGCCTTTACTCTTACAGGTGGACATAAGTCTGAAGATTTAGCTGTGATGGGTGGAAGTTCAGATAATGAGTGGGACATGGGCTTTGCCTCTACTGGCTGTGGGATTATGAAGGTTGTATTTAAGCTTTCTGAGCCTGTTTTCTCATGTGATTATGCAGGTAAAACATCTGCCTCATAGTTTTCTATAAAATTAAAGGAGAAAAAGAAAAATAAATAATGGGTCTTCCTCTACTTTATGCCTTTATACATATATATTACATATATATTGCATTTTTAATATGCTTTAAAAAATTTTTTAAATTATAGTTGACATATACTATATTAGTTTCAGGTGTACAACATAGTGATTAGACATTGATAAACTTACAAAGTGATCATCACCCTGATAAATGCCTTTTTATATTCCCAAGCCTGGTATAGAGTAGGCATTTAATAAATACTAAGTAAATAAATAAATTAATAATAATTTTACAGTTCTTAGCTTCTCAAATGGCCCCTTAAAACTCAACTGTGAGAAAGAGAAATATGGTGAGCTTTCCATTTTACAGATTCATTCTAATTTAGTCTAGATAATAAAATTATGACCAAGTAAATGAATATCAAGCACAATCTGAAAAACTATTATTGTAATCATCTTTTAGTTCCAATAATACATCTCATGGACAGTTTTGTTAAGTGGCCATTTTTTAGAGGCTTCCAGGTTGCCCGCCCATCAGACTGGACCATACACAATTATAAGGATTCCACAACAGTCTGCAGTCTCTTCCTGCATTTTATAAAGAGCACTTCAAAATGCTCTGGAAAAATCTGTTTGTATGTCCTAAAGCTCCTGAGAGTGAAATGTTACAGTTGGAAGCCGCCTGAAGCTCATTTATACACTGAAGTTATTAATCTCCTTCTTATATGTTTGATATAAGCCCTAGGGCACTTGGGAGGGTGATCCAATTACCCAATTCAGAGAATTGCCCTTTTCTTTCAACCAAGTTCAGAACTCTGAAATTTTGTTCCACCAATGACTTTTTGTTTCAGTCAAACAAGGTCACAGAAGAGGCCAATATCTGCCAAGGCCAACAGGGGTTTCATTTACATGCCCACTAATGCGAGCAACATAAGAACCTCTTGAGAGCATTAAACTAGGGTGTGGGAAAACAGCCTGTTATTTATTTACCAGCTCCACTGCCACCACTGCCAGTTTCTTGCTATTCAACATTTTGGGTTACCATTTTGGACTTAATCAAAATCATCTTCTGTGCATCTGGAAGACACAGTGGAATCTGTGAGTAGGCAAGGAACTTCTAGGGAGATGTTCGGATGGGCCCCAGGGAATGGCTGCTTGAGGCCAGGTAGTGTAGGCACAATCTGCACTTCCTTAGAGCCCAACATTTCCCAGGGTAGCTTGTTCATGACTAAAGTTCAAGGGTTTTCTTTTGCCATTCATCATCTGCCACAGACCTTACACTGCTGATTTTTCTTTATTTGTTTTTATTGTTTCCTTTACAATGAATAGTAAAGCATGAGTTTGTGTAGCTTTAGCTAAGACAGGAACACTTCCATCATGGCCAGAGAGAAGATGGTCAAGCCAATGTCCTATTGATGTCAGAAACACAGATTATCTATTAAAAATGACTGCAGTGTGTTTGCTATTTGAAGCTAATGAACAGTTGAGAATAAGAATTTAACAGATGGTCCAAAGAAATAAGTCAATCCATTTATCAAAACTGCTGAGACTCCCACTTCAGAATTGTGAACAGTTAAATGACACTAAGGTTGTTAAGAGTTAATCTTAGGAAATTTATTAAGCTCGGGGATAACTAGTTATCAAAAAATATGTTTATTCAATTTACCAATAAGTGATACCAGTCTTTGAATTGTTCTGTTTTTGCAATAGAGCAATCAACAGAAACATCTGGAAAACTCTCCTTCCTTCCTATTTCACAAATGTATTAAAATTATCACTGGAAGAAAATTCAGGAAATGAAAAGATAAGGGGAAAAATATTATAGTCTTCTAGTGGTCCAATAATAAAGCCAATAGTTTTTGAGCCTAATATGTTAAAGAAGTGACAAAATTTTGTAAAGAGTTGAAGATATGATTTACAAAAAAGGTAAGATATATTTAAAAGCAAGAAAAGACAGTTTAAAAATAAAATTTAGATAGCCATACAATTTCTGATACATACTGCTCAGATGAGAGAATGTCTTAATTGTCTTTTTGGGGTGGGGGGACAAGAAGAAAGAATTTATAGACCACACTGATTAGTTAATGATTTGGCAACTAAAGGTTCTGGGTTTTAATCTCGAATCTTGAAATTAATTCATCATGTAGTTTTGGGAAAGATTTTAATCTGCCGAAACTCAGTTTCTCCAGATGAAATATCTGGATTACATGAAACAGCATGACTCGCCAAATAAAAAGCCTTTACAGATAACTATGCTTGCACATGTAAGCTCTTAAGGTAAACTACCTTGAGCAGTGTGAAGACCTAATACGCTGGAGAGCATAAGGCAAATAGGTTAATTCTGTGTTTTATAGCAGTGCTATCAGAGTGTGGCTAGAAACAACCTCACGTCTTTCCTTATTAAACAGCCAAACTGGGCACAAAACCTGACCTCTATATTTTATATGTAAGCTTTCTCCTTTCTATGTATTTCCCTGAAGCTCTAGTATAAAAGGCACTGGTCTGCTCTCAGGTGGCCCACAAAGTACTCTTTCCTCCCACCTTACTTTCACTTTGCTGTGAACTCCAGCCCTACACATGCAGTCGTACACACTTTCTTCGGGCCCAGGGTAAAATGAGAAAAATGCTGGAGTAGTAAATGTCCAGTGCAGTCACCCCAGAGCCACCTCACCACGCGAAGGCGATCAGATGCCAGCACTGAGACGTGGGCCTCTCTCTACCCTCACACCTGCCAATTCCTGCCTAAAACTATCCAAAGAACTTGGGGGTCTGGGGAGCGTGAATGGGAAAAGGGTAGCTGGCAGAAGAGAAAACTTGATCTTGGTCTCAAAACAGCAAAAAAAATAAAGTTAAACATACACACACACACACACGACTCTTTATGTCTTCAACTGAAGTAGTCTGAGTACTTCACACTGGAACTATGTGCAAAAGGATTTTCTGAAAAACAAACCACACACACAACAGACCTTACTGCTCCCTTGAAGGGGCTTATTTAAGGCAAAACAAGGCCTCCCATCATTCCTGTGAGAGATCATTGTCCCCCTTGTTGCCACAGTGCCCTGTGAGGCTGTGGGAAACAAATGACCTCAGAGGCACTGCAGTGTGTGTCACTGCAAAAGAAAAAAGAAGCGAGGGGGCTGGGGGAGAAAGGGGGGCTGCTGGCGAGCACAGCCCTCCACTGCGCAGCCATCGTCCAATGATATCCTCCCAGGCACAGCAGGAAGGAGGCTTGTCGGCCCCAGGAGTCCCCATCCAGCCAGTAACGGGATTAGGCTCCCATTCCCCAGAAGCATAGCGTCTTTCTGAATGTCCTGCTGCTTGCCCTGGTCAATCCGGCCTCTAATTGGCCCTCCTCACAAAGTGCCCAATGATTGCTAGTGTCTCACTCTGTTTAATGGGTGTCTCGAGTCAAGAGAGGGCTCTTCTAAGGATTGTGAGGAGCGAGTGGTAGCAGAGGGAGGGGAGAGGAGAGCAATACAGAATGAGTGGGATAGCTGGGGAGGGGAGCAAGGGGCAGACCGATGAATATGATCCAGGTAGGGGAAGAGAAAGAGTTAGGATGCATGTGATGGTGAAGCAAAGCTGAAGAATCTATCATTCATGTGTATTATATGTATTTAATTCTTCTAACAATCCCATTTACTTTGCCACAAGCTGTGCAGGTGCTGGAGAAGGAAGCCCACTGGATCCCTGATCTCACTCAGGGCACACGCATAAAAGTGAATAGGCGGCCCAGCCAAAAGTGTGCTGTCCACAGCACGAATCCCTTGTAGACTCTTACGTGTCATTAATTTTACCTCTTCTTTGGTAAACCTCTTCTTATGTCAACACAGCAGTTGACATAATTTCAATCTTACATGTGGGCATGCAGAAACACAACAGGGGAGCGTGGCTCTGAGTCTTACTAAGTTCACGTACACACAGAGGGACACAGACAACACACACACACAGTTTCCAGCTCTTCCTGGTAGGTTACAAAGCTGCTAGAAACACTGTGGTAGAGCATCATTTTAACATCAGAGCCCTCTAGCCCTGGCCCTCCTGCTTGTACCACAGAGCTATGTTAACCACAGGGTGACAAGCAAAAAGAAGAATGGAGGACAAGAGCAGGCACAGGAGAGCATGCTGGAGTGAGGAGGGCTGATTAATTAAAAATGTGTACCCTTGAAGATGTTCTGTCTCCGCACTGGGGAAAATTCAGAAACACAGATAAGCAGAAAGCATTAAAATATTATATTTTAACCTATATATGCACATAAGTTTATCATATAATTTGTATATAAAATTCCTATTATATATTTGTGTATTTCCTATGTAAATATGTAGTGTATAGCTATCTGTACTTGTTTTTACTGACTGTTTAATCACCCCTGTTCATATTTACTCTATGCATAGCACTAATTTTTGAAAAAGGATTGTAAAAATTGTGTTTATTCTTAGAATTTCTTTTGGCCTCTATAAACAGAAAGATATGGTGTTCTGCAGTCTCAAGGGTAACAAGAGTGGTAAAGTAGCTGAATACTAAAAATAATTTTGTACCAAAAGTCTTTCCTCACAAAACAGCTACAACTGTGGTACTGCAGGTTTTTGCACCAAGCTGGCAACTGGGAAATACTGGTTTGGAGAAGTTGGATCTGGTACACAAAGGTTCTGCCCATCTTGAGTTGCTTCCCAGCAACAAGGACATCTTTGGGTTGCCCTCCCTCCTCTTGGTGCTGCCTGGGGCTGTGCAAAAGCTTGAGAAGCACAGACTTTCACAAATACACTCATTCCCGTGAAAACAGACGAGATATAAGAATGGGAAGGAATCAATTATTACATTTCTATTATGTTTCTTTTATTTAGGCCTGGTGCTTATTTTTTTGAGTAGTGGTGATTATGAAAGAGTGTGGATTCCAGAACCAGAAACATGAACATAAGCTCCCTAATTTAATTCTATTTTTTTAACTCTCTGTTGTCTCCATCTCTTTACCTGTAAAACGGAGCTGGTGATAGTATCCACATAATCAGATTATTATGAGAATTAAGTGAATACATAAAAAACCCTTAAACAGTGCTTTGCATATAGTAATAAATATCAGTTGGTGCTATGCAACTTTGGCTGAGTTTCCTAAATTCTAAGGCTCGAGTTCGTCACCTATAAATGGAGATGATGCCACCTATGATGTAGGGTTGTTGGGAGGACTAGAGAAATGCCTAGCGCATGGCACATGCCCAATAAAAAGTATTACTCTAGCGTTACTATTACTACTACTGTTGCTAATACTATTACCACTGCTGCCACTAGTATCACAGACATTGAGCTGGACACCTAAATTTTGGGACTGCTTTCAAGGATATCAGCCAATGGAAGGAAAGCTCAGTGCATACAGGGTAGCTATATATGCTGAGGAGGACTTCCCCCAGTAAAGAGTAGGGAAAAAGCATTCCAGGAGGGACTGTCACCTCTAAAGGCAGGAAAGCCCCCAAAGCAGGCCTTGAACTAGGAAGTAGCTCAGTCTAGGAGTCTGTTTGGAAGAGAAGGAATAGGGGGAATGAGAGGCCTGGAAGGGTGGCTGGACCACAGGATGGAGAAGAACGAATAAGTGCATTTTCTTCTCTGCCTTCACCAGGAGTTCAAAAACAAGACTGGGCAAATTTTAGTAGTTTCTTCTTTTAACTACCAAAATAATTTTTTTTTGAGTGAGTGTTTGTTGTTGGAGACCCAGGAGCCCAATCCAGGCTGACCAGGGCTCCCTTGCAGCCTACAAATGCAGGGAAAGGTCAAAAGTAAACAAGCCAAAAGTAGCCAGGCCAAAGGCAAATCAGAGGATTTTTTTTCTTTCTCCTTCTTCCAGGCTCTGAAAGGACTGGTCTCTAAAGTCTCTATTTCAAACAAAAAGAACAGACAGTTCCAGCTTCTAAATATGCCAGAGAACAACAACCACTCTTTTTAGAAGGAGAAAAAAAAAACACCACCCACCACACACAACTTTCAGCCACATCTTTTTGCCAGCAGCATTCAAAACCATTCCTTTGAGTTAGCCAAGAGGAGTCCTCAAAAGGTGAAAAAACTCACAGCTACAAAGTGCATGCCACTAGGAAAGGCAGGGCCCTGCTCACAGGCAGCTGACTGGCCTGGCTGCCCAGCCTGTGTGTTCAGGCAGCAGCTGTTTGTGTTTACCACTCACCACCTTGAAGCAGGAAGAGGTTTCTTTTCCCCCCAGCGATTGCCATTCTCCTTTTCCAAACTCTCCCAACCCCCTCCCCAAATAGCAAAACAGCTCTGCCTGCCCCTGAGCTAAAGGAATCCAATCACCCAGAAAGGGAGACTTTATGAGCTTTCTCAGGGCTCTGGGCGGATGGAAGGGATTAAAGCGAGGTGTGCTTTATGTCTTTTGTAGTTTACTCTCTGCTGCCCCATGGAGTAGCCAATTCCCGCCCCCCCTGGGACAGGTCTGCTTGTTCCTCTTGGTGGGTTCTGTTTTTCTTTGGAGGAAAGAGGCAGTAAAACTTCATTTCAGATGTATCATAAAACTAGGAGAGGCTGGCCTGTGGCCGCTTCAGGCAGGTGGGGTAGGCTCGGCTGTTGCAGTAGCTCCTTCTGCAGGGTGGTATGTATTTGGAGAGGCTTCCAAGAATTCTACCACTACTGGCTGGGAAGTCCGCAGAAGACACAGCCCAGCCCCATCTTCTCTAGGACTGGAGGTTCCCATTAGCAGTGTAAAGTGCTTTTGTTAAGGAGACTCATACTCCTTGGTATAGTAAATATTCTTAAAATATCTTTCTAATGGTTTTGAAATTTTTCTTTATATCATGCAGTCTAACTGAAGAATAATTCATAGCCTAAGTCCTGCATACCATAGACAACCAGATCATAATCTTCCCAGAGTTTTCAGAATGGACTAAACAAGCAAGTCACAATAGAAAAACACAAACAGGCAATAAACATACACAGAAGATGCTCAATCTCTCTAGCAAAGTAAAGCAAATGTAAACAACAAGGAGATATCATTTTCACTGAAGGGATTCACTAAGACTGAAAAAAATGTAACCCCAGGGTAGGCAATATTGTGGAGGACCACAATTTATAAACACCAATGATGAGCATGCAATTTGAAAACTGCTTGACAGGTAGTTTGGCAGTACACATAAAAATAGAAACATGCACATGACCTATTAATACCACTTCAGAAATACATCCTAAAGAGATCATTTGATAAGTTTGAAAATCTATATATAAAAGGATGTTCATTCCAGTGTTTTTTTCTGATAGTGAAAAAAAAAAAACAGGAAAAACCTAAATGACTAACTGGAACATGCACAAATGGGTTGAATGGAATAATTTATGAAGCCACTCTAATTAATGGTGGCCCAAATGATATTACATCCAGAACAGGAGAGGGTGGATGAAATCTCCGGACACATATGGGTGACTTTAGCTAGAGAATCTAGTAGACCTGCAAGCCCAAGTTCATTTTATAGTTTAAAACATATTGGAAGATGCAAAAGTTTTGTAACAGGCACACTGCCTATATAGCACCACAAATAGTAATGACTATGGCTTATTTTTCTAATATTCTTTATTATTTTACAAGTAATCTCTTCAGCAAGAAAACAGTACCACTACAGTCAACATTTCTAAATAGCTTTTTGTTTCATGGAAGTAGTTACGAGGAAGGAGCACATATTTGTTTGTTTTTTTGTTTAACACCATGAGTGGTTCTTATATTGTGTATGTGCAACCTAAGTACATCTCTTAGAGACCCAGGACCTTGGCGTACCCCACATGGTTTCACCAGTTGGGTGGCCTCAGCTGCTTAGAAATCTCTTTATAGATGCAGAGCTACGTGGACACAGGGAATGGCATCCTGAACCATTCCCCCAAAGTGACAACTTTTCAGAAAAATTTTAAGTGAAACTTTGACAATTCTGTGATCTTCTCTCCCCGCTGCAACAACCAGACAACACTCTGCTCTGTCTGTCATTACCTGGCTCCATTTCTGCTTCCAAATGTTCATCCTCTCTTCTAGATGCCTGGAAGCCCACTTTCCTCAATCGTGGTCTTTGATATCATCTTGCCCAGTGCAGGTCTAAGTTTCCTGTAACAGGCCTGGTTGTGGAGGGAGGAAGGCACAGGAGAAAAGGTACACACCCCTCTGCAGCAGGACCGTAGCCCCAATTCCAGCACTCCACATGTGTCTTCAGCACTACCCCATCCACTGCACCTACACACACACAGGCCCAGTCTAGCACCTCAGACAAAATACCAAAGAAGCTACTCGGCTGGCTCATATGGTCTCACTAACTTGCAGATCAAGATGACTTCAGTCTTTTTTGAATCCACCATTATCATTGATGCATCACTTTATCTTTCTCTGTGGGGTTATACTGGGTGGCCATAATTTGCTCTAAAATTTTTAAAGAGGAAGTAGGGGAGCAATTATGCCAAGACGGTGGGTGTAAACTGGGGCTGATCTCAGAAATCAGGATGGTGTTCATACTAGGTCTAAGGAAAGCAACACAAAATAAGGACAGGCTAGGGAAGAGGCCCAGAGGGGGTTGTTTTGCTCTCCACCTGCTTTCTGACACTGCTAGTAATAAAAATCCTTAGAAATTTCCAAAGAGCTGTATGCTTGCTTCAGGAACTCGTAGGCTAAACATCTGACCGTGCCCCCTAGCCTCCGACCCAACCAGATTCCTACCTGCTGGTAGTAAAAGCACAGACTGGCCAATCCTTGGGGTTCTCAGAAAAGATAAAAAGGGACAAAATAGGTTCAGGTACAGATCTAGAAGAGTCTCAGGGAACTTGTACTTGGATTTCTTGGTATCCCAGAAATCCCTGAGATTCCCTCTCTGAGCCACTAAGCCCCTCCCCAAAGACAACAACAGTGGACAGTCCTATCTCCCAGTGCCGGCAAGAGGGATGGAAGGAGGGTGGAGAAGAGTCCCCAGGCCCATGCCCAAGGCAGCAGTAAGGGAAATCTGTCTCTGTACCACAAAGTCCTCTTGAACATAATGTCTAACAGTAAGGAGCCTGGTCAATTAGGTTCTCTGTTGGCAACAGCCTAGGAACCTAGGTACTTCTTTTGGAAGAGTGTTTTACAATTCAAACCACCTTCTATGTCAACTCTTAGAGCCCACTCACTAGTATGTTGGAAGGGGTTTTTGCATGTGGACAAAGGGGCAGGCTAGTCACTTTCCAGGTTCTTGTTAGCTTTCAGAATGTGTCCATACAAGGCATGAGAGCTAGCAATAGGACAAAATATTCACTCTGGCATCCTCACAACTGATAATTAATAGCTATAGAAATACAGCAGCGCACAGTTGTTCAGGCCCTCTTCTTGCTCCGTGCTCTCTCCTCACCCAGTCTTATCCATTAATTCATTTTACTATTCATTCATTCAACTAACTTTTATCCACATTCATGGTTCAATTACTATCTTTAGAGAGATGACTCTCAAATGTTTATCTCCAGCCCAGATCTTTTCATCGAGCTCAAGACTCCTGTATCTTCCTTGTCTATCTTCTCAGTATTTCAAAGGCATCTCAGATTCAATGTCTCCAAGGCCAGGGCCTTGAATTCATTCCCTTCTCTTCATCTCCACTACCATTACCTGAATGCAAACAACCACCAATATCCCACTCAGACAATTACAACTGCCTCCCAGTAGGACTCCCTGCCCGCTCTCTATCCTTTTAATTCATTCTCTACATTGCAGCCAACATGATCTTTCCAAAAAGCAAGCCTCATCACCTCACCTACTCCTTGCTTGAAACAAGCCAATGGCTTCCCTTTACTCTGGAATAAAGACAAATTTCCCACTTTGGTTTGATCTCTGAGTCTAATCAGTTGCATCTAACACTTGCAATATCTCACCTGTGTACACTGCGATGCGTCTTCAGGAAATGGTCTCATCTATTCAATGCCTACTTTCCCGCCACAGTGCAGAATAGCTCCTCAGCAAAGCCCTGAAAAGTATGTTGGATTTTCCTACAATACTCTCGCTTAGTCAACACACCCTTCTCCTTTGTGGTAAGGATCGTGGCTATAATTTGTCATTTACTTTGGTCTTCTTTGATTCGTGGCTATCTCTTCCTCTAGACTGTAAACTTTGTGAGGACAAGAGCATTCCTTCAATACTGAATCAAGAAAGAGAGAAGGGAGCAAGCAAGGTACGAGCTTATTCCCACACTCCCTAAATATGTTCCATACTTTTCTACTTTTGAATTTTGTTAAGGGTGTTCCCTTAATCTAGCAGATTCTTCTCCCTCTAGTCAGTTAAAACTCTATTTCTCACTCAAAGCCCAGTTTAAATGTCACTGTCCTGTGTCTGCCCTTCATCTGTGGCATTCTTTGAATTTGGTCTTAATTAGAATAATATATATACACAGTCACCTTTTGAGAGGGTCCAGGTCTTATTTATCTCTATATTCCATTGCCACCCATCACCAACCTCTGGGCTTAGGATGATGCCTCCCACAAGTTTGTTGAAAATAATTAAATTCAGTGAAGACAATATCAGTAAGGCTGGAGCCATGAAGGATGTATTCCTTTCCCAGAGTTACGAGATGCCAAGCTGCCCAGTTCGCTGCCCAGTGCCACCCTATTTAAGACTTTACTAAAGTTGTATGGGCATGTCTGCTAGAAATTTAAAAAAAAAGTTGAACAGATATAATTCTTACCTTCTAACATATTACCATCTAAAATGGAGAATGATTATCAGCTGAATACTTACACGTAAGCAGTAAGTAAGGGTGTTCAATGGGTTTGATGAATGCAGGTGAAGGGAGCTGGAGACCCTGAGGCAACCATCACCTCCCCTTCACTAAATAAGGGAAACGTCTATCTTCACTTAATTCTATTTACTTAACATGAGCCTAAAGAAAACTTGTTTTACTTTATCCATCTGTCTCATGGTTGCCACAATATAATTTTCAAATGAAATTTCTAAATGCAGACCACACACGCTATTTCAGTGGACCTAACGTTGATTTATGCTAAGACTGGGGGAAGGGAGGTACTCTGAAGAAAGATGCTTAACCAGCAGTTTTCTGACTGCCAGCTTTTGCTTGCTCGGCTATAGCAGCACGCAGATGTAGTTTAGTGTCTCAATTACTTCTGGATTTGGCCCATTCAAGAGTCGTATCATCTCTGCTATACCAAGTAGGCATGAAAGTCAAAACTGTGATTCCTAAGACAACCATGGTGATAGAATATAAATTAGAAGGCCCTTGCTTGCTTAGCCTTCATCTGAAAACATCAGAATGCAATTTGTTGGACAGATTCTATAATCTGCAGATGAAGGCAGTTATAGGGCTCAAGTTTATCCAGCGTTAACAAGCCCTAATAGTCTAGTTCAGCTCAGACATAACAAACGGAAATGGCTTTAAATTATCCTTCCCTAGAGACATGATTTCATAAGAGAACAAACTCTATATGCGCACAGAGAGATTTCCAATGTAAACATGTGGTGGAAGCTAAAAGCTACAGCCGGGTTTCAAGCCTGGATATGCCAATGGCAGGGTATTTGATTTCAAAGACACCGATTTCCTCCCAGTGCAATAGCACGCACACTTTTTTTGCTGACTATACTTTGAACTGCAAAATACACACAAGCTTGCATATATGTGTAATTTTATAGTTTTCTTTCTAGCTAGGATATTAATAGATTTTACTTAGACTTTTCCATGCATAAGTATGACTGGGATTCAGATGCTTAAGGGATAGAGTTCCTCATGGAAAACACAAGGCTCACTCATCATCTGAGCTGTCTGAAATGGAGACTGGCCTCTGAGGGTTTGGGAAATGCAAGGTGAACAAGTTGGTCTTCCATGTTCAAGAGAGACATCAACCCGGCTCCCTCTGATTATGAAAAAGTGAGGAAAGGAGAATTCCCTTGCACTACACAGAAGAAAGATCATTCTGACTTTCTACTTTTGGGCTAGTCAGGTCTTAAAAGCCTAAGACCAAGATTCTGCAATGACAATTCTCTAATGTCCATTAGGTCTATGGGCCAAACGAGGTCTGCCTCCTGCTTTAATAAGAATAGTTTTTATATTTTTAAATAATTGGGAAAAATAAAAGAAAAATAATATTTTGTGATATAAAAATTGTAAGAAATTCAAATTCAGTGTTCATAAAGTTTTACTGGAACACAGCCATGCCTATTTGTTCATGTATTGTCTCTGGCTGCTCTCACACAACAACGGCAGACTTGAGTAGCTGCAACAAAGACCTGAAACGCAAAGCCTAAAATACTTATTATCTGGCCCTTTGCATAAAAAGGTCTGTTGATCCTGGATCTAAACTATGAAACAAAAGCAGTATTAATCTTTAGTTGCCATTTTTGTTTATTTTTAAAGAAATCTATGTATTATGCCTAGAAACTCACAAGTAAGTTAAACTCTTTTTTCTTTTCTTCTTCTTCTTCTTCTTCTTCTTCTTCTTCTTCTTCTTCTTTTTTTTTTTTTTACGAAAACCTACTATCTGAAGTTAAAAACCTTTGTACAGTTTCCCTCCAAAATGCTAAGTCACAGATTAACCTGAGATCACAGGTTAAATGAATTTGAGCTAGAAAGAAACCACAACTAAGTAAGAAATCTTAATTTTTATGAAAAATTTTCTGAATTTGAAAATATTTTACAGCCCTAGCCCAGTGGCCACTCACCTGCGATCTCTGACTTAGACCATGAACAACTAACTCATGGTGGACTCTTCCCTTTTCAACCACTGTCCACTGTAACAAAATTCTCTGTGCTTTGCCAAGTATTTTTTTATTTTTAAATAATTTTTAAAAATAAAACTAGTCCACATTTATTATCAGAACATATTACAGAAGGTATATTCATTTTTATGACATCAATGACTTTGAACTATAAATCCTCTGAGGACTGCCCCTTTCACTGTCCGTGCCTTCCTACAGTACGGGCCATACAATGGCTACTTGGTAAACACCTGTTGACTTTAACACTGTTCTTTGCTTCTTTTCTCTTACCCTGTTGCTTTTCAGAACCTGGATGGAATATTAAGCAGATTCATTAATTTTATCCCTGCCCAGGGGAGATGCTTATTTAAACTACTCCAGAGAGATGAGGCTCTCTAAAGTTTTAAAATTCTCTGTTGGTCCACACAGATATCCTCTACTTGGATTCCCACGCAAGCTTTCTGTGTGTAGGTGTTTATAAGACGAAGACCAAAAGTGACCGACAGCCCTCTGAACTCTATAGGGACAAAGGCTGCCAACATCAGTAGCTGAAACTACTGTATGTAGAGCCTACTGCTGTTCACAAGTCTGCTTCTTAAAGCCCCTGCCCCCATCATTTTGTGGGAGCAGCTAATTTTATATCCTCAAAGTTATAGGGAGTGAAGGAATACTGCTGATGAACATTCCTAAATTGTTATTCTATCATGCATAGAAACATACCTTTAGTCAACAAACATTTCTGGAACATTGCTAAAGTGTCAGGGACAACAACAGGAGCACAACTTATACTAAGCCCCAGCACCTTTTAGTTTACTGGTGGCAAATAGTGTGGTAAACAATTCATGGAAAAAAATATATAGGGCAGAGAGAGGGATACAAGGAAGAGAGTGCTTGATTCTTCCTGAGGGTGAGTTGTCAAAAGGCTTCAGAGAGGAAGCGGCACTTCGGTTACATCTTGAAAGCTGAGCCAGTTTTGGAGGATGGAAGAGGTAAATTATAGGCAAAAGAGGAAATACAACCCCCAAAATGTGATATAGTCTAGCCCATAAGAGATACTCAGAGTATTTCACAGTATGTGTTTTGGGGAAGGGCGGGGTGGTGATGGAGAAATGAGGCCAAGAGAGAAACCATTCAGAGAGAGATGGCTGGAGAACTCAGCAGCTGCCAGATCCTTGAGGTTCCTGCATGTATGCTAAAGAGTTTGGACTAAATCCGAGAGGCAGTAAAAAGAACTGAGAGATTTCAAATACAAGAGTAAAAGAATTGCACTGTTGCATTAGAAAGAACACATAGGCTATGATTCAGAAGAGGGAATGAAGGACTATAGAGTGGGACTGCTGGACAGGTCAAGGTGAGAGAAAATTGAAGGTATGAACTTAGACACTGAATGTAGAACTGGATACGAAAAGTATGTATCAAAGAGGAAATCTTGATGATGGAGTGGATGTTTGAGGAAAGGGGCAGCAGAGAGGAAAGGAAGTCTAAGTCGATTCCAAGGTCTTTGGTTTGGTGAAGGGATAACTGGTGGAGTTATTCACCCTAAGAAAAGAAAAGAAGAAATAGGGTCTTTTTTGCTTATAAATAACAAAAGGAATCAGTGCCTTCCTGATTATAATTTAGGCTAGGAAATCATATTGAATGAAGTTGTGCTTCAGGGTGTCTTAAAAATTCATTTTCTATCCTGTGGTTTTTGAATGTCATAAATTAGATTATCGTGTATCACGAAGCCACCCTAAATCTGTTTTGGATGAATAGGACAAACAAACTGAGACTCATGGACATGGTCAATAGACTAGTGGTAACAGAAGGTGTGGAGAGAGGGGAGGGGAGAGGTAGATGGGGTAAAAGGGGTCAAATATGTGGTGACAGAAAAAAATCTAACTATGGGAGGTGAACACACAGTATAAATATATATATGCCTTACTGTTAAAATCTTCAGCTGAACGTTACTGGATTTCGTTAACCAATGTCACCATAAAAAATAAATAATTTTTAAAAAATAAAACAATAAAAAAATAAATCTGTTTTAGAAAAAGATGGGATATAAATAAATAATATATAAAATGCCAAGATATTTACTTTTTAAATCCATTCTCTGCACATGTTCAAAGATAAATATAGGATCTTTCTATACTTTTATAAGGATTGAAGTGACCATTAAAGTATACATCTTTTTCACATCTGAATTCTGAATCCATCAAAAAAGAAACAGAGAGGATAGATGATATGGCTTGGGTGCGGAGCACCAGTGGGCTTCCGCCAATTGGATGAGGCAGTGCCCGCCTTGCCTCTGTGGTTGGTGGACTATAACTGAATGTGAGAAGCTCCTTCCTTACCCCAGACTCACCAAGCAGATGTGTCTGCAGAGGAGTGATGAGGAAGCAGAGAGTGGTCAAAAGTGGTGCAGAGAAAAACCCTTCCTCATAGAGAATAAAGACTTTCTCCCTAATGCCCTTGTCTAGCAAACTTTTTATTATTATTTTCCTAACTTAAGCAGTACATGTAGAATCCAATGCCATTCAATAAGAATCAAGTGGCATTCATGTTCCAGGAACTGGAAATAGAGAGAAAAAAGACAAGGTTCTATCTTCAAATGTTCACACCCTATTTCAAGAGGATAGATCTGTAGGAGGAAGATAACCGAGTGACAGAGTAGTGGGTAGACAAAATATTTGGAAGCAAAGAGGAAGTAATAATTAGTCGTAACCTTGGGGACTGGAGAGAATATTAAAAAGCATCTTGAATTTTTATTCTCTCACTACTCGGATATTTTAAGCTGTCATTTCTTTTTCACTAGGGAAGGTTTTTCATTTGCCACAGGATGTGAAAGCGCCTGGTGTGCAAGTTGTGTAATGTATGGATGGACATCTCTTCTTTCTGTCTACTCAATGCCTCTTCCCCCTTTTCTGGTAACAGAGCCTTCCTTTCCTTTGGGGCCCTGTCCTCCTGCCACAGGGGCCAACTGGATTCTTTTGGGGGAGTACTGACTCAAGTGCAGAAAGGAAAAGGACTAATGCCTTTTAAGATCCTAAGGATAAGAACCAGGGAAGCCATTTTGCCACCTGGTGGCAAAACCTACTGAGAATAAAACTGATAGGAGGAAAGCAGAGCAGAGAGATAGAAATAGTGCTAGAAACAACGACATTGCTGGAAGCCCAGTTAGATCCACCCCTTAGACTTCCCAATTACATCAGCCAATAAATCCCATTGGGTCTGTTACTTGAAACCAAGAGCCCTGGATAATACAGTATTTATCATAAGCTTACAAATTACCTAACGATATTACTCACAGATTGTTCCTACTGTACCTTTGACCTAAGATATTAAAGTTGAGACTTCTACAAAGCTTTATGAAGACCCTCATGGCTTTAATGCTATAAGATATATTCTAGGAATTGCCAATTATTTTACAAATCAGTATCATTTAATGATGAAGCTACTCTGATACAATATAATTTATCGACTATCACTTTTAGTTTTTATTTTTCCCATTATATTATTCTTATAGCTCAACCTTCACTAATATATGTTCTGATTTATTTTATCTATTGTGCATTTTTTTGGCATTACAATTTACTAAAGTATAGTCACATTGGTTCTTGTTGTCCTTTACAGACCAAATTCATTTTCAGTTCTAATTTAGCCATTAACATTGTGCTTTATCTTAATGTCTTCTCTGCCCAGTTCATCTTATTGGCATCTGCAAGGTTAAGTCACCATCAATATGTGGAAACTGTTGCTTTTCACAATCCCTGAAAGTGAAAATATTAGTAAAATTAGAATTTTAAATTGTAGGAATGACTAACCCTCTGTTTACTCAGCAGTAAAACTGAGACAGTAAATCCTATTTTCCTCTTCTTACCCTGTAAGAATGAAACGGGACAAGTAAGAGCATGTGGCGATCTCTGCACAGCAAGGGTAGAAGTGTCACCCAATGCTTTTTTACTTCCTCTACCGAATTTTAATCTCTTAGAGACCAGTATCACGGATGTCTTTGCCTATCCCACATATGCAAGTTGGTGGCAAGATGATAAAAAGAAAAAATAAAAGGTTATTTACTTTCCTTGGTAACTCATTCCAATGTTCCAAAAAGCATGTGGAGGTTATTTCTAATAAATATTTCTAAGCAAACACTATTAGCAAAATACTACTGAATACTAATCCCGTGCCAGACACTATGTTCTATTCCTCCTAAAAGCATTTCTTCTTTTTTTAACCCTTGTGTAGACAAAGAAAAAGCAGGAACCTTTTCTGTGAAAGATCATTACAAGGTTACATCTCAGCACTATGATAAACTATCTCAGATCCTCTAAACATTCTTTATTTTGATGATTAAAATTATATGCATTATAGAAAATGACTGTCATTTGACTGCTTACTCTACTAAGGAGAGGCAGCTTTCCCAAAGCTCTAATTTTCTCAGCATTTAAACTGATTCATATTTAGAAGAGAGAGAGCCAGGCAGAGAGAGAAGACAGTGTGTTCAATGTTTCAGTGGTATCTGCATGATTAAATCACCCCTTATATGGAGAAATTGTTGCTTTTCACTTTCCTTAAAAGTGAAAACATAGCAATAAAGCTGAAATCAGAAATAAAGTTATTTGGTATAGATGGAGAGTAAAAATACGGTAAGTGTAGAGAAACCTGTCCTAGGCCAATCTGACCTTCTTGCAGGAATTTAGATCAAGAGATGCTATTTAGACAGAACTGAGGACATATGAACTTGGACAGCATGTTTGGCCATGTGCTCACTAAGCAGTGAAAGTAGCCAGCTAAAAGAGAAAAAGAAGGAAGCAGATATACAGAGAGAAACAGAGCTCTGAGTCCACAAGGTTCTGAAGGGAGTTAGGCAGATAGAGGGATATACCAGGAGAGTGAGTGAGACTAACAGCCTGGGTCCTCATCAGTGCTGCAGTTCTAGGCTCTGGTCTCTCATAAAGCCCAGATGGACCTCATGCCCTTGTGTTCTCTTGCTCCCTTATGGCAAATTCCTCTTTTTTGTTAAGACAATTTGAGTGGATTTCAATTATTTACAACCATAAGATTTCTAACCCAGGCAATAAGACAGTGTTCTTCAATTCTAGTTGAGCATAAGAATGCTGTAGTTTTTAAAAACAAAAATACCTCTGCCCTGGTTTCTAATTCAGCAGGTCTGGAATAGAACCCAGGCAGCTGAAATTTTAAAAACTCAATCTGAGAACTTAGGCTCCTGGAATGGCAACCAGCACATAGCAGAAAGCTTGGCATCAAAGAAGAAAGGACATTCAGATCAAGATAACAAAGGCAAAAAGGGAAGACAGAACAATAAGATGCAAGAGTACACGCCACTTCCACAAAGAGGCATGCAGTAAATGACTCATCTTAGTGTCTACTTCCACACTGAACAAACTGCGGTCAACTTTAGTCATCTGTCATGAAAGAGATTTAAGGTCCCAAGGGTTCGAAGTATGTCAGGTTTGATTCACATATCAATAAACTATAGCTTGCAGCTTTAAATCTAAATCATTTTGGTACCTAGAAGCATCAAATCTTAAAAAACATTATTTAGCTGGACAATTATAGGTTGCGGTGATAGGCTAGGCACAAATGAAAAAAAGATGTGGGTGTGTTGAAAAGAGGCAATTAAATGGGAATTTGGTATAGAAATTCTCCCCTCGACAGGAAGAAATTGAGTCCAAAAGTTGATTGTATTCATCTGACAGCAAGATTAACACCCAAATTATAGAATAACTTTGTAAGTAAAGCTATAGATGAAATTGCCCTCTATTACTTCGACAAAGGGATTTATCTTAGGTTTAGAGAATGGGTCTTTTCTGAGGTAGATGAGAAAGATTACTATAATATTTATAAAAAAAGTTTTTTCAACAACCATAAAACATTTATAATCCATAGAAATGGTTAAGAGGCACGGGGAACAAATAAAGGTAAGTTTAGCTCTTTTGCAAATGCTGGGAATGATCTCTCTACCAGCGAATGAGCTGGTGTCTGATTAATATACAACAGCATGAGTTTCAATAAATTGATGCAGAGAAAGAAGATCTGATTTGTGACTTAGAAACCTCCTCTGTACAATAGACACAAATTTGGTAGTGAGTAGAATTCTGTCATTATATTAAGATTCTAGGCACTTTTGTCAAAATGAGTATATGAATTTGGGGGATATTCCTTTCTTGATAAAACTTCAAGAACTTGCTGGTAATTGACTGGAGAGTCTCATAATAGCATTCTGGGTATTGGACAGAAAGACAGTAAGATTGAGTCATTTACTTCTCTGGTCAGCTTCACTGCTTGGTATCTCCCATGTGCAGCTCTAAATGTACCAAAAAGGGAAGAATAAGTGTTGAGTGAAATACAATGAAAAGGAAATATAATCACTACCACACATTTGTGACATTGTTCTGGACAAATAAATGATCTTACCTTTTGAATTATGCTTTCTTAACTGCAAAACTGAGACCCATCTAAGTCAAATACAAAAAAAGATACTAATGACAGCTGTGAGAGATAGGTATGTGGTTTAAGGCAAAAGATGGCAGAACCATGATTAAATAGTCAGTTTCCTCAATAGTTTGTTCTATGAATGATGTAATAATTGCTAACATTTGGTGAACACATACATTTTCCACCATTTTCACATATTACATTAACTCTTTTAACCCCTATTACAGTCCCAGGAATAGGTTCTCTTACTATTCTCACTTTTACAGTGGCACAGGGAAGTAAGTAATAGCCAAGGTAAAACAGCTGGGAGAGGCAGAGCCAGGACATACACCCAGGCAAATGTGGCTTCTGACATACGTCTTAATCTCCATGCTACCCTGATTTAGAGAATGTAGTGATCATACAGACTTTTCACTTCTCTCCTTCAAGTCTTTAAAATTACTGTTGGATTAGTGGCCACTGCCATAATACCAGACCTGGGTGCTGCATGTCCACAGTGAAGGCTCCATAGAAAGGATATGTAGAACTTTCATCATTTCCCATATATCAATGTTTTTGTTACTGGAAAATCAGTAGTCACAGATTCTGGTCCCTACTCTACCTTTAATTAGCCAGGTGAATTTGAACAAGACTCTCAAGGCCTTGATTTCCTCATTTAAATAAAAGAATTACATTAGATGATCCCTGAAACTATTTTCGAACTCTGAAATGCTATGAAGAAAAAGAGATTCCAGGCCTCTTCTACAACTCTTCACAATGTTGGGCCTTATTAGCACTACCTTCATCGAGCTTATAAGCAGCTCTAGGCAGCTAATTAGTTGTGGTGAAATATATTGCTATCATAAAGAAAAGCTGACTGTTTCAGGACCAAAAAGATACAAATCAGAAAATTACAGAAGAACTAAAGTATGCCGATTATACTAGGCAAATGCATGGATGGCTATCTTCCTTTTTAAATTTGAAAAAAAAATATATAAATACAATAAAGTACAGGGGCAAATATAACAAATGTTGTTTCTATATCTTCTTCACTTTTTAAAAATTTTTTATTTTGTCTTGTATATTAAAAAATATATCAAGTTGAAGTACCACAATCATGTTTTCTTCTCTGGGTGAAAACCATTTTCAAGAATTTCATATTCATCTTTCTAGTCTTTTTAAAAGAAATATAGTCTTTTTTGTATATGATCTTATCTGTGAAGCATAGAGCATCTCTAAGGCGCACATCTGAAACTGTATTCACTGGGTTGTAGTGTTTGTGTCTTTTCACATCTAAATAGATGCTACCAAATTATCACATGCTGATCAACAGAGTTTCACATGCTTGTTCAAGTTTTGTTTTGTTTTGAGTTTTTGGTTTTGGTGTGATTTTTTGAGGGGAAGGACAAACTGATGGCTAAGAGTGTATCTCATTTTCATATTAATCTTTACTTCTATAATGACTTGTAAAGTTTAACATTCAGGTTTCTTCTTCTAAAAATTTCCAGGTAATAGCCTTTGCCCATTTTTCTTTTGGGTCATCGTTTTCTTATTTATTTGTAGAATATAAATATGCCTAACATCTCAAGGCTAGAGAGTCATAGGTCACAGACTAGTTTGGGAGCCCATGGTTGACCCTGATTGGGCTGACAGGCCACCCAATCAGTTGGCAGGTTTTGTAGCACAGTCTACATTCAACAGCAGAAAGAGTGAGATCATTCTATTGAGAAACCAGCTAACTTGTTACCCAGCTGGGTGAGTAGGTAGTAGACAGAATTTTGGGGTTCTTTTTCATTTGCCTTGCCATTGTCCTGGTCATCCTGCCACTCTACACCTCTATTTTCTAGTCAGTAGGAAGAAGAAATATAGACCAGTCTTTTCATTATCTCTCATGGAGTCCCAGAATGAAGGAGAAGTCTGGATTCACTTGCGCTTTCAAAGGAAGGTTTCTCACAGACGAGATGATTTAAAAATGTTTCTTCTCATCTCATAAAACATTTAAGAACAGATGAAACAACTGAAATGATTTTTCTTTTTCTTTTTTATAAAAAAGGCATTTAGCCCAATTTCTCTACACCCTAATTTTTTCTTCTGAGAAACTGGAAAATATTTTGTTTTCTTTGCCCTGGGGCTAACTAGAGACGGCCTACAGTTAGAAATGCAACAGATGTAAAATGTTCTGTGAGGGGAGTGAATATGTGGCCTGAGCTCCTTCCCCAGGAGAACTTAGATCTTTTAAGGTGGCTGCTCCATGGCGCTGTCCCTAACTTTCCCAGTGGAGAAGAGCCATGCACCCTACAGAGGTTTAGAAAGAAAACAATGCTATGAAAGGGAGCTTAGTCTCTTTGGGTTTTCTTGAAGTAATGATCTCATGTCAAGCCTTGACTGTTAAAATGAATTATATTTTGATTAATGACCTTTATTCTGTTAAAAAAATAAATGACCAAAGTGTGTGTTTATATATGCAGAGATGTATATTATACATATGTGTGTATATCTCATTTGTGTTTGTGTGTATATACCGAGAGTGAAAGGGCCAGCTGTTTTAGCCATTTATATTTGGGGAAATGGGTGGGAAAAACAGTAAGTTCTGTTGAAAGGAAATTCTGGAAGAGAATCTGATACCCCAAATCATTCAACAAGACAGGGTTCAGAGGGCAAGTGTGGAAATAAACTGAGAAATCAGGTTCTTGTTTCTACATCGGTTTGATAAAAGTAAACATATAATGCGCATCCTTTTTGGAAGTTAGATTTTTGTTGCTATTGTTTGGTTTCATTTCTTAGTTGATTTTTCTTGCATAATTCAATTGGGAAATGAGTAGGGATGGGGTATTGTAAGGTCTCTTTCTATCAAAATCACTAAATTCTTCCCCCAATACTTTCAACAACAGGTTTGGACTTGCTAGTCGTCTCTCTTCCTATTTATTTCCTATAACTTGAAAAATACAGATCTAGAAATTATCATTTGAATATACTTAAAATAGCTGATTATGAAGTCAGCCAACCTCTGCTTACTAGCAGGTTCACTTAAAGGGTGGAAAGCCTCCTGGGTAAATTACTTTTAAGTGACCATGTGGTCGCCATGAAGGGAAATGACTGCTGGTGTGTGGAAACTGCGGTGTCTAAGCAATGTGGCCAAGGAAATTGCAGAACTCAATTGTGAACCTAATTAGTAGATATGTACATGCATGAAAACTACAGTCAGAGGAGTGTGCCCTTACACAAAGCATCATGGGTCGCCTCACAGCAGAATGTAATGTAATGGCCCAAGTAGTATAGAAGAAAATGGAACAACATATGGCCTTTAATAATTTTTTTAACCCCATTTTTCAATAAGTCTAGATCCATCAAAGTAATACTGCCACCAAAGCTATTGTTCTTTAGGATAGCTTTCCCATCTGTAAAACTAGAATTGTTTCTCTAAGTTAAATCCATTTTCCTGAGTCTTGGTTTGAAGTCTCTGGATCCAAACTTATGCCAGTCAAGTTATAGTAGGAAAAAAGACAGATATCTCCCAGAGCCAACATTAAATGCTCCTGACTCAGTATGGAACCATACACTTAATTCTACTCCTCTGAAATTACTGGCATGATCTGTCTCATCTATATAGTTAATGCAGAAATTAATTATGATTTTCTGCCTAACGGCAAAAATGAAAGAGTAGAAAATAGAAACCTTATCATTACTAGGTATTCTCCCACCCCTTGACGTGCTATACGTCCATGTGCAATGTTTGCTTCTTTACAGGAATGTCATGAATGCTGAGAGTGACTCCTGGGCAGAACTACACCCAAACCAATCCAGCTAGTGTTCACCTTACCTCTTCAGATGTGCAGCAAGTGGTTCCACAATTCTTTTGATAAGCAAATCCTCGATCTAGTAATCACAGAATCTTAGTGAAGAGGAATTTTAAAGGACACCTAGTCAAATCTCTCACCCAGTACAAGAATCTTACCTGCTTGAAAAATCCTTCTTTTGTACAAATGAAATTGCTAAAGCAATTTTCTCTTAATATACTTAGTGGAGGAGGAAAATATTTGCCACTTTTTTCTTTATAAGAACTTTCTATACTTAAATATCATTTATTTTCTCCCATCAATCTTCTTTTCTTTAGCTTAAATAGCCTACTTTCATCATTCTTCAGAGATCTGATTTTCCATGCTTTTAATCATTTCAATTGCTTTCCACATCCTCTCAAAATGCAGAAGCCCAAGCTAGGCGTGAAAGTTGAGCAAGAGCTTTGCTACTAAGCATCTCATTGATGCTGAACATGGTGACTCAGTTTTCTGCCAGGATCCTCTTACCATAGCATCATCCTAGGTTTTAAAGTGTGCTTAAAAATATATGTGTGTATGTGTATAAAATTTTACATTTACATATATATGCAAATTGATTCTTTACTTGGACCTCTTTATATTATCAAAAAATATTTTTAACATTAACTTGTCTAAAAGTGAAAAACCCTCAAATCTTTTAGAATGTTTTTTTCCCTTCTAAGGTAAATCCCAGACCTCACAGGATTTTAACATATTTAATCACAGATGCCACACACAGCTGGTTATCAGTCCCAAGTTTCCCCCTTGGAACCCCCTAATTCTATATGTGTATCACCATACTCTTGGAACCAAAGAGAAGAAAAATTCTCTGTGTAGTTCTCTGGGACTACGTAGCTCAAGCTGACCGGAGAAACTTGTGTGGCCTCCATGGGGCTGCAGGCTGCAGAAAGTGTTGAGTTCTCAGATGTGTGGATGTTTCATACTCAGGAGTCCAGGTTAAAAGTGACAGAGTGCCAACTGAAATTGTCATAAAGGGCAAAACAATAGGTAAGGCCTAATAATGGGTCCACATTACCGAGGTAGCTAGACCCACGTACTCAAACGATGATGGGAATCTGTCTTTCTCCATTTTCAGCTCTGCGTTCCAGTGCATTAGCATTCTTAGGCAGGCTCCGCCTAAATGGTGGCTATAGGCTTACATTCTACCAGTTCGCTGAACCCTACAAGTCAGAGAGGATTCTTCTTTCCCGTTAGTTCCAGCCAAACTCTGTGGTGAATTCTGATGTCCTCAGGTAGGTCACTTATTTATTCCTAAACCAATCACTAAAACTCTGCTTTGTCTGCTCCAGGTTCAGAGCCAGTCTCTAAAGCTGGAGGGTGGCACCAGCCTCATGTGAACCACACATTACCAGGAAGGGGTAATTCATCCAAGGAAAACTGAGGTGCTCTTTCCAAAAGAAGGGGGAGGAAAGCTTCCCAGGGGAGAGCACAGGACTCTTCATTCACAGCCCTTCAGTGTCTCTTCATGGCCTTTGGGGAGCCCACAAATGGCATAGTCTGTGACACGCAGTATGGAATCGGCAACGGCTTGAAAAATGAATCCACTGGCTAGCAGCCTGGCCCCTGTGTGAGCACTGGCGCATTACAGCATAAGACCTCAAACACATAAGGACAATAGTAGCCTTGCCTAGCAATGCACAAGAGAAAATGCTTGCTGGGTTGGGATGGGGGAGGGGAGTGAAGGGGGAGTGAAGAGTTGAGAAGATACAGCTCTTTCTGTGTAATTTCCAGGAGGGCAATCCAAGCATTAGAGAAATCACTTACATGGCTCTAAGAAGTATATACTTAGAGCATTTAATGACAATTCCCTGAGCTATTCCTTTGATTCCTGGTTCAGTAAAGTTCTGATCAAAATTTTGTAGTGACTTTAGTGCAGCTTAGTAAAACAGTCCAGGTGGCCACAGAAACAGGGCTGGATAAAGATAGATGAGGTAGCATATGTGAAGGGAGGAAGGACAGAGGGCTCCACAGGGAAGTGAGGGCCTATGGGTCTCTTGGCAGAGAAAGGATAGCTGTTTTAGGAAATTACCTACCTTTCAAAAGTGATTTAAGGGTTTCTTGATGAATGTCATAGTAAAATGAATGCATATCACTGAATAATTAGAAAAAGAGATCCTATTCTAAGACTTATAAATACTGTGCTGAAATGTGCCATAATTCCTATGGTAGAGTGATTAACTTTTTTTAAGTGATTTGTTTTATTGAGGTAAAATTCACATGACATAAAAGTCACCATTTTAACCAAAGTGTATAATTTAGTGGAAGTTAGTACATTCACAGAGTTGTATAACCACAGTGATTAGCTTTTAAATTCCAGTTTATTTTGCCTTTTATAATCACAAATATCCCTCTGCAATTATGACTTGATATTTAATTTATGACTATTTTATAATACCTAATAATACCTTCTTAAAGATTAATATCCACTCATAGTAGTTAGAACTGAAATAATTACAGTCTGTTTACCTTTGATTCCTTGTTGAAACTTAACTTAATTATAAAAATATTTGGAAGTAATAAAAGTAACCTCACATTGGGTAATATGGGCATTAGCTTTAAAAGCTAAGAGAACCAGAAAATGTAGTTGGATTTCCAAAGTCTTTGGTTGAGAAAAGTCTGGGAAGCACCATGCTAGATGCCTCCAAAGGTAATATGCTCTTGGTCTAAGTACAGAAGGAGAAAATAGTAGAGAAAAAAAAAAAGAGAAGAGAAATGGAACAACTCTCTTTGTAAAAAGAAAAAATTCTGGAGAATAGCATTTTTATATCCTGTGTGCTCTGGTGGAAAACAGGCTAATTCATATACAACTTCCCCTTAGAATACAAGGGGTCTAAAATAATAAGACACTGAGAAAAATAACTGAGATCATCAAATTGACAGAGTAATAACTATGGGAAAAATATTTTATTACCTATTGAAAATATAGCTTGCCAAAACAGAAAAAGCGGAAATACACACCCTTACCTCAAAAATCAAACACAAAAACATGTTTGCTGGATATCTTCCTGTGTGTCCTCCAGACTCACTCTCTATCCCTCTCTACCCTGCTCTCTGCTTTGGGGTCTGACCTGCATGGACCACATCAACAGGACCCTTCCCTGGGTTTGGCTCCTGGGAGCACCTGCAGAAGAATGGAGAGGATAGATTGGCCTTGGACCATTGGTTGCCTGCAACTCTTGGCAGAAGGTCTCAGATTCTGCCGAGTAGTCCTCTCTGTTTCCTGTTTTCAGAACGCAGCCCATCTCCTTGCCTTCTTAGGTCTAGGGAGCCCCACTCTTGTCAGCCCTGCAATATTGCACTAGCCCTTGCACCTGCACCCTTTCCACTCCACTAAAAGTACTCTTTTTATGATGCAAGTCTCCTGAGTGATCCTAATGAAAGTGTGCCATCTCTTTTGTGATGGGATCCTGGCTGATACAATACGTAATGTATGTAGAAAGTTTTAATGGAAACCTGTGACTCATTTTATTTCTAGTCCTAACATTTACTATTATTTTTACTAGAGTTGAATACAGGCCAAGACGAGGCATAAGGAGGTTTATGACCAAAAAAGCCTTCAGTCCTCTCTAGTCACAATCCTGACGTAGATACAGTGGGCCTGAACGAGGACTGCTTGGTGTGTTTCACATGGACACAACCCTGGTGCCTCCTCCTCACTGTCCTCACAATCCCTACCTGACTTTTACAACCCGTAACTCTGTCTTTCCCTTGGGTAGTAGTGGGGCAGATAGCGCTGCCTATAGTAGTGTCCAGGACAGTATTAGGCCCATAGTAAGTTCAGCTGGGGAGACAAATGCTACTTATTAATGAGTAATAACACTATTCAATTAGTATTTGATGAAAGATGAGAAGAAAAATCTATAAGTTCATGAGCCTCGATGACGGGAACCATGTCTCTGTCATGCTTCTGGTCGGCACAGCTGGCACAGCACCTGACACTTGGTAGGGGCCCATAAAAACACTTACCACAATGAATGAGAGGAAGTACGGTAGTAAGCACTGTGTGTAGCCACACTGTGTGTCCTGAGCGTACCTTTTCACTGTGTGCACAGGTTCTCTCTCATTCTTCTTACCAGCACATCGTCAGTACCTCCCTCAGTGATGTCTAACCTATTTTGGGTCACGCACTTCCCCCTTTGATGCTCTGAGGAAAGCTATATACCTGATGCACACCAACAGATAAAATATAGATCAAGGACTAAAAGCGAAAAAATATTCTTAGTCAAGATGGTCTATGCAATCCTGGAGCAGACATGTTCCTGGTGTAGAAAAAGGGCAGGGCACAAAGTACTCCACGAGGAATCTGAGAAGGTACGTTCCAGTGCAGATTTCTCAAGAATATAACTTGGAGGAACTTTCTTGTTTTGAACCCCTACTTCTGGCAATGAATACCTATGGTTGTTGCTGCTGCTGCTAGTTTGCACATATGGGCCGGACACTGAGCTAGGCGTCGTGCATGTCTTAACTCACTTAGCCCTCACGACACCTTTCTTACATAGGTACTACTGTTATCCTCATTTTAAAGAACTTGAGACACAGGGAAGTTTAGCAGATTTCTCAAAGTCATTAAAGTAGTTCGTAAAGGGGTTAAGATTAGAACCCAGGTATGTTAGCTCAAATCCTTGAGCTCTTAACTCGCCAGCAATTGCTCTCTTACCAATGAGCTAATAACACCTGCTCCTAACTGCCTCATCACTAATGGAACTTTATTAGCACATATTTATTAAGCATATACCGGAGTGTGTTAGTTGCTATGGAAGAGGTGGAGATACATAAAAACAGAAGGTACACCTGCTAGGGGAGGGGAGAGTCAGGTTGAACACCTCATTTGCATGAATAATACTACATGGAAAACCTGGAGCAGAGCCTGAGTGCTACTGAGGTCAAGTACCGAGTGGATGGTCAAAAGCAGCCTGAGGGGTGATATAAACTTCTAGAGAAAAGGAAGCTTAAACAAGAATCCAGAGAGTCTGAAAAAATTATGGGTAGGAATGAAAATGTGAAGCGATTGGTAGAAAAGACAGTCATACTCTACAAGGGAAAGGTATATTCAACATTAATCTATAACGTGAAACACAAAAGTTTATTTCTTAAATATATTATTTACACTGTAAAAAAGTAAATACATTATAGAGGTCAAGTCTTTTATTTCATAAGAAGATACCATTTTAAATCAGGAAAGTTCCGAATGAAATGTGTACAAACTGAGCCCAGTGTCAGCTCGGGAACATACAAGGCTGGCACATCCAAAATGGACCAGGCCTGGTTCTGGGTCTCACTGTGTGGACAGGATAGGATACTTACCCTTAAGAGGCACATGCTTTATTGGGAAAGACAAACTGCTTCACAATTTACTGTAAAACTTTGTGATGCTCATGACAACAGGGGGACGAACAAAGAGTCTGTAAGATGAGGCTTGGATTGTTCATTAAGAGGCACCCCTGCCCAGATATGCACACTGGGAGCAGACGGTTTGTTAAATCTACCTGAGCTCAGATGGCCCAGTACATTATCTGACTGGACTTTAGAACATAAAACAAAGAATTATTTGAGAACCACCAAAGCAGCACTGCAAGTAAACTGAATATAATCTATCTACTGATATGTCGGGCCCTTATAAAGTGAATTGCAGAGTGTAACTGTGGGTGTGGTCTTATTTATGATTCTCTGAGGTTAGTAAATTCTTTTAGCTACTGGCAACTGGGAGTACCTGTCCTAATTCCTTTTCTCGGCTTCTTTTCCCGCCACTCTTGGCTATCATTGTAGCTCCTAAGCTACAAACTCACAATGGCATGCCCTAGTCAACGGCGTCTCTGAACTCATTCTGTAGGTTCTCTTAGTAGCTAAACATTATGGTCGAAGGTCAAGCTCAAACCCTCAGAAACATGTCCCTGCTCTCGTTTCTGTTCTCTGGGTGTAGAACATTTGTGCATCACTTCATCTGATGCACAGCTAGGCTTTTCCAGTGATTTCTTGTTTGTACTGGGCCTTTTCTCTGGCAGACCTCCTAGTTCTTTAAAGAACGTCACCCTTGGCTGCCAAGGCCTCAAACTCAATGCCTAGTGAGGTCACAAGTGGGGGCTCAGCCCAGAATCTGACACACAATAAGCATTCAGTAAAGCTTTGCTGATGAAGAAAAAAGCGCGTGAATGCCCACATCTTTGGACCTCTGAGGGACCCTGCCCTCGGCTGCATGGGCAGCAGCGCCCAGCTACCACAGACTGTCGAGCCCCTTAGCCAGACCAGTCTTGCCCTGAACATTTCAGCCCTCCCATCTGCTTCCACTCCCACATCCTGTGTTCTTCCCTGGTGCTCCGGTCTTTGGGTCAGGAAGGCCTATTTATCTTGTCTCTGGGCTCTTCCTCAGAGGAAAAACAGCTTCTAGGCTGAGTGCTGCTGGGAATACTGCCCCCTAGAAACAATAGACGTTTTTCCTCTCTGTGTTCCTGCTTCCCCTTTTGCAATTCTCACAGTTGTCATAGCTACTAGTCAAGGTCATAAAAACTATGCAGCTACAAACATCAAACGCTACCCACAAGTAGGGAAAAACCACATAGTAATTTTTAATTCTTCTGTCTTTGCCAACTATATCTCTAACATGTGAGAGTTACATGGTCATGTGGGTTTGTGTAAATATATTTATAAAAGTGTGGATATACATATACCATTGTGCTGGAGGGACAGAATTTACTTTTAGAAAACAGTTTTTCTGATATCATTTTATTTATCCATCTACCAAAAAATGTACAGGATATAAATAACAGCACACTGCTGGTTTATTTTATTAGAGAATGCCACTAGTGGATTGCCAACTTCTCCATTTTGCTCCAACCTGTAGATCTTTTAGTACTCTGTGTTCAGTCCTATTTCCACTAGGCCTACAAAGTTGAAATATTTTCAGAGGCAGCCCTCTGCATTATAAAAGTATATTTTAATTATCCCTTTTTAACCAAACTTTTCCAAGGTGCTAATTAAAAGTGTTCCTGGTAACTGTGCAAAGCCAACACCTTAGCCTTCTGCTTGCAGGCACTCCTCCTGTTCTCCTGTTGTACCACACTTGAATGCCAGCACATCCACCTCCACACCCCTAACTTCACAGTGGCTTGGTTTGCTCTGGCCTATTGTGGAGGCTCTGGCCATCCTAACACAAAGCAGGGAGACATTGGCCTTTCAACAGAACACATCTATGAGGCCCAGAGGCAAGATTCGACTAGGTGCTATTTAGATCTAGGCAAACCATTTCCTAATTTGTAAAAAGCGCTTATCAACCAATCAAAATACATTTATAGAGTACCATTTATGTAGAGGCATGTATGTGGCCCTCATTTCTCAAAAGAAGCTTATGATCTAGAAGAGAAAAAGGGCTTTGCACTTAGATGCCCAATAACTCTGGCCACATAGGCTGACAGCCAATATAAAGTACAGTCAAGCAAGGGCAACTGGACACATGTTGTGGGGATGGGGAAAGAAATTTGAATGGGGAGTTGAAGTGGAAAATAATCAATCAGTCTGGCCAAAATTCAGGTGAGAAGAGGTAAGAGCAGATTGTCAAAGTCCTTGAGTGAAATTATGGAATATGTTATTTTGCCGTCCTTGCAAACTGCCACTAGATTTATTCTGGACCTTTAAAGTGTCATACAGAAGTTGAATATAATTATTCAGAAATGGATAAAAAGAAGGGCACATTATTTGCTTTGTTATAGTTACTTATTAATATAGTACTTACTATGTACTCAACACTGTTCTAAGTGATTTATAAATATTAATTCATTGAATCCTCATGGCAATGCTATGAAGTCAGAATGATTCTTTTGCCCCTTTTTTCATAGGTGGGGCAACAAAAGTATAGCATTTAAGTGACTTGCTTAAGGTCACTTAAGCTGCCTCTCCTGCTCCCAAGAAAGAGCAGATTATAGACCAAATGCTTCAGGCCATGAAATACCAAAGGCACAGACTGACTAATTACTAACGTCTTCCCAGAGTTTTTTTTGAAATCTTCTCAGACTATCACTTATTGAATTGTTCTTCTCAAAAGCCCCTGTGGCACCAGTATTCCTTCATCTAAAAGGAGAAAAAACACAAAGCTTGCAAGTTTACCAACTGTATAAATTGATTAAATTATACTGAAGTGGGGAGAGGGGTTACAAAAGGACAGAGGAATGTGAGGAGAAAGAATAGAGGAGGAAGGAGTGGCTGGGGTGGCCGTAGGCTTGTAGAATAGAACAAGATTACTTTTCTCAGACGTGTAGGGCTAAGGAAAAAAATAGAAACATTATGCCTCCACTTCTGCTGTTTTCCTAGTTTCTCATTTTTTTTTTATTTTAAATTTCCTTTTAGAATTAAAAGGACTTAATTTTTAAACCTGTGTGGAATTAGTGGATAAAGGAAACAGGAAGTAGGACAAAGGAGGCACAATAAGGACGGAGACAGATGAAGAGAGTGCAGAAAAACATGTGTTGGTTCAAAAATAAAATGGTGCTGGGCAATGTATTTTTGCTCCTTCTTTACCAACAGGAGGGCCGGGAGGAGGGAGTAAGTAGGGAAGAGGGGCGTCTGCCTTTGGCAGGCCAATTGGCTGAGCACTACATCAACTCCACAGAGTTTAGACAAATGGCCATTTTAGAACAATCATGTGATTCCTATGTAAGCTCATCTTGGAGCTTTTAGCTATTTACAGTCTAAATCTTGAAAGTCTCTTCAGGCTCTTTAAATATATTAAAATGATGACACATATTTAAATGTTGTAATAAAGTTCCTGGGCTTTCTGTCCCCACTGGTTTAATCATTTTCTCATAAAACAGAAAGCATCCAAAGTTAACATGTTCCAGTGCCCAAAGCTCTGAATCTACTGCATTGCTACATGACACACATGGACAAAAGTTAGTTTGGGCCAAGTTCAGGTGGAAAGTTCTCTATCAATTCCCGCCAGTAACGGAACAAGGAGGGAAAGAATGATTCCAACATCAAGGCAACCCGGAGGCTTTGGGAGGGAGCAGAAGAGGGGGTGAGCCCATCCATCAGGGCACCACGTGTGGTAGCACAGTGGTTAAACAATTTTGTTTTGGAGTCACACTGACCTGAATGCTAATCCCAGCTCTACCCTTGAATAGCTCTGTGACCTGCATCAAGTTACTTAATCTTTTGGAGCCTTCATTTCCCAATTTGTAAAATGGAGGTAACAGTACCTGTCTCATAGGGTTGTTAGTAACAATATGAACCCATGTAGGTGGATGCAGGTAACGTTGTAAAGCACTGGCACATATTAGGCACCCAGTAGGTGACAGTTACTATTATTCACAGACACATATCTAGTCAGTCCCCACCTCACTAGGCCAGACAGCAAATTATAGAAGCGAGAATTTAAGGGGGTCCAAAGCTACCCTAAGGAGGTCAACTACTTTGGATTTAAAAAGGAACCCCAGTTCTGCCCTGGTTATCTGAGTTAAAACTGGAACAAAGAAGCCACCCAGGTGGCCTATAAAGTATGACTTCAGGCTAGGGTGGACTTAGAAGGGCCACTCCCCACAGGGATGGATCCTCAGAGCTGGCCACACAAAATAAAGAAATGAGAAAGGGCTCCTTTCACCTTTGTATGACTCACCTGATTCTATGTTCAGTTTTATCTCATATATGGTTTTGTTTTGGTTCAAAATAATACAAGATAGTCTCCTTAGGTAGCCTTTTTATTGTAGAACTAATGTAAGGTTATCAATTTAGCAAATAAAAATACAACATGCCCAGTTAAAATTTCTGATAAACAATAAATACTTTTTAGTGTTAGCTTTGTCCCAGTACAATATTTGGGATGCAGTCATACTTAAAAATTACTTCTTGTTTATCTCAAATGCAAATTTAACTGGGCATTCTGTATTTTATCTGGCAACCCTTCACAGTGGCCAAGATGTTGCCCTCTATAACCTGCAGAATAGCAAAGCAAAGTCACCTCCCACCCATAATTAGTGCTGCACTGGAAAATACCCCCTCGGCCTCACCCCACCCTCCCCACCCATAGTTTCTAGGTCTGTTTCTTCTCAGCAAATAGAGCACTAAATCTACAGACTTAAAAAAATATATATTTCCCCACTCAGGGATTTTTTTTTAAGTGTCTTGGTATAGAGAGAGAGAGAAAAAAAAAAAAAAAGAAGGGATTTCCCCTCTAGTGGCATGCAAATAATTATTGGTAGACTGACGTTTAAGACATGACACTTGTAAGGGTACTGACCTCTTGTTTTTTTTTTTTTAGCATGTCTAGCAATGCCAATAAAATATGTTGTGTTCTTCCAAAAATCTCTCTCCTTTATTTTTTATTAAAAAAATAATACACATACAGAAATTATATTTCCCCAAATGCAGCAGCATTTTCTTTGACAGTTTCAATGCCACAAAATACTAGGAAATTAACTTACAGGGCCTAAAGGGCAATGCCCAACGATACTGGCATTGTCTCTAGCTACAGCTGCAGCCTGGCTATTCAACTGACCCCACAGAAAAAGGTCGGCCATGTTGTGAACAAGGCCACACAGTAGGTGGACCATCCATGCAAAAAAACAAATGCAAAACTCCCTCTTCCTGATTGGAAGCCAACAATATTCTTTACTTTCCAAAATATCCCCCCAACAACCCAGGTTCAAGGTCCTTAGCAACTTAAATTTAGAAATAGGTTTATCCTGTGGAGCCCTGGGAATTATGCAAATGATACCATGCTTTTTCTTTTTTCTTATTCTCAGCTCTCCCACCTTAATTCTTAATTCTACTCAGGTACAACTACCTTTCAAAGGTTAGCAGCTAAAATTTAAAGAAGTTTTTTTTTTTTTTTTTTAAATCTTAAAAGTATTACCTTAAACTTCTGAGCCTGGGTATAAAAGATGTATGGCCAGGTTTAACTGAACAAATAAATAGAACTGGTTTTAGCTCACCAACCTGGCACAAAAATGTGCTGGTCAGAGAAGCACTTTTTAAATCATGGAGAACCACACTAGTGTAAATCCACTGGTGCTTTGTCATTAGCCTAATGGATTGGTGGCTTCATGATGAATCATGAGAGAAGAAACTGTAGAAGAAAACGAATCATCTTATCACCTTGGCATCAAGTGTACATAAGGGACAGCAAGATGAACTGCTTCTCTGGGAAGTCTTTGATATAGCCAAGGGAAGTCAGAGGTTGTGATTCACTTGCCTTTCCCGGTTCTCAAATAGATACATATAGTTTATACTGTATGACAATATGTATCAACCCATCTTGTATTCTCACTGTTCTCAGCACACAACCCAAGCTCTTCTGCCCATGAGCCTTCTTTCTTTCAGCTTCCCTACTCCCACTCACACCTGTTAAAATCTCTACCTATTTGTCAAAATTCAGCTTTTGAGCTTTCTGAGCTCTGGGAATGGTCTCTCTTTTGCCTCTAAATTCCTAGTATCTTTTGCTTGTTCCACTTTTATACAGTCATTACATCTACTTGGAAGCATGAAGTGATGGACTTATTTCCTCCACAATTATAAAGTCTACTGAAGGTAGGGACTGGATCTCACAGATTCTTATCCAAATACAGCAGAGGGCAGGTACTCAATCTCTGTCAGCAGGATTGATGCAATTATTAACCGCATCTTTGATTTCTTAGTAATATCTTCTTAAGGAAATCTTTGCTGATGACCTTTCTGATACCACACAGTGCTTATTTCTACCACAGAATTTATTACATCATATGGAAATTATCTGTTACATAGAAGCTGCTGGACCTTAAGCTCTTAAGTTAGGGACCTCGTTTCACTCATCTCTGTGTCTGCAGCCCCTAATATAATACTTGAAAATTGGAGGGCATGTAAATTAAATAAACATTTGATGAGATGTCCTAGGTGGACTATAAGCTCTTTGAGGGGAGGGTCCACATATTCTTACCTTTGGCACCCTCTCTTTATAATCTGGAAACATTAATTGATGTTGGTATGTGAGGTAGCTTCTGTAGCAAACAGTTTCTTGGTTCTTTCAAGTAGGTCACAGCATTTGATGTGTAAAAATATTTTAAAACTCCCTAAATATAAATGCTAATCTCAAGGCTTCATGTACTTTGAGAAATCTGAAACTTAGTTGTCTTAAATGACTTCCTGGGTAGCCCTCTTCCTTAGCACAAAATAGCCTCCAAAATTTATTTTGCACTTCAGCATGACCTGCCCTCCAATTATGATCATTATTTAGTATTTTCAAAATAAGTCCAACTAAAGTTCTAAAACTGGATTGTGGTGATGGTTATATAACTCTCTAAATTTACTAACTATCATTGAATTGTTATACTTCAAAAGGGTGAATTGATGGTATGTAAATCATACTTCAATAAATCTGTAAAAAATTTAACTTAAACTGTTCAACAACAGGGAAAACATCTTATTTTTCATTTTGACCTCCAGGGTCTACCACAGTAACAGATAGCATAGCTGTTCCTTGTTAGCCAGGAGGTGCATCCACGCTGGCAGGAGTGCTCAGGCAGGTCACCAAATGTAAACAGCTCTGTAGAGGTCACCACAAAGGCACCGTTGTTCTATCTCATAGCCGAGAAGGAAAGGAGAGTCGCCATGGAATATCTACTCTCTCTTGCATCCCTAATTAGAAACATGTGGAAGAGGGCCCACCCACAGGTCAAATCAGCCTTTAGAAAGGCCCCATTTCTCCTGCCTAATGCCGCATGTTGGCTGAAGTGGACCTCTCCCTGGGCCTGCCATGTGACGGGTTTCAAATTATAAAAGTATCTCCGAAGGCCACCATCAAAGCACCAATGGATTTTCACTCATGGTTCCCCGTGATTTGAAAAACACTTCCTTGACCAGCACATAATTAGTGCCAGGTTGGTAAACTGGAACCAGTTCCATTTATTTGTCCAGTTTAACCTGGCCATGGGCTTGTTATACCTTGCCTCAAATTATACACTGCTTAGATCCCCTTGGGTAGGTAAAATGCATAATGTATAAAATTTAAAAGCTATAAGCAGTACCTTGGCAACACAGATCCTGCAAATGTCTACCTTCATTTTTGTAATTCTTTAATTCAAACTTAACACTTTAGTTCTTTCCATTTTACAGATGGAGAATTACACCAGTATCCAAACCATCTTAATGATATAGCAAGAAAATAATGAGACAATATAAACTCTATTTAATGCCCTAAAGAAAATGTCATGTTAGTTAAGATGTTATTTATTGTTAATGCTACCCAAAGAGCAATGCTGCTGTTCTCATTCAGAAAGGGCCCAGTTTTCTTCAAACTCTGGGAGACAGTGACTTGTTTTAGTTGCAGAAATTGATGTAAAGTCAGCACAAGTAAAACTAAAGTTTTACATTGGGTCTAACGAGCTACAATTATGCTGGCAGATATTATTTAAACACACTAAAATTGTGTTAAAAAAAAAACACACCATAAGGAGTAACACAGTCAAAGACTCTTGTGCTAGCCCAACATGGAGTCTTTTGCAAAGATCAGATAGTCCAAGAGGCCCACTGTGATCTCACCAGAGACTGGCATTTAATCTCCTATGTGGGAAAAAAACTAGAGTTCTTAGATTAATTACCCAGACACAGACATGCTTTCAGGCTGCTCCAAGTCTCTTCCTAATATGAAATAAAATGGTCACTTACTTCAAACCATGTGGCAGAGCCAGCTTGTGCCAGAGAATATGCACCCCTTCTCTACTCGTGTACAGATGCATAAAAGGTAAGTGCATCATTCATGTAAATTGGGAGCAATGATCAGTCTGTATTGCAATGTTTCTTCTAAGTTTGTCAGAGGACTAGAGACTGACGGTGGGTGATTCTTGGAAAGAAACTGTGAAAACTAGAGGGAGTTAATTTTACATGTGAAGAGTTATCTTCTTGGTTGAGATGTACACTTAAAATGAGACAAAAACTGAAAGGCCTGCTGGAGGAACCATGCAGTGTCAGCTGGCATTCTATAGAAAACGGCTGGGTTCTGGCAACCAGAGCGTGGTGCAGTAGGCGGGGAGAGAGAGTCATATTTTGAACCCAAGTTTCTAGTTACATCGGTCACATGCTCTACAGGAAAGTGATCACCAATGCCTGTCACAGGGACCAGAGGATCAAAATTTGAACTTACTGGATAATCCTGGAAGAACTGCTGACCCTCGCTATGTCTCTGCTGCCCTCAATGATTAAAACATAAATAAATATACCCACCTGCTTTGGTATGAAATGAGGTTGCATCACTTTTTTGGCTTCATCATCAAGACATGTCTTGTTACTATTATACCGCTCTGTAGAATCAAGTGTGTAAAAGCTTTGGGCTTTCAATATATGAATGAATGCCAGTAACCAAATGATCAGCAGCCAAATGTGAAATCAGATTCTTTGAAGAAGAGGCAAGCATTTTAAGTCTGCCTTTCAAGAAGCTACAGCCCCACCCAACTACTAAGGTCTAAAAGGAAGTGACTTAACACTGTTTGGCTGCATTTTCTTTGGTGGGCTGATGCCTCACTGACCACCTCTGAGGGCAGTCTACACATGCTAAAGGATCTGAATGATTGTACAGAGGTCAGAGGTCTGGGGAGTAGGAACATGAGAGGGACACAGTGGAGTAGGAGTAACCTGGGCAGTAGAATGGTCCTTGAATCAAATGCTTAATTTTCTCTAGGCAGAATGCTTATAGGGAACTTGCTGTTAGCACTCTTGAACATACCTTTCCAGATTTTCACACTTCTCTGAAGAGTGAAAGACTCTGATCAAACCCTCCCCAAATCTGCAGCTGAGGAAGTGGAAAGAGAAATTTTAAAAGCTGGTGATGTACATAGAATTCTTGGTAGGGAGCTAGAGTCACTCTTCCGACACACAGCACTTGCTGGCCCCTGAGCTTAGGCTGCCAGGTCTGAAGAGGCTACAGCAATCAGAGGCTACAGGGGTCTTTATGCTCCTTGCTCCCTGATTTCAAAATAGGCAAGGAAAAAAAAGGAGGAAATCCTGGTACTGAACAATCCTAGCTATTGTCTTACCATTCAGTTTGTCTTCTCTCAGCAAAACCATTTACATCATTCCAGACCTATCTCCAATCCCCATAATCTTCTTGACCGTCACTCAACCTATGATGGTTCCTGGGGAATTACAGGCCAAAAGTGAAGGGTGTCTTTGTTTTCATCTCTATGATAGGATGGCATGTGGTCCTGAGTGCCAAGGACCTAAGATAAGAGGGGTGCTCAACATGCCCAGATGGCTGGAGAATGAAAACCCAGAGAACAGAGCCAAGTCTGCACACAGACAAGGGCCACTGTGGCCAGGGCTGGAAGTGGGGGTCCTTGTAGTGCACAGGCAGCAGCGGAACTAAAGGGAAGCTATCCCCCAACTCAGCTGGTGGGAGTTGGGCAGCTTCCCAGCTGGAAGGGGCTCTCAAACACATCCCTGTAAGCTACCCATGAAAGACAGAGATGCTGTTAAAAACAACAAACAAAAGGAGCTGCTAATCAAGAGGAACTTTAGACTTAAGAATGGGATTCAGTCATCCTTCCAGAAAGATGCGTGTCTGGGCCAAGGCCCAAGAGCACATGACATTCAGCTGTTGTACCCCTCTTTGGGGCCCAAGTTTGGTGGCACTGAAAGGAGGAGATATTCACAAAGGAGGCAGATGGGAAGGCCCCCACACAACATGTAGTGCGGTTCCCATACAGAAGATTAGAATGTACCAGGTATAAGCAATCACAACTGTAATCAGCTACTTGGAACTAAAATCATGTTTTGAATAAGAAACCAGCAAAGAACTCAAAACTCATATTATTCCCTTTCCTTCTAAACTTTGAAAGTTAAAGACATTTTGTGGTTGATGCACAGTGCCAGAAATCATTGATCTTGGTATCGCCCCAGGTTCTGACTCCTCAAGACACCCCAAGCAAGGCTATTTCTATAGTTGATAAAAGTATTTTGTATCGATAGCCCAAGCGTCCTTAATTCTTCTCTTAAGCTTAATACTTATAATCAGGCTACTTTGTTAACAATGTTTCCTCCCTCCATTTCTTTCCTAATATTTTCAGTATTATTCCAATTGCTCTTAGCAGTATTTTGTCTTCCACTAATTCTTCAGATAGAAAGGCTATAATATCACCAGGTGAATCATATAGAATAAGACAGTGGAAAAGAGAAACAGTAAAAGCTTGATGATGACGCTGCTGGCAAAATCTATAAACTGGAAGGAACTGCTAACAAGACATTTTAGTTTAATTGGGCTTTGAGAACTATTTAAGTGGTTTCTAGGGTTGTGTTCCACCACCCCATTCCCAATGCCTGAAATTCCAGCCACTTTGGTTTGCGGGGGGGTGGGGGGGGGGAAGTGTACCTGTTGACCCAGCCCCCTCACATGGCAACAGGTTTAAGACTGGGATCTGCATAGTCTGTGAAGACTGAATCATCCTACCAATCTTGTCTTAATGGCTGGAGGGGACAGAAATAAAGCAATACAGTCTTCTCTCGCTGGACTTCAGTTTGCAACATATTTTAAACTGGAAGGCTGTGGGGAGGCAGAACAGTGAACTGGTTCACATTCTGCCTTAAACTTGTACAGATACAAAACAAGTGAGAGGCTCCAGGGAATCTCATTTTGCTCCTCCTATGTATTTAGGTAGTGTCAGCAAAGACTAAGTGAATCAATCTTCATGATCAGAAGCAGCTGCTGTTTATAACTTACCCTTGGGTAACTTTCACCAGAACTTTTTTTTAAACACCACATTTCTCCTCCATGGTGCTATTATTCTATATGAACTTGAGCTTCTGTGGATGAATAACACTCAATTACCCCACAATGGACAAAATAATATTTGATTTATACAACACAAATTGCAATAACAAAAGTTGAGTTTCAATGGTCAATTTGCTGGACAAATGTGTTTGGGGTCAATATCAGGTTACCTTCTTTTTTCATCCTGCTCTCCCCCAACATGACATTGAAATCTATGTGTAGGACCTTCTAACAAGCACTTGTGCTATTTTAAGTATAATACAGGGGGAAAAGATGATTTTGAGCTGAGATAGCATGAGGACTGCAATAGGAACAGGATACCCTTTGAAAAGAGAATGTCAGCTCTTCATAAGAGCAAGAATTCAGGATGTCCTAGGTCACTGCTGCTAGCATTGTAATTTATCATTGGCTATAGAATACAGTGGCCAGATTTCCTGGAAATTAAAAAAAAAGGCTCTTTTCCTGAATTTTCTCTTGACGTAAACCATTATCTATTTGCAAAAGATGAGGCATACACATATGTTGGAACTTCAAGCCTTTAAAATAGTAATTGCCTGCTTCCCAAATGGCCTACTGAAGTCGCTCTCTCTCTCTCTCTCTCTTTTGTTTTTTGCAATTATTTCCTCTTCAGACAAAGCTGCCTAGGGGTAGTCTATTAAAATTGATTTTGTTGGTTTTTCTTTCTTTTTTTCTCTTTTATTAGATTACATGTTGGGCAGCTGTTAAAGTAGACAAGGCACCAACACTTTACTCTGCATTTCTCCACTCACAGAAAGCTTCCAGAGAGGCTGAGTTTTTATCCATACAAAGATGAGGTGTACAGGGCTGGGGAAATAAGAAAAAAGGAGGTAAGAGGAAATGAAGAAACGTCACTACCTAAATAGGTTTATCTCCAGTGTACACTGTGATGACAGACAGGAGCTCCCTCTTGGGAGAAAAACATGGCTAAAACTTTCTCCACAGGGGAGGCTGCACCATGACTGCAATGTCTTGGGAAAGTCTTTGAGAGAGGAAGTGAAATGGTTTGCAAAGGAGTTTAGTGAGAAAAGGCTGGAACCTGGTCAAAGAAGCAAAGCTGCTCACCACTCCATAGAGTTTGTTTTGTTTTAGATAAATTAACTTTCTTCAGAGAGAAATGTGATCTCCTTTTTAAATGCTGTCCTCTTGTCCTTCACATCCAGCCCAACTGGTCCCATCTCATGCACTCAACTCAATAACAGTCCTGACTGTTCTCCTCCAATATGTTGCAATCATATCTGTCATGCGATTTACAGGCTTTGTGGCTTCATAAAAAAAAAACACAACCACAGAAGATAAAAAATAAAACATTTAAAAATTCAATAGGTGATATCAGAAAATCAGATTTGGGTGCCTGACGGGAAAACAGGCCATAAAAGTTTGATGTAATCCTTTCTATCCTAGGGTGAACAGTGTATCTGATCTTAATTCTACCCAATTGAAGATGCCAGAGGAAGAATTTTACACAGGACAGATGTGGGTATCTTCATAAAGCTTTACAAGTCTCCCCAGGAGACCTCTATGAGGCAACTAGCTTAATCAAAATTAATTTATTTCTAAGGTGTTGAATTATAGAAATCAGGAACATAAGTGAAAGAATATCCATGCCTATTAATGGCTCCAAACTAACATAAAATATAGTAGAATCAAATAACACATTCCAAAAACTTCATATTAATTAAATGATGTTTCCCCATGATAGCCAGTCACATTGATTTACATACAACGTCCTGGTATGTCTAAGGATATTCCTTATATAATACCATCACATTCTACTGAAATTCCCTAAGCATTACAGCTAGGATAACCATTGCCTGTGATTATTCACTTCTTTTGGTTAGAGCAGCTAACTTTGTTATCATCCAATACCAGTGGCTCTGTGTCAGTTCCTTTACCACATCTCTCAGGCAGAGATCCTGACTCTACCATAAGTTAGAATGTTTTAGAGCAGGGTCCCCAACCCCCAGGCCACCTGCCCGTAAGTGGACTGTTAGGAACTGGGCCGCACAGCAGGAGGTGAGCAATAGGCAAGTGAGCAAAGCTTTATCTGTAGTTGCAGGCAGTCCAGTACTAGCATCACTGTCTTGGCTCCACCTCAGATCATCGGGCATTAGACTCTTACAGAAGCATCAGTGCCTAGTGCCAAAAAGTTTGGGAACTGCTGTTTTAGGGCAAACAATATACATTTAAAAATGCTTCTTTAGGGGGATTTAGTAAAAGTGATTACTAGCTTCATTATGATGATGATGATGATGATGATGATGATGATGATGATGATAAAAATACTGTGGAAGATTCTAAGTGTAGACTGAGAACTCCATGCCCCTAGCGTGAGTGGCCTGAGCAGCTATTTTCCAAGTACTGTCATCCATCTTCTGATTTTCATCTCCAAACATAATCACAGTTAAACTAGGAGAAATTATTTGGCTTTAGAATCTTGGAAAATGCAGTGTTGCTTAATGTCCAGCTGTATTCATCTTTGCGTGCGCTTGCTCATGCTCTCTCTCCACCACCGCCCCTCTTCCTTCTCTCTGCTTTAAAATAAATGTTCTTCACCTTGGGACTGCCATTTTCTGGTCCAGAGCTCTCAATCATGATAGTGGTGATGAGTGATGACCTCTCTGTAGTTTGTTTCACTATCAGTACCAATGCCATTGGTTTGGCTTTTCTTTAATAACTGGAAAGTGGGCAGCAGACACCCACATTTGATGAGGCAGTTTCGCCCCAACTGCTTCCCATCAGAGAGCTGAGACAGAGCTGTCTTTCTTGGTAGGGAACATGAACTATCTTTTATAGTTTTTTAATTAATGAAGGGTCTTGCTTAAGAATAGCTTTTCCAATCCATTAGCAAGACAATTCACTAAATAATCTGTTAACATTTCTTATGAACTAAATATGGAACACTGATCTTCAAGTGACACAGGGATATTATAAAATAGAGTAAAACTGCATCAGAGATATGTTTATAGGCCTAATAGAGAAATAACTGTTGTTATGATATTACAGCAAGGATTTCTTCTGTTTTATAAGCACCTTCCCTCTTAGTATTGTCTATGAGCTTAGATCAATGGCAGCTTTTCCAACAGAAAGTGCATTTGGTTTCAATTCACTTTCATAACAACAGAGACTAACCCTTAACAAGATGGAGAATATTAAGGTCCATTGTTCGGGCTGAGAATGACTGACTAGGGTGGCACGAAGCAGAACAGTCTCTTCTCTGGAGAAAAAAATACCTGTGGGTAGCAAACCTCATTCTCAAACAGCCTTCTTTCCCTCTCCCCCTTTTCTTTTCATTCCTTCCCCCCTTTTTTAACAACAGTGAACGAAAATTAAAGAATCATCTCAAATCACAGAACTGGAAGGGACCTCAAAAAATCATCATCTGACTCAGCCTTCTCTAGAAGGTTTTGTGTCTTAAACAATTATATAAACCCTAAGGCATTGTTATTCCATAAGGTCTAAGGGCACAGCAAAGAATTTTATAAATTATTTTAGTAAGCCCCTTGTGGAGCTTTTTATTATCTTAAATAATGAGAAAATGAATGAGATTCTTTAAGACTTGGCAGCTTTAAGATTTTAGAGGTTGTTAAGTGGAAAAGGTAGGAACAGGATCCAAGCTGCATTCTTTTGGCGAAAGGATGTACCGAAGCCATCGGTTCATGTCTCAAACAACCAGAAACTCACTCTCCATCACTAGAACTTTTCAGAAATACCTAATTTGTTAATTCCCTTTTCTCTCACTGACAGAAAAGGCGGCATATTGGGTAAGCTATCACAACAGAAGAATTCTGATGTGCAAAATATCCTAATGAAGGGTACTTCAGAAACAAAAAGAAAAAACCCAAAACACCCAAATGAGGAATTATGTAATTCTACTCTTGATATCATTTAGAAACAGCAGGGGGGGAAATACCATCCACTGTATGTTCCTCGAGAACCTCCAATCAAGGGCTCTAGCCATCTGAAAACGTGTTTCCTGGCTTTAGACTGGCTATAAATAAATTTAATAAGGATGAAAAAAAATCACTGCATCATTTACAGTTCTCTCTCAACTCCAGCTGACAAAAATCCAGTCCAGATGTTTGTTTTGTAAAAACAACAGCAAGAGGGTGAACCTCAATCATGAGCATAAAAGCCCTAGAAGAAGGAGATGTGTTTGAAGAGAAAGGGACAGCAAGGTTGGCAAGGAGGGTGTGGACAAACCTGGTTTCATACTGATTTAACAGAAACACGGTAATTAATTTATTTTCTGTGTAAGAAATCCACTTTATTAGCCTTTCCCCTGTCTCATCATCCCTTTCGAAGCCACAGGGCCTTGGCTGGTGAAGCCTGAAATGGTTGTTTCATAACCTTTGCTTTTAAATTAAACAAATGACCTCAGATTTTGGAGCAGTTGTTGACTCAGGGGAAAGTATGCCATTAAAAGTGTGCCAGAAACAGATTTAATTGGTACAAGTCCCAAAAAGTGTTCGAAAGAGCACAGGCTTCCCGCATATAGATTTCAGGGAAATTACTCAAAGGCCGCACAGCTTTGTCAGAATTTGAGATGTCAAACAAGGCAGCTGAAAGACTCCGTATCAAAAGGGTAAATTCAATTCAAGAGATATTAATCTGATTACCTAAGTAAGGCCGCGAATAGGATATGCTCCATTGTGTGCTCTTGTTCAACCTGGACAGCTGGAGGAGCCAATGGCTTCCTTTTCCCTGACATATAATTAAGTTTTAAGAGACGATCAAGTTACGGATACAAAGTTTTAAGAAATATTTCATTCAGGAGTGGCATTTACAGTGCTCGCCTGTTGCAAGAGACATTGTTCACTTTATTTCCTTGAGCCATGCTGGAGAGTGTGGATCAGGGCCTAGGGGCTTGGTGTTTGTGTTTCAGGCTACAATAAAAGCCCTCTGTGCACCTGCCTGGAGGAAAAACCAGTCCAGCCGCCTCCCAAGACAAAAGGGCCCTGTATTAAGTGCTGAAAACCCAGACGTGAACTGACCCTGTCAAATTCCAGCAAAAAAAAAAAAAAAAAAATCAATATTTTCGGCCAGTTTAAGAAAGCTGCCATGTAGGTTTCTGGATTTTCTTTGTCATCCTCTGAACAACTGAGTCTGAACAACAGTGACTTGTCAACAGGAGTCACCTCCTTCCTCATGAGTTTCCTAGCTTTTCTAGATTCCTTCCCTGATGGCGTAGTCCCTTACCTAGCACACCATAATCTGTCCTCCAGGGATGAACACACATTCTCCTGCTCTTTCTCCACCCAGCCCTTCCCACTGGGATCTCTCTTTGGTCATTAAGGACACGCAAGGACGTCCTCCCAAAGAGATAGTGTTACATATAAACTTCCGTATTTTCAGATTTCCCAAATACACACCACAAACTCTAGGTACATTTAGAATTGTGAGAACGTTTATCAGTAAGCTAAAAGATTCTTCCATGCCCGTCGTGTTTCTGATGCCTCTTGGTCTAAGGCCATACTAGGTCACACATACCATTTTAGATGGCTTTTCCTGGAAGAACTATTCAGTTTGAGCTTGTTCTAATCCATGTCTAGAATCAATCATGCTACTCTTAACTGATGCGTGCATCCTTATGAAGAAAAGTGATTTCTGACACAATCTGAAACTCAACTAGATGAGGTTTTATTCATGAATTTTGCCAGTGGCACAAACAACTTCACTCCACATCACAGATGAATAAACTAGAAGGGCAAGGTGGGTACCCCTAATCAAGAGAGCAAGTTGGTTACAAAACCAGAAAAGGATTCAGAAATTACCATCTCCTAATTCTCTAAGCCCATTCTGAGTAGAGGGCAAAATTAATTAAATTATGGTTTTGATAATTATTTTAAAACACCATAGATAGTAAGGTTTCGGCTGCAAACCATTTCTGAATATTTAGTGATAAAGAGCTAACTTTTAAGGGTTAACATCTTTCTTAAGGTTGCTTCAATGGCTTCTCTAAACTCTAGCCCCGAGGAGTAGGAAAACCAGATGATGAGCACAAGAAAGCCAGGTTCCCTAACATGACCATTCCAGCAGGATGTTCTTAATTGCTTCTGTCTGGAGAGAGTATAGGAATAAGCACAGTTTATCTGATTCGGTGCTCATTAAACAGCTGGCCAAGAAAAACAGTCGCCCACCACAGGTACTAAGGTGCACCCAGCCACGCTGGCCAGCCTGGAGAGTTCTCAGTGAAACAAGGGACTAATTTATAGCCTGTCACTTTACAAGTGGGCCGAACCTGGTGATGGAGGTTCTGTTGGCTGATATCCACAGGTCTGCATACACTGTGATTCAGGACAGACTGATTGAGGAGTCCATCTCTATAATGCCCTGATATTCTATGATGGTGGCCCAACCACCAGAAGATCACGGTGCTCTCATCTTTCCTTGAGTGCTTCTGATGTAAAAAAAATCTGCCTCCCTCATCCTGGCAATTCATAGGTGTGGTACTTTAGTGTGAATTTAACTGTTTCATGTGTGGGCCTCATATTCTGGCCTTTATTTTCTTATCTCTTCCTGTCCTATTCACTGTAGTGCAACACATACAGCCAGTTTAGATGTAAGGTTTAGTTTCATTATAGTATGAAGGGAGTCTAAGGTTCCAACCAGGTAAGGCAGACAAAAATTAGAATTATCCTTTACATTTTAGAGGGCAGAGAATAACCCTGATACTATTCTTGTTACCCCGGAACATGCAGCAAGCATTTCACATTATAGATGTTCCAAAACCAAACAAATAAACAACTGAAAGATTGGAGCCTATGCTCAAGTCTAGGGTTCAGTGCCATTCTTTATGGGGCAATAAAGATCCCTGCAATGAAAACAAGAGAGAACTGTCCCCATATCAGTGACAGGCAGACATATGATGACTCAGTGGGATGTGGGAAGAAAATATTAGAATCTATCTCATCTTTAAAAAATATCTCTATTTCTGGTGTGTTTTATATAACTTAATAGTATAGTAGCGCTATATTTTAGATAGCTGTTTTACTTATTTTGAGACAATATACTCAAAAATGATGGGCTGTAGATTAAAAAAATGTAAAGAATGCTACTTCAGATAACCAATATAATAAAAATGACAAAGGGATGCACCAAAATGCTCATAAAAGGGTTGGTGCAGCCTGGAGTTGCTCTGTTCACTTTTAAAAGATAAACAAAGAAGTCTTTCTAAAGCTTAAATGAGAAAATACTCCAATTAGCCCTTGTGGGCATCACCTAATGTACCCCCTATGTATGTGTTGAGGAAACTGAGGCCAAGAGAATTTAAGTGACTTGCTCAAAATAACAGGTGGTGTGTAGCAGAGATGGCACTTAAACATAGGTCTCTTAATTCCAGATGCAGTACTTTATCTACTGTAAAAACACACTGCTCCTCTAAAGTCTGTAAAGAGATTTCAGGGTGTATACAAAGACACAATCACAATGATCACATTGAAGTATGGAATCTTCTCAACAATGGCGATGACAGAAATATTTAATAAGCTCTATGAAGTTGTTGTATTATCATCTTGTAGAGTTGAGCGTAGCATACCGGTTGAGAGTACCAACTCTGAGCCAGACTCTCTAGGTTTGAATCCCAACGAATCACTAGTTGGAAGATCAACAGCAAGTTATGTAAACACTCTGTTTGTTTTTTTTTTATTTTTGTAAAATGAGGGTAATAATTGAACTCCACAAAACTTTTGGGATTTTTCATGCTTAATACAGTGCCTGACGCATAATAGGCACTCAATGATGTTCTTATAATCACTAGTAAAAGGGACATAAAACATACTTATTTCCATAACCCTGTTTAGTACTTTAAATCATTCAGTATTTTCTCTCACCACCTAGCAAAGAATTACAGATAGCAATTTCTAACTGTAAGGCACTTTGATAAATTGAGAACTCACCTGACGCTACTCAGAAGCCCAGTGCACCAAAGAAATCTCTCCCGGGTTGATGAAGTGGAAAATCTAAACCAGACCTGGCCATCCAGGCTTTAGAATGGTTAAAGCTGGAATAAAGTTTCCATTGCCTCAAGAAATTTAGGAATAGCCCCACACAAAAGTGATTCCCCTCAAAGAGTTCCAAATTTAAGTTCTCTAGTTTCATCTCCATCCCCTCTAGCCTGTTAATTGCTGCCTGAGAAATCACTTTGAACCACAAAATGATCCTATCGCTTCTCTCTGTTTCAGTAGCTCCCCATCATCTCAGGAAAGCATTCAAACTGACACTTTTCCTGAGCCGCCCACTGCTGTTGATCACTTGCAGTCAGAGCAGGTACAAAGCTAAGGCCGACTATACTCTGAAGGAATTTTGGAGCATATACAATACATTCGCTTCATTCTTCTTTTAGGTAGACATAGGTCTAAAGCTTTAAATAATTCTTTGATTGCCCCACCTTGTAGGTACAGGTAACTCATTCATCAGCAAACATTTAGTGAGTAAATACTATTACCAGGCACTATTCTGGGCTCTGGGGATCCAGCAGTGAACAAAAGAGACAGACTCCTGCCCTCAAGGAGCTTATATTCTAACAACCCTAAAAGAAGATTTGTTTTTACTAATTTACCTTAATTTTGTACTATCACCTCAAATGTAAATTTTGGAGTCAGACTCCCTGGGTTGGAATCCTGGCTCTGCCAGTAAATCCGTTGCTTTCTAAGCTTCAGTTCCTTCATCTATAAAATAAGATGCTGGTTACCATCTACCTCAGAGTGTTGCTGGTAGGATTAAATTCAACAACGAATGTACAATGCCAGGTACACAATACATGGTCCATAAACATTAGCGACTATTATTAACAGGCTAGACTTTTTAAAAAACGAACTTGAGTGGCTTTTTGTTTCTTGCTGGTAAAAGAGCTCTGAAACAGTGTGGCAACTGCTCTATCCCAGACCTGAGACAAAGCCTGCAGGAAACACCACTGGTGACCTAATGAAGGCATATGACTACCCTGAGTCCTGACAGCACCCCTTCTACAGGTCTACTTCCTTTCTTAGGATGTTGCCTCCTTGAGATCTCAGATGGAGACATATTCATCTTGGTACTCCTAGTGCCTAACACAGATAAGAAATTCAATGAATGAAGCAGGAGTTCTCAAAGTGTGGTCCCTAAAGCAGCAGTATCCACAACTTCTGAGAATTTGCTAGAAATGCAAATTCCCTGACCCCTTCCCAGAATGACTGAAAATCTGGAGTGGAAGTCCAGCATTGTGTGCATTAATAACCCCTTCAGGAGATCTTGATGCATGCTAAGGTTTGAGAACCACGGGAACAAAGGTTCTGGTGGGGAAACACAACGACTCCACATCCTTGACCGAAGAACAGCCCTACTCTCTCGGGGGAGTCATCCATCTTCCTTGACTGAGCATAAGGCTTTGGAAGGGATGCACATGGAACTATGAGGGAGAAAAGAGAAACATTCCTAGCCAGTCATATAAGCCTCATCAATCATGTTGATCAAGGAAATGATGTGTTGCCAATGGATTATCCCCACATTCCTCTCACAGGGGTTTCAGAAAAAAAAGCATAAGCTCCCTAACATGGCATGCCAGATGTCCATGCTCCACATTGCCTACTTCTCAGGTCTAATCCTTTGCCATTCTCTTACAGGTGCCCTGTACTCCCAGTCATGAGGAATGACTGTCAGCTCTTCAAATGACCATGCTTTTCCTACCATATCTTTGGTAACTAGATATCCAGAATGTCACTTTTCCATCTCTGTATCCTCGGCACTCAGTATAGTTCCTGGTACATAATGAGAGCCCCATTTTCCTAAATATTTGATGAGTTCATTGTCTCCTTACCTCCAATCTCCCTAACCCTAAGCCATTCTATGCATCTCATCCAGATAGTTTTCAGTTATAATCAGTTTAGCATAAAATCTAAATTCAGTCTGGCATTTAAAGTCTGGACCCAACCTATTTCAAGATTTATTGCACATGAGCTCCTTATGTTTACCCCAAGCCCCAGAGAACTGGGGTCCTTTTCCCCCTTCCCAATGTATCTTGCACTTTCCTACAACATAGACCCTATATTTATTGAGTACCCTCCAGGAACTAGGTTATACAAAAGTAATCAAGACAAAGTTCCTGACCTTAAGGAGATTATACAAAAGCAAAAAAGGCAGACAATAAATGCACAAACAAATAAATTTATAATACAGGTTAGGTTGTGATAAGGGCAATGAAGAAAAATAAATCTGGCTTACGAGACAGAGAAGGATGGGATGGGGGTAGGGATTCCATCTTAGAGAGATGAAGCGAGACCTCTCTGAGAAGATAACACTTGAGTGAGACTGAATGTAATGAGGGAGCAGGCCAAGGGAAGATCAGGACAAGTGCTCTAGTCAGTGGGAATAGCAGATGCAAAAGTCCAGAGCAGAAACACTTCGGTGAGTTGGAGGAGCAAGAGAATGTGAGCCATGTGGCTAGAAGAGATTTTGAGAGGAGAATGATAGGAAATAAGGGCAGGCGTGGCCCATTTTGAACTTAATGCCTTAGTTCATTACATTTCCTGACCTTTATACTTCTCTGCTCATCCCTCAAGGCCTATCTCTTAACCTTCCTCCCTGGACCTTTCAGATTTCCCTCTGCTGAAAGATATTCCCCTCTCCCTAAGTCTTAGAGCCTTTAGTGCATACCATATGTGTCTGAAAGCACCACACACATTCTACCTAACAGTGTTCTCCTTTAGAATTATTCTCAAACTATATTGTAAATACCTTGAGGGCAGGAACCACGTCTTGTTCATTTCTGGATTTCTTGTAACATTAACATAGCACATTTGGTAGGGGCTCCATAACTCATAAAATCATCAGTTGGAAGGTACCTGAAGGTCTCTTCATCTAGCCAAAAAGTTTTCTTTGGAGGGACCATAGCTCTAAAACTATGCTAATATATGCAAGAATGCAGTTAATGCACAGGAAATGTCAGTATGATTGAATGAAATACAGTTTAATCCAACTAGTATTTATTGAATGGCTTACCAGAAAAATTAAGAAAAGCAAAGCCCTCAGAGTGATCTAAACCTACGTCAGAGCTCCCCTGGCCTATCCTTGAACCAGACCGCCTTGTCAGACCTTGTCATAATCCTCCCGAAAGCCTAGTAAACATCAAAGATGCATGCTGAAAAATCTCCATACCGCATTACAAAACAAGGTAAGTTATCCTCTGGGTACCACTCCTAGAAACCAGCCATTCATCCTTTCTAAAGGCCTCTCATATTTGGTATAAAATTCTCTTTGACGATGGTAAACAAGTGAAACAATTGGTAAAACTGGCTTTGGCGCTCTTGTCCTTTCTGCCTTCATGATTCTGAGATGTTAACATGAACGTATGCAGTCAGGGAAATTAGACAGTAAATGCTGAAGAGTGAAGAGCTCTGAGGGCAAGGGGGAAATACTTTCAAATCATCTAGCCTAGCCGACCCACGAGTCACCTCAAAGACCACTTCTCAAAGAATACTCTCTGGCTTTCCTCTTATTTAATCTTAATGCACCTCATGCTTCAAACGTGTCTCTTTTTGGCAAATTATCATGAGCAAAAGAGAGCTCCTGACCAGAGAGTACTTCCTGGTGGCTGGCTGCAATGTTCTCTTTTTCTTTTGATTCTTCCACCACTGAGGTTCTATTGCCTTCTGGTCTCCCTGCTGAAAATCCTCACGTTCTTCTCCCTCCTGAGATTATCAGACATTTGTAGGCTGTGCCTATCACCTCTTAACTCTAGCTCCCCACACCCCCTGCTCACATAATACTTAGGCTGTCTTTAGCTAAACACCACATGTTTGAGGGTCTTTTAATCTTTTTCTATAAATTAGGCCTTTCATGGCATCTGAACAGTTGCTGGAAGTAGTATGCATCCAGCAAAGTGCCATGGATTCTTGGATACTAGAGAGAGAGTGGGACACGGGTAGGAGTGTCCCCTTGTGAGTATAAGCATGTGAAGTTGTGTGTGTTGATAGATGTCTGTGGCTTTGGAATCAAAAAAAAAAAGGTCACCAGGACATTTAAACATTTTTGTTTAAAACTCATTCCTAAGAGGCAGCAGTGTCCAAATCTAGGATTTCATGGGAGGGGCTCTGACTTCTGTTCCCGGCACCACCAGCTCTCACTCACTGTGTGGCCACTGAGCAATTCCCTTCCCTCCTTCATGCTTCAATTGCATGAGGTAGATTGAGCGATTCATCATCTTAAGACATTTTAAAATGCTATGGAAATGCTAATGTGAACGATAATCACAGTTGATCAAGTTGTTAATATTAACCTTGCAGTCACACGACTGACACTTCATGTTTTCAAAGCACCAACTCTAGTCGACCTGCACCCATGTACCTGAGAGGTGGATTTTTAAAGCTGCCCCACCCACAACCATTTGTACATGGTCCTGCCCAAACCAATAAAAGTTTAGTTTGGGACTGGGCTGTGGAGGTCCTTGGAGCTAAAGTGTGGAGAGAGTTCTGCTAACTTGACCAACCCACCCCAAAGTTTGTGGTTAATGGATTACAAATTTGGGTAATGCTGGACAATAAATTACGACTATAATAACAAAGCTGAAAGTACACACAATTTAACCAGAAACACCACTGTTTTTTATCGGAAATGAAAGAAACCATTGATCATAGCAACTGTCTGAGATTAGCAGGGAGCCACATTTTCAAACATCCTGCAGTAAATCCAGAGCAGATCCAGCTGGAAAGCAAGAGTGGAAATAAAACTTGAAAATTCATACCACGCTTTGAAGTCTGCTTCTTTCACGACCATGAGTCCCTGATTCGCCCCAACCATTCTGAGCTGTTCTTACTTGGTGAATTTATTTTAGAAGAGACACAAGCCACATACTTGCGTATAATCTTTCAAATGGACTCCAGCTTTTTACAGGCATGGTTTGCTGGGGAATATGAATCCCTAAATACTTTCTCTTGCACATGAAATTAGCCATCAATTCAACCAGAATATAAAGGCTTCCAATACTAAACCTAGAAACAACTTTTGATTCTAGTAAGTACTGCTTTTTCCTTGTGTTCTTTCCTTGACCTATCCATGCACTTTTCATTTTTAGTTTTTAAGTGTGATTACCTATCAAAAAGTATTAATGTAGATAAAAGAATATTAACATGCCAGATGCTGTGAATACCAGGATGGCATAAAGCCATCTAGGATGCTTTAAATGGGCTGTTACCACACCTGAAGTAACTGCTATCCCATTAAATCATCAGAAGAAAGAGAGCTAATGGTCTAGGTTGAATAGAGCTTCAATCTTACACAGGGCCCACTGTCCCCATTCATCAATCCCACTGACAAACTGTGCTTAGGTGGATAGGGACTCACTCCTGGTCAACTCCCAAGTGATTCAAAATAGGACATTGTATCTTAGTCCAGTTAAACCATTAGATCCTTTCTCTACTGATTACTATGAGCAGTAAAACAGGTCTAATCATCCTTAGTATCTCTGATGACCGTGAGGAAGAACTGACAAGGGCATCTAAGAAACATGTTCTTGGCTACAGAACAGTCACAATAACCTAGTCAATGACCAGTCACTGAACTCTGTAATAACCTTGATGCCTGGATTTCTTTCAACACAACAAAAACTGGAGAGGAAAATACATTGACTCACAGTGACTGCTCGAGAACAATATAGATTATAGAACCAAAAATCCGGACTCTGATCTTAGCTTTACAGTATAACCTTGGTCAGTTTGCATACATCTTCAAGGTTCCATTCTGCCAATTGAATGAAATGCCTGTGAAAGGCAGGCAGAAGATTGACAAGCACACTGCACATATGAGGAGTTATTTTAACTAAACAGCAAAAATTCAGTTTGTTCTCTCATTCCTTCTAAAGGCACAAAGCCTTGGCGCAAGAGCAATGTCAGGAAAGTCCTTGGCCTTTGGTGTCCACTTCTCCATTCTTTAACTCTCATATCTGGGAGCTGGATAATTCAACAGTGGAATGAAACCTCAATGAAGAGAATCATGCCATGGACCCGAGAAGTGAACATGGGTCTACATAATCCAAGCAACAACCACGCCACAAATTGAATAAGGAAAAAAAAAACCCAGCAACACAAAAACAAAGAACTCTCAACTTCACAAACACTGGGAGGGCAACAGCTGGTCAGCCGAGATTAAAGGAGCATGAGAGAGCACCTCCTCATCTCCTGACTTCTCCTCCCCCATAGAGGTTCCCGAGCCAGCCAGGGCTCTCTTTTACAGCCCTGTGCAGATGACCTTGTTCCAGCTAAGATAGGGGTTCTTTTGATCTCAGCGGGGGGATGCTGTGGGCCTGCAGCTGGCAGATATTAATAGTACAGGATCTGCTGGGGTGGAAGAGATCTCTCAGTTGGGCCAGGTCACTTGTAGTCAGTCCCTGCTCTGTGTCAGAGCAGAAGGACTTCATTTCCCTGAATCATCCCCTGCTGGGTACTTCTCTCAGGTCAACTCAGATCATTTTATTGCTGGCTGTTCTGTGGCAGCTTGTTTTCACCCCACAACTGTTTTCAAGGGAGCACTGTTTAAACAGTGCCCCCTGCTCTGTAACTGAAATCTATTACACGACAGGGTGGACCTTGAGCTCACCCCATCACAGTGTGTTTCTCACTCTCGCTGGTTTGTACAGACTTCTTGTGTAGATATTTGCGTGGGAGAAAGGCAGAGAGAGCAAGAGACAGATGACCAGACGAGAAGTGTTCAAAGTGAAAAAGAGTAATATGGGGAGAGGAGGCTGTTTTAGGTATGCCAGAGTATCAGTGCTACAACTTCTGAAGATTATTTCTATTATGTTTAGTCTAGGACAAATAAGGTCCTTCTTCCCCTCTGAAAATCAGAATTTTTAAACCCCATCAATGAATGAATGCTCCTGATCCAGACCCACTTAATGATCTTACAATGCCAGAGCTTACTTTAGTTAATTTAACAGTCATACAACCTGTCATTTGACAGGAAAAACCAAGGCTCAAAGTGATTAAAAGACCTGCCCAAGATCACAGGGATAATAATACAATGGCAAAGTCGATACAAGGAATGCTTGAAACAACAATAAAGCAATTTATACATATCAAACACAGTAACATTAATATCCATTGCAATATATTTAGGTATAAATGTTCTAAGAAATGTGTCTATTTTAATTCATCGGTATGAAACTTCATTACAGACTTCAGGAAAAAAAATATTTCTATAGTCTCTTTACGTGCTCAGTTATGCAAGGGAAAGTTCTAGAAAAATCAATTGTTTCCATTCTCCCTTGGATTTCTTAATAAGAAAACGTTGTCTAAGGATGAGATGGTAACTGTTCCATGCATATGACTTTATCATTTTCTTGAAGTGATTGCATGGGAGCTCCAAAGAAACCTTTGTATCTGTTTTGCTTTTCTTCTTTGCTTAAGATAAACCAAGAAGTAAGACAAGACAAAGTACTATTTATTGGTTTTCAAATTAGGAAACAAAATACTTTCTTCTCCTCAGAGTTGAATATAAATGTGTATGTGTGAAATAACTATACCAACAGTTTTTAATGATGTTTATAGGTGATTTATGTGATTTTCATGGTTAACTTTCTTACAAAGTATTAGTTATGGTATTCTCTGAAGCATTTATCAACTGCCTATTATGTGCCTAGACCTTTGCTAGTCACTCAGAAACAATATGGATACAAAAAGAATACAAGATAGTCTGTGTCCATTAAAAAAAAAATAGAACCTAGTCAGGAAACCATGAAAAGTTAAATTAATTTTTCTAGACATTTTTTTTATATAGCTGAGCAGGTAGAGGGACCACAGAGGAGGAAGAGAGAGTAAGACCAATGCGGACTGGAACAGGCAAGGAGGTTTTGTGAAAGGGGTGGTCTTTAAATAAACTTCGAAGGAGTAAGAGGATTTAGGAAAAGAAAAGGTAGAAGTAAAAAAGGGAAATGCTATTCAAGGTAGGGTGAACTGTCCCTGCAGAGGCATGGAAGGTCAGTGCACTTGGTGTAGGAGCCTCAGCCAAGGTATCCACTAGAACAGAGGTTGAACAAGAAAGAAAGTACAGACTGTGAAGCATTGACTTTATCTAGTGGTGTTCTGGAAACTGATCCATGCAAAAGAAAAGGGATGGGGGTGTGTGTGTGGAGGGGAACCTGATTTTTATTATTTGCTGATTTCCTTGGTATAAATACTTCTACCCTGGCTGATTTCAAGCTAACAAATCACAAATTCCTGAATATTTTTCAATTGGCTTATTAATTTTAGCCTACTCTCAGAAAATGGGCTGAAATGACTCCAAGATTTCTGTCTGAGTAGGAGAGTGACATGGTAAAAGGGAAGCCCGATGGTAGAAGTTTCTTTCAGTAGCAGCAGAAGGCAAATGGTATAGAGTCTGGAATTAGAAAGCCATTTTGAGAATTTTATTAAAATATTCCAATTGTGAGTTTAATCAGTCATCTGGTCACAAGACAAATTACATAAAAGAAGAGACAGAGGAAAGATATATTTGGAAAGAAGAACCAAGCAGACTCAATGATAAAAGGAACGTAAAGAGGGAAGAATAGTAAACACTTCAGGATTTCAGTCCAGGTAATGGGGGAGTGATAATGCACCACTGACTGTGGACATAGGGTACACAGAGCATTTTACTATTGTTATAAATAAGTTTTTAGTTTTCATTTTGAAAAATGGGTGTGTAAAGCAGGGGTATGTGGTCCTTACAATTATCGAGACCATAATGGAGGCCAATCCATGGGAGAACACCAAGGTGGCAAGGAGCTTGCTTGTCCTAGAAGTCCCATATATCCCATCATGAATAACTCTCAGAAAATGGAAAGTGCAGAGGGGCCTGGAACAGCTATGCACATCTTCCCAAGCCCATAATGTTCTGCCCTGAAAGACCACAACTAGCAGAACTTAGAAATGTCAAGCATAAACTTTCAATAAAACTAGAAACCACCCACTGGCTCAGTGGTGTAATTCCCCTAGCTGTGTAAACCATAGCCAGCCTGACCTTTGCTAGTATGGAGAAAATCTTGTAGATTTACCAATGTGGAGCATTTTTCTTAATCTTTCTGTAAAGCTGATAAGGAATGCAATATCACCAGCATATCGCAGTGGTACACAATTTTAGCCAGTCCAGAAGTACCCAGCACCAACAAAATTGATCTCTAAATTGATGTGGGACTACTAGTAAAGCCTATCTCTGAGCATCAATCTCAGAAACAAAGTCCTTTAGCAGTCCACCAGCCCTCATACCAAAGACCTAAAACAACTCATAGGGGAGTGACAAGCCTCAAGGTAGAGGTGATAGACACCAGTTAGATGACTCTGGTGAAAAAGGCAGCTCACTTACAGTGACAGGACAAGAGAATCTCCAAATGTAAGGGATCAGATGCCAGGAAAGGTGGCCAAGCCTAAATCACCAAGCTTTGCCTAGGTTCAATGGCCAGGGCCTGTTAGCGGTGTCTCCCAGCTCTCAACAGGAGGCAGAGAGGTGGTGGGATTGTATGTCAGTGTCAAGTTTCAGCCCCTCTAGGACAGATCCCTTACCTTCAGACAGAGACAAATCATCAGCTGGAGACACCAGGTCTGCCTGAGAAGCTAGGGCTCCACTCAGATGGGTTGTAATTTGATTCGTCAAGATAACCTGTGAACAGACAAGGAGAAGGTGGAGGGGAAGGGAGAATAAGACCAAATTAATTATTAGAGCTACCACAAGGCAGACTGTGGCTTAGGGGAAAACTGATTAAGTACACAGGTAGGAAAACCCCAGCTCTGACTTTCGTCAATTTTATCTGTGGGCCAGAATATCTGGCAAAGCCCATAGGTCATTCAAAACACAGAAAACTGAAGAAACAGGCTGACTTTTTTCAGAGCTTAAACCACTAATCAATTATTCCTAAAGGTCTACTATATTTGGACTAAGTGGTGTTGTCATATTAGCTGAATAACAGAAAACTAACCAGAGAATTAATATGCTTATGTACACATTTTATTAAACTTTAATTTTTAAGATTATATCTACAACACAAAATATTGCTAGTGCTGAATAAAAGCAATGATCAAAACTTTGGTTTCTTCTCTTGTTGATTCAAAAATCAGTTTTATTTCCAAATTTGTGAAATTGGAATAAGATTGATATCTAAAGGAATAACACTCTATTTTAAATTAGTTGAATTCTAACAAAACAATTCCAAAGTCTCACTATGCATTTAGAACACAAATTAATATAATGCCACCTATTCAAAATAATGTTCATAACATTTAAAATTCCTAGGGAACACTCTAAAATTACCTAATTTACATGGTCCACTGCCACACAGTATTTTCACATTTGGTTCAGTCAAAAAACTATTATTTTCCTTTAAAATCTTCATTTATAAAATTTACTTGATTGTTTAGAAACCTTAAGAAAGAATAAGATAGAGATTCTCTCCTGGAAAACTGCAACATGACTGACACCGATCATCTCCCAAGGTCTGGGTGCTCCCGCCATGGGTAGAAATGGTGAGCATCTTGATCCATCAGAAGAAACATCCCTTCTGACAAGGCACGAGGCATTTAGTGCCTGAAATATGCACCTAACTGTACTGTCTTGGTCTGTCCCGGAGGAGGTCAGCTATGGTTTCTTTATCACTCTGATTTGAAAGGAGAATCATCTCCATTCTTTATTGTCCAGCTTTTCAGCCACACCTCTGCTGCTGTCTGGAATGGCCAGTGACACATTATAAATCCTATACACGTTATAAATCCAATGGCGGCCTAACTGAGGGTTGAGAGGGAAGCACGATGGCAAGGTCAGGTGAAGAAATGAAGTACTCTGTTAGCAAAGACAACCTATCCAAGGTCTTGTGTGTCAACCAGGCTCACAAGTCTCAAGCTACTTTACATAAAGATCAGATATTATAGCACTCCACTGAGTGTTTGCTAATGTTACCCCTCATATTCTTTTGTATCACTACTTTTAATTTCGACTGGGAAGAACTACATATAATATGTCTTCAATTAAAATAGCTGGAAATGTTCAAGTAACACCCTGCTCTTATAAGACATATTCATATTCAGGAGCATGAATAAAGAATTATGATCATTTCTCTCTTTATAATCTTGGATGTGGAATTTGGAGTTCAATAAAACTGGTTCAACTTCTGACTTTGGCATTATGAGCTTTGGAGAAGTTACTTAAATCTTTAAGCTTCATTTGTTCATCGGTAAAATAGGACCTATCTTTTAGAATTGTTTTGAGAATCAAATGAGATGTAAGGCACTTAACATACTGTCTGGCACATAGCAAATATTCAATAAATGGAAGCCATCGTTGTCATTTCCTTCAGAATAATGCTGTTAATACAGGTTAATAAGTTAGTATATGCCACGTGCTTCAGACAATTGGATCTAATAATAGAACACTAAATCACAATTTTCTTATCAGGATATAGTATCTGATCATTTCTATCAACCTTCGTCCTAAATTTTATTGAATTGCAAAGAATCTGTGTAAAAATCTCAGCAAGAAGAATTATTTAAAGCAAGGCCAATAAGATACTGACATTGTTCCGAAAATACATTGTGTTTTATTTACCAAAGAAGAACACAATGTATCTTTCTGTCCTAGTTTAAAAAAAGGTGAAGCTTCTAAGAGATTTAAATATGTAAGCTCTATTTTTTAGGGGAACTTTCTTAAAGACGTCTTGGTGAAAATAAATAGAGCTCTAATGATATGGTAACAGTAATGAGAAAAAATTTATTGAGTACCTATTATGCAAAGTATGTCGCCATATACAGAGGGGAACAAAAGGGGTAAAGGCACTGTAGGTCTTCTCTAGAAATTTATAAGTTAAAAGGCACTTACTAAATATTCAGACCACTTTTTCTCACTTTTGTTATTAATTTGTCCTATATTGTACTGATATGATGGTTTTATTATTCAGAACTATTAAAATGACACCCTACAGAGATTAAAAACAAACTACTCTCCAGATGTACCTCAAAAGAACTAGACTTATCAGAGTGATCACTCTGTAAGTTACATGAGTGTCTGTCTAATCATTATGTTGAATACCTGAAACTAATATAATGGTATGTCAACTGTAATTAAAAAATAAAAAAATAAAATATATGATTTTTAAATGGACCTCAAAAGATAACCATTCTCATTTCTACTTCCAATGGAAGAGTATATGAAGGAAAATAAAATCACCCTCCAACAGCAAGAGAATGTGCTCTTAAGTGGTTTTTGCTAAGAATCTTCTCCCTTTTTATTATAAGTCTGAAAACCAAACCACTGAAGGGATATATAGCAATCAAAGTCGGAGGTTTGCTAATCACACAATCCTTCTGAATTGTTGTGGGTTTCTAAATCTGTGTTCAGCAAAATGATAGAAAATGCTATTTCTAAATAGTATTGATTACAAATAATCACAACGTGGGCAGAGGCCTGTAGATGTGTTGTCCTCTGAGGCAACCTGGGACTTGAAAACTACACTCTTAAAATAACTTATAAAATAATATTACAAACAATATCTGCAAACGAGTTCTGACAGATACTTCAAGGGGCCTTTCCTGCTGCTTTGCTCCACTGGAACAATGAGAACTTCTGATGCTTGGTACTAAATTTGTGCAGGAGCGGTATGCCAGTGATTAGGGTGAGGGCTTTCGAGTTAAGACACCTGAATTCAGATCCTTGGTTGTGTTACTTATTTGCTATGTGACACTGGGCAAGTTTCATAACCCTTCTGGGTATAATACTTAACTCACAGTGTTTCCAGGATTAAACTAGATAATGCATACAAAGTCCTTAGCATAGAGCCTGGCCAATGGTAAATGCTTAATAAAAGTTAGCTCCCATCATTTTTAATTATCTTTTGCTGATTTGTACCTTGCTTGTTTAGATAGAAAACACAAGTCTGATTCCCTTTTGTATAGCATGTAGCCCACTGCAGACAAAGGACAAATATTTGCTGTTGATATGTTCAAACAACAACAAAAAATTTAATTAAAATTATATCTGCTATTTTTGCCATTTTTCTAAAAGTATGGTTTATTTAAAACATACAACACCATTACCCAAGTTACCATCAACTATAAATTCAAAGGCCAGAATGGGGCTCTTAGACTAAGGGGAAAAACAGTTTTTTTAAAAAATAGCTATGATTATATCTGAAACCAGGAGGAAATGGATTCCAATTTAGTTTACTCCTCAGGAAGAATACCCTCCACCTACTGGGGGTAACAGGAAGCCTGATAAGGTGTATAAAGTAAATATTGTCTTCACTCAGCTTCATATGTGGAAAGACCACTTCCTCCCGGGGCTACCTTGCACTGCCCTCTTGGTTGTAGGACGTCTGAGGTACACTTGAATAGAAAATGGCTCCTCATATCATGTCACATAAAACTTGAGTCCCATTTTTAGTGCTCCTCTCCAAAGGTAAAATGGGGGCAAGGGGAGATTTCTCCCTTCAAAGACCATGTCCCTAGGTTCTAAAATTTCCCTTGCATTTCCTAGCTTCTCCAGATGCATCCTACTCGATCCTTCTGTGTACTGTAATTTAACATCTATTCTCAGTTTAAGGGAACAATAAAGCTTTCTAAAGAAGAAACTTCATGGTACAGATTCATAAATAATCAATGTAAGCTAGAGAAAAGAAATGAAGAGACGGGGACCAGTTAAAGACCTGATGACCCAGTAAGGTGATGAGTGGGAATGAATGCTGTTTTGGCCAGAAGACAGAGAGGTCCTGGGGATAAAAAACAACCAATACACAAACAGACAAAAATATATAACTTATTTCTGCTAAATGTCAAAAAGATAGAATAAGAGAGCAAATATCTGGAGACAAGATGGTAAGTAGGAGTAGAATAATCTGGTCTGAAGAACTGTCAGCCTTAAGGGTCAAGGGACTGGTGAGCTAGAGTCTACTTGCCCATTGATACTGACTTTCGACTAGTCTCTATGTCCAGTGCAGACCTCCTGCCTTCAGTTGACCTGTCTTTCTTTACCTATGTTATGACCAGATTACATCTAGGCTATACCCACATCCCACTCTTGCTCCTAGTCCACAATACATTCTGACTTAAGGGGCCACTGTATGTGTTTAGTGTGAGCCACCCTATACTGAAGTATTCAGGAGTATCTTTGCTGGGGCCTCCATGAGTAGCAACTTAGTGTATTCAACCCACTGTGAGTACTAAACAATGGTGGACAGAAGAGAAAATGGGACAGCCCTGGAGCAATCAGAGTGGGAAACTGTCAGACCTAAAGGCACAGCCTTTGATGGAAGAAGCTCCTTTTGGTTCCTAGAATCAGAAGAGGAAGTTTGTGGTCAGCCAGGAACAGAATAGGATGGAATGCGATATTTGGCCCTGTTGGCTCAGCAGGAGTGATATTCCTGGTCAGCAAAAAGAGTAACTCAATATTTACAGTCAGATTTTTCAAAGACATAAGAATATGGCACATGCCCTCATTCGGCTTTCTGTGGAGATGGGTAAGAGGCAAATTTGTGAACTCCACCTTCCATAGAGTGAACTGGAATCACCTGAGCTTTTAATTCAGACCCACAGACAGGTGAATTCTCCAGGCCCTAATGTCCTGGCCTAGAAAGATGGATCTATAAAGGTACTAAACAAAGAGATTGAACAGCCAGAAATATACTGAAAGATCATCAAATGCTACATTGTAACAAGCCTGATCTTGTGACTCTGATGATAATAGCCACAGGTCAAGTAGGTAGATAACTTCAGCTTCTATGAAAGTGTCAAGCAGTTGAGGCAATCCCAGTTGAGTTCTGTCAGTCTTTTTGGTAGTTTTCAGTGGTCCTCTGCTTCCTCCTCCCACACACTTGCTGCCAGAAACCAGCCACAATTTAACACAGAGAATCAGGGAGGTTTCAAAATCACTTTAACTGGGCTTGTAGCTCCAGATGCAGTGATCGTCTTGATATTTACAGCTCCCAAGTAAACACGGAGCCCATGGGTAAGCCCACCAGCCAGAGAAAGTGCACCCTGTGAACAACAGAGAGAGGCTGTAGGGCTGACTCTGCTCACAAACCACCTGTCTGCCACTACACCGACCACTCTCTGAATGACAGGGCTCTGCTTTTTCATCGGCTCTGAAGGCATCATTAATTTTTTTCTCTTTTTGTATTAAAAATGGTTATCTGCTTAAAGCACACTTTTTAAAAAGGTTACTTTTGGTGTCTAAAATGATCCTAATTGCCAGATATGCCAGTGACCTAGCCTTTCTAACCAAACAGATGCCTTGGATAAGTCAGAAATTGAGTTTTAATCCTGGTAACAGTCGCTGAACGTCTTGCTTTCAAGGAGACAGAGACCGGAATTTTCCTGTGAGAAATTGTCAAAGTTCATTGAGTCCTTTCATTACCAAGGCTTGAGAGAAAGGCCCTGAAGTGGTTTTCACCATACTCTCCACTTGCTTTCCAACCACAACAGTGTCTGCCCTAACCCATCCGCTGTGATAGGACCTGGGAGTGAGAGGGGAGGGAGGGGGAGAGAGAGAAAAGAGAGAGACAGAGAGACAGAGAGACAGTGTGTGTGTGTGTGTGTGTGTGTGTGTGTGTGTGTGTGCGCGCGCGCGCGCGCTGGGGGCAGAGGTAGAGGGAGGACAAGAGCAGGAGCGGGGCTCTGGGTGTAGGGGGAATAGGCTAAGTCCCCCCTCACAGCCACATGCCACATGCCACTCCCTTCCCGTCACTTCCAGGTTTGAAAAGAGATATCCAATATTTGTTGTGAGGAAAAATTAGGCCAAATATTTTGGAGTTTGAACATCAGAAATCTGGTTTTACTATTTACTGGCTTAGTTTTGCCAAGCTTTGGAAACTATAACTCATTCCATTATGGGAGGGGAAAATCAATTTTCTTTAGCTTCAGCCCAGAGAATATCAACTGTCAGTTTGAGAATAAAGGACTGATAAGGTTTTAGTATTCCAGCCTGCTATTTCCATCTTGAAGGTCTGCATGACTATTGTTTTCTGGGAAAATCTAAAAAGCTATGGGGGATTTTCCTTTTCAAATATTTGTGTAAAGGACCAATTTGGTTTGAAGACGACACTGTTGTGGGAGTCGGGCAGCCTGTTTCTTATTTCTGGCTCTAACCTGCTGTGTAATTCTGGGAAATATTCATAACCTCTCTGAACCTAAAAGTGTTAAGTCCACAGAAGATAATGAAGAAAATGAATGTGTTAGGACTATAAATATCGCAAACTGCTATGAAAAATGTCATACGTTCAAGTCACATTAGTATTAGTATTAGTATTATACTTGAAATGTCACTCACTAATAGCATTGATTCTCATCACCTCCAACCTTAAGAAATCCATCCCATACAGAACTAATTGGCAGTAGCTGAGGAAGAGAGAAGGGGAAAAAAGAATGAGGGACACAACTTTAAATAATGTTGTATTTATGGTGAGAATGCTTCCAATCTAAAATTCACATGTCTTATTATGGACCTGGAGGAAAAAAAATCTCTTTTTTGGATTTCACTAACTAGAGAAACACTCAGCTCAGTACGAGTCCCTAAGGAAGACAGTGACCCAGTATGAGGCAACACAGATGGAGGAAGAGAGAAGAATCTCCATTGCTTTGCAAACACTCTCGCTCAGTCACAAAGGTATTGATAATAGTATCTCTTCTCACCTCATTTCAGCGATTGCCCAGACCACTGAGTTCAGAGGAAATGCACTAAAGTATAACTGTGTCTGACATTTGGCCAAAATAAACATACAAAAAACCTGTGTAGTACCATGGGGCGGCTTTCTCCTTGGCCTACTTCTCCTGGGGTGCGCATGCAAGGGGATGCAGTGGAAACCCTGGGCCAGCAGCTATTGTGAGGTAGCTGTAGGCGTGAAGAGCTCTGATTCCACTGCCGGCATGCTGTTCCACTGGCCCCGTTGGGGCTGAGGTTAACACGTGTTGGTTCCGGGTCTCAGATGGAGCAACAGTTGTAACGAGGCCACAGACTGCAGGCTTATGTGCTGTTACCACCTTCAGCCCAACTTTGGCAGCATCCTGTCAGTGATCTTGGGCCCACTGCAGGAAGTAGCACGCACCATTGGTGAATTGCAACAGTGCGTTCTCAGTGGCTTCAAACAGTGCATTCACCAACAGTGTGCAATTTTTCATTTACCATGGAACCAAAAAGCTCTCTGGCCAGCTGGGGCTTGGAAAAGAACATGGCCGATCGTAGACAACGCTCAGGTTCACACATGTGTAAGAAGCCCTCCCAACCCGCCTCCACTGCACGGCACCTTTCCTGTGGCCGAGTTACTTCTGCGCCAAGTCTGTTTGGTTGTCTTCACCCACTCTCTTACAGCCCACTGAGCCTGACAGACATGCAGGGGAAGTGAATTTCCAACAGCCCCCTGAGTTTCTGCTGACCTTTTTAGGTGTTTTTGTTACTTGATGGTGCTTTCTATTCATGTGTACTCCTGGGCCCTGGGGATTCCCCTCCCTCTGATTTGCAAGGAGGATTAGAAAGGCACAGCACACTGTGATCAGTCCATCACAAACAGCTGCTATTAACTGATTTCCTCTCCTTAGACTCATTCGAAACCAAGAAAACAGTTCTGTTGAGTCACTTGCTCCCAGAGGGGTCTGAAAACATGGCTCTTTGTGGAACCCAGCCTGATAAATACCAACTTTGCTATCCTCCAGCCCCAGCCACACTGACACTGGCTTATAGCTGGGAGAAGATGAAGCCCAGTGGGGCCTCTGGTTTCACCCCATCTCTGAGAAACCTCCACAAGTGGGTGACTCAACACTGGTCTCACTCCCTGTATCTCTGTGCCACCAAGCCAAATGGCGTATTAACCACCAAGGCTCTCCAAACTCAGTAATTAGATGTATACATCCAATAATATCTCCAGAGAGAATCTATGGCCTAAAATGGGAGCAAAGTTCACTCACTATCTGTTCAAAAGGAGGTCAAAAGGTTGGCCTAGGAACAAATTTCCAAGGCAGCAGACTCATCAGATATGCGTTTGAATGAAAACTATTTATTTGATATTCTCAAGGAATGAATATTGTGTAAGGTGTTATTTTTTTAAAAGGGGAGGGTGATGGGTTCAGAGCTGAAGCAATGCTGTCTGTGTCCATACTTAAATAAATGACATCGCTATAGACAAACAAGAAGAACCCACAATTAAACAGAGTCAACATAGGAGAGACACAAGAATAGGTCCAGCACAAATACATTAAAATGACTAAATATTTACATGGTGAGCAGGGGAAAGCTTCCTTCCACAGCAAGGCCTTGGAGCCAAGATCTTCCATCATGATCACTAATAAGCCAACTCCTAGTCATGTGCTATAGGCCCATAAAAAGAATGTCCTAGTCAAGGACAGATTACACTCAAGGCACAAGCCCTAATGCCAGATGACAAATAGGTTTTTAGTCTCCAATGCCAATCTGGTGGCTTGGGAATGGCCACCTGGAGCAATGCCCCAGGATGAAATGTGATGGTATGTCAGGCCTCTGAGTTGCTAGAGGCACATAGATTGCTAAACTTGCCCAATATAACTGAATATGGATGCTGTCCTGTCATTTTTCCACTCTCGTTTTCAGTTGGCTATCTTGTTCACCTCTCATATGATATCATTAACAAGAATGACACCATTTTACACAGGTATGCTGCTTTATATATTTCAGAGTGTGTTTACAGTGTGTTCCCTTCACTTCGGTTTTTCCAGTGGGAAAATTGAGGCTTGTGACATTCTCATTCTATCTCTACATTTATCCTGGTTCACTCTGGCTCTCATCCATACCTCAGGTGCCCCAGTCTGAAATGTCCTCCTTTACTTTTCTTTAAATGTCCTTCTTTCTGGGGCCAGTTCAAATACCACTTCTTCTATACACTCTTTCCTAATGATGCTAGCCCTAACTGCCTCTCAGCTCTTAATACTCTCACTTAAGAATCCATACCAAGTTAATTATGCACAAAAATTTTTTTCTAATTATGTTGTATGTTATTCTTCTTTCTCTACCTCCAGTGTACATGTTATGAGATTTGGTGTACTTCCACACCCCTGTTCCCATTCTAAAGGAGAAAAGGGAGAAGGAAGGAAACTAATGTTTATTGAGCACTTCCTGTGTGTTAAGACCCTATACCAAGTGATTAATGTACATTAGCTCATTTCACCCTCACATTTCAGTGAGGTAAACATTATCACCCTAGTTTTAAAGACAATGAAACTGAAGTTCCGAGAAGTTGAGCAGTTTTCAGAGACCAAATAGACAGCACATGGGAAAGTCAGATTCAAAGCAGGTCTGTCTGACTCTCTGGCCTTCGCTGGTTCTACCACATAGTTATCAATACGGAAACCCTTGGCCTCATGGATATTTGTTGATTAATTTCCTCATAGCAAGGCATTTAGTGACATCTATTGACCAAGTCCTGTGTTGTTTAATGCAAAGTCATATGTAAAGTAAAATTGAACAAAAATGTTTAATAATAAGACAAATTTTCAGTGGCAAGAAGAAACCAGTTAGAAACCTTGTCTTTAGGTTAGGGAGGAACCATGCTCCAGCAGGTATGGCAAGAGAAAAGACACAGACTCCTGGATTCTATTTCTATCTTGGCCATGAACCACTCTGCTAATATTTTCACTTCTGCTAAAATGTGATGACAAGAGTTTCAGAAGAAAGGTTGCCACATAAGAGCAGAGTAAAAACAGGCAGTTAGCTGGTTAAATGTGGAAGAGCCACAAACAACAGTGGGATCTGGAATATGAGTTCACAGCTGGGACAAATTCTATTTGGGCATTGGTCTTTCCAGCTTCACTTCAGCTCCCAGAGAATAGCCCAGGGTATGAAGCAATCCTTAAATATAAATTATAATATTTATGTTTTTAAACACCCTAAAGGGCTATCTTTAGTTTCCTTAGGATCCACTTGAACCATTCAAGAAGTTTGTCCTTGTTTCTTTACTTGAAATGATCTTTGTATTTGTTTTCAGACTGGTCACTCCATACCATGGTGCTAAATAAGAAAAAGTTAATTATTAGTATATTTGATCATCAATTCATGAAGTGTATTAGTGTTTCTTGCATCCTGATGAAGCCCCTGGCCTTATGGTAAAAACACAGCTGGGTTGAAGGTGATAGGGCCAGAGATTTGTTCTTGTTTTTTGAAGTTATTCAGCCAAGAGGCTAGGCCTGAAAGGACTGGTGACTTAGGCAGGTTCCTGCAATCTTTTAAGGTGCAACATGATCCCTTTGAAAAAAGGGACACAGAACCTATGGTTGGTGGCTATCCATTTTCACACATCTGAAGTCCCACTGAATTCAGAGACCTGGAGCTGCGGGCATGTCTTCTGGAAGACTTCCTGTTTCCATGAAGGCCTGGAAAGGGATTGCGACTGAGAACGGGCGCCCGGATGCTTTGGAATTGGAGGACAAGCGAGCTCTTTTCCGTCTGGTTATTTACAACAGTATTTCCTCTTACAGACTCCTCCTGCCCTCCCCAGGACCACACTGAAATGACTAACTCTGCCTGTCGCTCCAGTGAATCCAGTCAAATAAATAAGTCAATTCTCTTTAAGTTTGTGGTCGCAACTCCTTGTTGGTTTATTGCAAAATTAAAGGGCACACAGAGTAGAACCATCAATCAGTAACCAGAAGAGGAATAAGCTCTTTGTGGAATGTACCAAGAAGCAGGAAAGAAGAAAAAAAATGAAAAGAACCTCATGAAATGATCATTTGTTAGGAGAACAGAGAGAAAAAAAAAATGCACATTGCACATGCAGCATCATTTAGGAAAAGTCTTATTAAAGGCTTCCTATCTTGCCAGGAGAGCAAGCACAGGAACGCAAACAAAATCCCTCAAAATGCTCTGCCCTTTATTAGTGCTGGTTTCTTGTGGGTTTTGCTATATTCCATAGACACAGCCAAAGATCACAGGGCCAAAGGGCTGGAACAGTGACTCAGCAGGCTCAGGACCAGGGGAAGGAGATGCGATATGACTATTGTTTATTATAAAAGAAACAAACATAACTGGCTTCCTCAGCCCTTTACCCTAACCTGACCTTCCCTTCATACCATATTATTTAAAGTAAAAGCTCCTAGTACCATGCCTTACTTGGAACTTTGAATAAATGCTACTTGTTAAGGGTAAAACTGAAGAGCAATATATAGTCTAGAGGAAGAAAACTAATTTACCAAGTACCACCGGATGCCAAATACCACGTTTTACACTTTATGGCTTATTTTCATAACCTCTGTTAATCTTCATTACAACTCTATGAGGTATGTGACATTATTCTCTTACTTTAAGCATAAATGTATTCAGTAACTTGCCTAGCTTGCAAAAAATCAGCAACATCTATGGGGCTCTAAAATCACTTCTTTCTACCATATACACCGTGTTTGGGCATGGCACCAAGAAAGCTATTGTGGCATTATAAATCCTGCTGGAAGAAATTAAATAGGTAATATTAGAAACAGCATAATCACCAGTCCTGTGTCTACTTTGCACATTTTCCACTTCAGATAAGTTTTGTCTTTATACAACTAGTATTCTTGCTCATTTCACAAGGGAGGAAATGGGCAAGAGGTGTAGTCAGGAGAGGAGCCATTACCTCACAACTTGGTAATGGGAAAAATTTTTCTATGTTGCTTTAGAATAATGAAGGTGATAGGTAATATATAACACACACACATGTATATAATACATGCATAATACATAATATACCCATATACACATATAATACACACACATATATCAATATAAAATCTCACCTGAATCTCTAACCATCTAGCAATAATACAGGTATTACATCTCTTTCCACATCAGAGAGGAAAGTGACTAAAGTTTACAGCATATGGATGGATGCAAACCAAGGTCTACTTACTCCAGCCCCTATGCTCTTTACACTCCTTCATCCTGAAGGGGAATGTACCTCACAGAGAGGGGCAGACTTATGGTAAAGGAATAATCACCATGAGAAAACTGATTCTCAAAGTCATTCTGAACAAGGAACAGCTGCTTGTGAAGTTGTGCTAGGGGTCTTAGTTTCACTTCTTTACTCGACAGAGGTGACTAACAATAACATTAGGACCTCTGTCCTCTCTCTGAGTGTGGTCCTCCATTAACTAATGTGAGACTCATTGTAAGTGCTGGTTATAGTTTATTAGAAGTGGTCCCATTCATTAATTTAGCCAAGCAATTTTTAAGAGAGGATAGGGAAAGCAAGAAGTGAGAACAAACCATAGCTGGGGCTATGTAGGCTCAGGGTAAGGCTGCAAGGAGGTTAAAGAGTAAAGTGTATATTCAAGGCTTCCCTCCCCAACTCCCACAGTCTTTTCTCTGTCCTGAGTATCCCATGGACTTTGTCCTTCCCAGCACGGCTAGAGTAGAATTCTGCCCAGACTTCCTTTCCTCATCTAGCACCACCTCAAAAGGTACTGAGAGCCCCAGACCCTATCCCTGTACCATCCATCTCTACTCATAAACCTATACAGTGCTTTCTCCCCTTCCCTCTTTCTAATGAACTAAATCTTAAGGTAGTCATACGTGACTTTTGTTACAGGTTTTTGCCTTACCAGGGAGATCCCCTGGTGACATACCGACTGCTCCAAAGCAATGACTCTGAAGTGGTAGAGATGGGCCTTGAATCTAGTCTTCTTACTCCAAGATCCGTATTAATTCCTTTTGCACATTCTTTTCTTTCCTCTTCTGAAATAGAAAATCTGGTTCTCCATCTTACTGACAGATTCTCTACAGATATTTGAAGCATAGTTGAAATATAAGCTGATTATCTGACAAAATAAAACTACCTGAGTAATTTAATTATTAAAATTTAAAATGATAATAAAATATTTATTAAATACTAATTATGGGCAAAACAAAAGATAAGACTGATATTTTTCTGTTAAAAAGGAGAAGTAACATGAGTATGTGAACAAACTAATGAAAGGGAGCAAATAATTCTTGTCATAAAAAGGATGAAAAGAGAGCTGTGGGATTCTTAAAGATGAGAAGAAATGGTGTTTCACTGGGAGACTCAGGAAAAGTATCATTTGATCTGGGCCTTGAAAGAAGGGCACAAGTTGGTCACTGAGTTATGTAAAAAGTCATTTCAAATGGCAGAAGAGGTCCCAATATTATAAAAATTTGGATCTGCAAAGTATTTCAGAGGATAACCTGAAACACTGGATACAAAAAGGTAACCAATCTATATCTTTCTTAGATAACAGAACAGGCATTTATACCAGGAATTCATCCATCTCTAAAAGGACTTTGAAAAGAATGGGAATAGTGCCTCCCGACCCCCTGCTGAGACACTGGAGAGAATAGCCTCTCTTCACGCAGCTTCTCATGTCTACGTATGCCAACTTTTCAGGAAGGAGATGTGAGTTGTCTCCATAGTTCTGCCCTGCCACTGAAATTGGTTTTTCTAGGATCAGGTTCTTGCAGTAAAAAAGAAAAAGAAAAAGTCAGTTGAGAAAGTCGGGGTGTACGTGTATGTGTGTGCGTGCGCACCCCTGTTTCAAACTGTAGAGCTAAGTTTCAAACTGTATTTAGAAGCTAAATTCTGCTAAAACACATCAAAGGGTATCAGGCCCCATTACAGAGGAAAGGAAAAGCCCTAATTCATATGCAATAGCATTTAGGAAAAAATCTTTATGAAAGACTTCTTAACAATCTAGGGGAGTAAAAACTAGAACAAAACAACCAAAAAGTCCTCAAATGACTGTGTCATCAATGTGCATTCTGGTCACTCCCTCCAACTCCCTCACAGGCAGAAAGACCCTATTAGACTTCAGAGTTTTCCTGCCCTGGAGAAAGGAGGCATAAGCCAAAGCAGAGTCCTCCAATTTGTCCCACTACTTAAAAAAAAAAATCCATTTTTTTTCTTGCCAGTTACTTTTCAACATGATTGACAAGAAAGCTTTCCACTTTTCAATTTATGTTCTCAAAGCCAATAGCAAAGCTCAACTAGAGGTTCAAATAAAACCATGAATCAGTATAACATACAAGAATATTACTTTCCTATAAATTCAGTTAGTTATTTAGTAGTGCTTGGGGGCCACAGAGAAGTTCCCTGACCCCAACTCAGACTTCAAAATGAGGAAAATACATGGCCCTCTGAAGTCAAACTAGGCAATCAGCACTTACTGGCTTAGAACGGAATCACACAACAACAACAACAACAACAACAACAACAACAACAACAACAACAACAGCAACAATGAAAAACAGAATACGTGCACCATAAAATAATGGACTCAGGTAATAATCATCACTGGGTCTCAGTAGGGATCATCATTGGGTTAAAAGTTGATAGGGAGCTTGGCAATGGAATGATCTGGCTACCATCTTCTGAATCATTGATCAATTTAATCTCCATTAAAAGTGATTAATCAGACATTATTGCCTTATGACATGGTAGAATAGGAAGTACACAGCATAACTTACAGAATTGTTTTGTCTGAAAAAAATGTAATCTAATAACTACTAGTTCATGGGATATACAAGAACAAGTTAAACAATACCATGAGGAAGCTATCGGGCAAATCTAGAAGGTGTGGTATTCTACATCCGATCTCTCCAACAAAGCAATGTCACAAATAAAAAGGGGGTGCGGGGAAATGTTTTAGAATAAAAGAAAGTCAGGGTCTTAAAAGAAGGGCAACGACAACCAAATGCAGTTCGTTGCCCTTATTCAGATCCTTATACAAACCAACCAACTATAAAAGGACATCCTCAAGCCAATCAGAAAAATTTGAATATGGGCTGGGTAGTAGATGATGTTAATGACTTGTTACATCTGCTAGGTGTGGTGAAGGCATGGCAGTTATGGTTTCAAATGCCCTTATTAACTTAAATATAGAGGGCAGGTGGAGAAATATGTGTTCTAGAGAAAAAATTTAAAAATCCAAGTAAGAAAGGAAAAGAGGGAGAAAGAGGAAAATAAGAAAATATAATAATCACGGTACATTTAGCAGATTGCCATGAATCCCTACACGGGCACAATAATGTAAATGCTAAATATGGTTTTAACTAAATATTAAGATATAGTCACACTGGAAAGAAGGTAAAGAGTGAAACTAAAAAAGAGAAAATGGTATAACTGCTCTATGGTCATTCTCCATAGAAGTCATCTTCAAAGAAAAATTAAAAAACAGCAAGTCAAGCACATCCTTCAGAAATGTGGAGATAACCGGTAGTATCAGCAACTCAATGATTTGAAAGTGGCTGCTTCCGGAGAGAAAAAATGAAAGGGAAAAGAGGACTGGGACAAGGAAATGCCCTTTTTCAGTTCCAGTATATATTATTAGATTCGAAAACAATATACATGTTTTACTTTAATGAAAAATAAAATTTAAATTAAAAAATACATCAGAAGATATGGGGGGAAAGTCTGTCAGTCGAAAAATTAATATAAAAGATAATCAGGGAGGCAAAGAATGACAGTGCTGATTCCAACCCAACTAGGGCTGCCAGGGAGCCTGGTGTGACTCACATGAGTACACAGATCTCCCAACAGGTAGATCTAGACTGTAGGGATAGGTGCAGCAGGCTGACTGTCCTTAATATTGTAAACATTTGCATAATAATGCACACTATTGAATACCTTTAAAATACCCCTTACATATAATAGCTCATTCAATCTTCACAGAATCCTGTGGTGTAGGACCATTCTATTTTCCCCCCATTTATTTAAAAAGATGAAGAATAAAGTACATTGAGATGGAATAATTTGGCCAGGGTCACACAACAAGATGGAGCACCTGGGCCATACAGTTTGAGGGTCTGGTTGAGGTGAAGTATCTAGGGGAGACTCACACAGCAAATGGGGGAACAGAGCTGGGAAGAGATCTCTCTCATGGAAAACAGTGGAAGCCAATAGACCTCTTGAGACATTAAAATATCCCAAAACCATAGCCACTGGAGCCAATTCCTTAAGCTCTGAAAAAACTGACTAAACGCCCAAGATATACAAAGTCCCCCCGGAGATCACCTGATGGAGCGGAGCCCCTGAGGCAACTGAATCCAAATATTCAAAAATAACCCCTGAAATCATAAAAGAACTGGCTCATTGCAAGACAAAGATAGGCGTATGGTACAATAAAATTTTTTGCTCTTCCACTGTCAGGTTGAAACACATATCTCACAAAGATAATAAGCATTTGCTTTACTCCTGCCCCGGGAGAAGGGAGAATGAAAAGTAAACGGCAACATCAATTTATAAGTTCCCAGAGTTCTTACAATATTGTTCTTATCACAAACCTACCGTTTGTTGAGCTATTACTATGTGTGAACAATATGGCTAACTTTACAAACATTAACCTACCTATACCTCAAAATAGTTCAAGTTAATGGATCTCTTACTATGAGTTTCACATAGATTACCTCCTTTAATCCTGACCACTGTGCTATGAGGCAGGCCACAGTAGCATATTTATTTTACATAAGAAAAAAGTGAGCTTAGAGAGTTTATGAAAATAGCGCAAGGTGATAGGAGAGCCAGAGCTTGAAACTAAAGCCCAGACCCCAGAACTACTAGAATGCAAAGCCTTGCCTCTTGACTGCCATGCGATATTGCCTCTTATGTATTTTGATCTTTGTAACACGCCTTCAAAGTCTGTGCTATCACTCTTATTTTGCATATGAGAAAACGAAGCCTCAGAGAGGTTAGATCACTTTCTGAAGACACACATCTGGTAAGTGGCAAAGCTGGAATTCAAATCCAGGGTCATCTGACTCCAAAGCCTAAGCTCTTCATTACTACATTGCATTATCTCTCCTTTCACTTGGATGCTAGCCCATTCATTCAAGGAATATTTATCAAAGACTTCCTATGCACCAGGCACTGTTCTAAGTAGAACATAGGATACGATATGAATAAAACAGCTGGAAATCCTTGCCTGAGTAGAATCCCTATTTTAGCTGTGCCAGGCAGAAAATAAATACTATAAATAGCAAATGATACAATATGTCAGAAAGTGATCATTTCTATGGGAAATAAACTAGAGTAAGGGGATTTAGTATAAAGTGTTGGAACAGGTTGCAATCTTAATGAGAGTGGGCCTCAAGAGAGGCACCACAGAAAAAGAGTAATATAAAAGGAGAAAACAGACAAGGAGCTGAGGGCAGCAGGCAGGCGATATCAATAAGTTCCATATCTCCTCACCAGAAACTTTTAAAGAGAAAAATCCTCTAACCATTTAACACCTTATTTCATGTAGAAATACCAAGGAAGCAGAAAAGTTAAAAAGCCAAGGGCCTTTGCACTGCCCTCTAACTTGCAAAAAATATGTACTGCAAGGTAACAAGAAAACATACATACAGCTCATCCACCATTATAGATGGAAATGGTAAGGTGGATGGCTGTGCCTAGGCAAGGGGGAAAAAAAAGGCTAAATATTTTATCTATGAAGAATTAGCTCCGAAAGTAAGCGGCCTTCCCTAGGCAATCTGGGTGATGTCTTCATCAAGCTCTCAGTCTACAGATGTTAGCATTATACAACTATTCCCATAAAACTGCTCTGCATAACAGCCAAAAACTGGTTGAACCCCTGTGACCCAAATGTGATATCTCCAGAAAAACGAACAAGGCAAGCTGCATTACACTTTCCATGAGTACACAAAGCCAAAGCCATCCTGCTGTAAGAGCTCATTATATTGCAAAGGTCATTTGGGAGTTCAGACTATGACTGTGGGAAGTTACAGACATAATCTCCTAATCCAAATAAAAAAAAAAAAAAGAATTCCTTTATTAGGAAACCCTGAGAACATATCCTTTTATTCTGGACTTTTTAATAAGGAAGGATTAAAGCTATGCACTAAATTTTGGTACTTAGCCTCCTCTATAAATGGTTCATGGTTGAACCATCCTTCTCTTCTTGTTTACAAACACATTTATTTGGCCATATCTGAGGATGGAGCAATGGATATTCCATAGGGCCTCGCCTGTATTGGGGCTAGTTTATAGGGCATCTCGCAAAGTAAGGGAACTAAAGATGCAGTTTGGTAATAGAAGTTAAAGTTAAAAAGTTATTATCAGAGTTAATGTTAGTAAAGTATTGCAGATTATTTGAAATTCTAGTTTTGATTTACTTACTGACCAATGAAAAGAAAAAGTGGTTCTATAATAGCTGTTTCCAACTGGCAGCTGTGCATGGCCAGAAGCTCCAGATTAAGTGATAGGTAAACCCAAGGCCTGTGCTCCAGCATTAGATCACACTGCTTTTCATGATGCAGGTTCCAACAGAGAAAAAGAAGAAAAAGCCAAAAGAGAGGTAAATAATTGCACATTCCATCCCTCACCAGGTCCCCATGCTATATGTTTACTGAGTTATATAAACATATAATGGGTGACAGGAATTGCACTAAGTTCCAGAGCAGTAACAGAGACAAGACTAATAAAGCCTCTGTCTGTCCTGTGGCATGACTGCATACACGAGTCAGTGTCCAACAATATGCAAGGAAACCAGGAGATGAGCCAAGCAATTTCAGATATGATGAGTGACATGAGGAAATAAAATACCATGTGCAGAGCTCCTGACAGGACGGTCAGAGAAGGTCTGAGAGAGGACATTTGGAATGAGATCTGAGGACAACTCTGGGGTGGCACAGAGTTCAGGGGAAAGTCCCAGGCGGCAGAAACAAGCAGCAACGTCCTGAGGCAGGAACAAGCTTGGGGTGCTCCAAGAACCCAAGACCAGCAGGACTGGAGGCTAGTGAGTGAGGAGAGGGGTCCGAGAGGTGGACAAGGCAGAATCAGGCCATGTCTTGGAGGCCAGTACAGAGGCCCTGGGTTTGGTTTTAAGGGTGGTAGGATGTCACTGGCAGGTCTAAAGTAAGAGATTGACACAATCTGATTTGTTTTAAAATGTGCTGATTCTGAGGAATTAAAACTCCAATATTTTAATTACCCTTGTGAAGGTACAGATTTTGTGTTCTGTAAAACAACTTAAATTATTCAAGTCCCTCTTGGTGAAAGAAAGAGAGGGAGGAAGGGAACAAGAAAGGGAGAAAGAGAGGGAGAGGGAAAAAAAGGGAGAATGAAAGAGAGAGGGAGGGGACAGAGGAGAGAGAGGGAGAGAGGAGGGATGGAGAAGGAAAATATCTAATAAAGCCCTTCCTCAGGCTGCTTATAGGTAGGAGAGGTGGTGGGACCAAAACACAAGGTCTCAAAGACACAGCACCCATGAATAGTCTAGAGTGGAGCCACGGGAATGTTCCCACGGCCCCATCTTCCCAGGGTGGCCAGAGGATGACACCTGAGGAGAGAGGGGCCTAATCACACTGCTCCAGCTGAATGATAATAGCAGCAACAGCACTGAAACAGAATATTCTGGCTGAAATCATTTTCAAATAGATTTCCAGTTCATCCAAGGCAGGATGTGGTCCCACTCTATCAGTCAGCAAGTGCTTACTATATCTCTACCAAACGCAGTCTAGAAACAGAGAAAGATGAGAAAGTAATATTGTGTAAATTACAGATGCAGTGTGCCTTTGAGGATTTGAAAATCTCATAGGGAAGGGAGGGCAGAAGAGGGAAAATGTCCACAGTGGTACACAGAACTGCCTTTAAATATATGTAAATATTTAGAGGTACTGTTCAACCCCAGTTCTGTAGATTCCTGGTTCATCACTGACTAGGATGAAAGAAGCCACAAAACCCAAGGTTTGTGATTCTAATTGTAATGAGACATGGTCACACATTCTGCCAGGAATCTTGTAACTCCTCCTGCTATTACCCACCAAAAGCCAAAGGTCGTCCATAAACAGCCACTTGGCTGAATCTACTTCAGCAAATTCAATCTCTTCTAACCCACCATCACTTTCATTTCCTTATGGGGAAGCTACAAAATGTACATGGGAGGAAGTGAGAGTGACCAGCTGGTGATCATTTGTCTTTTTTAAAAATGCAGTCTACACAGGATACTTGTGCACACACAGAGGCAAACGACAGCACAGTGCGTGCGTACATGTGTGCTCACGCACATGCACACACACTTATATATGCGTTCTAAGAGCTCATCCAAGAAAACTAAGCAAGGCCTGAATATGTCAGGCGGGTCTACAGTGATATCTTCAAGAGACAGAAGATAAAATTGGTCTGGTTTCTCTGGCAAGCAGGGATGGCAATTCTCTTTTCGCTGCCCAAGGAAAAATGGTAGACCCCAATCAGAGGATTTATTCTATATGTTAGTCTCTACTCTCCACTCATCAGTTTTCAATAAAAATGGCATTTCACTTGTTTGAAAGGACAGTAATTTATAACAGCAGCTGATATACTACATGGAAGACTCTGGCACATAACTTGACATTAGAAAAGTTTGTTTAGCTGTGTAAAACAAGAACTTAAACACTGTGAGTATACTAAATGACACTGAATTATTCACTTCAAAATGGTTAATGTAATGTTACGTGATTTTCACCTCAATAACAAAAGAGTGGGTAAGTAAGTAAGCAAGTAAATAAATCAGATGACAAAAAAAAGGGAACTTTAAAAGTGACATGCCTCAGAATCACGGCAGTAAGAGCTTGAGCATGAACTAAATAGTTTATTATGATAAGGAATTATGAAAACAGCAGCCACTGTGAACATTTTTATATTATATTTATATCCAAAGTGATACATATGATGAATCTAATATCAACTCAGCTATATCAGTTGAATTGACTATAATCCTTTATTGTCAGGTGGAGACACAAGTCTCAAATCTGGGCCAATGAGCCACCTGTTTCAAAAAGAACATCCTCTGTAACCATGGAAAGAACCTTCCTTCAAGGGTCTGTAAATTCCTCTACAAAATGGCTCATATCTATAAAGGCCATACTTTTGTTTAATATTTGTTAAATATTTGTCAAATTCTAAATAGCTAATTCTCATCTATTTTCTCTTTAGATTTTTTTATAGCAACCTACAGAGGTCTATAGGAAAGTTATTATTATTTATATGATAAAAACGAGGCTCAAAGAAATTATTAGAATTGTACTTTCTAAAGGAGGTAGGACTCTAATGCTATATTTCAACAATGACAACTATCATCATTTCTGTTAACCAGCAAAATGTAAGTTAAAATTAAACTTTAGTAAAACTATAGCATGGAAATGTGGTTAGTAAATGCACATATTTGCCAAAAACTCATCAAACTATATACTTTACTGTATGTAAATTAACAGCTTTAAAAATAAATGTGATGTTAATGTAATCTCTCAATTTTGCTTCCCACAAACAAGAGAAATTAATGGTCTTCCTATTCTCTTTCTATTGCCTTTGTCTCAAAGACTATTTCATTTGGATTGTCTAGTGGTTAACATGTTTCCGCTGTCATTTCTTTGACGCAAAACTCTGTAACAGACATTAAATTGTGTTTCCAGGTTTGCATGAGGGGATTTTTTTCATATAATGCCATAGGTATTTGCCTTACCTTGGTCGCCTAAATTAAGGTATGTTTTTAATATCTGTGGTTGTCACAGTGTTCCTATTATTAGGGTTACTCTGGGGGCCTAAATTAAATGCATCATTCAACATTCAGAGCTCAAAACTAAAAGAGCAAATGTTTCTAAAGGGCAAAAAAGCATTGTCTTCCCTGAGAGTACAATACTCTTCCCCTTTTCAAACTGCCTTTCACTCAGCTGAAGAGCACGCCAGGTCACTGGGGCGATGCACTGGGACACCCGCAAGTGTGCTCTTCAGGATGAGAGTACTTGATGAGAACTCAAGGCTTTGGTTTCCTATTTTGGAGCTGACTCAGAATTCCGATTCTGTTTCCTTAAAAATGGGTCTTATAACTACATGAATAAATGGTTTGCTGATGTTTCTGATAAAATGAAAACATTTATGTATTTTCACAGCATTCTATGAAGAAAGTGCTTCCATATTTATGACTGAACTTGAGGTAACAACCTTGTGTGGTTGGTAGTATAATTAATCCTATTTCAAAGAGATATCAAAGTCACCAGGAGCATATGTAATTTGTCACAGACACCCAGTTCTTAGGTGGTGGAGTCAGAAATTATCCCTGTAGCCAGTCTTCTATTCATTTATAGCATACTGCTTCTGATAACTTCACTTAGATCAAAAAGCCACCTCCCCCCCTTCCAGAGAAGGAAGTATCTAAAGCCTACTCCCAATAGTGTAAACATTGATCATTCGCTAGACAAGGACTTCCTCATGAGTAGGGAAGGAAATAAAAAACAAACATGATAGGATCATCCATCTACCGTATATAAACTTAGTACATACACTTTACCCAATCTGGTGGCTCTACATCTCATTAACTGTACATCTCCAGCATCACTATATTTATAATTCAGATTTTATTAAGCGTAATATATTCATCCCTCAAAACAGTAGCCACTCACTCCCTTTTCTACGCTACTTGATTCATTCCAATAGACTAGCATTTACCATCTTATGCTGTGAGTATTTTCATACCAGTCTATCTCTAACCAGTCTGAAAGCACCTTAAAAACAAGGACCACGTTTGTCTCACCTTTATACCACATAGTAGATCCCAAGGAAATGATTACTGAAAACTCACTATGAGACCTAACAATTATTTGTGACATCCTTATCCATAAATGAGTAATAAATCTCAAGAGAACAAACTTTACTAAGGCCCAATCACTGTCCTAAAGACACAGTAACTCTGCCATTATAATCTTACCCCTAAATCCAGTTTAAGAATTCTATTTCAATGGCTAATAAGTTATCATAGCTCTCTGGTTGATAAGAGCCTACTCACTCCAGACATCAAGGTAATAGAAGATCTACTGGTAAAATGGATGTGTATACATGACAGGAAGCTGAAATTTAGACTACCCCACTCATTCTAAGACATCTGGCGATTTGGCCTGTATTCCACTGACCGAGATTATCCCATTTATTTCACACCAACCCCTGTGGTAAGTATTATATGCTACCGTAGAGGTATAGTTCTGAGAGATAAAGTTCTTTGAACTCCATATTCCACATTTTCAACTATACTATACAGCTTCCATACACATGTCTTCAATTTGAGAAGGGTAATATCAAGACAAAGCAGATGAGAAGTGGTAAAGGAGGTTACAACACAGAGCTAGCACCTCTCACTTCATGCCATCCCCTTTCCTTGGATCCTGAAAGCTTCTGATATCTTATTTAGCATTCTGCAATCCCTCCAATCCTCTTCCCTGATTGAACCAATCCCTGTCTCAACCTCCTGCCCCTGATAACTGTCTCAAGGCTCCACAAATGTTTCAATAACCGACTGGTATCTACTTTCCCTTCCTCCCTTTCCTAGCCTTTAAAATGGTAAATACCCTATGAGATGCCTCCTACACCTCTTGCATTCCCCACAAATTAGTAAGGTCCCTGATACTCCATAGAATCTCTGACTAGCTCATCCAAAATCTTCTCACAAACCCTTGGCTATCCAAAACATGACCTACTTCTTTTCCACTCTGGTAAATTCTATCACTGAGCTTATAAACATCTGATAAAATGTTAGGAGTCTGGTTCCATCCCTGCCTGTAAGTCATCCCCAATCCCAGAATTCCTGTAAACAAGGAATTTTGTAGGCATTTGGATCTCCTTTAGGGTGGTCTTAAATGGGGTAGGCATGTTGGACAATATGACATCCCTATCTATCCATAATTACCAGAAGATAGCTACTCAAAATAGTCCTACTAATTTAGGCACTACAGTCCTGCATAAATACAATACTTACCTCCACTCTAGCAATAGTGCCCTGGTTCCTAAAGCTTTACCTATCGTCTTCAGTGTATTCAGATAAAGTGACAAGGAAGGGCATGGATTAGAGAGTATGTTTGCAGAGCCATCTCAAGGGTTTGGCAGAGTGGGGACAACCTCTGTGTTTTGGGGCCCTGGGCTTTCCCAGAAGAGAATTAGAAGGCAATTAGAAGACAAACACCCCAAAGGTGAAATTTACATACAAATCTGCAGCTGACTTTTCTTTGCACACTGCTTTTTGGCAGCTCTTTTACCTACTATACATTGTTTATGATTTTTGCATTCTAGTTTCTGATGATCAAAGCTGCCATTAGTGCTCATTTAAACCAGATGTTTTCCACAAGAAAATGTCAGATGAGGGAGGGAGAAGGGCTAGGCCCATTATGAAAAAACGTAGGCCTTATAACTTTCCTCCTCCAGGACACTTCACAGATTTGACTCAGGTTTCCGAATTGAAAGCCCAACATGTTCGTTTTTGCTTACAGTAAAATGTAGTTTTGTGTGTTCAAACAAGAACTAGTGTCAGGGAAAAAAAAAACATTGTGAAATATGCTAATCTTTACTGTATATGTGACCAATATTAACTAAGTTAAAAGTATAAAATTAGAATTAAGTCATCATAATAGATATTATTATAAAATAAGATTGACATTCAAAAACCTTATTTAAATTTTGGTTGAAAAATATGTTGCTAATGTCCCTGGCACTGTCTACCCTGTGAGCCCCTCATTCCATTCCATCCCTTCTATGTGACTGTTTGCATCCTTGCTCCCTTTTACTTCTTAGGTATTCTCTGGTTTCCAAGAAACAAGAAATTCTGCTTTTTGCAAAAACAAGATAGTTATATTTGGGGTTTTATCACTTTGAACAAAGACTCTTGACTAAAGTGTTGTATTATGCATTAGAACTTTTTGTGTTTAAGCTCTGTTGCTAGGGCAGTTTGTTTTACAGGCAATCTGCAAAAGTTGCAGGAAAGTACTTACAGGTATCCTGTTACCTTCAACCTTCACAAGGCGCCAGTGAGGTAAGTACCATCTCCTCCATGCAGATAAAGAAACTAAGGCTCAGAGACTTGCTCAAAAACTAATGGCTAAGAGTCCTGGGGGAGGATTCCAACCCAGGTAGATACAACTCAAAATTCTATCCTAAATGAGTTGGGTGAGGGGGCAGGTGAAATAACCACAGCAGGGGGCCACGAACACATGTTTCAACTGCACTTAGTAAAAAGCTTAAATTATATATTGGGATAGGTTGTTTGCCTTTCTTCACTACCAAATCCTTTTCTGCATCCAATTAAACAGAGTCTGACTTGAGGGTGGGAAGCGGGCAGGGAGTGGTACTACAGGGTAGCTTGGGATATAGGCTGCAAAGTTCACACAATTTTGGTCTTCCACTACCTCCAGCCCCTAGTAACTCAGGTCCTCCCCTCTAATACTGCCTCAGCCACAGAACAATAAAGACAGAATTTGCTCCTAAAACTTTGGGCTCTTGTATCCTCATGTGTCCTGTCTTCTTTTCTGCACTGCTTTTTTTCCTCCCACTGTCTATAAAATCACAAACACACACACACACAGCAACATTCACATGGCACAACACACATGTAAGCATCATTACACAGTGAAGTGATTCTAGGGGACAGGGGTGATATCTATTCAGCAGGGGGTTAGTCCCTATGGCAAGGATCCTTGTGAGCTCTCCAATCAATAGAAGAAACAGTCTTACCTGAGAACAGTCTTATCCCTCAGCCCCCTTCCTTGCCTGACCGTGGAATCGCTGGCCCATCGTCTCCTGCCTCAGATTCCCATATTCCTCTCTCTTTTCTGTTTGAATCTCACAAACACTTTGTGCCTCAGCCCTTTTCTACTCACAAAGCTTAATACCAACCCTCTACCTGTTACAGGTTTGGGGGTGACGAGTGAATATGAGCACCTACTCCTTTATTTTGTGAAAAGCAGGGATTTAAAAGTATCTGATATAGAGAGTTGTATTCCACACAGGAATTGCAACCTAAAGTTAGTGTGTAAAGCAAAATTTACATAGTCAAAATTACCCTGGAAAAACCCTTAAACCTCCCAGTACAAAATATATGGTTCTGTAGTTACAACACTGCACAGTAATATGTGTATACAGAAACATGCATAGCACGTAATTCAAATTACAAGTGCAAAATACGATTCTGCAGTATTTTTAATTATATACAAGAAAGAGAGCGTATAGTTCAACTTGAATAAATTAAATGGGATGCTGATGCTACTTTCTGTATCTTTTACCTCAACTCCCACAGGCTTTTCACACAGTTCTAAACAGGCTTAAGGGCTCCATTTACATGAAAAGACAGACAACTCCGGGAACCTCTGAGGCCACCTCTTAAGACACACAAACACCACAAAGGAAAAAGGGAGTGCTTTCTTTCACACAGATCTCTTTTCCTGTTTTTACCTGTGGCAGCAGCAAAAGAAGATTTCTGAAAGAGTAAGCTGGTCAAAAATGCAGGCAGTAACTTCTGCACAAGGTTGTGAAAGATGCTTCCTTAAATTGCAAGATCCACAGCACGCAGGTTTGAGGAGAGGCACGGGTCCTCCTGACCAACTGGCCTGGGGTCTCTTAAGCATACATCAGTCTCAAGAGAAAACCAATTCTAAGAAACCATGCAGAATAAGAAAGGTGCGTTCTAGCTGAAGTCTGGGGTAAAACAAAGCTTACATTAGGTACTTAAAAATTATTGGAAGATTGATAATCTTTGCAAATGTGCTTACTGTTTTTTAAGAACTCATTCTCCAAGTTTATCCTTAAATATAGTATCAGCAATTGTTAATGTGAGCTGTTGAAATGTTCTTCTGAATGTGAGGAAATGAGCTTATCTCCTATTACTGTCCCCACTATCTACTTCTCCTCCCCACATACATACATATAAACAATGTCTCAGTCTCACTGGTTGCCTTTTTGTTGGAATACCCCAACTTACTCCTACCCCAAGGCCTTTGTACCAGTTATTTCCTCTGTCTTGAATATGTTTTCCTCAGTTTTCTCTTCTCATCATTTAGATCTCAGCTCAAATCATGTCCTCAGAGATACCTTCTTAACCACCCATGTTATACCAGCTGATATTTATTTTACTTATTGTTTGAATCCCACCATTGGGTATGTAAGCACCTTGAAGACAGAATCTCTGTCTTGTTCACCTCTCTCCTCAAAGCCTTGTATATGCCTGGCCCACAGTAGGTGCCCAATAAATATTTGATGAGCAAATAAATGATTCGCAGGCAAAACAGACATAAAGCTATAGCTATACAACCTTAGCCCTCCTGCTTGGACCACTACTTCATGGCCAAGACACCATGCCTAACAGGTGCCTGCTACCTTAAGCACTAGGAAGAGGCCAAGAGGGAAAATAAAGCTTTAAGAGGTCAATTTGCAAGTTTAAAATTATAGAAAGCCAAGAATTATCATAGAATTAATTGGTTTAAGGTTTCTCTATATACCATTTTCCCCTGTATGCCTACTGACAAAAGGAAAGAGAGATCAGAGATGCAAAACCATCATCTGTCAGATATATCAGGTATATATATATTCTTGTCTGAGGTCTCCAACACAACCAAATCTCTACACCATTAACTAAAACCCAGGCTTCTTCCACCTGGCTCAGCCAGACTCAGTAAGAACACGGGGTTCTAATCTTAGACATTATGGGGGAAGCAAGCATGGTTATGGCATAACCATTAGAGTCTTGATTCTTTCTTATCTGACAAAAAGAATGCAGCTCCTTCCATTTACGGTACCTGTTGGAATTCAACTCAACAGAACTTACTGAGCACACTGTAGACCAGACACTGTACGAAGGGCTATAGAGAACACTAAGACAAGGAGAATCAGTGGGCTCAGCACCAACAACATAACAGTGGGAGGCATGAGACAAATATATACACACACAAGGCTGACTAGAGGTATCAAAAGAGGCCAAAGAGTATTATTCACTTCAGGAATCACATTACTAAAATGAACAATCCACTTAGAAGAAAATATACAGAAGGCTGAGGGGTGCAATAATAATTTGTGTCCCCAAAATCTGAGCTATAAAAGAAATGGAATAGCTAACTAGAGAATCAAGGACAGAATTTCACAATAGTGACAAGTCATGATGAATGAGTAAAGAAATATTTCCCTTAAGTAATTTCTCATGAGTAAGGCAGCATCCTGGTTACTCCTACATAGGTTATTTCACTGTTATAATAATAATGTAAGGTAGATATACAAGTTTTATCTTTGTTTTTACACATGAGGAAATTAGAGCTCACAGACATGACATAAAGGTCATGAAGTGGACACGTCAGGATTGGAACCCAAATCTTGAGACTCAGCATCTAGCCCGCTTTTCATTTGCCCACAATCATATCCCTGATCAATCTATTACATAACTCATCTTTGTGAGACAGAAAACTATACATCGATGAGTTTTTCAAATCTAGCCTTTTTGGTGAAAACTACATAAACTTGCAAATTAAAAACAAAATTTTAAAAGGATGTAATTCAGGAAAGCTATAGATCACAGAAGGCAATTTCTTCTCCAGATGGCATAGAAATAATGATACCAATTCTGAGCTGTATCATTTATTTTTCAGAAAATTTTGGTACAAATATCCACTGGAAAATATCTAACTGAAAATAAAAAAGACAAAGTAAATGTAATCACTGGCTGCTTACCAAAAGTTTCTAGGATGACTGAGGATTTATTTTATAAAATATGTTTCCAGCTTCTTTGAATAGACCTGAACTAATGTCAAAACATACTGATGGTGCTCGGGGCAGATATCCACCACAGATCAGTGCTTATCCTTGCTCTGTTATTCATCTTGCTTGGAATCATATGAAACTATGGCCATTTATAACCACTTTGGCAGATTACAACTAGCATTGCATACTTAACCTTGTCCAATTATTCTTTAGTTCCTAAAAAAAGGCAAATGCCTTCTTGTTAAATCATATGTTGATGACCCTAGCAAAGGCCTTTTAAGCACTCTATTTGTGCTCTGAACATTTTTAAATCATACTCCTTTTTTTGCATTTTGTCCAGTTTCCAGCTCCCCGACCCCCCCCCCCCAAATAGCAAGAGAGCAGATAGGCCTAGTGGGGGTAAAGGTTAAGTGGGAAAAGATCAGTATGTTGAAGACACTGCTCCTCCACAACTTCCTGAAATCTTGATGCTTCTTCATCTAAATGTGATTTTCAACATTTAAAAATCCATTCACAGTCATCTAAAAGCAACATTTAGATTTCTTTGAGAAAATTAAGAATTTTAGTAGGGCACTGTAATCATATAATTTCTAGGAGGAGTAAATATGAAAGTGAAGGGAAAAAAATCCCAACTTTCAAGAAATGACTTGGTGTTGATTAATGACAGCTCAAGAGGACATTCGTTTAGCACTGCCTCCACTTTTTTTTGCAAAGAGATTCTTCTGTAATTTAAGTCATTTCATTCAACAAATATTTATAGAGCACCTTCTATGTGACAGGCTCTGTTTTAGGTGTTGATATTATATAGCAATTGTCAAAACAAATTCCTGCCACAGTGGAGCTTACGCTGTAGTAGGGTAGATTGCGTTGGTGTATTGGCTGGAGGACTGATAAATAGGCAAGGGCAAGTGTAGCCAAGAGGAAATCTGATCAGAATGATGAGAAACCATGTAACACCTTGGAGGCCATGGTGAAGGTTTTGAATTATATTCTGAGAGAGATGGGAAGCAATTGGAGGGTTTTGAACAGAGGAGTGATAGGACATGACTTATGTTTTAGAAAAACCACTCTGGCTGCTTTGCAAAGAATGGATTTCAGAGGTAAAACATAGACACAGGGAAGCTAAGCTATTACAGTTGCTTAGGTCACTAATGATGTTGACTTGGTTAGCATAGTAGAAGTGGACAGGGTGAGAAGAGAATGGGCTCAGGGCTTATTCTGAAAGTAGAACTGGCACACTTGCTGATAGATTTAATGTGGGAGTGAGGAAAATGGAATAAAGGGTGACTCTGAGGTTCTTGGTTCTAAGCAACTGGGTAAATGGTATGCCATTAACAGATCATAAAAATTATAGAAGCAGCAGCTTTGGAGAGAAATCAAGAGCTCTGTTTTAAGTATGTTAAGTTTGAGATACCAGTAGACATTCAAGTAGCAGTGTTAAGAGGCATTTGGATATATGAGTCTAGAACATGGAGAGAGGTCAGAGTTGGAATCATCGGTGTATCTAGCTAATTTTACAGTTATGGGCAGGGTATAAGCAAAGATAGAAATGTAAAAAAATTAAGGCCCAAGCCCTGGGGTACTCTGAGCTTGGAAAAAGAGAAGGAGCTAGCAAAGGAGAAGAGAAGACCTGCCTTTTCTTTTTAAATATTATTTTATTTTATATTAGTTTCAGGTGTATAACACAATGGTTAGACATTTATACAATTTACAAAGTGATTCCCTTAATTAGAGAGGACCCGCCTTTATATTTAAAAAAAATATATTTTTAAGGAGCATGATGTCTCAGAAGCCAAGCCACATGAAGAAAATGTATCAAGGCTCGACTGTGTCAAATGCCACTAAGAACACACATCAGATGAAAACTGGTCATTGGGAACCTTGACAAGAGTGGTTTTGGTGAAAGAATAGAGACAAAAGCTTAATCAGAGTAGCCTGGGCAGAGAATGGATGGTAAAGAAGTAAAGACAGAGTGTGAGGACTTATGTGTCTTTTAAATAAAATAAAGGGTAGCTAGAGGAAAAACAAAATCTAGTGTAGATTTTAAAGATAAGAGTTATTCCAGCATGTTTTAATGCTGATAGGAAGTGGAGAAGGAGAAGTTAACGAGGAAAGAAAAGTGTGAGGCATAAGGTGTGAGTAGCTCGAGTAGGTAAGAGTAGGTGTGCACAAGCAGAGGATTGGCCTCAGTTAAAAGGAGGGACGACATGGGCTTAGATGAAGTTGATAGATGTGTTGGTGGCAAGATGAAAAAACAGTCTCTTCTGATTGCTTCCATTTTCTCGGTGAAATTAGAAAAAATGTCATCAGAAAGGAGCAGAGTGGAAGCATTAGAAGTTAGAGAAAGGAATGGTTATTTCAGAGAGGGAATATTAGAACTGCTGGACAGGACTAAAAATTATGAATATAAATTCAGCCAGTATGTGTTTTTCTTCAGTGAAAGCAGAGTTGACAAAGAATTACGTTTAACTAGTAGAGACATCTTGCTAAATGAGTATGATGAAATGAAAGTAAGGAAAAGAAGTTGACGGTATATAAAAGGAGTGATTATTGCAATGGATCATGGACTCAGTTTGGCTTCAGGAGGGAACTGAGGACTTGAAAATAATTAAAAAGCAGTATAATATATGGTTTGGGAATCTTGGTGTGGTTAAATGTTGTTGGAGTAAGGATAATAGAATAAATATAGGCAGTGATGGTCAGAGAAAAGGATACTTGAAGACATGACTTTGGAAGAGGGAATGGTAAACTGGTAATATTAGGTAAGACCATCAGAATGGGTTGTTGAAGTAGGATGGAGGAAATGATCCTTATGGTTGGGGCCGGGAGGCGGGAAGGGGTGGTCATTTTAAAAAGCCAGATTGGACAGATTATCTACCTGGGTAATGAGGTCATTACTTCATTATAAGCATATTATGATTATAATAATTATAAGCATATTATGATTATAATAATTATAAGCATAAAGTGGAGAGAAAGAGAGTGAGGAAACCCAGCAAGGTCAGGAAGGTGATCAATGACTATATATAGCTTAGAAATTGACATGTTATAAGTCTGATTTCCTCCAGTTTAGGTTGTATGTATTTTTCCACCTCTAACTGATATTTTACTTTTCCCAAGTCTAGATATGGGTCTAGGTATCAGTAATTTATTAAAAACAAATCCAAAGTGCCGAATAAGTAATAGTTGGTTTCATGTCCCTACACCAGACACTTGGGCCTGCTACAGCCATGTCTCCTTCTAAGGGAGACCACCTATCTACAGTCCCTTCTGCCAGTGTTGGTATAAGGTATGCCCCTTCTCACTCCATCACATCCTTTGATATAGACAAATAAAATTTTCTGTCAATTTTCTGAAAACATGGCATCAAGTGGAAGCCTTCCTCCCCTCTCTCCAACCAGGCTGCTGCTCCTGTGCCTTCCTATGTAAAATTCTAGAGCCTGGGCTGCCAGGGGCCTAGGTGGTCATTTTTCAGACCAGGGTTACCCATTCCCAGTCAAAATTGGCTAGACCAGAGTTAAGCAACTGAACCAAGAAGTGAGGGGAGAATTTGCCAGTGGGTGGTGGTCCAGAAGAAGCTGCTCAGACTAAAACTGAGACACATTAGTGAATAAGGCTCTACAAATTCCTGCTGCTCAAGTCCACCTTCTAGTACCAGCCTCCACGAAGATCCACACTGTTATGATTCCTGTTCTTGACTTTCCAAGAGAGATTCTTCCTTTCTTACAGTAAACTTTCTTTTCACTGAGCTAGCTTGAGTGGATCTTTATTCCTCACAACCACAAAAGTTTAATTCAAACAGTACTAGTGTGTGAAGAAAAAATATTGCTCTCCTGTAAATGGTCTCATAGGGATGTTCATGAGCTGCCCTCAAACAACAGGCAGCCTGTAGGAAAGCCTTGAGTGGGAATATGGTGGGAAAGGTGCATTCATTGTTTCACACACACACACACACACACACACACACACACACACACCACACACTCACATCATAGTTTGCTTTGTAAACTCTATCTTTGAGATGACATAGTTTTATAAAATAAATTATATTTTTAAGAAATTATAGAAATCATTAGTATCTCTCTCTCTCTCTCTCTCTCTCTCTCTCTCTCTCTCTCTCTATTAGTCAGTGAACCCACAGCCTTTAAGTTTTACTAAGACACAAAGCCCATGGGAACTTTCCAGGGTCACAATAATGTATTACTGGCTACAGAGATATGTTTCTAAATAAGAAAAAAATTAAATCAAAGCCAATAACTGGTTTCAAGTCTTACTAATCATGTGCTCTCATACAACTCATGTTTCTGAATCTCAGATACCTCATCATTAAAAGGTGAGTAGTAATAACTTCCTCTTAGGGTTTTATTAATATTTAAATGAAAGAAACTATATTAACATTGAGCATCATGGTCTGACCCATAGTATTCAAAAGATATCAGTTCCCATCCTCTGCTTTGAATGTCCTTACTTCCCTCACAATTAACAAATTTATCCATTATTCAAAAGCATTCACTATCTACTATGTGATTCTCTGTCATTTTAAAAGCACAGGGTATGAAAGAAATAAAAGATATAATAGACTCCACTTTTACAGAGCTTACAATTGAGTTAGGATGCCAAAATACATCACAGAAAATAGCATTTTAAAATGCCAGTATAGTCATATAATAAATTTTAGGGGTTTATGTATTTATAATGGGAATCTTTCAATTAAAAAAATTTACTGATCCCACCAAATCCGTTTTCATTTATCCATATTCCCTTCTCATCCTAATCTAAATATACAGTTTTATAATTTTATATTCTGCTTTTATTGCTTACCACTACATAAAAATGTTTATCAATGCATAATCTTCAAAGTCATCATTTAATTATAAATTTTTACCAACTAATATAAGCACAGTGTACTATGTACATATATTATATTTTAACTACTTATACTTCTATCATTAGACATGGAAGGTTTTTGCCTTTATAAAAATGCTACAACTAACTTGTTTAGTGCATAGATCATCTGTTTTTTTAATTTCACATTTTTACTACTTTTTCCTAGAACTTATATCCCAAGTGATAAAATATAAAGCTTATTCTTAGAAATATTGGTTACTTGTGTTCTCTTTAATATACCTTTTATGAACAAAACCAGATTTTCTGTTGATAACTTTATTATTTATCTGACTCTATTCAATTGCTTCCTGTGGCAAAAGTTTATTTCTTTGTACTGTCATATCTATAGAAGTTTAGCGGCAGGAGAGACTGGCAATAGGATCAGACAATAGGAAAGGCTCATGATGGAGGTGGGATTTGACCCAGGATTTGGAGACAGAATAGGATAGTAGAGAACCTTAGAGAAAAGGGACATTACAGATAAGGAAAAGAGCTGAGAGGAAATACTGGGGTATGACAACTGAGCAGTATGACCCACAGGGCAGTTTCCCTTACAGCAGTAGATGCATTGCTGGGGAACGGCTGCAGCAAGCCTGAATGAGAAGAGCTCTATCATGGAAGGACCTGGAAACCGGACATAAAAACTGAGACTACCCCAACTGACATTAACTCAGAGTCAGTCATCAAGTCACATGAAACATTTAAATGGACTTTTCTGAGATAATATCAGATACCCCAATCCACCTGGCAGGATGAAGGGAGACCTCTTACTCCTTTTCAGAGAGAACACTTAGCAAACAGCAGGTGGTGAGAGGCATAACAGAAATGGCCAGTGAAATGGCCACCAACACTGGCCAGGACAGTTAATAGAGATGCTCTAACTCCAGTTATAAGGGCTATAACTCCAGTAACCAGTGCTCAGATTTGCTGCCATATAGGATAAATCTATATTCACATGTCAAACTCAGCATGTCACCTGACCAAATCTAGTCAGAGGTAAGGTACAGCACATATTTCTTTGGTTGACCACAGTATAATGTACTGGATCCAGATGAACTTTCTTTGCACAGTATTTATTATTCTAATAAACCAAATGGAATGTTTAGAGATGACTGAAGCAATCTGATTGGCAAACTTACAGGGCATTAATTCTTCCAAGGTGACTGATGCATAAAAAGTGAAACTATAGCACTCATGTAAACAATCTATCTGCCTCATTTCCCTCCCCTAGGCACCTCTAATTTTCAGCTTACGTTAGCTGTAAGACGAGCTAATGTTTTTAGTGTAGAAAAATGGCATTATCCCAGACATAAAACTTACTTTAAGAAAAAAAAGAAAAATCCTATAGCCATACAGATTGTATCAACAGGCATCCATGACCAATGACTAAGATGAATCACTATTACATTTTGGCAGATAGGCGAGACCATGGCACAAGCATCTCAGAAACTAAATACTAACTTATTCCAGGCATCAAAAGTTCCACTTTAGGTGAGCAAATTGTGTGATAACTTTTGCCCATAAATATACTTTTGAATTAATCCCAAAGAAATTACTGCAAGAAACAATAAAATTATCTTGTTCTTTCAAAACAAGTCCCTTTCTGTGGATACTTTAAAAATTAGACTGACTGATGGTCTTATGAGGCAAATACCTTATAAAAGGAGTTGGATATGTCAGATATGAAAGCAGGACTTGGAACTAAGGGGCCAGAACCGAGGTGCACACAATCTTTTCCTGGAGCCAGATAAACAAAGCAGGCAGGTGCCCTGGAAGGTCAATTCTTAATTATCTCCAGGTAATTACCTTACACTTATCTTTGGCAAATCTTGCTTTCAACTTCTTGTTGATATTATTAACTCTTCCTATTAACCCTTTATCCCTGTCCTTGAATTAATTCTGAGACCCGAAAGAGGAAACTTAAAAAAAAAAAATCGTTGAAACACAGACTCCCTAAGATATCATTTTTAGAGAGTAGCAAGAGAGGAAAATGAAGGAAAAAAAGGGAGAAAGAGCAAAATGAAGGAGGAAGAGAATAAAAAAGAAATGAAAAAAAGAGAGTATAGAAGAAACAGAGGTACTAAGTGAAAAGGGGGCAGATGAAAGGGGAAGAAGACGGAAGAGAAGAGAACTAGCAGTTCTATTTAGGATGATAAAGAGAATTATTCCAGAAGTAAAAGAATCAAGGCAAGAGAGAGATATGTCTATAGCCATGCCACCTGAATGTGCATGATTTTGTCTGATCTTGGAAGTTAAGCAGGGTCGAGCCTGATTAGTACTTGAATGGGAAACTACCTAGAAAGATCAGGTGTTGTATATAGAAAAAAAAAAAAAAAGATGATCTATCTATCTATCTATCTATCTATCTATCTACATATATATTATATATATACATACATATATATATTTATGTATATATAAAGAAATTATAAAGGAAAATACTAATGCATTTGATTACACAAAAATTTAAGACTTTTGTATATATCATTGGTTCCATAAACATAATTAAAAGGCAAATGAAAAATTAAGAAAAATAACTGAAATATAAGAGATTAAAGATTAATGGCCTTATTACATAAATAATTCTTACAAATCAATATAAAAACACATAGTAAGATTCAATAGAAGAATAAACAAAAGCCAGACAACTCACAAAATACAACATGTAGAAAATTTGTTCAAAAGAAGATTTAAAGATATGAGAAAACACCTAAACTGCTAAGTACAAAACACAGAACCAAAACTATGATATCAATTTTGTAAATACACAAATACACTGAAAAAAGCATGGGAGAAAATATACCAGAATGTTAGTTATCTCTAGATAGAGGATTATGAGTGATTTTTATTTTCTTCTTCATATTTTCTGCCTTTGTGAAATGGAGAATTTGACTGAATTTACAATAAAGAACATTACCTGTTAAGAGAAAAAAGAATATAACTTTGTAGCATTGCTTAAAATAGTGAAAAATTAGAAGCCATTTAAATTTCCATCAAAAACAAAAATATACATAATATGCATACATATATTCATTATGACTTCATAGGCAGCTGTTAATAAAGTGTATTTTTTCTGCAATGTTTTTACATAAAAAGAAACAAGTTGCAAAACAGTTTATTTAACTACGACCCCATTAAAAACACTATGTATTTATTGCCTGAAATTTCTGTTTGGCAAAAGATGTGTGTGTGTATGTGTGTGTGTGTGAGAGAGAGAGGGGGAGAGAGAGGGAGAGAGAGAGATGGAAGGACAAGTAGTGAAGAGAAGTAGGAAAATAGATTAAGGCCTGGAGGAGTACATAGAATTTCCAGAACATAAGATAGGACCATATTTAAATGTAAATACACATCTAAGCTAGATATACATTACTTTAGAAGGCTTCTATTTCTCCACCCCCCCATTGATATAATTTCTCAAGGCCTACATTTGAGTCTCTACATAGACTATTTCCAAGAAAACCAGAACCTAACCATGCACTAAAGCTCAAAATTTCCACAGCTAAAATATAACCCTCCCCCAATTTTTTTTAACATTGTATTTTTCTGTTTTCATATTTTAGCTGCCTGGCTCTCAGTGTACTCAATTCTTGCAGGCTGTAGGATTAAAAGAGGAATTTGAGGTCTTTTTTTGTGGAAACTGCAAAAGACCCTTTAGAAATAAGGGACTCAAGAAAAAGTCTATTGGTTATGAAAAGCACTTCTTTTAAATTCTCAATAAAACCAGTTCCTTCCTGTGCTTACAGGTTATAAAGTCACAAATATTCACTTGCAAGACTGAGATAATATAGCTGAGTGAGAACTGCATTCATTCATAACAGACATTGGTATTTTTCCTATAACATTAGAAAATGGAGAATTTTTACATAAATATATTAGCATTTCATCTTCAAACAATGTATTATTCCTCAAGGGCTGAGCTGGAAAAGAAAAACACGTCTAAAATTCAGCTGGGCAATGAGCAAAGATGTTGGGCCCAGAGGACACAGAGGCAACCTAAGTTAGCTTGGATACACAGAGAAACAGTTGTGACGCTTGCAGGATACTTCAGAGAGTAGAGCCCAAGATGGGAAAGTCTCTTTTCTTGAAATTATTTCTTTTATTTTGTTTTCCTAAACATGAGAATTAAATGACTACTCCTCCACATTCCTTCAAAAGCTTCAACGGGTTTTAAGATATTTACTAGCATTAAAAGAGAAAAAGACTGAGACCTCTTCCATTCTATAGCTACACTCCCCTCTTAAACACACACACACACACACACACACACACACACACGCTTGGCTCTTTCACCTTATGCTTTTAAGAAGGAATTTTAATGGGATAGAGCTCTTGGAGGTGCACAAACTTAGGAGGGAGGAGCACAATAGTAAATTATAGCTTACAAAGGAGTCTGAGCCCACTGGCCACTGCCAGTGATGTTAAGTCCATAAACAAAATCTGACTTAAAAAAAAAAAAATTCCTCCCTGAAAGGTGCAACAGAAGAAGATGGATCGCTCTTTTTCTGCAGGTCTGTCATACAAGAATCAAGTACTTGTCAATGACCCCAAACAGCAGGGCCTTGACAACTAGTCAAAGACAAAGTTGTTTTCTCCAGGATCTCTCTTTGCTCTGGAAGCATTTTTCTCCTAATTAATATAAGTTATGAGGCTGCACTGGAGAGCTCAACAAACTGACATTCAAGAACATTGGTTGGCTTTTTTAATGCTGAAAACCATGGTAAACTGATATCTACGGTTTGTGTCCACGAGAGTGGAGGTGCCGAACTTCTGGTCACCCTTTGCTAGAAGCCTGTGTGCTGCACTGGAGCTGAGCCTCCAGCTCTCCTCTGTCACCCTGTTTTACCAGCATTCTCTCCTCTGCTGTGAATGCCCCCACTCCTCTACTCTTCTACTCTCTTGTTGTTAGACTACAGCCCCTCGGGTCACTGGTTCTAAGCTGTCACTTAGATGTAGGCATAAGGCCCTCAGTGAATTAAGACTAATGTTCTAGGTCTACGATTGGGCCTGGGCAACACCCAAAAGTCTTGTTCACAGAGAATTTGGGGGGAGATTTTGGCTATTCGGCGTATCCTTTTCCCACTTATGGATAAAATAATAAAACCATTACTACTATGTTGTTCATTTTGGAAATACAAATCCTAAGAGTTCTTTAATATTTAAAAACATCTAATTAAAGGAAGTAAGTTTTGTTTGTTTCCCTTAAAAGTAAACTATTTAGCTCCATACTTTGTGTATCATAATGAGAAAATTAAGCTTCTTGACTTAGAAACAAATACAGAAACGAGCCATGACTCATTTCTACCACTGTTCTATTCCAGAAATTTAAAAGCATGGCCTGCATAGTGAAGATCCACATAAACATGCATACACATTTGCTGTAGTACTGAGAGCAGAAGACATTAATTAATTGGTGAGTGTGAAAATAAAGAACAAACAAATGTTGGGGGTGGTAGGGAAAGAGGAAGGAGGAGTGACAAACACAACAGCAAAAATATGGTAAATAAATAATTCAGAATGGATGCTAAATACAAAAGTAGGAGCAAAGCCAGGCTACAGTTCAGAGACTGAATCTAGAGTTATTTTGTGCAACACATTTATTCACTAAAGCACTAAAGCAGCTATTAGAGGAAACAATAAAAAGGTCCCCTCCCCCTGGAAATTTGAGCCCTGCTTTGGAATTTTTATGACATTTCATTCTTAACAAATAAGGTCTCACAACCCTCTTCCAGCTTCAAAGAATCACAGTGGTGGTGGCCTGCGGTTGATATACTTGGTCTGATTTCTATGTATTATTTCAAGTATTCTCAAAAATTGGTTCTTTATGAAAGAATAGCAGCTCTGGCATGCAAACAAATAAATAACCCGCTATATCCCTACCCTGCAGGCTTACCCTGATTACTGTGACTCACCTGATTACTGTGACACTTGAACAAGGCCCCTTCATGTCACCAGTGTCTTGTCTGCAAAATTAGATATTACCAGTAACCCCACATGCAAACTATAAAGATACCCTGAGAGCCCCAGTTGGAAAGTAGTGGAGGGTGTGGTGTGAGTATGTATGTAAAACTTTAATCCAGTCTGTCTTTGTTTTATGTAACAAGTAGCTTCCTGAAAAGTCGAGGTTTAAATACTTTTTTTTTTATTTTTGTAAATGGAATTATTTACAATTCACATCAGGAACTTACTATTTAATGAAATCCAATTGTGGTTCCAACTGCAAAGAATGCTTTTGTAATTAAAATAAACTTTTTGTTTGATCAACTTTATACATTCAGACTTGGTTTTATTGGAGTTCCTTAATATGGAGTATATATACTTAGAGTATTATCACTATTCTTACATATGCATTATTTTAATGCTATTCTTTTCTTTTTTCAACAAAAATCCCAAATATTTCTATACCCCAAGTTCAGCATGAAAGGACAAAACTGGTGCTGCAGCTTTATTTAGTTTTAGTGTGTTCTGTGGCATGTGAGGTATCCAGGGTAGCAGACACTTTGGGAGTGCTGAGACACCAGCAAGTCATTGGGGGAGGGGGGTTTGGGGGGTTGGAAGAAAACTAGAGGTAATGTCCCACAGCCTATGTAGCAGTATTTCTAAAAAGCTAAAGCACAATCAGGCTGCTCTTTAAAAATAAAAGCCTGTTCTATTTACCTGGGTTAGTGAGGGGTGACATCTTCAAGCTGACCCAGGTCAGTCACTGCTGCCCTTCTGCCAATGCAACTTAAACCACTCAGGGCAGAGGTTCAGGTGCCTTTCCCTCAAACCCTCCATGATCTACTGGCACAAAAGGGCAAGAGTGCTAGCACCACTGGGGGCATCTATCCCAACCTGCCATTTCTAAGCAGCTGTCTGCTCTCTGCTACATGAATGCAATGAGGCAAAAAAGATAAAATGCTGGGGAGCTGGGCGGGTGTGAGGGTCAGTGGAGAAAGAGGGAAACCTTAAAGACAGTATCTTGGAAGCATATGTTTTAGAATCACTGCAGCCAGTTCCCTGTCAAGAAAATTTGGTCAGGTTGGTTGCTCTCATCTCATGTAGCCACAGATGGTTTTTGCCTCGCTACTCAGGTCCCTGCTCTGAGAGTAGCAAGAAACAAAGGATATGGTGGTTTGTGGTGTAGTTATTCTGCCACCTAGTGTTACACATGAACGCAAACTAATAACATCTTTAAAAATGCACACTGTTAGAAAAGTAAAAAGAATCAAGAACAGTGCTAAATTACATTTTTTCCCCCTTTCTTTCTAAAAAGAAAGAACATCCTTCACTTACCCTGGTGGCCTGGAGAGGCATCACCAATGATTATAACAGTCCTCGTTTAAAAGAAAAGCCAGAGAACATAAGTTTAGGACATGAAGGAGAAACGTGTATAACCTCAAAACCACATTTTAGTGAATTTTAAAAGGCCTTTAATGAATTTTAAAATGGTCCCTCCACGTAAAGTAAATAGAACTACAATAATCCAAACTAGGAAGTAGGACCACCTGGAACTGAACAGGGACAGTGTAGCCATCACAGTTTCTACCCTGGAGAAGGAAAAAGTAAACAGAGAGAAAACAGAGGTTGCTGTGGAAGGCATTATCATTTCTGTAGTTCATGCACCAGAGGTAATGAAATGAGCTGTGGGCTTAGAATGAAAGCCAGAATTTTGAGTCCCAATTCGGCAGCTTCCTAACTGTACTGGGTGAGTTGCTCAGTATCTCTGAGCTCCGATTTGTTTTCTGGAAAAAAGCTGAACTTTATATCTATTCTTACTACTTTTGCAAAACGTTCCCAAGGATCGATTGAATAATGTATGTGAAGGCATTTTGTCAACTATAAAACACTATGAAGACCATTTCCCTCACTCTATTATTCCTTTCTCTGGTTTATGGCTGTCACTTATATGTATGTGGCCTTCTGTGATAAACTTGTTGTTCTAGAGTGCCAGTGTTCATTCTGAAATAAGTGCTTTTTGGTTTAAAAAAAAAGTATTAAATGAGAAAATGTTCATATATTTCATGAAATGTATGAAAAAAATCCCCTTACTAGACTAATGGAGAAGTTGGATTATAGTTTAAAATCAGCTTATTCTGAATATTTCACCTTAAAATTATGTTCCATTGAAAATGGTAAGGCTATCTTGATTAGCTGTTTCTACTAAAATTGATACATTCATCCTAGTTTTTAAAGTTAAGAGAACCTGAACTGAACTTTCCTTCTTGTGGGCAGAACTTACACTGTGATAATAAACCAGACATGGGGAAACAGAGCTTTACATTTCTTTTCCCACACTAACTAAGCTGTGTAACTGCAGACAAGTCACTTAACTGCTCTCAATTTCAGTTTCCAAATGTGCAAAAACGTAAGTGGTAAACTAACCAACCACTCTGTCCAGCTCTATGATGAAAAGTTATTCTTCCACTTTTGATACTGAAATTCAAAGAAAATTCAAAGCTCACTGAAGATCAGCTTTAGTGCAACTCTACAGAAAAGTCATAAAAGCTATATAAAATTCCAGTCACAGGATAGAAAGTACAGTCTTAGGGAGAGATGGCCACTGTAATATGGGTGTGTTTGTGTCTTCTATCAGAATCTCTTAAAGCTGCTCAGAAACCACTGTGAGCTAAACAAACAGGCTGCAAGAAAATGCTTACCCAGCCACCTACCTGGCCTTTCAAAATTCCAGAGAAAGGCTTTACTTTAGCTCTCAAAACACCCTCTGCTCTTTTTAGTAATATTTTTAACAACGCCAAGAAAAGAGTTCTATTTATCCAGATTTCCTCTCCCCTACAAATGTCAACATTACTTGGGAGTACAGCAAAAACAGCCTGGAGTTTTCATGACCAAAGTCACACTGCAGAGGGATCAACCTTAAAACAGGATTGCCAATAAAAGCTACGACTCATGCCTAAAAAACCTAGTTGTTGATTTCTCTTTCAGAAATCACACCACACTGGGTTTACAAGCTCTTCTTCCCATATGGAAGCTCCTTATTTTAAATGTCCCAGATTCCCTCTCCCTTAGGATGATGCTGGTCCCCAGTCTTGTAAAAATGCTCAGCTTTGCTCAGTCTCCCCGGCTGCTATGTTTGTACACATCCTGGCACATTTGGCCAGAGAGATTTAGTCCTTTCCCTTCCCCCATCTACTGGAACTTCCACCCCCTGTATCAAAAGAATTTTTTCAGGCCTTTCCAATAATCTGCTGGAGGCTATGGAGACAGATCTAATCAGAGTTCTCATCAATCTTTTTTCTGCTGGCCAAACAGAGCCAGGAGGCTAAATGGAAAGGTACTAGATTCTTTTTTCTTCCTTGATACATACTTCTGTCGAGAGAGTTAAGGGCCCACTGTGTGTTCCTGGGACCTAACATTTTCCTGGGGGAAAGTTCAGGGATTTCACATTTGTCCCAAACTAAAACACACGTGAAACTTTAAGTCTAAATTCCACAGAGCCTTTTAAAAGCCTTGCCTCTCCTTGGCTTACAACAACCCTGAAGGCTTGTCGTATCTCATTCATTTTGGCAGTTTTCCAGAGCAGCTGACAAACTGAAAATAAGCACACTGCTCAATTCCTTCTTCTCTCCGCATACCAGCTATTTCTGCCCCCTGACAACCACCAGTCCTCAAAGACCCAAGAGAGTCACATATACTCTCAAAATACGATGTAGGTAAACCTACCTCTGCCTCATTGCTCAGAGTTTATTAATATCGATCTTGAACATTCCTGGTTTGAGATTTCAAATGAAAGTCAACATTAGTTTAAATCAGACCTTGGGGTTAGAGCCCCGTTCAGTATGCAAGAGCAGGAATTCATCCTTTGTGGTTATATGTCTATGGTCCAAAATCTCTTGGAGACATGCCTACCTCCATTTCCAAACTGCCTCTGTATCTCTGTCCTTTTAATAAGCATCGGGAAAAAATAAATGGAATAACTCTGGTTGGACAATTTGAACAAAGTATTTGAGGGAGGCGCCTCCATGCTTGGAATCCTTGTTGGAAAGCTGAGCTGGGAGGATGTAAGAAATATCACATACTAGCAAATCACGCCAAAGCTATAAAACCTGAACGATGGGCTCTAAGTAGGAATCTGGGGTCCCCATGTAAGGCACCACTGCCATGTATTATTAATACATTAAGAATCTGACCAATTTAGCTGGAAGTCTACTTTACTCATAACTTAGCAACAGCCCCAGCTCCCTAAATCAGTGAGGGGAGATAGGCGCCCAGTTAGTAAAGCCTTCCAGTAAGAATGGTTTTCATGGAAATGTTAAATCTATAGCCACCCCCATCCTGGCTGGGGATCATCTAGATAACAATACAAGTGGGGTTAATATCCCCAAAGACAAGGGCAGGAACTGACTGGCCTAGAGAAGATGGAAGAAACAATGAGGACACAGGTCATGGTTCTGCCTAGGTGTTTTCACCTTGATGTCAATCAATACATTTCAGCTCTTTTGTGTTCGGGCATTCTCTAACTCCTTCCACGGGAAAGACTATGAGCCTTTCATACCACCCTCATTCATCTACCCAAATGTTAGGAGATTATTTTCGTTATGAAGTATGCCGATTAATTGCCAAGGCAACACCTGTGCATCCCCTTTTCTTGCTGTGGGAAGCATTCTAGGAAATCCATGTACAAGACTGCCCAGAGATCACCCACCCAGTGGCTTGGAATGCAGTGTGACCAAAGGCATTTCCAGAGAGCTCACAGGACACAATGGCCATGCATGGGTGGATTTGCTGGATGGATTAGACAAACCAACCGCAACCTTTCCATCTTTTGTTTAGATTCCTTCCAGTAGATTGGCCTTGTTACCAATACTGATGCCAAGACTAGCAATTGCTTGCAACAAAGAATTGTTGTTAACCCCTACCCCCTGCTTCATTCACCCTAATTATTCTCTAACAATACGATGGCTTCAAAAAGCCTCCAACTGTCCAACAGACACTATGGGCCAGAGAAATAACTGAACACAAGCAACCTATCAATAAAAGACAATACTGAAGCAGCTTCTGTTTGGGTATTTGCCCCATCTTCTCTGAGACAATGGGAGAGAGAGCTCAGGGAATAAAAAGGAAGTCCTGCTCTACAGATCTTTTGTTTGTCTACCAATGCTGTATCTGTTCCAAGTTCTTGGGCGTATCTTTTATACAGGAAAATACTCCCAAATACAGGAAAAAGCCTCAGTTTCCTAGCAAATGTAGATTCTATGTTTTTGATGAATTCTTATTGTAGCCAAATCAGACTTCAGTGAGGACTCCGGTCAGGATTTCTTTTCTTCTTATATAGCAGAGAGATGTGGGCCACTGAACCGATTCACAACAACAGTAATAACATAAATAGTTCTTTCTGTAACATTTCAGATGGTACTGACATAGTATTTTTGTTGTTTTTTCAAACAGGTAACATGGATAGATAAAGTAACTAAATAGAAAAGTAATAGATTGGAAGGAGGCCATTGTGAAAGGAAACCTGTTTAAGAAAATATAACTGGTATAATAACCCTCTAAGTTTTCAATAAAAGGAAAAAATAAAGTCAGCAGAAAATGAAATGAGAGGAAGCCTCTGTTGATTATGAATCTACACATAATTAGATTGGGATGCACCCATGGTGATGAAATGCCAGCAAAAATAAAAGGTCAGTTGTTTACAACAGCCAACGCTGCCAGTGCCATGTTAAGGAGAACAGACAACCCAGTAAGCCAGAATCTCTAAGATATCCTAGAAAAAATGGGATTCAGTATCGTCTATTTGAGTCATCAAGTAGTTTGTGTCCACATGTAAATAGAACATGGGACCTGGAATGTGTAGTGTGTCAATTACTATAGAGCAATTGCAGCAATAAAAAACGAGGTTCCAAACCATGCCCACAGCAGAGCTATAAATAAGTAAACAATGGGAAACTGAATTCCCTAAGGAAGGAAGAGGCTGGATAAAAAAAAATGAGCAAGTCTTAGGTCTTAGAAAATACAAAAGAAAATAGACCATGACAATTTAAAAGTGATGTCACTCAATAATTCCTACATGTTAGATGACATAACCAAAAAGATAAACTACTAAAAATATAAAATAATATAAAGAAAACTGCTTTTTGCCTAAAGGTTTGCATAATATAAGAAAAAAATCTGAACAATGCTATACAGAAAAAAAAGAGAAACTTCAGTTTATTGAAACTTGCAAAGGTTAAAAATGTAATCATCCTGAAGATATGTCACTAACTAGAAAACAGGCATAATAACTCTAGGCAAGTTTTTGGTATAGTTCCAAGAATTATAATACCGAATATAGTGGCTACCAAAAAAAAGAAAGAAGGGAAGATTATCATATGTGAATCAAAGCAGTGAGTGATTTGAAGGCAACAAGTACTGATTTGCTTTAAAATTTCTGGTATAAATAGTCCTACCTTTTAGATGTAAATTAATTCTAAAAACCACATCTTAAATTAATAAAAATGATAATAATGCATAAGGCATACTTATGCTATTATTGTTAATTGGTAGATTCTAAAACTGTCCATAGGCCCCTTAAAAAAAGGACTTGCTGTACAGCTATGTGAAGTACAGTTGGCATAGAGCCTCCAACATCAGCTCCTTCAGGGTCAGCCCCAGCTTTAGAGGGCCTCCTGGCCCAAGGTCATACCCTTCCAGGAGAGGGTGCGTATAAAGTCCACAGCGAGTTCTAAAGTGAATTTGATTTTCACTCTAAAACTAACTTGCCGCAGGGTTGGCTGAAACTCTGTTGGGTCTGTATCACAGCTCATTACTCCCTTTGCTCAGTCCTGCTCATTCCCCTTCCTTTCACAGATGTTGATCTCTGCAACATTCTTGCACCCTCAAAGTCCACCTCAGTACCTGTTTTTACAGAACCCAACACAAAACAGCTGCTAAAAATTCCATCCATTCATTTAACATGCAACAAATATTTATTAAGCATCTATTATGTACTAGAGCCTATTCTAGATGCTGGGGCTTCAATTCTGGCAGGGGAAAACAGACAATAAATATACAAACAAATATGATCAATTTGGACAGAAATAACGCCCAGAAGAAAATAAAACAGGGTAATTGGGGTAGAGAGTATATGGAAGGGGTAGTAAAGTGGAATGTTACTTTAGCTGGGGAGTTCAGAAAAGTCTCTCTAGTAGATGACTTTCTAACCAAGACTTGGAAGATGAGACATGCCAGCTATGTGAAGATAAGAGGTGAGAGCATTCCAGACAGGTATTTGAACTGGTATACTTACAAGGGTCCTGAGGCAGGAACAAGTCAGGCATGCTGAAAGGAGAGCAGGAAGACCAGTGTGGTTGAAGTGCAGTGTTACGAGATGAAGTCAGAGAAAGTATACAGACAAGCTCACATATCTTCATTACTGGACACTTAGTAATTCACAAGATAGAACTATGTCTTATTTATCTGATTAAGAGCACAGGTTTTGGAGGCTGACAATCTAAATTCAAATCCTGGCTCTACCACTAACTAGTTGGGTAACCCTGAGCAAGTTACTAACTTCTCTGACTTGTAGCTTACATAATAATATATTTCTCATAGGCTGTTATGGGTATTCAGTGAGATCATGTGAAAAGTACTTATTTAGCATGGTGCCTAGCACCTAAGAAGGGCTCAGTAAAGTGTAGCTATAATTATTATTTTTAACCCCAGCAATGAGCCGTTTCTAATATTTAGCAGGTACTCAAAAAAGTATATGTTGATGAAGTAAGGCAAAATCCTGAATGCACATATACTCGTTTCTTCTGTTTGTACATTAAAGGAAACTATCATATTCAAATTGAAGAGACAAAGATGACGAAGAAGGCTTTATTATTTATTTGTTTAACAAATATTTATTAAGCAGTATTATGTAAAAAAAAAAAAAGTGAAATGCCTACCTAGATTTATAAACTAGAAGGGGAAACAAGATGTGCTAAACAAGATATTACACAATCTGTGACAAATGTCATCTAAGTACAGACTAGGAGTTCAGAGGTTGGAGGTCACCTCCAATTGCTCACTAATTAAAATAGCAATGAAGGGTAATTTGAAGAATGATGAGATTTTTGAGGAGCAAAGACGAGAAAAGGAATTCATCCTGGACAAACAGGATGGACTAAGCCAAGTATAATGTAAAGAAAGCAAATGCATCTTTAGAGAATGATGATGAGTCCCTGCTGGCTGGAGGGTAGGAGGTTATGAGGGGGTATAGTGGGAGATACATCTGGAAAAAGCAGTGTGGACCAGCCTGAAAGGACCTTAGATGCCAAAGCATGGAGTGAGAACCAGAGAAGCTTCGGAGATAACGTATGGCTAGGTCTAGACAAACTGATCTCAGATAAAATGAAGAATTCTCATCAGAAGCCTATGGGATCACCTTAAGCAAGGCGAGCCTGGAGCCAGGGCGGACATTAGCCCTCATTTAATCCTGATACTAACTCAGTGAGCATTGTCAGACAGGGAAATTGAGGAAGTATGTGCTCAAGGATGCACAACTCAGGAGTGATGGGGGTGGGGTACAAACTCAGTCAATCTGACTCCAGAATTGATAAAGAGAAAGACATGATTGGGCTGGAGAATCACATGATGATCTTTTTAAATGGTAGGGGACAAACACTTGGGCTGGACTGCCTGGGTTGGAGTTGGGGGAAGGCAGGCAGCGACTACAACTTGTAAAAAGATATAATCTGAGAACTAAAAATAAATTAAATTTAAATGGAACATATATTTATTATACTTAGCCAAAATGATGAAACCAGAGATTTTTATCATGACATGACTGATAACTTAAAAAGAGCATAAATATATTTTTCTCACAACAAAGAAAGTACAGAAAAAAAAATGTAGAGAGAAAAAGAAAGTTGTCTGATATGAAGCTGCAACTCTGAATAGCAGCTTTACAAGAGGGAAGAAGGTGCAATTTGGGTTTGTCAATGTCCCAGAGCCACATTTTAAAGAGAAAGACAAGAAGATGTCATAGAGTAGGTCCTGATGGATGTCAAGGGTTAAAGCCATAACATACAAACAACTACCGGCTAACAAAACACATGATAGACATGCAAAGATGGCAAGTTCACTGGAATTGCTTTTCTCAGCAGACATGTTCTATATAAATTGAGTTTTATTTTAGTTTAATGAAACAAATATATGTAAAGTGGCCAGCACAGTTCCTGAGGCAAAGCAAATGCTAGTTCCTTTCCTTTTTCTTCTCAGCTTCTTCCTATCAACAAAAAAGATAACCTTTCTTTCTTTGATAGCTTAAGTTGGAGAAATACAAAATAATTCTATAGATCTTTAGAAAGAAAAAACAAGGCAAGTTTCCACAGGTTAAAGTCCCTGATCTGGCAGTACCTAAGACTGAGTTGGGATGGGTATGGGAATATAGTCGGCTTCCTTGAGAAGTAAATAAAGGCAGGGACATGAACAAATATCAGGCTGTATAAAAACAAGGGGCCTTTTGTACTCTGGACACTTTATCTTATTCTACTAGCTATTCACCATAAAGAACAAGTTCCTGGGCCAGCTGAAACCTTTAACTTCTCTACTTAGAAAAATAATCATCCTTTATTACCATTTGACCTCCAGGCAACTGATGAGTAAAGCACTTCTAAAGAAAGATTAGGTAAGTATTGATTATATGTGTGTTATAGAGAAAGTACACTGGACAATCACATGAGCTTTAAGTCATAATGGCCTGAGGAAAAAAGGCTTATGCTACTAGTGCATGCCATCCTCTTTTTTCTCTCCACTCTTCTTGACCAGACAATCACCAGAAGTTCCTGTTTATTGTCTGGCCTTCCCCGAGGGTGTTAAAGGCTTCCAGATCCTGGGTGAAAGGTGCTGTTTTAAGTCATCCTACTCATTACAGATGAAATAGGCTTGAGCTGTGGCTCTAAATGTACACAATGAGGTCTGTTCCAGATGAAGGAAACTAAAGATCTGAGGCAGTCTTTATTACTGTAGATATAACACCCAGGGTAATAAGGGTGCCCTATAAAAACCACTGCTGCTGATAAAGAAGGGCTGGGGATTCCTGGGCAATTTCAGTGTCACTCTTAGTGAAAAGATCTCTATGCTCCAGATGCCTAAATGAATGTTCTCGTGGTCAAACTGTGGCCTTCTGGGTAGACTACATAAAAATACTGTGGCCTTCTGGGTAGACTACATAAAAATAAGGAATAGCCGTGGGCCAAAACAATGTGGCTAATGTAGCTTTATCACATTCACTTTTTAACCTTTCATTTTTTAACTTACATACTGAATTATACTTAGATTGGCCGTATTTTCTTGTCTAAAAACCTTGTCAGTAAAGTATATTTCAGGAGACAATGGAAGAGACTTTTTGAAATGAGATTGGTGGAACATCTGATAATTATATTAGATTATGTTAGGCAAAGAGACCTCATGGGGTTCTTGTGACTGGTGGTGATTACAAAGGAGGCTCCAGAGCCTTAGAACTGGATCGCTACCACTGGGCTGGGCTGATAGATGGAGAAGAGAAAGAGGGAAAGAAGAGAGGGAACAGTGAACAATGAGAGTAGTGAGTTGAAGAAAACAAAGTCAGGCACTAGAATCAAATCCTAGGGCTCAGTGGGAGGGAAAAAGGGATGTGGAGAACTAAAGCTTCTTGGAGAAAAGTAAAACCTGAGTCTGGAGCCGGACAACTGTTTCCTTCCTTAGAAGGTCAGTGTCTTAGTCTATTTGGCTGCTGTAACAAAGTCCTATTCACGGGGTAGCTTGTAAACAACTGAAATTTCTCACAGTTCTGGAGGCTGGGAAGTCCAAGATCAGGGTACTAACGTGGTCTTCACCCTTTTCCAGGCTGAAGACTACTGTCTTCTCACTGTGCCCTCACATGGCAGAAAGAGCAACAGAGCTCCCTACACTCTTCTTTATAAGGGCACTAATCCCATTCACGAGGGCTCCACAGACCACAGGCCAGGGATATACTGCATTGCATGATGCGGTCTGGCTATAAGAGTTGAGACCAAGCTGAGAGCTCCAGGGATGAGTAGGGTTAGCATTATCCATCTGCAACATTGTAAAAATTAATAAATTCCATTTTGTAAAAAAAAATTTTTTTTTTAAATCTAAACCACAATGAAATAACCACTTCACAGCAACAAGGACGGCTACAAGACTAACAATAAAAAGTGTTGGTGAGGATGTGGAGAAACTGGAACCCTTATAAGTGTATGAGGGTTATAAATGTATGAGGGTATGGTAGGAGTATAAAATGGTGTAGTTACTTTGGAAAACAATTTGACAGTTCCTCGAAATGTTAAAACATAGAGTTAACATAAGACCCAACATTTCCACTCCTAGAAATATTCCCAAGAGAAGTAAAATCATATGTACTTGCAAAAACTTGTATACAAATTTTCATTGCAGCATGATTTATAGTAGCTAAAAAGTACAGACAACCCAAGTCTATAGAGACAGAAAGTAGATCAGTGGTTGCCTTGGGGTGGGGGAGTTGGTCAGGGAAAGGAATAGGTAGTGACCGCTACTGAGTACAGGATTTCTTCTGGAGTTAAAAATGTTCTAAAATTCAATAATGACAATAGTTGTATAACACTGAATAAATCAAAAACTACTGAACTGTACACTTTAAATGGGTGAATTTTACGGTATGTGACTTATATTTTAATAAAGCTGTTAAAATGTCTTTGAAACATCATGCTAATTTATAAATGTTTTAAATAATTTTGCTAGTAGAGTCTACAAAGAAAAATATAAGGCAAGGCATGAAACACATGAGTGAGGTGAGTCAAGTGTAATAAAAATAGGGAGTGCTGGGACTTTGGCAAATGAGAGGCAAGCCCACTCTGAAGGGAATAGGAGCTATGCAGCCCTAATCAATGGTTAACCTGCAAGAATGTAGCCAAATGCAACCAGATCTTCCGGTTCTCAAGAAAAGTCAGAAATCTGGATTTTTATAGAATATCTCTCAATTTTTTAATACTAACACTGAATTCATATTTTCTTAAACACACCACAGAGAAAGTTAAGTAAAATATGTCTGTGGGCCAGAGGATCCCATGATTTCCAGCTTGTGACTTTGGATGTGCCTTTGCTTTGTCATTAGCAAAGTTAATTGTATTCAAGGACCTCAGAAGCCTCTGCATATTAAGTAACCTACACAACTTGGAAAATCAATCAGTTGATAAATACTTATCATAGCCTTCTTAGGTGTGAGGCACTAGGAGTGAGGGGCAGTGTAAAACAATAGTAGAAGTCATGGTAAGTCCATTATCATCACAGATAGAAAGTGTGGCAGTAGTGAGGGAGGTGACTCAAGCACCCCACACAAGACAGTTATGCATGTGGTGTTAAAACAAGGCTCCTAAGTTTAAGTACATTGCTGGGCCCATCTTGCAATATTTAAAACTTGGACTATCTGAATTTGCTTATTTTTCATTGTTTCAGTGAACAACAGGAGAAAACAGACTCATAGTTTCTCAATGTACTTATGGGCTTCAAGATGCAGCTCATTCTTCCAGAGTCAGAAGGGAATAGACACTTGAATCCAGGTGCTCTACAGCCAGGAAGAGATTTAAATCCCTGAGTTGGCTCAAAAGCAGAAATATTTTTTCCAATAATTCTCTTCTAAAGAAATTTCCCAGGACAGGGAGTTTTGAGGCAGATACATCATTGCTCACATAATTGAAATAGCAGGTGAATAAAAGGGGGAGGGGTCAGCTGACTTGATGAAGGGTCATACAGGTGTCCTTGAAAATGAGCAAGTATTGGAGATTTGATTTGTGTGCTTTCTAGAGACATAAGGAACAGATTGTTACAATTAGTTGAAGAGCTGCACACAAATGACACTCCTTTGTGTGGACATCTGTAAATCTCTGTAGGGCCAGCAGTCATTTGGAATCTAGGTCAGCCAGGGAAAGCTAAGTGAGAACATGTATTTCTGTGTCTCTGAGAAAGACTACTCAATTCCTTCTCAAAGCAGCACAGACAGATAAACAGCCTAGAATGGGTCAGTGTCCTACTAGCCTTTGACAGAGGCTTTTGATCTCATTTAAAAATTTATTAGTCGTGTGCAAGAAAATAACAGAAATCAAAGTGTGTTCTACCACAGAAATAACAAATATGGTTGTGAAACATCCAGTTAGCAATTCTTTAAACTCTACACAGCATGAATAGATTGCTGATCTACAATCTGAACAGAATATACCTTCTAATTTCCTTGGCCCTCTTTCTCTTCTGCTCCATTGATCTAACCAGTTTCAAATGCTTCAGGTACTTCTCAGCTGATCTTTCTCAATCCATACTATGACTGCCTACTGGACATCTCCACCTGAATGTCTCACCTCATGAGCACCTTAATTTCAACTTGTCATGTCACAAAGTGACTTCATCATTCCCTAAGGCTGCCCTGAGTCCCTAACCTGGGCATCATCCAAACAGCAAGCTATATCCAACCAGTCATTGTAGTCTGCCCATCTAACTTCTAAGATGCATCACAAATCTATCCCTCTCTCACCTTTGCTCCTGCTACTAGCACTTCTAGACTATGTAACAGTTTTCTAATCAGTCTTTTTTTTTTACTCTTTCTTCCACCCTACACTATCATCAGAATCCTCTTTCTGAAATATAATCAAGTGAAGTTATTCTTTCTTAAAAACCTCCAAAAGCTCCTTTGGTGCTTACAGGATAATGCCTTAGTATGCTACACAAAAGTCATCATAATCTTACCCCCAACTTAAGCTATTTAGGCTCCTTTTCTGCTATGACTCCATTTAAAAGAAAATGTCTTATTCTATCCTAAACATGCTATGCTCTCATACCTCTTTGCATTTATTTAGACATGCTGGTCCCTCTATTGATGACCTTGGTCAATCTGGAAAATTTCTATATATTCTTGAAGTTTCAACTCAAATGTTTCCTTTGAGACAATATTTGCTCCTTGCTTTCTCCTGTGCTTTCTCAAGTATTTTTGCTCATACCAATTGTGAAGCACTAACACAATGTATATATATTTATATATATTAATATATATGTTAATAAATATATTAATATATATTAATATATTATATTAATATATAAAAATAATGTAATATTATATATATATATATATATATATATATATATATAGTGCCTTGGCTTGAACAATCAGAACTAACCTCTCAGTCAGGTGAATATTGTCTCTTAAAGAAACCAATTAGGATAGTAGCTGATAAATAATAAGCATTGTATCTGTGTATACTATTGTTATTACTGAAGGTTATAATCTGATCTACAGTCCATGAGAAAAGATATAAAAATAAGTTTTCATAATGGAATTTCATTGTCTAAGTAGCCTACAATACCTGACCTTACATTAAAAAATTAAAATACCCACACATACCCAAGTTTCCTAATACACATGAAAACACCCTGCTTCAAACACATGAATGGGCCGATGGCCTTTGGCCATAGATCCATTCACCATCATCTGAGGACAGTGTGCATAAATGCTTTTGGCAATATCTTCTAGGTTATTTTATAGACCAACATCAAGCCAATTTATCTGACTTCCTTGATCTATACATCTATCCAGCACCTACAGCTATTTTCTACAGGCCTGAATGAGTCAGAAGAAGAAAATGATTAATCAACTTGGAGAGATTTGAAAGCTGGAAGAGAGCCACTCTGCGAGTAAAACCTTAGAGCTGCGGGACTGCAGCCATTGGAAAGTTAGGGGATTTCCATGGTTGAAAACATTTGGCCAGTCCTCTGACCTCACAAGAAAGACAGAACAGACTGAGCTAGGTGATTTACCTCTGATGAAATCCTATGTCTGCTGCCTTTGGCTGTTCACTCTGACTTGATAAAACCAAAGTTATTCTCTCTAAGCCTTATGACTTTGGAACTGGTTCAGGAAATTCCCGCTGCTTTTCCTCCCAATGGATGTCATTCCCAGTCTTTGGCTTCACTTTTGTGTAGAGGCTTGAGTTAAAAGTGTTATGTATAGCAACTAGCACAGTACTGGCAAATAGTAGGTGGGTCTGCTCTTTTTAAGGCCAGGTTGGTCTGCCAACAATTTTTGCTCTTCTTTTTTGACAATTGCTAACTTGGCAGTACCGTTTAAAATCACTTTTCCTGCTTAAGATTTGTAGCACTTGCCACTGTTCCTCATTTCATCTATTCAAATTCTTCCTTTTATCAGAGACTTGACTTCCGAAGTCACATTTTATTCAGGTACTACTCTGATAATATCTCGTTTTTATTCCTCATAGAGTACTGCAAACACTGCATTTGAGTAGTATAATTGTGTGTCCCATTTGTTATTTAACATGTAATGTTTTATTAATGCAAGGAGAGCATCTCAAATTTCTGATGTTTGTCTCCAATATGTCTCTTCTTCCATTTTCTTGCCCTTTCACATTATGTACACAGCCCTTTATCTTCTCTTTTATTTAAACATATGACTCACTTGGATTTTATTGCCATTTATTGCCATCTCTTTCCTAGTTCTGCTTTGTGTTCCATCACTGCACCCATGATACATTCTTTGTGTTGTCTGCCATCTCTGATGTGTCAGCGGGATATACTAATGCCTGATTGTTAATTGGTCTCCTGTCCATGTTTCTTTCTTTAATATCATCTATTTTCCTTACATAACTTAGGATTTTACATTTCCTTATGACCTCATCTATTAATTAATAAAAAAATATATTTAGGAAAAGCTTTTTGCTCAATTCTCTTCCCTGCCAGAAAAACATTCAAGTATCCCTCTATTCAGCAAACTAGTTGCTTGAACATTGGCATACATCTCAAATATGCCTTCAAACATATATACATAAACTTTCACTGACAGAGTTCTTATCCATTGATTTGTTTCACAAGGCACTTGTTGAGCAATGATAGCTGCTGCTTTTCACTGCATTGGCATGAAGAGAGGGCCCTGAGGATTTTGCCTTTTGGCCCACAGGTCAGTAAACACATTGGGGATTAACCGTGAAGAGATAAGAAGCTTGAGAGCAGGGAACTAGAATGTCGAGATGGAGGAGGAAAAGGAAGGGAATTTCAGGAAAAGGAGCAGACTTTATAAACTGTAAGACCAAATAAGAAAAAGAAAGGGAGAGATGAAATAGGGTTAGAGAAAAGAAGATTTAGAGATTAAAACACAAGATCAGAGAGAGGAAAGTGAAGTGGTTAAGGAAAAGAAAGAAATCAAGAAGAGAGGCAGAGAGAAGAAAAAGGTGGTGTGCAGCTGGCCATCCACTTAAAAAAGAAAACACGAAGGAAAATATTTAGGAATAAGTAAATACAGATGAGAAAACATTCCAGATCAATGTGTCATTCTCATTTTAAAATCTCCTTTGTTATATGGCTTCTTGTTATAAATCCCTCAGCCTATAGAAGCAGAAATATGTCTTGCTGATTTGTTTGAAGTCAGTCATTCTCATCAAAGCCCTCAAAGACTCAAATCCTGTAACTATACAATTCAAAAATGAGAAAGTAAAACTCCCTGGGATGTTCTGACAGTTTAACTGTAAAGACTTGCCTTAATTTTGGTCTTCCATGTGATGATGATGATGATGATTTTTATCACATTAAAAAATTTTCAAAACTCATTTTGCTCCAGGCAACTACAATGACCATGCCTCTTGTTAATCATTGATTTAAATTCTAAAAGTGCACTGGAGACAAAACGATATGAAATTCACAGCCAAGCACTTCTAGCTGGGTAAGTATCTTTATGGCAACTACTAGGAAACAGAAATCCCTGAATAGCTGTCCATTTCTTTGGCTTTAAGGCTGAATCAATACCTACCCTGAAGACCCCTATGGAAATGGTTTATAGTCGACATCTGCTGTCTTTGAACCTCCCTTTATTTGGTAAAAGCACCCTGGTTTGGGGAACTATCCTAACCTTCATTGTGGGCAGTGTTGGTGAGACTGTCTTTCAAGTGCAGGGTTTTCCCGTAGCCAAGAGGTAGGCTTATAACCCAAGCTAGCCAATCAGAATCTTCGGGAAATCTGAATAATTAGCTGAACAATAATGGTCAGAAAATGTCTGGAATGGATTCATCCCAGAAGTGGTATTATGGCGTGACTGTCTATTAGTTTCTAGTTCCTGTATTCCTAGAGCAGTTATGCTCTAGAAATCGGTTTGCTCTACTTTTCAACTTCAGTTCAAAGACCTACTCCATATTCATTCAAAAACTGCTTTGTTTTCTTTTAAGTTAGCCAGAGTTCATTTCTATTGCTTGTAATCAAAAAGCCTCAACCGAATACAATTCATATTATGTTGAATCAAAAAGTCATCTGTATAAGACTATCCTATAATTTGATGCCTTTTGTAACCTCTCAACTAGTTACAGGTCTGTTCTCTATAACCTTCTTAGCCCTGGATACACAGTTGAAAAGTTTAACTGATTCTGAAGAGCAGTGGCAGAATGGAGTGACAAACTACAAAGGATCTGAGTTGCTCTGACATAGTTGAGGTTGAAATTTTAATATGAGATGAGGACATCATAGCTTGGCTTATAATGACATTAGAAACTGTTCACAAACATTTTGTCAAACCCTAAGCCATTAATTAAAGATAAGGCAATATAGAGAGCTGTGTAGGATACAAAGATACAACTGATCTACAGCACAGCTTTGATCCTGGCCCCAAACTGAAGCCTTGTCTAACCAAAAAGGCATGGTGCACCCTGCGCTGACAATGGAATATTTGCTGGAGACAGGGTGACTGACCAATTGAAGAGGGAGCACTGTCCAGCAAATGCCAAGGGTCTTGCAAGAATGTAGCTGAGCCTAGGACTGGAGAATGAAGCCTTGTTACTCCCAACATCCTGGAGACTGTTTTATTCTGAAAATGGCTGTAAGCAGATTAATCCAGATTTAATGTAGAGGTCTACTCAATGGAGTCATTTCTTTCTCATCCTGCAACAGATGACACCTTACAAGCAGTATTTTGTCACAGTGAGGTGAGGAAGCCAGAGGCATCTTATATAATGTCATGTGCTTCCTCCTACACTGAAAACTGTCCAGAAGTTTTATCACCTTGGTTCTTATCACATTCTATTCTAAAATGCAATGTGTTCTTTATCTTATCCACAAAGGCCCCTCCAGGAAAGTTTTATAGGAAACCCTAACTGCTGAGGAGTCCAAACACAAGAACACAACTAGGTTCTCCAGCTCTTGGCTGTTACAACATATTAGCTTGACCAGCATGACAACTCTAAGTCAGTATCCAAGATTTAAATACATACACTTAATGTAAGGGAGAATAATTACATCCCTGCTGTCTACAGACATTTACTTACAAATGAACTTTGAAAAGTTATGTCTCAAAATGGGCCAGTCAACTTTGCCAATCAGCAAAAGACATTAGCTATGCATGAATACTATCTTTCTGGGCTTCAGAACAAGCAGACTTTTGTAACTTATCTGTAAGTTAAAAACTTCTGTAGTATTTTTAGAAAATATTAGGTTTTCTCTCCAAATCTGCTGATTTCTAGGATTCCAGATAGGTCACTGAGAAAATCATACTTTATCTCCCACATTCATAGTCTACAGAAAGCTACAAAAGCTCAGACCTGGAAGGGAACCTAGCAGTCACCTAGATTAAATTCCACCATTCTGCAAAGGTTAAACTGCATGTAAGGGTAAACTCAGAAGTAATTACCTTGACTCCCCCTGCACCCCAATCCCAAAAGAAGTTACTTGACATAAGTCACACAGCCAGACAGTGGCCAGCCCAAATCTAGTGCACCAATCATCTGACCTGTGTTCAGAGCTTGTTTCACTACATCGAATACTTTAAAACAAAGCTATGAAATTCTCATTCATTCATTTATTCCGTTCAACACAATTTATGAAACACATTTGATATGCCAGAAGCTGTTATAAGTAAGCATAAATGATGAATGGAATTAAGTACCTTTTAAAAAAACAATCAAAGTTGGTTTCTAAACGTGATACCTCTCAATATTTTAATACATTTTCACACTGTGGAAAATGCAAGAGAATTGAAACAAAAAATGAAACAATGTGCAATCCTAGTAACAATAATGATTTAACATCAACTAAGCAGTATGTGAATTCTTTGCCAGCAATAGAAAACATTTTCACTAAGCTAATAGGTTAAAGCCTAGAAACTTCTGAGTAAGGCCAAGAAACCATTGTAATCTCTATGCCTGGCCAAGAGATAAGAACTTTAGTCTTGCCTATGATGGCAAAAGAGAGCTATGGTGAAAAATATCATCGGCTTTAGAGCTAAAGACCTTAAACAAATTATTTATCCACCCTTACTCTAAATTTTGTCATTTCTAAAATCAGAATAAAATTAAAAATAATAATAATAGAAGAAATAAAATAAAATAAAATTGGAATGAAGCCATTCACTCTAATTGGTTACTGTGAAAATTAGATATAAGGGATGCAAATCATTTAGCTCAGTGCTGGCACAGAGTAGACCCTCAATACCTAATATCTATCATTATTATCACTAATAATAATTATTAATGGCATAACATGACCTGTAGAACAATTTTATATGAATGAAACTAAATACATGAATGGCCAGCAGACATGTTTCAAAACCTTTACAAAGACATGTCTACCACACTTAAAGAAAAGCTTTCTCCAACTAAAGATTAGAGCAGGGATTTGAACTTAGGTTAGTCAGACTATAGATGGTGAATGCATGACTACTCTGTACACTGTCTCCAAGCAGAAATACACTAGTAGACTAACCCCAGGAAGAAAACATGATTTAACTGAGAGGGACTAGAAGGAGTTTGGTCTCCTCAGAACTAGGCTGATGAGACTATTGCTGAGGAGGTGAGAGTAGTGTTGTTGTCTTGAAAATCAAAATTGCTAAATCTTACAGAGGGCTAACCCCTATTATTGCTTTCTTAGCAATAATCATATATTCATTTGTATTGTTTCATTTAATCCTTACAAAAACCATCTGAGGTAGATATCAGTATTATCTTCATTTCACAGAAGGCTTAGGTAACTATCTAAGGTCAACAGTTGGTTAGTGGCAGAGTAGAGGTTTGTTAAACTCAGGACTAAATAACTGCTTCAGTCCTAGGGCTCCATAACCTGGTCTTGGGAGCTGAAAAAAGTTCTACCCTATGTCTCAGCCATGCTGAGATTCATAACAGAAGCTATGGGAGGAGAAAACGGGAAGAGATTGTCTGAAAAAAGGCAAGAGTGCCCTACTGTCTTCTTAGGTAAAGCCAGAAGCCTTAAAAAATGTGTATCTTTACCTCTTGTTACCTGCTTCTGGCCATAGACTTGGGACAAGGAGGCATTATTGTACCATTAGCCTCTTTCACTTTCTGCAACACTTCTTCTTTGAATCAAAGAGACTTGAAGGCTCCATCAAAGTTCCTAGCACAGTTCTCAACATATTAACAAGGCACAATAAACATTTCTGGAATGAAGAAAAGGGAGTGAAGGTTAAAAATAACTATAAAGGACTCTCGAATACCTTATCAGAACATGATGACCAGAGACCTAGCTACTAGTCTGGGAATCAGGAGATCTGGGTTCTACCTACCTCTGAAGCGAGTTGTATAAAAACTGGCAAGTCTCTTACTCTCTCTGGCCCTCCATTAGCTCACATGGAAATGGGTTGGATAAAACAATCTATAAGATAATAAATAAGGGTGTCTTGCTCAATGGCTGGCCCAGAAGAGCCTTTTAACCTATGTTTACTGAATGTGATGCTTTCCAGCTTTTAAACTCCATTATCATTTAGCTTGGTTCCCACATTTTACAGATGAGAAAATTCAAGCACAGAGAAATTACATGACAAGTACAAGATCATTCAAGTAATTGCAGTACACCTAAGACAACAATCCATTCTCTGCCCCAACTCTTAGCCTGGTATCCTTTCTTCTAAATCACACTGTTTCCTGCCTTGATTTGTGTACTTGCTTCTCTCTCATGCTATCCATGAATAAGCTTTTAAAAATAATAATGCCACATGATTGATGGGATTCCAGGAAGCCATCAAATCCATGTCATTTTTTTGTCTTTGAGCAAGATTCATCTTTAAACACCTAAAGAGAATAGAATATATATACATATATAAATTTTAATCCTTAGAGATGGAAATTTCACCATATTTCTCAGTACCCTACTCCAGTTTTGCTTGTTAGTAGGTATTTCCTTATGTCTATCCCAAATCTTTCATACTGCAGTTTAAGTCTCTTGTGTTATCCTCAGGTGAGATGGAAAACACAGGTCACTATGTTCTTTCCACTAAGAGTCCGATGTACACAAAGATTGCTATTAAATTGCCCTTTATCCTCCTTTCTTTCCAAGCTGACTAATCTCAGTTTCTTTAACTTCCTTCATAGTTCCTCTTTCCCAATCTTTTAATCACCTTTGTGGCTGAACTCTCAGCTACCTCTAGACTCAACTCCTGCCTGTTAATTACAAATCACAGAACTGGGCACAATTTCCAAATATGATTCTGAAAGTTGACGAGTAAGCCGATTGTGTCATGGTTCCCTAAAATAGCATTCCAAGATTACGCTTTGGTTTGTAAAACTATAGGCCACCCAAATTTAGGCTGAAAGTAGATTATTTGTAGCTTCTCCACAGAAAACAAACTTGAACTGGCTATCTCCCAACTCTTAGCATGCTTCTAACTACTTCTCCTCCAGGCAGTTAGGGAGAACTAACTTTAATAAGAACCCAGGTAAAACATAAGAAAGCAAATTAGCTGAACAAGAATCCTAAAATGAGTATCAATATAAATATAAAGTCTGGGTTTTGTATACCACTGTTTCTACATTAGTATAGATAATTAAGTGGTATCTAAGAAGTAATGAGCTGCTGAAGCACAATTTCCTTATCATGTATTGTTCCTATGGTGTTTTCTGTTTCTTTGTGTAATTTTTCTAAATTCACAATATCTTAGAAAAAAATTTTCTAAATTGAACAATAGTATGTCCAAATCATTTTTCTTTTCACAAACATACTTTTCTCCTATTTTTTTCTATATGTGCTATTGAGGCTAGAAAAAAAATTTTTTAAGATGTCTTTTGTTGTTTAAATACAAATTTAAGATCATGATTGTATGAAATTAGCAACCTCCTGAGCCATTTATTAACATTAACTTAATGAATATTTATCAGATACCTATTACGCACATTCTAGGTACTTAGAGAGTGGGACAGAATATGAACAAACCATATATAAATGTGAAAGGCTTTCCAGAAGAGATGACATTTAAGTTGGACACTGAGAAATGAGTAGGATTTTTGACAAACACTCAAGCTGAAGAAACATATGCCAAGCAGAACTAACAATGAGAATAAAGAAAAGCAGAACAGTATCACTTCTAGCTAATGAAACATTGGCCAAAGAAATTGACTGGGACAGAACAAAACTGGGTTCTGGAAAGATGCTATTTTTACAATTATTTTTCCAACTAAAAGCTGTTCTTGAGAAGTCATGCCATTTCAGTGCATTCTCAGGACAAGAAAACAACTAACACCACAGGCTTCGTGCAAAACGGAGACTGCAGAAAAGCAGGCAGCTTAAAAGGCCAGGCAATCCAGGGAAACAAAATTATTTGCTTTTTATGGTTTAAATTATTTTACTCACTATGATTTCACAATTTGTCTTCATTCCATACCAAGATTATTTGGTCCCACTTGGCAAACGTGGGACTCCTTTGTCTGTGCATGTATATTTCTCAACAAGAAGAACAACAACAAAATGTGGCTGAGGTTGATTTGCAATTTTTCACTGTGGCTTTGAATCATGGATGATATCAGCACAGCTACAGAAATTGGGTTTGTCAATTAAGCCTCCCTCCCTGCTGGTTAAGCAGCAGAGCATGAAACATAAACCATAAAAAAAAAAAAAAAAAAAAAAACAATGGCAGGGCTTGGGGTTATTTATTGTTGTTCTCCAAATACATCTTAGGAACAGAATGGAAAATAGTCAACTGGGAATCCAAACTATATTCTCATCAAGGCCAAGATAATTTCTTAGGGTACAATTTTCTTTTCTTTCTTTCTTTTTTTTGTTTGTTTTGTTCTGTTTTGTTTTGTTTTAATTTTTCAAATTTATTAACAAAGGAGAAGGAAAATAGTTGAGAAATATCTGAGAATGGTTTGGTGGAATAGAGTATGTGGCTTAACTTGCCAGAAGGAATTTCGAGTTTATCAGGGCAGAATTCTCCATCCACATCCCCTTTATAATTATACACGCCTCTATGTTCGTGCTGTATAAGAATCTTGCCAATAAACTTAGGGAGTTAAAGAGGTGGACAGGAGTTGCTGAACTTAGAGGACTTGTGTGAATCGTACATGTATGTGCTCACAGGCACACACATGTGTTTGTAAATATGAGTCCTTCCAATAGAAAATGAGAAACTATACAAAAAAAGTGCCTATTCATTAGATATCTATTAAAAACATGCATATTCTGGATCATCCTTGGGCTAGACAGGGATAACAAGCAATGAGAAAGAAACCCTGTCTTGGAGGGGATCCTGAACCAGACGGAGAAAGAGGAATGTAAGCATATTTGATTGGATGTGGGTATAAGGGAGAGGGAGAGTTCCTATGCCCCCAAATTCTGATTTAGGCAACTCTGGAGATAAGGATTTTCCCACTATTCAAAACAGGAGAAATGTGAAAGATGGTCACTTTGAAAAGAAAGACTAATAGTTCACACTTGAGCATTCTGAATTGCAGGTAGCTATACAACATTTGGTAGAAGACTTCCAGCAAACACTTGGATACATGGGCTTGGAGTTTAGAAGAGAAGTCTGGGCTGAAGGCAGAGATCAGAGCCTGGTCAGGGTATGTGTGGATTCCATAGACAGTGAGAAGAAAACCAAGGATGGTATCTAGAATGATATATTAGACAGCAATTCAATAAACACTGTTAGGGTAAATATTCTGCATAGTTATCCATGAGGTATACCCAGGCATCAAGACATAAAGGAAATGGAGTTCCAGCCCTCAAGATTACTACTCATGAGTATTTCAAACTTTTCTTTCTTGTTCTCAGTGATACTGCCCCTACCCTCACCCCCAAAATATAAAATAACATAAGAACATATTATTTTCTGCTTTCTATACCTTCTCAGAATATTTTCCTGAGTTTATTTTTGTTGTTGTCGACTAATTTCTTTGAGGTCAGGGGCCATCACACCATTTCCTTCTTTTTTAAATTCTCTAGGCACTACATGAGAATAATAATTATCATTTATAGAGCACGTGACATGTGCCAGGCATTATTTGTAAGTGCTTTATAGAAGTTATTTCATATAAACAACACAACGACCCTACAAGGTTGGTATTACTACTTCGTTTCATAGATGCAACAATTAGGATACAAATACTGGCAAACAGTATAGCCATGACACCCAAATTTGTCTCCTGTTCATGGGAAATAAATCCATGCTCTTAAAAATGTCCTCATGCTATGTCTACTCCTAATGAAGAGTCTACTCATAATAATGTCTATTAATAATCGTTGTCAGTGACAAAAGAGATATTTTATAATAGCTGAAGATCTGCCATCAAATACCCTCACCTATTGCTACCTACTCCTGGGACTACCTTAGGAAACTAGTTAGCATGCTTTGAGAAGAACTCTTCTCTAAGACTACTTAATGAATGTCCAAACTTGAGGAATGAAACCTGATGAATGAAAGGGGTCACTGTATCAATTACCATTACATAATGAATATATCTGTTTAAAAACTAGAACAAGTAATGTTCTGTGGAGGTTTGCAGGTTGGTCTTGGATCTTTTTCAGTTTGTAAATAATACCATGCTGGGCAGTAAAATTGGGAATTCAAAGAAATCTTATTAAATTGAAGAATAAAGAAGTAAAAAGCTAACTATGATTAAAAATCTCAAATTTGACAGAGTATTCCTGATGGGGAAAAACAGAGTAAATTATTTGGCATTAATGTAACTCTGAGTTTAACAATTAAATCAAGTAAGAATAAACAAAATACGATGTGTCCATATAATGAAATATTATTCAGCCATAAAAAGGAATAAAGTTTAGTCAAAAAAGAAATAATTCCGCTTGTATGAAATGGCCAGAATTTGCAAATCCATAGACGCAGAAAGTAGATTAGAGGTTGCCAGCAACTGAGGAGAGAGGGAATGGGGAGTGACCACTAATGGGTACTGGGATTTCTTTTGGGGGAGGGGTGACAAAGATGTTCTAGAATTGGATAGTAGTGATGGTTGTACAATCCAGTGAATATAGTAAAAAAGAATAAAACCAAATTGTTCACTTTAAATGAATGAATTTTATGGCATGGGAATTATAGCTCAATTAAAAATTATGTTAAAAAATCAAGCAAGACAATGAGCTGTATAAGGAGTACTGAGGAATCCCTAAACAATCCTCTTTTATTAAAGAACTGGTCGGCCCTATAGACTACAGCATCAAGTTTTGGGATCCAGATGGTTTACAGAACAGCCATAAAGATGATTAGACTTGGAAAATAAGACTTCTATGGACTATTAAAGAAATGGGGATGAGTCTTTCTAAAAATCTAAAGTGAGAGGGGGCGATTAAATAACAGTTTCTTCTAGTATATAAGGATTCTTAAGCAGAAAATAGTAACCAGCTACTTTCTATCTCCTCTGAAGATATTGCAGAAAGAAGGGGGCTCAAAAGATAATATAAATTTAGGACAGACACAAGAAAGAGTACACTTACAGAGAGTTTAACAAAGGGCAATGTTACTAAAGGAGGCTGTGGGCTCTCCACCACCTCTGCAGATCTCTGAAAATAAGGCAGAGGCTTTGGGATTTTTCAAGAATGTTTTCAAAGCCACATTTGGGAATTTGTCATTATGGTATTCTAGAGGATCCCCCTTTTATTTTAAGGAACCCAAGTGGGATAAAGAGAAAAACATGATGACGTCCAACTAGGTTTATGTTGAAAGTAAATTTCTTCAGAATAATTACAATTTCCCACTGTTTTCCTTCATAAAGTATCCTTGTGGGAGAAAAAAAAAAAACATTATCAGGTTCTCCTGCTCCAAATGAACTTAGTAGAAGCTTTGATATACAAGGTTCTGTCAACAGCATTCTCATTCTGGGAGTTTTAGCTACTTAGAAGTTCTCTTTCTCTTTATCAACCTTTCTAGAATTTTGTAGCCTTTCCGTAATTCTGAAAGTATCTCTGCTGTCAGCCTTACATCCACCAGTCCATCAGCCTGTAAGAATCTGCCCATTGCCCTGTCGCCAGACCCTGTGCTTTCCTAAATCACGACTGCTCCCCCGTCACTCTCCAGATAACTTCTATTTTTGACTGCGTAGTCTACCATATCTAGTACAGCCCGGTTGGAATATTGTGCCTTGACAATATATACACACTCTGCCGTCGAACACATCATATCTTAATACTGAAAATTCTACAAATTCAAACTTTTGGATCATGACGTAAACCAGTTAGCTGCCTACTTTTTCAATAGAATTTTCTGATATAATTAGGACAGTTTTTCACAGTTTTTAACTATGTGTTTTTCATCTCTAAAGAAAAACTAACATACTTATGTCCTAATTATTTATTTGAAACTTCTATCTCTTGATTAATCAGAGAAAGTCGATGGTAATGCCACAACGATAGCACTCACATTCCAGTAACAGCAAATTTAAGTCATCATGGACAAATTGCATATTTTCAACAAGCACATATTTCTCCAGTGCCCATCCTCAGAAGATCACAAATATTACTGGCAGTGCATAAACTATTATGAAATATACAGCCAACTACTAGTGATACTTAACAAAAAGTAGACATCTCACCTTACTGAAGCCAGAATTAAAGCTGGACCAGAAATGAATCCAGTAATGTTACAATCTTTTTCCTAACACTTAGTACTAAATTGGAAGTGAGATGGGGGTGGGGAGACAACATCAAATAATCTTTACAAGTCAGAACAAAACAGGTCTTAAATTTGTTTTTCGCTCCTTTGCCCCTGGGTCAGCTCCTGAAACAGAAGTCAAGCTGTGACTTATAGGCTTATATTAATTTTCCTTATGCTGCTTAATTTTAGTAGCATAGTTTCCACATACTCTAATTTCTTGTTTTCGGTGTTGTATGACATGTCTTGTAAATAGTGTGAAGTTGGTTTAACTGTATAACATTAAAGTTAAATACCCTTTAGGTCTATAATCTAAAGACGTGTGACTTACAGATAAGGAGTAGTTCTGACCTCTAGGAACTACTGAGAATTATGGAGAAACTCAACAAGGCCCTCTAACTGATTTGAGACTAACCTTAAACAGGAGAGCCTTTCTAATTGATACAAAGCTGTCCTGTGAAAATTGGGTAGACAAGCACCTTATATTCCCGACCCTGAGTCTTCCACAACTTCCTCTGTTTTAGAAAAATGTTCTACATGAGTGCCCAACTCTCTGCTCCACATTTTTCCAGCTCCCATTCCACAAAGACTATGAAAATGGAATTATATAAAATTTAACTTGGCCCACAGTGACACAGTACCAACAAGTAAAAAGTCTTGAGAATACCACTTTAGGACAGGGATTATATATTTTAGATGTTCAGAACAGATACCAACAGCAAGCTTCAGACATCGTGTCCACCTGTTAAAACAGCAGTCCTCGCACTTGGAGTGGGTTTAGGACCCAACTCCTGATCAGCCTGATGGAATCTGAACTCACTTCCCCTGTCCTGCACACCCCCGAAATATAACACTGACTGAATGACTAAAAGAGCAGTTATGTTCTTGATCAAGGGACCTTTAACAAAGGATCCTTCTTTGTAAAAGAGATACCACCTCTATATTAATCAACCACAAAAGATATGCTTTTACACTGCACAGGACTAAGCTCTCTGAGAGCTCTGTATTACTATGATATGAAATTCAAAGCTGGAGGGTTTTAGGAAGGAGAAATGAAGACTGATCTGAAAGCAGCAATGAGGAAAAGGCCCAGTGGTAGGAGATTGTGGAAAATAAAATCGCCATCACTTAAGAGGCAGTGTGCTCAGGAGACAAATTTCTGTCAGTTAGCAGGTGAAAGGAATGTTCTAAGAAGAGGTTGATAACACAGGAGATTTTGCTGGTGCCACATTCTAAGTTCTAAGAGAGGATTGGAATAAGGGGTGGAAAAGAAGAATTAGAGCTAGGGAGGTAAAGAACTTCCTACATGTTGGGCTTCTTATGGTGACATGTAAACAGTGATCAGACCATAATGAGATTAGATCGGCATAATTGGAGGCAGAGATTGGTGATTAGGCAGAGATTGGGGTCAGAGATCTGGGCTCCCCTTGACCCCTGTTGATGGAGGTGATGAAGTCTAAGGAAGTGGGATATTATCCAAGTATATATATACCTCTCTTGATCCCTGATGATGGAGGAGGTCATACATAAATCCATATAACAAAGGAATATCATATACATTTAAAATATTTCTATGTAATTCTAGATTTAATTTTATGACAAAAAATAAAATGGTAAAGAAACAGCCAGGATCATGGAATTTAGATAGGATTCTTTAAGAAAACTTTGACAACCTTATTTGGGAAACCTTTTAGGGAGACAGAGATATTTTGTGGGGTTTTTTTTGGAAACTAAAGTAGTGAAATTTGATTTGATGCCCTCTTAAACTTTTCTAAGACACTAGAGTTCATTGGGAAAGTTATAAAATCTCCTTGAGGTTCAGTTTCCTTATCTGTCAAATGGTTAGAAATGGGATAATACCAAATAAAACCTATCTCATAGGGCTGTCATGGGGATTCCGTGAGGTAAATGCAAGCATAGCATCTACTATGTAATACATGCCCAATAAAAGGTAATTAAATAATTACCTTTTTTCATTTGTACTTTATAACAATCCCATGAGTCAGACGTTATCTCCATTTTAAAGTGCATAAATAGATTTTTAGTGAAATTCAGTAACTTAGTAAAGATGCCTAGTTTAGGAAGAGGCTGAGCTGGGATTTTTAACTCTGCTTGTATCAATATCAAAGGTTGGTCTGAGCTTTTCTGCTGAACCTCATAGCCTCTCATTTTTCTGCTAAAGTTAATATCAGAACTTATTTCCCCAAAATTGGTTCAGAAACATAGTGCTTCTATAAATGCCAAACATAGTAAAATAGATTTAACTGGCACAGGACTACCTGTGAATCACTATCAGACAAGAACTACCTGCATTAACTGATGATGATAGTTATGGTGATAAAGAATAAAAAATAAATAAAAAATAAAAAACATGAGAAAAACATCAGGCACTTAAAAATATCTTAAGTGCCTGAGAGTGCCTTTGGTTCTGAGTGGGATCCTCTATATTATAAATACAAATTTTGGCTCATCCTTCATTTGTTTCCTCTTTATGTATTGTAAAGAACCAATGGTTAATGAAAACCAGTGAGGCAGCTGCAGCATATAGTAGAAAATATGCTAACCAGTCTAAAGACATAGATTCTGGCCCTGCCTAGGCCACTGGGAAGCCAGATGGCCCTGGGCAGGTTCAAAACCTCTCTGGTGGTAATAACCTATTGACTGAGAGCATGGATTTCATAATCAAAAAGCCCCAGATTTGATTCCTGTACTACTTACTGTGTGATATTAAGCAAGTTACTCTGAGCCACAGCTTCCTCATCTCAAAATGGAGATAATAATACCTAATTTGCAGAACTATTATTACAAGAATTAAAAGAACTATTGCAGGCAGTTGGCACAGAGTTGGTGTTCAGAAAACATCTGTTATAATTGTTACCACCACCACTCTCTGTGTTTCATGTTCTCTGCTTCTGAAATGGGGCAATAATATCTGTCTTGTCTCCTCTGTTCTACCTTCCAAACAGGAATGTGATGATTATCATGTGTAAAATAGCATTTTGTAAAATGTAAAAGACCATCTAAGAATAGGAGTTATTATGATTATAACTCAGAAGAGAATTTAATATAATATCTCTGCCACTTGAGGTGATAGAGAGGATTAATCTTGAAATTTCTGAAAATGATAACCAAAGCCTGAAAGTCCTAAATATCTAGCTGCAGAAAACAAATATGTTTGTCAGGTTCTCAGAACTCTAAGTTCTGTTTTTCCATAGTATAATTGGAACCCCTAAGGGTTCATTTAAATCATTATTGAAATGCAAAACAACAACAAAGTTGAATAAAGGGAGAGATGGTTTCACAGATGACCCACAAAACTGGGAAATTGTTACTACAGCACAATGCAATAAAGAGGCTTACAAATTGAGTCCTGGGGGAAGGACGTAACTATATTTGTTACATGTGGATATCAGAGGACAGAAGTTGGCCTTTTCTATTTTGTGAAGTGCCATGTACATAAATTTGTAGACTGTCATTCCCTTTAACTCAAAACACTGGTGAACAAACAGTTGGAGCAAAGCCATCTCTAAAACATGACCAGCCATAACACTCAGAACACTGACCACGTCTCATTGTTCAAACAAACTCAGCTCTTAAATCACTGACTTGCTTATTAACTCAGAGTAGTTGTTGTTCAATGCCTGTCTTAACTGATCTCAGAGAATCTAAGGGAGGGGGCCCTTAAAAGTCATCTGGATTCCCACACTCTCCACTGCCGAAAGTCTTTTTCACACAGATGCTGGACATTTCAGGAACAAGAGTGTCCCACTGGCTTGGCTGCCCACTGAAATTACAGTTGACAAGCACCAGTGGTCACACAATTCCTCTGCCCTAAAGGCTTCCATTAGGGGCTTCCTGCTGGAGTAACATTATGGCCTTTTTTGCAGCCCTCTCCAAGGATTCCGAGGATTTTTGTGCAGACGTGAATTTTGTTCTCTACTCTCTCATTCAGAGTACAGAAGTCATTGTTCTTTTTTTAAAACCAAGTACATAATAGTGTTGACTCACTTTGAATTTCCCATCAATGAACATCCTTAAAACTTTTTCCCATTACTTGTAATTTGTTGACCTAAGTGTAGGACTTTACAATGACCTTTGCAAAATTTTGGCTCACAGGCTCTAATAGCCTTATAGTGGTTAAGCGCATGGGCTTTAGTGTTAGATAACTGGTTCCTTTCCCAGCTGTGCCTCTTATTGCCTGTGGGACTTGAGTAAATAATATCTCTGTGCCCTTATATCTACCTATCACATGGAATAGAAATAGTATATACCTCAAAGAGTCATTGTGAGGATTAAATGAGAGAATACATGTTAACACATTTAACATTCTGCCTGGCACACAGTATGTCAAAAAGTTACTTGTGGTTGTTACTAGCAAATCCATCCCATCAAACTACACAGATCTTTTAAAAATCCTTTCTCTTTTACTGAATGTGTTAGGCATCTGCCAACTTTGAACAACCATATGTTATAAAGCATATATTCTGTGCTTTCGTTAAAATTTTTAAATGAGAAAATTAGAACAGCACTCAGCAAACAGATTCCTGAGGCTTACCATGATGACCTCTTTCCAGATGGCCATCAAGCCATCAGTCAGCTCAAAACCACTTGGTCGACCAGCTATAAATCTCCTTAATTAACCCCAACTAGATAACAAGAATATCATGAAAATCTCTGCCATGCTTCAACCGAAAATAAAAATCCACTTTATGATATTCTCATAACCAATCAAATAAACTATGAAAGAATAAAGGGATGTTAGAAATAAGAGTGCTTCATTTTTTAGTGAGCCCATGTTGGCTCTTAATAATTATCACAAGCTGTCATTGTCCTGGTGATGGTAGTGGTGGTGGTGGTGGTTAAGAGCAGCTATGTGTAAGGCTCTGAGCCAAGCATTTTATAGGAATTATCTAATTTAATCTTTGAAATAACTCTTTGAGGTTGGTGCTATAATCATCTCTCTCCTCTTTACAGAGAAAGAAACAGGCTTAAATCATACAGTTTGTAAATGGCTGATCTAGCATTTGACTCAGGTCAATCAGATTCTATCCAAGTGCTATATTATCTCCCTTTTGTACCAAATGGCATCTTTTGGCAATATGAACTATACAGGTAGGGTCTAGTTCCAGGCTTGCAGGCCCAGAAACTTGACATTGTTAGTATTCCCGAGTTGACTAGACTCAGACGTGGTACCTCGCCCTAACAAAATTCACAATAAACTGGAGCAGCAAGCCAAATGCCAATCTATAGTAGTGATATATCTATTACACAGACCAGCTACTCATAACAGAGTGACCAGAGCATCCTTCCCTTCAGATACTTCTCTACAGAGGCAAATTATAATCACAAGACATCAGAATCAGAGAAGTTTGCTATAGGACTTGAATGTTAAATTTTAACATTTAACAGCACACATGTTAAATGTTAAATTGAATTTCCCACAAAGGAGGGCTCTTACCAGTGGAACTGAAGCTGAAGACTGCAACATTCCCATTCCCGTGGGGAGTCTCTGGGTACACATGGCACAACCTGCGTTCCTCCTTGAGCTCTTATGATGAGCAATTCCCTTTCTGACACATTTGTGCTTTATTTATATTTATGTTAGTCTTTGGCCTACAGACAATTGCTCTCTTTAGGTGACTTTCCACAGCTCTGCTCTGATCCGTGCTCTAATAGCTATGTGTATTATTTTCTAATCAAGTTCTTGAGTAAACCCCATATTTTAGTCTGCACTCTATAGTATAATTAGCTCTGACTGAAGGCCTTTAATTGCTTAAGACAGCTAGAAGTCCTCTTACTATATTTTTTTATTTTTCATTTTTACCTCTTAAAGTCATATATCCCATATTCAGTGAAAGTACAAAAATAGTGTTTCAGATGTTTTCCCTGTTTTTTGTTAACATTATTCTATCTTCTCTAAACATTGGTTTCAGTGGGAAAATGAGATATAGGGAGTGTCATGTGACCAGAGAGAAAAGACAGGAAAGGATTATTGATTTTGTGTTATTTTGTTATAAAATGCATGTGTTATTTTCATGGTTAAAATTCCAATACCGTTTAAAAATTAAATAAAAGTTACCTCGTTCAATAAAATAAATCCTTTCTATGACATACCTTCATTGGTTGTCTAGTTTACTGTTGGACACCTCCAGTAACAGAAACTCAGACTCCTGAGGCAGTTCATTTCATCTGTGGACAGTTTGAATAATCTTTTTATAATTAAGTTAAAATCTGTATACCTTCCACCCTTAGTTCTATCCCTTGGGGCCCCAGAAAACATATCTCCTCCTACTTCCCCTTAGACAATTAGAGGCCTCACACCAGCTTAGAGAACAAACGAAGCATAACCCTACTTGCTTAGCTTTTCTTTTAGACTAAATATTTTCTAGGATTTATGAGAAGGATGCTGACAGATGGCAGAAAGACATATGTTATGCATCTTTTCTAGACCATGATTCCTGAGATTGAGCCAGAATACCTTGAGTCCTCAAGAATCTGTCATGGGAGGGTTCACTGCCTTGCTATAACACTCTCACTTACAGAAGGAAGCAGGTAGCCAGACACTAGTAAGGGCTCCAAACCACAGCACACGGAAAGAGCCCTGTGAACAGGGAGCCAGGTCCTTGAACTAAAAATGGAAGTAGCTCTATATACAAACAAATCAGAGTTACTAGGCATGGGGTGGGGAAGGTAGGGGGAAGGGTCATAGAGACTGTTCTGGGCTAGGCCATTTGTTGATTTTAGACATTCCTACCCAGTCCATGCACCATGAGCAATGCTCTCATTCTGACCACAGTGCATCATTAGTCAGACAAACAGACTTCTCAAAGAGACGATTAAAGAAGACAATGCAAATCTTTAAGTGTGGGAACATTACTGACACTAAACCAAAGTTTGGTGAGAACTTGAAAGTGAAAGTGACTGGAAATGAAGAGAAACAGTTTGCTGGTAAAGAAGAGAATGTGAAAATGAAATGAACACTTTAAGTGAAGCACACTTTTTGTTTCCCTCAGTTTACTCAGTGACTCAAACGGGAAGTTTCTGTAATAGATACAGAATTCTGTTTGGTAAAGTGACCTACCTACTCTATTTTGACAACCTTATCATGAATATCTGGGGAATAACTCACTCCATGTCATTGCGATAATGATCACAAACACATTTCCTTGCTTTTGCAGAGGGCTATGGCTGTAAAAGCACTTTTCCAAGTATTTTCTCATTTAACACACAAACTCTATGAGGTAGAGATTATTGTCGATTTGTTTTAGGTAAGGGAACTGCTGTAAGTTCTTTTTTTCCTGTGATACTACAGCAGCTGGGGCTATTACCACAGCCCACCCACTTCACTGAAGGCACCGAGACACAAAGATCACTCCACTACCCTCAGTGAGCCTGAGGCCTAGTCATCCAAACAAGCAAGCCCAGTTTCTGAAATGATTCAGGTATACAAACACATACGTATACATACATACAGCTGTATTATCATCTCTATCATCTTCAAAATAAAACACACATAAACATGAACATTTTTAAGTCACTCCTATCTATTTGGCCCTGGTCTACATGAATACTGAACATAAGTGCTGATCACCTTTATTTGCTTCAGATGTGGCATGGAAAAACTGTTTCCATTGTTACCGGGTCTCAACTTTTCTAACTACAGAAGTATTTTAAAGATATTCCTAGAGTGTTTCACTCAAATTAGTATAGCCTGATGAAATTATTTCAGTGCCAAATAAGGAAAAAGATCATGTGCTACATTCCTTGGAGGTGTATTACAGTCTGGCAAGCAGCTTCCTGCAATACTTATTTTAAAAGATTAGCAGGAGGAAGAAAACCAAGGTTACAATAAAAGAATTATCGCTAAAGTTCTCAGTATAATTCCTTTCTTTGAAGCCTAAACACAGCATCTTCTAACTGGAGGGTAGGCAAGGCATGTGCATCAAAAGGGCAGTCGATCCCTGAAGGAATTTTTAAATCTTCTCAAAAGTAGATTTAAAGGAGACTTCTACATTTTCCCATGTATTTGACCTAAATATTCTCCTTTCTCCTTGTCCCCACTTTGGCTCTTTCAAATGTTGGAGAAAAATGAAATGAATAAAACAAAGAAAAATTTTAAAGTGTTTTAGAAAACCTCATCTTTTTGGAGGGAATCTTAGCAGGAGGGACAATTTACCCTGAGGGAGGCCCTGGGAGCCAGAGATGTCACCCACCAAAGGCCACACAGGGATGGTCAGCAGAGGTTGCTGTGCACCCTGTCACTGCCTTGAACTTAGGAAGGAGGACGAGCAGTTCACGCACGCCCCTATTAGCCTCACGGTGCCTAGCGTAGTGCCCGGCTCACACAGTGCTAAGTATTTGCTGACCGAGAATTGGATAAAATGGAAACAGGCACCCAGGACGCCCCAAAGTGTTAGATAATAATGTGCTAGAGTGAAATTGTTCTCTATTAGAATAAAGGAGAAAGAAATACTATTTTGAATCTAATGTACCTTCCAGTACATAGGAATCTAATGTCCTTAGTCTTGCAATGGGAAGGATGAGAAAAATCCTCCTGGTCCATAGAGTCCCCAGACTGAATCATCCATCGTGACAGAGGATAGGGCTTCCACAGAGTGCCACAGCCTAGAGAGTAACATCAACCATTCAGCCACTTGAGGCTTCACCTAGTGGTTGTCTTCACCAAGATGAGGCTATCAAAAATCTCCACAAATTCCATTCAATGCAGAAAAGAGTTTACTTTCAGACTGCTCAATGGGTTTGCTGGCTACCAAACTACTGCAAAGCACAGTGTACTTCTATTATAGTATAGCTTGTTGTCACACAGATTTGACACACAACAACCAGAGAATAAGGTATAACCTCAAAGAGGTTTTGCTGTCAAACAGAGAAGCTATAATGGATGGCACTGCTGAAGACCTGGGTGGAGGGTCAGGTGGTCTGAGCTCAAGCTCTACTATTTTCCACCTGTGGGCCTATGGATACATTATTTCACCTCTCTGGGCCTTGCTGTTTTTATCTGGAAAGTGAAGGCTTAAAGTGGTTGACCTCGAAGATCCTTTCTAGTCTCCAATACTTCTAACACTCCACGACTCTTTAAAAAAGCAACTAAAATTAAACATTTTATTACTTATATGCTGTAAAGAAAACAGGTTGATATACGCTGCAGAGAAACAGGTCAAAAAGACATGGGTCCTATTAGCAAAAGCTCAGCCCTTTCTGTGGCTAAAAAGAATGACAAGAATATTTTGGTTTTCAAAGTGGGCAAAGATTTGGTTTGGACTTCTCTCTAAAAAGACAGCATGTCTCAGCAGTAGAAATGATGCCAGTAGCCACAAGCTAGGTCACTGCAGTTAGTGAGGGAGGCCCCACATTTGCAACACAAATTTCTTAATTACCATTACTATAACCTTTACCATATCTTGTTTTTCTTCGGGCTCTCCTGGTCAGGTAATCTGAGTTAGATTCAACCCAATTTATAAAATTTGAGACTTTTCCCACTGTAGGTAAGATTACATGCTATTTTAAGCAACCTCTTGGGAGATGAGGAAATATGTTGTTTTTCTTTTAAATATTATACTGTATATCAATTCCAAATGCTAACCGAGCTTTTAAAGAAAAACATAAGTTCCCTAAAAATAGCCTGTCTACAATGCCTCTTATATTTGGGCGCTTTAAACACAAAGCATAACTTCCTTACCATGTAATTAGAAACAAAATAACATTTAGTGAACATAGCTAAAAGCTTAAGAAAAACTAAATGTAAGCGTCCTAAAATATTAATCAAATATTAATTAATGTGAGCTGTGTTGCTACTTTAAAGATGTACTCTCAAAAAAATTTCAAATGAGCTCTGAAATCCAGTTTAAAAAATCTTTGGTAACCAACTATCAAATCCAAAGGTCCAGCTTCAGTCTTTGGTTTTCTCTGACCACTCCACAGTATTTGACTGCGAAACATCTTTCCAATTTTGACCACCATGACTCAACATAGTACTGGCTCTCCTCCTACATTTCGGTCTTCATTTTCTACATCTTCTTCAGGCTATTCTTATTTGTCTCCTTCTTCTTCATGGATCTCAAAATTCAGTGACCATCCTCTGTGCCTTTCCCTTTCAGTATCTTTCTTTTACAGTCTCACCTGTGGACTTGGCAAACTCTAGTTGTGTTTACCTCTAACTCTGTATAGTTGACATCTAACCTAAATGCTAAACTTGACCCTCTCATGTGAGTTTCAATTTCCTGTTTCCTCTACTGTATGATGAATATCATTACCGTTTGCCTCATTATTTTAAACTTGGAATCTATATGAAACTGAACTGAGCAAGAAAAAACCCTATAGGAACAGACTGAAACTGGAAATATCAGAAGGAATTCATGATTTCTAAAATATGAATGTGTGTGTGTGTGTGTGTGTGTGTGTGTGTGTGTGTGTGTGTTTCCCAGCTCTTTCTATTGAAAGGACCATGGAGCAAAGACACCCCAATGGCAATGAGCACACCCACTCCCCAAAACTTTGTTTCTAATACTACTTCCACTAAAAAAGTACTGGGGATCCTTGGAAAAATACATGATTTGAGGGTTGGGAAAGATAGGTACAAGATGAGCTTAGAATAATCTATTATGCTAAGAAGTAAGAAACTACTAAAAAAAAGAAAAGAGAAAAAGAAAAAGAATATTGAAGACATGACACATGAACACACTGGTTAAATCTGGGACAATTTAGTACCAGAATAATTCAGTACAGTTTTAACCAATGGAAAGAACAGGAATCCACGAATTTAAACAGGTGAGAAATGGATGGATGGACAGATGAATAGATGAGGGGAAGAGGGATCTATCTTGCTTACAGGAAAATGTCTAGTGATAATCGTTAAATATGGAGGGAATGTTAGAGTGGTAAATTGTGATTTTGCAGCTATCTTATCAAGCTTGAATTATGTAGAAATCACCAAATAATACTAAATCTGTGTGGATGAGGAAAAGCAAGCTATTTACTTTCCACTGACTGTTTAGTGCTTGCAAGAAAAACATAATAACTATATAGAGGAAAAATCAGATAATATCTTGAACTGCTGGCCTAAATTTATACCACCAATGAGGGGCAGATGGATACTATGTATCTATAGATATGAGAACTTGAGAAGAACAAAACATCCTCTAGCTGACAAAGCATAACCTGAATCTAATCATGAGGAAAGAGCAAATTTTTTAAAAGATGGGGGAGAGGAAACTCATATTCTTCAAAGTGTCAAAGTTATAAACGATAAAGAAAGGCTATGAAGATGTTCTCAATTAAGGAAGACTAAGGAGACATGACAACTAATTGCAATACCTAATTCTAGACTGAATCCTGTACTAGAGGAAAAGAAACGCTGTAAAGGATACTACTGAGTCTATGAACAAAACTGGAAAACAAATAACAGATTACACTGTTTAATCAAATTTATTGAAGTTGAGAACTCTACAATGATTATATAAGAAAATAGCCCCTTTTTTAGAAATACATGCTGATGTATTTTGGGTTAAAGAATCAAGATGAATGTAATTTACCCTCAAATAAATCAAAAGAACATTATGTATATGTATATGCATGTGTAGATAGTTAGATGACTGATAGGTAAATTATAAAATAATATGGTAAAATATTAGCAATACATGAATCTGGTTAAAGGTATTTGAGTGTGCTATTTTTTATTCTTATAAGTCTTCTGTACTTCCAAATAAAATGTAAAAATAAAAACAAAAACAAAAAAACAAAAGACAAAACCAACCAAACAAATGAACCTGGATTGAAACTACTTTTACAGCTTCCAAACAAACTGCCTCTATTTCCTATTGACTTTATTCTCCGAAGCAACCTTAAAATATTGTACTTATCCTCGAGACTCTGTTCTTTCTTACCTATGAGAGCCATTTCACCATCTATTGTCTATTTACCCTTCATAATCTTTCACATATGTCCCATCTTTTGATTTCCTACTACCACCATCTTATTTATTATTTTTATATTTATTATTTATTATTTATTTATTATTCATATATTTATTATTTTACAGTAAAGTATTGCTACAATCTGCAGATTTGTTACTCCAACACTAAGCTCTCTCTACTCTAAAACATCTTATATTTATTTATCATATTGTCTCCCGATTGCATTATTTTCATTCCGTTAGTCATCTACTCAAATTTTCACAATAAACTTTATATTGCCTAACATAAATGAATAAATCAAACAAATAAGTGCCTAACTTCTTAGCCTAACTTAAAAATTTTTAATTGCAAAACGGTGCATTTTCATTGTAAAAAAAAAAAAGTTGAAAATATCAGAGCTCAAAGAAGAAAATAAAAATAACTCAGTCTCAGAACACATGCATTGCCACTGCTAACAGCTTGTTGTGTATCCTCCCTTTTTTCCTGTTTTATAAAATGGAGATCATACTGCACATTCTACTGTATAAACTGTGTTTTTCATTCCTCCCTATGCCATGAGTATTTCCCCATTTCAATACATATTTTTATACATGATTTTTAATAGCTATAGAGCATTTCATTGTATACTTATAATCTAACATATTTAAACTGTCATCTGGGTTTTCTCCCATTTTGCATTCTTATAAGTAGGACAGATAAAAATATTTGCACATATATATTTGCATTCATTGCTTAATAATTTCATTAGGATAAGAAGCTGTTTTTTTAAAAACAAACTGAATCACATTTACTACTTACTGTATACAAAATACACCCTGAGCTTATTTACTCCTATGTTTTTATTCCCTTTCTTATGTTTCCTTCATGCCTCGTCTATGCCAATCCAAATCAGAAGCAGGTAACATATCTAAAATGTCTTTGTATCAGAAGTACTCAAAAATACAATCTTTGAATGTTTAACACCTTGTGTATCCTTCCAGACCTTGCACAAGTCTACCCTCTTCCGTAGAGCCTCTCCAATAACCTCTACAGGCTAGTTATCACTCCTCCCTGTTCACCACTGATATAAAAAAGATTGATATATTTTCTCTCATTGACAAGCAGGTGACAAACACCTACATCTCCACTTGGCTGGTAGGAGAAACATGACACGAAAAGGTAACCAACTTGCCAATGGTCAGGTTTTGCATTTCTGATTAGATTCTAGAGTCTATAGCCTAAGATGAGCTTCGAAAAGAATGTTCCCTGAGAAAATTTTTGTGATACTAGACTTGTTCTTGTTAGGCCCTAAATGTCTGATGAAAGCACAAGTTGACTGGGTTAGCTTAAAGTTAAAACCAAATGGTTTTAAAATTAATTACATGCATGAGTACTTCAGGGTAATAAATTCCAAAAATATCACTAAAAGTGAAGAACTATCCTTTTCATTGCTTCCAGGTAGGGGTATTTATTAGAACTATACTAAAATGTCTAAGAAGAAGTTTTATAGAACCTGCTTTAATAAACAGGTAAAAATGATTTATATTTATAAGATCAATACATTATATATTAATATGAACTTCTAAAGTGTATGAAAGTGCTTGAGAAAAGATTTGGTTGTATTTTAAAAACAGATTTATGAGGAATTAGAATAGCAATAAAGCTCCAATATTTAAGCAAAGCAGTTAAGACTACTTCGGAGTGAAATCTCAGTACTGCTGTAGCTTCTAGGGATCTAATTCTTATTATATAATTATAGAGAAAACTGTTGTTTTATTTTACTGTGTTCGTCCCAGTAAAATGTTAAGCATAAGTTAATGGGCAAAGCCATCACTGAAGCTGCCTTTGAGGCTCATGAAAGGAAGGGTTTTTGAGGATTAAGTTAGTAAAGACACTTGCAAAATTTTGTTCCTCAGCATTTTTTGGTCTTTTAAAGAATTTTCTGTACTAAAGCTTTATGCACATTATTTACAATTTTAAGATAAACTTGTAATGGGTAACACTTTAAATGAAAGCAAAAACATTGCACTGTCCAATGCTCTCTCCAAGATGGACAAGTTCCCTCTTGTCGAAGGGAGGTTAGAAGGAAGTAGTTAAAATCGCTATAGTAATCCTCAAATCAAAGCCTCCATCCAACGGCCTATGTTCTCAGGCTCCCTCATGCCAGACACTGAGACTGGTTTCATGGACAAGGAAGGTGCCACAAAAGAAATGATTAAAAACAACTAGAAGATGATTACTCCTTTGTGACTCTTGCCTGAGAGCCTGAAATCTGAGCAGAATTCATCTCAGTTTCTTTAATGAATTCCTCTGCTGCTGTCATGCGGTTAATTCTCCACATTTTCTACTACTCTGATTATTAAAAAAAAAAAAAAAAGAGTAAAAAGGAAAAGGAGCCAGCCAATATAAACATCAAAGGGTACTCCCACTTCTGTGGCCTTCAGATATTTTCCAGAGCTGGATTGTGGGGACAAAAGAGGTTGTGGGAAGGGGGGTGGAGGTTGCTTTCTGTTTTCTCTGGGAGACAATGGGCCAAACCTGCCTGACAAAGCTATAGAGCAAGTAGGTGGCATGTTTCATATCACTAGGCAGCAAACGTTTTCTCAGTGAAGCTAGATGTTCCTTCAGCTTAACCAAGACAGAGCCCAGCTATTACTGAATGACAGTGTGTTGAGGATGAGAGCTGGGCCCTCCCTAAAGAGATTCTAGTTGCAGACATCCTTCACTGGGCCTCAGACCAAAACGCTGAAGGGGGTGGGGAGATGGAATGAAGGAGAGAGGCAACTTGAGAAACTTAAAACCAGCATAACTTTTCATTTCCTGAATTTAAAGCAAATAACTGTTTGTGGTATTTACTAGAGTTTGAGTTTTTTCTTTTGCCAAGCCTGTAGACTCCAAAAAGACTGAATAGGAAGTTGGTCTGAAGTTAACAAGATAAGACTGAAGGGGAATAAATGTAAAAATCTATTACATGGATACAAGAAAGAAAACTATTACATGCCTAAGTTCAGAATGGGAGAATGACCAGGCTGAACAAGAAGTTCATGTGAAAAAGACCTAGGTGTTTTAGATGACTGTGAACATTATATTAGCCAACAGTGTGACTTGGCTGTTAAAAAAAACGACACAATTTAAGGCCAGATTAGCAGTAGAATAGTGTTCAGAGTATGGAAAAAAAAACAGTCCTATTTTGCTCCACATTGGTCTAGACACAGCTGGAGTGCTGCCTACATTCTGGCTGCCAAGTTTTAAAGAATATACAGAAAAACTGAAGCATGTCAAGAATGTCACAGGAAGAGAAAGGGTATGGAAATCATGTCACATGAGGAATAACTGAAGAAACTAGGATTGTTTCACTGGGGAAAAAGAACTTCTTGGGTAGGTAAGTAAGCCATCTGTAAACAGCTGGAGAGATGTTCTGTTGAAGAAAGAGCAAACTAAGCTCCATGACTCCAAAGGCACAGACAAATGGGCAAAAAAATAAAAATAACTCAACATAACGAAAACACTAGCAATTCAAACTGTTCCAAAATGGAATAGGCTGTTCTGTGTAACAGTTACTTCTCCAGCATTAGAAGGATTCAAGGCTAATAAACATCTGTCTGGCATGTTATAACTGAGTATTCCAGAATTAGGTGGGAGACTGGTCTTGATGCCTTGTTAAATTCTTTCAAATTTTAAGATTCTAAGTCTGAGAACTACATAATGAGACAGAAATAACATTAAAAATAACAGGCACCTATTCCTTTGGTTAAATTCTTCTATATATCGGTGGGAAATTTATTCACAGTCAATACCACTATGGTTCTTTGAGTTTGTATTATGAGTGAATCAGGAAAACCTCTCTCCACTTAGGGTCTTAAACTAAAGAAAGCATTGTTTGTAGGAATCACAGCATTCGAATACCCTTTCTAAAATGTTTATTAAACTGTTTTACCTTTTAGATGTCTTATCGTCAGTCACAAGTATGCCAAAAAAGCCAAACTCCCTGAGAGCAGAAGTCTACATCTTATTCACCTTTGTGTTCCTCAAGCCAAGCACAGAGCTTGACACAAAGTAGGTGCTCAAAAATATTTGCTGAATGGGCCAGGTACGGTAGATACAGCAATAAACAAAACAGACTTGGTCTTAGCTATCATGGAACTTACAATCTAGTGAAAGCCATTAATGTTTAACAAAAAAGTCATACAAAGAAACACATAATTATAAAATTATAAAAAATATCATGAATCAAAAATAAAGATAAGAATGAGGAATTATAAGGGAAATTCAATTTTCTAATGGGAGTGATCTTCATAATGAGTCGTGAAGGAGAACGGAGTCGGCTAGGTGAATACTGAGGGAAGGAAGACTCTTCCATAAAGATGTAGAGAGGTGGGAAAGAGTGAAGAGGAAGCAGAGGTAAAACCACTCAGGATCTCGCAGACCACATAACTTCAAGTGCAACCGGATGCCAAAGAAAACGTTTAAGCAGAGAAACATAGAAAATTATCACACTGGCTTCTGTGTTGAAAAGGAATGGAACAGTATATTTCATTCCATTAGTGGGTCATGAAATGAATTTAGTTGATCATGCTGGCATAAAAAGAAAAGAGGATTTTTAAAAATATCAAACTGCATCATACAGAGTAAAGTATGATTTTATGAATCTTTAGTTTCAGAAATACTTGTAGAATCACAGTACACCCACATATGCATATGTACTGGGAGCATGATAAATGTGCTTGTGTGTGTGAGTCACAGTTAAAAAAGTTTGAAAGCTGCTAGAAGGAATCAATTGTGAAAACTGTAAGACCAGCTAGGAGGTTAATGAAGAAGTCAAGATAGTAAATATGTTGAGAAGCAGACAGATTCAACACATCTGAGACACAGACATTCAAAAGGACTCAGTGATTGTATTTCAAGGACAAATGAAAGAGAGATGTCAGGGATGACTCAGGTTTCTGGCACCCATTAACTTGAAAAATGAATGAATGGGTGAGTGAATAAATGAGTAAATGAAGATGGCACAGTAAATCTAGTTAAAATTATAGTTTCCTTCCAATTTAATTGTAGAAAAAAAATCTAACCTATTTAAAACTGTAAAACTTTATTTTTTGTTTTCCCTTGGTTTCTTCAGTCTCTTCATGAGTTTATAAGAGACAGAGCCCATGTCTTCTTCAACTTTATATTTATTCTCAGCTCCCACCACAGGATCTGATATGTAGTATATGCTCAGTAATCACATGCTAAATGAAATAATAAATGAAGTAAAATTAAAATGAAGTAGTCAGTCTTATGAGAAAATGAAATGCCTTATATTTCTTAAAGTCAAGGGAAAGTAAATCAAGTTGGGATAAATTTTTCTTTTTTTTCACATTTATAAAACCATAGAAAAATATCTTTAATTATAATCATATTATAAAAGCACTCCTAGTCCTTTTATTGCAGAATGCTAATAAATCTTCAAAAGTCTTCTACCACACTGTCATATCTCATTCTCGCTTTATGTTTATATATTTGTAAAGTACTCAAAGTTCTAAGTTCATAGTCTAAACATTACTCAGATAATTCCCACGTACTTGGTATAGAGGGCAGGTAAAATCCTCAGTTTAAAAGAAAATAAATGAGTCATGGAGAATACCCAAGAAATCTAAAGCCACCTAGCAGCAGAGTTCACAGTAATTCATTTTTTGTCTCTGGTTTGTAGTCAGCCATGTGGCACTTTGATGACACCCTGCCTAACACCATTCTTTGTTGATCCTGGTACATGAGCTATCTATTAAATTTCTACTCCCTCAGAGGCAGATACTGTGTCTTCTTCTTTTACTGTACTGCCCGTAATGCTTAGCAGTCCTGAACACAGTAGACACTTAATATTTATTGACTAGACTACCAGTAAGATTAAAATGGAGATCTCCTGGTTTAAAGGTTGTTAAACTAGACTCTGCTCCCTCCATCAAGCCATGTTGGTCTTGAACGCAAGTTTTATCTCTAGACATCCCAAACAGCAACTGCCTCTTTCAAAATGAAAAACATTTTCCATTATAAGTTATACTTGCAGCTGTGCTGTTGAAATGTTCCTCAAGCAAAGATTTTATCTGTGCTACAAATGAGGAAAGTGTAACTCATAAGCTTAATTCCTTAAATAAATCCATTAACTGTTCCTTTGGTCCCAATCAGCCCTCTTAGTTTATTTGTTTGTTTTAATGTTCCATGCATCCCTCCCCCTCCCCCTCATTCCTGGTAGAAAACTGTCACACTAAAATAGACTATTGCTGGTATAATGAATATGATCCCTATTATCTCTTAGAGCAAATATACCATGCCACACAAAAAAAGCACTGAAAAGTAGGATATGAGCAGAGAGGAAGGCCAGGGTTAAGAAACTTGAAGGGAGCCTAAGCAAACATGTTTGGCCAGAAAAGTTCATCTTGCCTCAACTTGACTTAGTTAAAACAGACCAAAGGCAAGTATCACCTTTTATTCTGGCCAACTGTCCATCTTGATTTTTAGGTATCTTAGAAAAATGCAAATTGTTATGCCACTTGTCACTGAAAATTTAAGGTATTCATTTTGAGAATAATGCTATTTAAAAAGAAATTTTAATTTGAACAATGTTTTACTGTCAGTCTCTTAGCCCTTCCTCACCACAGTTCTGAGAAATCTGAATATCACTGTTTCCATATTTTTATTAGAAAATGAGAGATGCATGCAACTCTGTGCCAAGCCAGTCATTTGGAGGCTGCTTGAAGATGTGATCCTGTTCCACAGTTAGTATTCCTCTTATAGAGGAAGAAAACGTGTATAGTCAATCGAAACACAAGGTAAAGTAAGTGCTTCAGTAATGGGTCAAATAAAGTGATACAAGGAACAGCATTTAAGTCCAATTGGAAAACAGGGGGCAGATTTTAACATTTCAGACTTGTCTTGAAGGATGTTAAGGATGAGAGATGAGAAATTAATACTAGCCCAGAGTGAAAGCATAAACCAAGCCACAGAGATGTTTAAATAGATGCTGTATTCAGAGAACTACATGAAACCTATGTGGCTGAAACAGAGGGTTCATGAAGGATCATCAAGTGAACAGTAAAAGTTTACGTGAATGAAATCCACAAAAAAAGCTATCAATAAAAAATAAATGTGATTTTAAAGTTTGGGAACATTTTGCATACCTCAAAGAAAAGCTACCACACTAGCTTTAGTGTTACAAATCCAAGTGAAGATGAAGCTAGCTGACAAATCAACAAATCTGAAAACATAAACTATTACTAAATTCTTAGATTAAAAAATCCATTCATTTAAGTGATTTATTTCACAATTCATTCACACAATGATCCAAATTCCTGGATATGGCCCCCCATTCCTTTTAACAATAGTAACTCACAAGAGGAATTCTCATAAAATAAGGTAGGATATAAAAATTCAGGAGGGAGGGAGGGCAGGAGAGAGAGAGGAGAGGAGAGAGAGAGGAGAGGAGAGGAGAGGACAGGAGAGGAGAGGAGAGGAGAGGAGAGGAGAGGAGAGGAGAGGAGAGGACAGGAGAGGAGAGGACAGGAGAGCAGAGCAGAGCAGAGCAGAGCAGAGCAGAGCAGAAAAGAGACTGACATTCAAGATCTTATCCATCAGTTTGGGCAGGAAAAAGAGCTGCCTGGAGAGATCTGGTCCATTTACATTAACATCAACAGAAACATACAGTTAAAAATAGACAACCTGAATTCCAGATCACAAAATCTTGTTCCTAGAGAGCCAGCGTATAACTTTTGGTGGCTGACATTTAAGAACTAATCAAGTTTGGGGCCAAGTGAAAGGAATTGTCTGGAGAGCAGTGGTTTAGTGTTTCTACTGTCATTAGCTAAAATATGAAGATTACAATGTGATCATTTAAATTTGGAATAGAAAACTATGATTTCAGAAAGGCCAATATATAACATTCAACAAATTTTGCAAGTCAACACGAAGTAGTCTTTTCACAACAAAAGGAAAGGAGCATCCAAAAGGAAGACCTCATGAAAGGCTCCTTTCAGTGGCCCTTGCTCTGTCCTCTTGATTAAGGGCTCATAAATAAAAGAACACAACAGCTGCAACTTATGATTAACCATGGTATAGTATTTCAAACAGTGAATAACATTATAGTTATTGCCACCAACAAAACTCCTTATATTGTTGGTTCAACACATGACCTTGGTTTTGTCTGGCCTGTAGGTGACCTGAAGTGAAGAGAGATGTCTGGGTTGAAATTTAACTCGGTGTCTGAAAAGCTATATCACATGGCTGGAAAGTCAGTAATGTTGCAATGTCAGGGAACCCCTACTCCTCTCAGTGTGATTGGATGGTATAAAGGTGAAGCTGAGAAAAGCAGTGAAACATAAAGCTAATTGGTCAGTCTGGAACAGACCTCGAATAATGTCCAAACATTTGCAAACAGTCTGAGTAAACCACACAGGTTATTCTTAAACAACTAAGGTAACTTCACTGCCTGCCCTGGGCAAGTGCCCTCTAGATTAAGGTGGAAAACAATTCTCAAGTGATTAATAACACACACTTTTCTCTGCCCTCTGCTGAGGGCAGAACTCTCTTAAGGAGAATAGAAAAAGGCTTTACCTCTTGATTTAAAGACTAAAAAGACCAAAGCAATCTGTGAGAACCTATTCCTGAGTAAGATCTGGGCTCTGAAAAAAGAGACTACGGAGGACAAGGAAGAATGACTCTTCCATTTCTCTTTAGAGAAAATCTAGAAAGAATGCTCTGAAAAGTTGCCAGTGTCCCTCCAGTTTTAGTTAGATGGGTTCAGAACCTGTTTTTAAGAAGTATTTTTCCCATACCTGTAACAGACGAAAACTAAAGAAAGAGCCTGACTTATTTCAGTTGGTAAGTAATCATATCACTTAGTACTTAAGACAATGTCTTATAGGACGTTCAACTACTCTGTTACACAGAAACTCAAGTTTCCATAAAGCAGATCTATGGTCTCTAAAAACCATGATCAAGACACATATGATTAGTTTTTGCCTGTTTATTATTAGTTTATATCTTAACACAATATAAGTAATCACATTTCTACCCCCAACAAACCACTCAATTCCTCTAAAAATGAACAATAGCATTTATCTAACACAAATACATTCCTTTTGCATTTATAATATCCTTTTTAAAAAGGATATTGTTTTTTTTTTCAGAAAGGCCTGCAATAATATAGCATTAACTAAAAGTTTTTAGACAATTAATATTGGGAACTAAGGAGATACATATTTCCCAGGAAGAAGGAGTTTGCTTGAATCTTCCATTTCATTACTGCTGATGAAATGTATAATGTTAACTACATGAAGAAATTAAAAGCAATGAGATAAACTGCTATCTTCTAGAGATTATGAATTATGATCTTGAACAGTGCTGAGAATAGAAAAGATCCTAAATGGACACTTGTTAAATTAAACCAGTTAACCAAAGGGAGCAAAAACTAAATTTTTAAAAATAGAAAGTTGAGAGAAAGTTTTAATCTGAACTTGTCATCTTGGTATCTCCAGAGTACAGAGTACCTTGTATGTAACAGGCATCAACAATGGCTGATCATGTGAATGAATAAGGTGACTGATTAATTAATGAATAGAAGAGGAGCAGTTATATAATAAAATTAAGACAAGCTGAGAGGCACAGGCCATCTAGGTCAGTAAGAATAGCAGGAAAAAAATGTCCATTTGGTGCTATTATTTACCTGTTTCTATTTTTTTTTTCAAAGGAGGGTTTAAAATTGAATTGATGCAAAGTAATGATATTTCAGCTTGGATTTTCTAGCACAGAAGAGGTAACTGGGCCAGCCCTTATTTTAAGTAGCAAAATGTGTTTATTTCCTTAGAGGGCCTAATAAAATTAAATGGATTGATTTCAGGATCATCTTTCAAGGAAGAATACTAAACCCTTTTGTTAAATCAAATTACTCTGAGCAAGTTTTCTGATATCTAACTCTAAAAAAAAAAAAAATGCATAAACCATTTCCTTTAATATGTCAGCAATTTTTAGTGGGAGAAATAATTTTGAAATTAAATGTCATTCCATTTCTTAAGCAACCTAACTCTAGATTCAGGAATTTAAGGAAGGGATAGTTGCTTTTTTCTCAAAGGAATAAATATTTCAGGAAAGGAGGTTTGATCCTAACCACATTTCTTTGCTGTCTAATAGCTCAAGTCTTAAGATTTATAGGTTCTAATAAAACTTTATCACATGGGCAGAAAAAAACAGGTGAAATTTGTTTCTATTCATGGATCCATAATTGCCACTGAGAAAATCCACAATATTTCATGTTATATCCCTTAACTTTTGAGGCAAGGAAACGAACAAATTTTACTCGGTTTCACATTCCTACAAAAAATATCCTTTAATGTCCCTTTCTCATAAAGAAATCAACACTAAATGGAATGAAGAAATTACAATGGTCACTCATTAATTTGTGTACTTATCGAGTATTTCTGGAGATATAAAAATGAATAAAATGTGATTCCTAAATTATGAAGGCTCACAGTCCAGGTACAATTCATCTACTGTATTCTTAAGATTTGTGCACTTTACTGCACATAAGCTACACCACACATGCAAAAAAAAAGAAATTAAATAGAACTAATGAACATACAAGTTTCACCAAGCAAAGAAGCTAGCGAAAAGCATCCTGGCAGAGGGTAAGTCAATGTAAAAAGATAAAAGTGAGAAACAGCAAGACAAGCAGTGTTTCTGAAGCATGTGTACATAGAATGGGATGCTGACAGTTGAGGCTAGAGAAATGGGCCAAGAAAATCTGACATACTAAGTTAATAAATTTATATATTATCCTGTAGAGGAGAAGTTGAGAGAGGTTTTTAAATTGGAGCGCGACTAGATCAGATTTGTTTCTAGGTGGATAACTTGTTCTGTCTTCCAGATCAAATCAACATCATCCTTAAATTCAATTGGTTTTCACAATGTCCATTGCTGGAGAGCATGCCAGGCTGGGGGAAAATTATTTTCCTAAAGTCATTAATTCATGATTCACAATATCAACACAACAATCACAAGTAATAGGTAGCTAATATGAAAATAGAGCCATGCCAAACCTAAAAACCTCTTGCTTAAAGAACAAACACACAAACAAAAAAACACCCTCCAGCTCGCTTCTTTTTAACTTTGTAAGGTATTTACCATCCAAATCAGGGTCTAAAGGGCTCAGAAGAAATATGAGAAAAGAAAACTAGTATCAAAAATTCTGCCATAAAATATGTTCAAGATGTTATATGAGAAAAAAAAATGTGGAGAACAGTATATGACATAGAAACATATTTTTGTTAGGAAAATGAATAGTAAATATTCATATATGCACTGAAAAAAAATATGAAGGACTAGATACAAACCTGCTAACAGCAGATAAGTCTAAGATTATAAGGGACTTCTTTTTCCCATAATATATTTCTTAAAAGTCTGAATTTTATGAGCATGTATTACTTTTGCAAACAAAAAAAACACAAGAAGGATTAGTTGAATTTAAATAAAATCTTTTGATGGTGACCTATAATCACTAAGGTTGTAGGAAGCCAAATACATGAACTAAGTGGTTCCATGCGAGATTTGCCACTAACGAGCAGGATCGCCACACTTCTATATGGTCAATGTAACTTACCAAAGGGAGAGTTTTCAGATAAGCAGGCAATCCCCATCTGTCCATCTTCTATTCTTCCTTCCTAATTTACTCAAGAACGTGGTATAATTCCTTGCTTAAGATCCTTTTATCTCTTTGAACTTTAAAATGATGATTTTAAGGCTGATGAATTTCCTGTCAATCTGTACAAACAGCAAATAATGTTCTGGTTTTGTCTCTGTGAGAACAAATATGCATTTGAGGCCTGTGAAATCTCCTCTTGGAGGCACAAGAAATCCAAGTGAAGAATTCAAAAGATCCTAGATTTCTGCATGCATTCTGCTTCTCCCACACAGAAACTCTGAAAGTGTAAGGCTAAGTCTAACCTGCTGGCAATAACCTGCCAGCAATACCTTATATAGTTATTCTTCATTTTTCAGAGTACACCCTTATACATTGTTTCATATGATTCTCATGATAACTCTGTGAGGTAGTTGGAGAAATTATCTCCATCCTTTTTCTTCTTTATGATATTTAGGTTTTAAGAGCTATTAGGCTTGGGAGGGGCCTAATACAAAAAGAATACATTCCCAGTGCATGAAATTTGGAGAGAAAAAAAAACAGTTAAAAAAAAATACAACCAAACCAAAATATTATTCATAGTGTCACCACCAGACATAACATTAATTTCCTACTTGGTTGTATAGATTTCCAATATTTCTTCTCTATATTCCATTAAGCCAATTTAAAAATGAAAAAAAATTCACATTGCTAAAGAGAGTCAAAGCTAAGGCTAAAACCCATGAACACTTTGCATCATACTAGAAGTTCCTTTCTACCTACAAATCTGTCCATCTTTCAAAATGCCCAAGCATTATAAAGAGAAAGCTTCAGAAACACAGACTTCTATGTTCATGTTTTGTTTCCATGTGCTTAAGTAAACTTACCAATAGTCTTTGAAAAGAAGCTCCTCTAGTATTAAAACGATTGTCAAACTCAGTGATCTATAACATTCTCTTTGACTCTAAAACAATTCTGATCTTCTCTGAATGAAAAATGGCCAGAGGGCAGGGTCAACCATGTGAGTCCAAAGGATGTCAGATGAAGGTAAGTTAAATAAGTCAAAATCCTATAAATGAGGAGTTAACCAAACTAAAATTAAAATCACAAACCAATGCAGAAGTTGGAATAAGGGTCAATAAAGGAAAGGAAAAAAATCTAAGTCTGGAAGGATAAGGCTGAACCAACAAATACATTATCAGAGACTGCTGGTTCATCACAAAACCTATTTCTTCCTCTTCCTGGATACATAGTTACAACACACTTTCTAGTTGTTTTTTGCATGTTTTTGTTTTGTTTTGTTTTGTTTTTGCTATAAGTCCTAGCCAATGAAATATGGGTGGAATAATGTGAGACACTTCCAGGGTTGGCCCCTAAAATCCCCCCATTTGTAGTCCTTCATGTTCTTTCCTCTTCCAGGGTGACCTTAGAAGTTATTTGTTGAAAATGGTGGAGCCACAACATAGAAGAAATTTCTGCTTGGAAAAGAGTCTCCCACTAATAAAGATATCCAATTAAAGTTGATATAAGCAAGAAATAACTATATTTATTAAGTCTTTGAGATTTGGGGGTTTATGTATACAACAACTAGTGTTACAGTCTCCCTGACAGGTGACAAAACAGCCAGACCATGTGGGTGAGGCCAGACTCTGATATAGTCATGGGTCAGCCTGTCTTCCTCAGTCTAGGACCAAACCTGCAGACCAGGATTTAATACACAAATGCCAACAGCATGCAGAATTACATTTTGTCAGTGAACTCTTATTCTGAATTTTACATAGGTTAAGAAAAGCAAATGACATAATCATACATGTGTTATAAGCAAATCATGAAAAGATTCAACCAAATTGAAATGCCCCTGAGTTCTAAAAAGACTTTGATAGTTTTTAATGGGGAAAAACATAATTAAAACAAATTAGAGCATACAGATTTTTTCAAAGCCATATGCAAAGGGGAGGAAAGGGGAGTGTTATAAACTACATGCTTGTGTTCCCCCAAAATTCATTTGTTGAAACCATAATTCCCAATGTGATGGTATTTGGAGATGAGGTCTTTGAGAGGTCATTAGGTCATGAGGGTGGAGCCCTCATGATGGATTAGTGCTCTTATTAAGAAAAGACTCAAGGGAACTTTATTCTCTCTCTGTTCTCAGCCATGGGAGGTTACAGAGAGAAGGTGGCTAAGACAGAGGTAGAGTAAAACTAATATTTATTGAAAATCTACTATATCTTAGAAGATTTCACATATATATTCTTAGTTAATCTTTACAACAAAATCCTAATTTTTACAAAAGAAGAAACAGAGGATCATAGCAATGAAGTACCCTACATAAAGTTACATATCTAAGAAGTGGTGGGGCCAACATTAAAGCCCTAGTTTGTCTGACTGCAAAGCTTGTGTTCTTTTCACTCTATCCTTGCTATCTTGATATTTGCACACATCTCAAGAGATTTGCAAAAGCTTCCTGGACTTTAATGCACTTCGTGGATAGCCCCAAAGATGACTCTACTCCAGGTCTCACCTCCCTAGATGCAGTCGCAGAGTCAATGCCTTTTAAATCTCTAAGAAACAAAGAGCAAATGCCTCAAAATTTTCCCTGGAAGGTGACCTCTTAGAATATGCTTGGGAAAGATACCTTAGAACTCATGTCTGCAGTGACTATTTCTTTCTTCCTTTTGGCAAGTGGTAAGAAGATTAACATCTCTCTCTTCCCATATGAACAGCATATATGGGTACACACAAGTGTGCATGTGTACCCATATATACACATACACACTTTAACTATCTGTAATTCATGTTACCTGACCTTCAAATCAGATCACCCATAATCAGAAACTGAAATATATCAAGAAGATGTGAAACATAATCCAAATTGAACGGAACAGTAAAACATTTGTAGAATTTAAATATTCCCTATTCAGGCAAATCCTACTACCCTTAACTCTGCAAATATATTGTCTATAATACAGAGATAACATTTGTCTATAATACAGAGATACACTGAAAACCAACAAGCTGATCTGAACAGGTGGGCAACAAACTGAAATGCTCATGGCAGTCAAAATTGGAAAAAGTAAATCACAGTTACCCAGTACACCTCATAGCTGTTAATTTAGCTTTGGAAAAACCTCTCTTAAAGGGGAAACTTCTAAACGGAACCCACAAGGTGGCCTGAGTAATGGTAGCGGTTTGTAAGGGAGGTCAATATCCTATGGGAGCCCAGAGACCACACAATAGACATGAGGGCTTCTCAAGTACCTTTTCACTTCACCCACTATTATCATCATGGCAAAATACCTCCTAATGCTCTAGGACTTGAAAATCTTAATCTGTAATGCATGCATAATTATATTCTTTAGGATGATATTGGGATAACTGAGAAAAATAAATAAAAGTACTGTTTAAAGTCAATTGTACTTATTAGCCATATAAGACTAGAGGACAGGATGCCTTTTACTCAGTTTTTCCAGTGACTCACTGTGTAATTCTGAGGACACAGCCCTTTGATCTTTAGTTCCTTAGCCCATAACCAGAGTTTTAAATTGTGCCCCCCACCCCAATCCTTTTGGAGGCACCCACTCCAGCTTCTTTTGCCCTCAGATGAAAGGATCTATAGACGTGGAAAATTGTTGTTTGGTGATTTCCTATATCCCCCTTTCTAGTATTTCAGCCGTTCTCCTTTTACATCTGAGGGACACCGTAGAGAAATCACTGCTGTGCACAATCGAAGCCACAGGCTTAAAATTTCACTGTTGGAGAGGCAGACTGAGAAGAAACAAGTCTGGCTTTAACATCACAAATATCTCCAATTACCAAATGTGGGCAGTAAAAATACAAAAAACAAGGAGAGATAGAAAGGCCCTTGGTATTCTTCAAAGCTTCCCTTTTGGGATGAAAGTTCTTCTTTGAGGCTTCCAAGGCAGAAAGCCTGGGCAGCCTGCACACCTGGAGTGCATTAGTGGGCCTGGACTCGAGGTGAAACAGGCTGAATTTCATCTAGATGCTTCCCACAATCTATTCTCATAAAAGTCACAACAATTTACCAGCTTTGGAGCACGGCATGGGATTCATGGAGTGCTGAACCATGGGATTACCTTCCAGAGTCACTGGATAAATCCTACTGCTCATCTATGTAAACAAACTTTCATCTCAATTACCTTGAGCTCAAGGAAAGTTTCATTCTGTTTGCTGTGGCACAGGGTCAAGACCAAAACCCACCCTCAAATCATTCTCATCTCTCTCCTGAGAAGCCTTTCAAAGAGCATTTAATGAGTTGAGTTTTCACATTAGGATATGTGCTCATCTAAATACAAAACACCAATGCCTCTACTGTTTGCTTCGCCTTCATCATCTGCCTCAAGGAGGTGATGCCGGCTTGTCTTGCTGGTTTTCCATTTTAGTGACCCCAAGCAGGCTGCAGAGGAAGTTTTGCTGTAGTCACCAGGGAGGCCCCAATCTTGCCCTGGTGGCCAGTATGGCTGTTCCTGCATAGAAAACCTTTCATCTTCCCACAATTTCCAATCTCTTTTCTGTACCCTTAAAATATAACTCAGCATAGGACTTGCCAAGTCACTGCTATTACTATATTTTGTGCACCTGCTCTCTAAAGTGTTTCTCCCCATCCTTACCTACTTAAGGAAGAAGTAGAGCATAAGGCCACAAGCTCTGGAGCTAGACATTCCGATTTTGCATTCTGACTCTGTAATTCATTACCTATTTGACTTTAGCAAAGTTACTTACCCTGTCTTTGCCTCAGTTTCCTTATTTATAAAGTGGGGGAAAAAATGATGGTAGCTACGTCATAGAGTTATTGTAAGAATTAAATCTATGATCCTAGAATAGTGACTAAAATGTAATGTAAAGCACTTAATAGCATGATGATGATCATGATAATACCTTCATTATCAAGGTCAACTACTTTAAAAAAAAAAGTACTCCTCTAGCTGGTGCTCTAACAGTACAACTCCCTTATCTATCAGTAGGCAGGATGACCTCCTACTCCCAAACCTCAACTAATTAGGGCAAACAGAGGAGGCACTTGTAAGCATGCTGTAGGATAAAGAACTTCCAGAAAATACTAAGCAAGGTCGAAATAAAGATGAAGGAGATAGAGCTCTAAAAATACTCTGTACTTCGTCAAACTAAATGCTCTAAAAGTCTATGCTATGGTTCAGAATTTACCCGAAGTTGGGGTATTTTAAGGTGACAAGTGATAAAACTTTTCTCCTTGATTGTTAGAATGGCTGCTTGAGTTAGGCAATGCTCTGTCCCATACATGTTTTTTATGACTGAGAAACTGTTGGTGCCACATGTCCAGTTCTAGTCACAAAACGCCAGATCACAACGAAGGGTGGAATATGGAGCATAACCACTTTCTAACATTTGCGCAAGAACCCGCTGTCTTTACCTGACCTGGCGAAAGTCCTAGTGTTTGTGGTTTCTTATAAGCCATTTGTACCTCCAGCATGACCCTAGCATGTTACTCCTATGGTGTGAAGGATGTTTATCCGTGTCAGACTAGCACTTTAACACGTGAGCTCTGTGGCAGTGTTATTCCCAACAGATACAATAATACAATAAAAACGTAACATAACATTTTTCAAGTTGTACACCTCTCTACATTATTTTATTATTAAAAGTCTAAGACCTTCAAACTTTTAACAAAGAAGGATTTGCAAAGAAATAAAACTGAATATTTTTAAAAATATTCCATGTGTCATACAAATAGTATCGATTGCCATGTGTATCATGACATAAGAAAAGTTGTAAAGCATTGCTGTAGACTAATGTCAGAAAGAAACCTACTATTTCGTAAGTTCGAAGCATTCACTGAGAACCTAACAAGTCATGTGATACAATGCCTTTATATTCTGTACTTCGATTTTCTATCTGTAGATAAAATAAATACATTTGCCCCAGAGGGCTGACCTGAGGGTAAAAATGCTTTTAATTTTTAAAATAAAAAAATAATAAATTTAAATATTTATTTTCAATATGCTGCATGAAGTATGTCTTATCCCCAAACAGGTTCCTGCCAAAAAAAAAAAAGAAAGAAAGAAAGAAAGAAAGAAAGAAAGAAAGAAAGAAAGAAGAAAGAAAGAAAGAAAGAAAGAAAGAAAGAAAGAAAGAAAGAAAGAAAGAAAGAAAGAAAGAAAGAAAGAAAGATAACAGAGCCTCATCCTAAAAACAAAGCCTGAAATCCAAGGATTATACATGAAGAATGTATACCACATTCTAGTGGAACAAGGAAATCACATAACAATAAACAGTAATTTAACTGTAAAGGGGATTGTAACACATACTGGAAGCTGCTCCTTTATCTTCAAAGGAAAAACACTAATGAAGGAAGAAAGGGTTTTAGAGTACTATGCAGGAAGGTGACAATGATCTCACCTGCTTCTATGTCAAAAGCCAGTTCAGAAGCACAATCCCACGATTCTACAACCAAACCCTTGGCATTCTGTGCTTCATTCACACCAGAGCAACACTTCTATTGACACATCTCCTTTAAAATGATTCCTATTTCAGCTTCTTCAACAAAACCAAAGACTTTGTTCTAGTTCTGACCTCAGAGAATCCTGTCTTGAGTCTGCCTACAAAAGTGGGGCAACATCATTTTTTTAAAACAACTCAGACAACATCAGTTGCCAGCCATACAAAACAGGGGCGATGAAATGGATGCGGTACTGTGGGGGAATTTTCACGGCGCTTTACTGAAAACTCCCTATTCTCTTTGACCCTGTGTTCTGCCAATTTCCAATATGTTAGCTTATGAACCAGAACTAGGAAGAAGTCAAAACCCTCCAGACACAGCCTAAAAATTCCTTTGCTGACTTAAGGGAATAAGGGAAAATAAAAAAGCCTGACCTTCAAACATTTAACAAAGAAGAATTTGCGAGGGGATGCTATTGAGCAGGCTGTACCTAGCCCCATCACTAGGATGACTGAAGTCTTAATCCACTCTCCAGTGCCAGCCCCTCCAGTGGTTATGGTGAAGTTCATGAGAGTGAAAGGTAGAGGCGGGGAGGACAGTGACAGAAAAAAAGAAAATATTCACAGTATACTGCAAAATGGAAAGTGGTATGTAAATAAACCAATGAGTAAAGCATATGAAAGAATATTTCAATTAATTAGGTCACCAGGAAACAATTTTATATAGAATTTTTATAAATGAGTCCGAAGGTTAAATACTAAAAAAAGCTATTTATCAATTAATACATTCTAGTTCTTTGTTCTGCAAAGAGATATGGGTTTCAGTTTATATTTGCTGTTGTCAAAAGAGTTAGGAGCAGAAAAGGAGGGTGAGAAGGGAAAAAGAAGACCCTGATATTTGCATTATTAAGAAAGCAACATGGTTACCAGCTCAATGTTGGAAAAAGAGCATTATGAATAAAAGCAGTGCCAAGATGAGCTGGTATTCTACCTACTTAGACAAGCTGCTTCCTTTCAGGTAATGCCAAGGTCATGTGCACTCAAGCTGTTAAAAGATACCTGAGGAGAAAATGTGTTCCAGTAAAGTTAACTTTCTTAAATGTGTGCTCAGCACCTGGTCATCGGTTCATCTCAACAATAGACAGGACAGGGTAAAAGGTTAGCCAAAGGTCAGAAGGTTTGAACATCTAGGCTGGGGAGTAAAACTCTTTTAACCCTTGGAAGGCTTTCTTAAAGCAAATTTATTTATATATGTTGCTAGGGGTTTTGGCTGACTTTTTAAAGTTTAATTGCTTTTTATTTCCATTTCTTCCCTTTGTCCTCTCCTCCACCTACCCCTTTCTCCATCTTCACCACCCTCCTCTTCCTTCCTTTCCTCTTTCCTTCCTTCCTGTTTTTCTTTCTCCTTCCTTCTCTTTCCTTCCTTTCTTTCTTTTCTTTTTTCTATCTATTTCTCATTACGAATGGACATGAGCTCTATCCTAGTGAGAGAAAACATAACCATGTGATTAATTGCATGATTTTAAGAAAAAGTCCATTGAGGAAACCTAGTTAAACTTGAAAAATGGATTTTGGTAGATAGGAATCAGTAACACATATGTAATGAGATCACTCTGGTATTGCCCGGCAACAAGAATCATTCAAAAAAAAAAAAAAAGGAAAAACAAGAACACAACACCTTCATACATGAGTACACAAACAAGCACATGCAGAGGCAGCTGCTGGTGGGTTGAGTGCCTTTCTGTCACCCAGTAAAGGGTGGCACTTCTCAAAGTTTAGAATTATGTGTTGTTTGCTCTTATGAGTAGATGTGGCAATTTACATTCAGTGGCATTCTAGAGTCTGGAAGAAAAAACTTTCACAGACACAAGTCCTAATCTTCAATATTATCTTTTTTGGCTCACTTTGGTAGTTATACTATGAGAAAAAAAAAAACTCCTTTGTTCATTTTGTGACGTGCCTCATTTGTGGATGGCATGCTTGATGACAATATTATGAACGAAGTGATTTAGAACAGATCTCTAGTAAAAAAAACAGAACTCAATCTTGGCATAGTACAGTTGATTAATATGCCCTGGGCCCATGAAATACATCTCTTGCTGCTAATTGAAACAATCCAGAAGGCTTGTCTGCTAGTTACCTGGGTGATATTACACCATTATCCGACTCTTTTTGGGCACTGCTATAACAATTTCAAGGTTGGTTACCATTTAATTCCCAGGATATTCGTGGTACAAAGTTTACCTTTTTGTATTTAAAATAGGTGTGCTCAGATGTCTTCAATATGAAATACTAACACTGAAAAACTCATGCAATGTTCATCTTCTCTGGAGACCTGAAGAGCTTTACTAATGCTATTTTGTTTCAGTTTTTAATGCTTATTCAACCCGCGACTGACAGACATCATGATCCCCATTTCCCTCATGGAGAAATCATCCAAGGATGATTGAGTTGGCTGACGTGAAGTCGATAGCTAAACTGAGAAGCGAAATCTGAATTTCCTGATCTACTATTGCAGCACTAGATTTTATTACCTTATTTTTAGAAATGATGAAGGATTTGAAAGATAACTCTTTGAGAATAACGTATTTATTAAGAGTACATTATTTGGAATTAGTTGGGGCTCAGTTTGAATATTCACTGTTGTGGATCTTAGATAAGTGACTTCACCTCTCTTGCCTCACTTTCTCCCCATCCATGCAAAGCCCCAGAAAAGCAGATAGGTGTTAGTTAGTCTGTTTCCCAAGATGCATACCTAAGAGGTTAAAATCTGCTGCCTCCTTCACATCTCTTAGAGGTTTTAAGGATAAGACAGATTGGCAAATTGGCACACAATCTGAGAGCCCAGTTAAGAGAGCACAGAACCCAGTGGAGTCCCAGGTCACCAGGAGGGGCCAGCCTATTGAAGCCTGCCCTGGCGATTTCCTGAGAAGTGCAGTAAGCAGGCTACTGTATCAGTTACCTTGATACAAGAGCGAGGGGAGAAGGAACAGGCAATACTTGGATAACAGACAATGCAAATTCTGCACAATTATTCTAAAAAGTGAACATGGAGTTGAGAAATCATGAAGCCATTGCCTTGGAACTGTCAGATTTTAGATGAGGAGGTAGAAGCCCAGAAGGTTCACTCAGCAGAATTCATACAATAAGAGGTAGTAGAAAGATTTGAACCCAAATCAGGCTGATTCGCGCATTTTTTGCCAATACTCTGAATTTATGAGGAGAAAAGGATCCACTGTGTAAATATTAACTGAAAACTTATCTCAGACACCTGGAATTCAGATAGACACCATTATTCCACAACTTGATTTTGGCTTGGGAAATATAAAAGAACCCTGGTCCTACCTGTGTGGCACTAGCTTACTTAGTATTATGCCCCAGCATTGGTTTAGACAAAAATGCATCACAGAATGAGTCAGTAATAGCTCAACCAGTACAACCCAAAATAGGTGTTTCCTAGTTTCCTATGTAAAGACTATCTGCTGTCAGCTATGTTTGTGAGGTACGATGAGCTCAGCCCAAAGACAGGTGGGAATGCCATGGACAAGTGCACCTACCAATTCTTTATAAGCCATGCCTACAATGAATAAAGTGGAAATAATCAGTCTGATGCATTTAATACTTAAATTACCCTCTGTGACTGATGAAACTCAAATACTGCACCTTGCTTTATTTCTTGCTTTATTTCTTCTATAAACACACCAACTATCTTTTAGTTAAACAAATGCACCTGGAAGTCTTTCCCTCATCACTGACAATAAAAGGTTGGAAAAGGAGTTTGAAGTTGCTAACTTCCATTGATGGGAAAAAAAAAAAAAAAACATGGGGAAGGAACAAATGAAATGACAAAATGTGACATATCAGTACATACAAAGATCATGAATTCCAACTGATTCAATCTATTGCTTTCTTTCATTTTTAATTTAATCTTTCAGGGAAATCCTGAACACCAGGATTCAAAGTATAGCTGGAAAAGGATAGAGGACATCCTGTTCCAGTCTTATAGGCTAATATTATTAATATCTGTACTAACTAAATACCATTGTTTGCATGAAGCATTAAACTAAAAACTAAGATGTGGATTATACCACTAAGCTCACCAGCTATAGCATTAAATTTTCTTATGTAATGCAGGATTAATCAACATGAGATTTCAATTAACTCATTTAATTAATTGAAAGTTTAAATATGTAGGTCAGAATAGATTTGTAGGTCTCATTGAGAAGGAGATATTTAAGCAAAGACTTGATGGGGATGAATGAGTTAGTTATGTATACATTAGGGAGAAGAGAATTTTAGTCACTAACATTGATACATCCCAATGTTCCTTGTCTTGGCCCAACTGAATAGTCTCACTACATGCCCTTGGTTTTACTCCAGCCTCATTGTGACTTTCCAATGTGTATTTTCCTATGCCCATATACTTTATTTTTAAATATCTTTCATTAAAGAGCTCAAAACACCAAATCTAAGTTGCTGGTATCTTGGCCTGGGGTCACTAAGGTCCATCAAGATTCTATCCTTGTCTCTCAGTCAAAATGATGTTTTTCTCTTTCCCACTGTTGTTCTTTATTCCTTGACTATCCTAGACTCGAAAATCCACCAGAAAGTAGAACTTACCAGCACCTCCACTGAAGTCTAAATGTGCACAGTAATAACTAGTATGTGCTGAGTAAGAATAGATTAAAAAATATGTAAGAGTCATGAGGAAGATGTGGGGCTAGGAATAACAGGCTAATCACATATATAGTCAACGCTAAATTGGAAGCATCTGATGAAATAACCTAAGACTTGAGCTAGTCAGTACTATAATTACAAAGACACCCCGCAGAGTAAGTTTCTAGAGGTTGAGGTTTCAGTGGTTAGAACTTTTCCCTTTATGGACCAATATGTGGCCACAAATGTCAAAATAATGACCTATTTAGGAGTATGTTGTATATTTTATCCATCTTAAGACTTCACTTTTTCAATGCTATGCATTTTTCCTTGAGTAAATATTTATTTATGCAGTCTAGTGGTTTATAGCCTAAGGAAAGAAGCCAGGAAACATGGATGCTACTCCACGTTTTGCTACTATTTTTCAATGTAAAAGTCATTTCTCCTCTAAGTTCCCTCTATTGAGGAACTGAGACAGTCTAGGCCCCTGTACAAAGTCCTAGAGACCTTACTCAAATTACTCATATTCCGTATGATTCTCATCCCACAGAAGGTACCTGGACCCCTAGAATCTAAGTGAATGAGTAATCACTCTGTTTTTGTCACCGCTGAGACCCTGATTGGGACTTACTGTTTACAAAAGAAAAATCTGCAGTTCAAAGGTTATACCCTATTTAAGTCTCACTGCACCTACTGATGCTGTCTTGGAGAATAGTCTTGGTTCTAAGGTCAAGTCTCTCCCATACACGGTGTGGCAAAATGGCAATCAGCTCTTTGCAAAAAATGCAGAGAATATAATTCTCTCTTTGAGTCTTACCTAGGCTTCAGTGGCAACAGATCAAACACAAAAATGTATTAACCACAAATGACTCAAGCCAGCCCTACTTGGCTTTATAAATAAGAAACAAAAATATGCCTCAATGAGTTAGACAGTGAGCTAAGTATATAAGAGTGTACACCCTTTTGAATCCTGCTACCGACTTGTTGTGGAAGTTCTGGCAAGTCAAAACTTCCCTGAGTTCAACTTTCTCATTTATAACTTTTTTTTTTTTTTAATGATGTTTCACTAACTGGGTTTTCACAAGCAACAAACTTTAAAACGTCTTTGAAAAATGCCAACTCCTATAGCTATATAATTAGTCACACCACCTTCAGAATACAACAAAAGCCCAACTCTCTGTTATCCAGTGTCCCTACACTCAATAATAAGAGACCTTAGAGATTTGGCTCAGAAATGAGTAAACAGACTACAATACAGGAAGGGCAAGCTACCGGGGAGGGAGGCCAATGCAAGTTAATCATTCACAGGATTAAGTGTCTTATTTCTCTTTCATAACATAGGCTTGACTAGCTGGAAACATATCCAGCCAAGCACAAAAAGCTATCGGTGGTTAAAAAGAAATAATTAAATGGGAACGGAACTATGGTTCAGGTCACATCATTTAAATTCTCTTAAGTTCTTCCTTTAAGGGTCTTTCTTCACTTGAAATTTGGGAGATATCCTATCAACCTGGATACACAGAGATTCAATTATCTCTACCTACACAACCTCTTACATATTGTGTGAATAAGCCCCCATAAGCTTATGGATTCTTGAGGAAGAGTTTGGCAAGAGTTCACTACCCTGTTCCTAACTTCTTGCTGTGTGACTTACACAAGTCTGTTCATCTAGCTAAGCTGCTTATTTCCCCAAGTTAGAAAACAAATTATGAACTGGGCCCTAGCTAATGAAGGGACAAGCCCACTAGTGCCTGGCTCTCTTTTCCTTAAGTAACATGTTTGTACTTTGCAACATGATCAGAGGTCAGGTCAGTAAGAATGGGACAAATATACATGTAATAGGTTAATAATGTAATGACAGAAAAACATACATAAGGGATCCACATCTTCACTCAACAACTGACGAAACATTTCACTACCCCTTCTAAATGAGAAGTAGACAAGTTAAGGAGAAGGGAAGGTACAAACTGAAATTGGGGAAGGTTCTATTTAATTGAAGAATGTAATGGAAAACAGTGTATTAAAATTGGCTGGTGGATATACAAATTTAAATGAGGCTATGATACAGGAGAGTTAAAGTTTTAAATATTTTCAGTAGCCTAAAATAAGAATGTGAAATACAATGAATACAATGAAAGGTAATCACTGCCTAAAATGCTGCATTTAATTTTTATTTAGAAAATAATAAAATAAAAATTTCTAGTGAGACAGACTATAGTCTTTAACCCTTTTCTCCAGAAAAGATTCTATGGAGAAATGTCTTATTTCTTTTACATTCTGTCAGGCTCTAGAATCACAAATAAGAGAAAATGATGAAGGATCAAATAAGGTAGAACCTCTTCAAGAAAAAGAGAACCCCTTTTATCAAAATATGAACTCAGGCTGAGAAGCTGCACACCTGTGCACAGGAAAAGCCAAAGACTTCTGCTATCTGCTGGGGTGTGGAGGAGGAGCTAATTTTTCTGGGGCAAATGGGGCTTGCCCTTTTAGGGACTCTTGATGGAAATTCACTTTGTGCCACACAAATGCTAAAACCAAGACACAAGGCTTTTTTTTTTTTTTGAAACCTTGGTCTAAAACTCAATAAAGGCATTACCCTCTGCACATTTTTTTCTTTCACATAAACCTTTTATGTTCAGAAATGAGGTTTCACAGCCTTTCCAAATGCAACTTGCTATTTACCCTTGTGAAAAACAGATACAACCTAAATGTCCTTCATCTAGAAGAATGGTTATGGAAATTATGTTACAATCGTGAGATAAATTATTATGCCGACATTAGAAGTCTGTTTATAAAGTTTTTAATAAAATGATAAAATGTTCATGATAAATTAAATGAAAAACACTGTATAAAAACTACATAATATATGAGCTAAACTATGTAAAAATTTAAATTTATATAAAAGAAGACAAAGGAAATATAACAAAATGTTATTAACAGTAGACATTTTAGAGTAAGGTTTTAGGTAAATAATTTTCTATAATAGCTTTATGGAGATACAATTCCCATACCGAACAATTCACCCATTGACTAAATCTCAATGGTTTTTAATACATTCACCAAGTTGTGCAACAGTTACTGCAATCAATTTTAGAACATTTATATCACTTTAAAAAAAAATTCTGTGCCTTTTAGCTATTACCCATAAGCATCACCACCCCCAATCCCCAAGCAACCATTAATCTAATTTCTGTCTCTATAGACTTCCTTGTTCTGGTCATTTCACATGAATGGAATCATAATATATGGTCTTTAGTGACTGGCTTCTTTGACTTCACGTAATATTTGAAAGGCTCATCCATGCCATAACATGTATTAGTACTTCTTTTATTGTCAAATAATATTCCATTGTATGGACATGCCACATTTTGTTTATTCATTCATCCACAGATAGATATTTAAGCTATTTCCACTTTATAAATAATGATAATGCTATAAACATTTGTGTAAAATTTATTTTCAATTATCTTAGCCATACATTTAACATTCTTATGGTCTCAAATTTTCCACAAGGTACATAGAATACTTCTAGTATTGAAGAAAAAGAGTAACAACAAAGAAACTCCTCTTGATTTTAATTCTCCTGTATGCCAGTACTTAACCTACCCAGTCTCTTATTCTCTCCTAAACCTAAGCCAGATGTTTTTTAACTAAAATATTTTTAATGAATGATTGCTCAGAATTGGACCCTGTACAATTAAAGGATATGAAAGAAATAAAAAATAATATCTTTGTTTTCAAGAAAGGGATGCTGCATACTCTAGAGAGAATGCTTGGAGGGAAAATCACCACCATTAACCTAGGAAATAGAGGAGTACAGCATATCAAAGTGGGCTGGGCTCCATCCTGCACTGGAGAGTGAACCACTCCATTGCTCAACATAAAACCAAACAGTTCTCTCATCTGCCTACGCTCTAACCAAGAAGTCAGAAAACTGAACTTCAGAATCATTACAACTCTCTGTAAGAAAAACATTTTCCTAATGAAGAATCTAAGGCAGGGAGATGGTTAAAAGGTTTTTCCTACCATAACTAAGATTCCATGGAATAGTATTAACTATTATTTTCTGTGTGCTGCACACCTACATAAAACAAGACTTGTTTCCATTTAGAAAAGGCTGTGGTGGCAGGGCAGTTCAAGCAAGTGGATAAATAATTAGGAGTCCATCCAGGTGCTGTCATTCAAAATCTGGACGGCAGTTCAAAATGTGTCCATCATGACTAACTTGCTAGAATGTGTGAATGTTTATCACTAACTGCCTCTCAGACCACCTGGGCTACAGGAGGATTCAAGCCATGAGGACTCAGCAATATCCATAAAGAGAATTGTTTGTGATATAAGATATCACAATGAGAGAGGGGATTAACTTTTTTAAATGTGATATGCTACTTAAAATATATTTACAAGCTCTGAATAATAATAGAATAAATGCCCATGTATTTGACTTAAAATACAAAACATTAATAAAACTTATTTTAAGAAACAGAAGAATGAAAAAAATCAAATTATCTAAAGTTAGTGACAAATAATAGAATAAAAAGGTTATAACCATTAACAATAGGTCTAAGAGTAGGATAAAATGCCTTGGGAGTAGAAAATTTGAATTAGGCACTCAACAAACAAATGAAACCAGGCTACTTTAGGATAATATAGATTGTCCCAGAAATGACTCTGGCCTGGATGGACACCACCTTGCCCTCCTACACTGCAGCCTCTCCTGAAACCGTGCTTCTCAGAACCAGGGTACCAGATGAATCATCTGTTAGAAGAATGAAGAAAACAGCTGGCAATTTAAAAAAAAACAGACCAAAATTCATTGAGCTTCCTATGCCTGCTGGAGTCTTCAGGGAGTAGGAGCTATATAAACGGCTGTTATAGTGATTAGGAAAACAACAACAGCTAGAATGATCCCTCCTGAAAACTGAGGAGAGTGCCAGGAGTGAAATGCTTTGGTGGAGGTATGCCCATTTCCTAGGACTGGGATAAAAGAGGGTTTTAAAGGGCAAGTCTGAAATGCATTCACTGAACATGACCTGCCTTGCTAACCCTGGTTCTTGTCATGGCTATTACGCCCTCAATTTCATGAACATCATGTTCACTTGGAAAGAAAAAACTTGTTTTAGTAGTAATTGCACATCAATACGAGAGTCCTATTATTTCTATTAAGTTAATTAACCTATTTTTGTAAAGTATACAAAATAGGTCACTTAAGTGGGTGTGACCTTACCCAGTGAACTGTGCTTTAAAACTGTCTCCAACTATTAAGATTTATAGACACCTTTATCAACATCTTAGTTGGAAAAGGCTGGCTGAGTGAAAGGCATGCAGCACCAGGCAAAAACAGCTTTGGTCCCTATCAGTCAGCCTATTATAACTTAATGATATTTAGATGATGTGATTAGATTTTCAAATTGAATGCTGTTTAATCTAAATTCCAGAGTGCTTATGTAATCATGCCATATTTTTATGGCTCTGAAGGAGAGAACTGGTATCTCAGCTCTATAAAAATAATGTTCTTCCTAGACTGCTAAGGAACAAAACTCTCTGGCTGTGATATACACATGTGGGTAAAACTGCTTCTAAATTATCACCACCATTATCATCAAAAGCATAAAAGGCCTCTGAAGAACTAAGCACTGTACTAGGCAATATATAAAAGTTTGGTCTTGTATTATGGTCCTAATTAGGTGGCATAAAATCCTAGTTCACTTCTAATACATTTAATAAAATTTAATTTATAAAGTAATAACATCCTTTCATCTGAGTGCCTCTGGTTCCATGACCATGCAGCCCACCCCAAGGGGAGGTACTTGTGCTATAACTAATAACTTCTAATGCCAAGATGATAGGAGATATCTCTAAGCCCTCACATTGTAACAGAACAGTTTCGCTATGAGAGAGGTGCAGATCACAAAAAAAGGACATCAGGACTCCCCAGCATAATAATCTCCTTAGGCACTATGAGCTCCAAAATGATCTTATGAAATCTTTCCCATGTTGAGAAGTCAGCTGAAAAATAGTGAATTGTGTCAAAGTCACAGAGCAGCAGCCCTGTCGAATTCATTTTTAAATATCCTAGTAATCTACTAAGCACTCAAAAACAATCTTAATAAATTAATAAATGAGTATTCAGAAGCTGGCTAACACCTCCAAAAGAAAGTCTAAGCTTCTTGGTCTTTGAAGCTTCAGTTTCTGCTCCTACCTTTATTTTTCCTCTAATACAGCTCTTCATGTGTGCTACATTCTAGGTAAACTATTGACTATTTTCTATTCACTCTGTTTTCCTCCAGCTTTATGTCTTTGCTTGCACTATTTTTTTTGCAGAAAGTTTACCTCACTTCTTTGTGTTTAAATTACACTTTATTAATTTAAATGCAACATCTTACACATACTTCAGACATTTATTCCCTGGAAAAACAGATCCAAAGGGGTTCTGGACCCAAAGACAGAGGGTGAGGCTGGAGGACATACCGAACTGAACTGCACTGAACTGAAATGGAAGACTAAGTAAAAGTCTACGTCCTAGGAAAGATAACATCCCCACCTCTAGCCTCTTTCCTTCTTTCAGCTACCTGAACTCTGGCAGACAGCTGTTTAACCCTCTAAAAGAAAAGTGGAAGATTCCTCCCTGGACAAAGAGATGAGCTGTAGAGAAAAGATAGACAGATACAGACATCTGGAGATCCACCCATGAAATGGTGGGATCCATTCCAAAAACCTTCTAATGAAGACACCAATCAATAAAACTGCCCATATGCCTAGACCCACCAATGTGTGCGTTTGTGTGTGTGTGCGCACATGTGCACACACCTCTTGCTCTTAGATGTGAACGGACTGCCAAAGATCACCAACTTTTGAAAGAAAGCCTCAGACATGAAAGACAAAGAACAAATTATAACCCAACAGTATTACCTGTTATAAAAATGCCTTGTGTTTCCCAATCAAACAAAGATTTTTAAAGAACACTTCTGGGGATAGTAAGAATATGATTTTCAATATTCAGCATCTTGTACTTTGATCAGATCTGGATTATTATCAATTTAATGATGATAGAAATGTCTAAGCTCTTTTTATTCAGGTTACATTAAAGTTTAGTTTAGCAAAGAAGTGAATTAAGAAATATAAATTTAGTATATTTATATTGAGATAGTGTCCATCCTAGGCCCACTATCACATTTAACCAAGTCTAACTTCCTCTGTGTTGCCTGAGTCTCTAAAATTATCCTCCATCTCTCTCTGTACTACTTCTCCTTCCTGATATAGAAATCAAAACTCCTATTTCTTCAGAATTCTGCTCCTGGTGAGCTGGCATGGAAAAAGTGATCTGTCTGACTAGATCTGTCTGACTAACATACACTAAGGCATTTAACTGCTAATAGATTTGTGTCTCCTTCTAAGGCAAGGGCTAAGGAAAAGAGGATGCTAGAGTTAGTGGACCTAGGCTCAAACTCTAGCTCCACCAAGACAATGGAATGACCTTAGGCAGATTAGTGATTTGCTTTGAAGTTATATTTCTTCATCTCTACAGTATATATGATAAAATCTAAATTGTTTTAAAAATTAAATAAGATAATGCTTATGGAAGGACTCTGTAACTGTAAAGTTCTAAAGTGGGTAGGGAATGCAGGTGGAATATCAGAACCCTAACAAATGAGTCTTCATAGTGGAATTTCAGACTCTATATGAAATCTGTGGGTAGGTGTAGGGATTATGGGAGCATTCTTGTTGGCTCTTCAATCATCCCAATAAAGACATAGCTTACCTACTAAATCTCAATCTGGGAACTTTTTAAGACCATTTCCATGAAACCCTGAAAAGCAAGTAGCATTAGCAAGGAGATATGAAAATATGAAGTTGAACAAAATACAGTCCCACAGGTAATCAAGTAGAAAGAGAAGAACATATATAAAATAACTGTTTTAGGTTTCACAGGAACTATGTAAGGTGTATACACAGAGTAATAGGCTACAAGAAGGGAGTAATCAATTCCATTTGAGTAACAAAAGACTTCATGCTGGAACTAGGTTTTAAAAAATAAAGAGGTGTTTGGAGAATGTGTGTCATGTTCAACAACATGGATGTTAAACAACCCAAAAACTTTCAATGTTCAGCTAGAGTACAGGTCACAAGAGGATTCAAAGCCAGAAACAATGAAAAAAATCATTAAGATCTCAATAACGATTGAGGATTTAATATAAGGAGTTAAAATCTTGTCTGTAGGACAGAAGAGGCCACTGTTAATTTTTCAAGTGAAAAAATAACACTTTATGATTTGCATTTTAAGAAGGTTAATACAAAAATGGTATGAAAGTAGACTGGGATTGGATAATCTGGTGACAGGAAGACAACTGTGGCTGTGACAGAGAACAAGAGTCTAATTAAGGTAGAAACGATGGTAGTGGGAAAAGGGACAACGTATTAAGATAGGCAAATCGACAGACTTTAGGGTAAGGAGAGAGAGTTTTCAGGCTTGAGAAATGGGTGATTCCATTCACAAAGAGAGGAAATTCAGGAACCTAAGTTTTGTACATATTGAGCTAGAAATTATTATAGGCAGTTCAGGTAGAAAAGTTGTCTACTAGCTTGGATTTATGGGTCTAGAACTCAGAAAAAAAAATCTAGGGTAGAAATATAGATCTGAGAATGTTTAACAGATTGGGACGAATTGAAATTATAAGTTCAGCAACACTTTTCTCATACTCTCTTCACTCCTACTTTAGCCTATGCACCCAGATAAGTGTTCTCGGATCATTTAGAACTGGAAATATTTTGAAGATGCAACTTGTTTTATAATTAAAAATATATTATTTAATGGAAGAGTTGGTACAGGTAACAAAATAACTCTTCTCAAAGTCATGCCATGGATTTCATTATATTCTGGGTCTAATTAAAAAAAAACATTTTATATGGCAAATGACTGTTAAATACAAGACTGGTAAAAACAATATTAAAAAAAGTTTACTCCAAAAGCTTTCTCTTCTAAACTGTATAAATAATATTTTCTATCCACTGGTTATAGCACCTTTTATCCTTCAGACTTATAAGAACTTTATATGTTCTCTTATTAGTTTTAACAACATGCCTGTCAGGTAGGCAAATAGACCAAGACTTTTATCTTCATGGTAGAGCTGGAGAAATTAAAAGATAAAGAGTAGAAATAATGAATCTGTGATCTGCCAGCAGGTCATTAAAGTGAAGCACAAAACAATACAGATATCTAAATTCCTGGTGTTCACTCTTTCCTCTCTACTACCATTATCATCAATCACCTTTAGGATGTTATAGCTAGGTACCTGGCACTATACTCCTGGCACTGTGCTATTCTCTTACAGAATAAGTTATTAATGCAGAGATTATCGGAGGGGTAGGGTGAAGGTATAAGTTGGGAATTTTCTCTGTGGACTTTCAGCTATTTCTTTTACATACCAAATACCAAATGAAATGGACTATTACATAGCATGTAAATTTTAAAAATTTTTATAAAGTACTTGCAACCTCAAGTATAAAGCCAGTGCAAAAGGCAATATATATTGGTAAATAAAGTTGTTTTCAGTCATTATTTAAAAAGAAAGTTTAATGAGGGAGACAAGATAATACAAAGAGCTGGCATGAAACTTAGAGACCTACACCACCAGGACACCAGTATAAATCTAGTGCAGGCTTGGTGTGACTGAAAGTTATTTTGATATAATAGTGTTTTGTTGGCTAGTGTGAAATAACTGATCTGTTTCATGCCAGTTCTCACAAGACAAGCATCTACATAACAAAACAAAGAGCACTTCTGACCTTAACAGACTCTGCCCAAGAGAAAATATCTCAATGAATAAAGTCTGAATTTCCGCCTATCTACCCACTCTCTCCACCATGAAAGCTAAACCCTTTCTTACTTCTTCATCTAAATCAATAACCATAGATGGTCATTATTTCTGTCTGGAAAAGCTTGCATGCCACTGTGTAGTCTTATTCTCCTTCTGAGATGAACCACAGAAGTTTCCAGGTTTATATACTAACTAATGCAAAGTTCCCAATGTGTTACTAATGGGACAAAAGAATACATTTCATCTTAAAGTGATTTTCAAATCTCCCTACAGAAGGACATCTGAAAGTACTTAAGAAATATACTATATCCCTAGTGGTTGAAAGAAAGAAAAAAGAAACAAAAAATTCTGTATTGCTCCATAAAGGTTATTGAAAATACCATGCGATTAATGCTATTTATATGGCATTGAGCTAAACTCAAAAGGTAACACTTAACCACTCTGTTTACCAAGTTAATCTACCAGATTTGTTTACTTTGTCTGATTTACTAAGACAAATACATTGAGTGTCTGAAATGTTTTATCTGGCCCTGGGAAAGGAAAACTAAAGGAGTGTTGTGCTTTTATTAATAGATAAGTGCAAACAGGCCCTATCCTATCAAATGAACAGCTAGGACCTTTGGCCACTGTTTACTGAAAATAAAATTAGCCTTGGCTGGCAGGTACTTATCAGATCTGAGAATAATTAACTATCCACATCTGGTACATGTTAGTGAAAATGCTAGTGGGAGCCATTAAGTTTGGTAAGGCTTATTTTTCCTGAACAGTTAATATCCCCCTAACATACCATCGGAATGCACTCTTTCTTCCCAAACACACCCACGGCAGTACCAAAAACAGTTCCACAAATCGTTTTCCCACTTCAACTCAACAAAACAAAGTTCTAGAAATCCAAAGGAAATTACCAAGATGTGGTTGGTTCCCACCACCCTCCACAAAGCTTACCAATAGGGATCACCTGCCCCAGCAAGCATTGGGAGCTTTGCAAACAAACAGGGTCATTTTAAGTTAATAAATAACATTTTTGCATTATTTTTTACCCCACAAAAGACTTCAAGGAACATCACCAATCGAAAATAAGTATAGTTTACACAGGTCAAAGGAGAGCCTAGGAACCAACACCCCCCTTTACAAGCCAGTTGAAAAGGCAGTAATCAAATTCAGGTTCATTTCTTTTCTATCCTAACAATTTACCTGGTAATAGTTTTTAACGATTTTATTAAAGGAAAGAAAATGCTCTAAGGCACTCATATAAATAAGCAATGCAAAATAAATCATGTTATGTTTATGTCATGGGATCTAAGAGACAGGAAAAGGGCTATGCAATTAGCTTGCTGTGAAATTCTAAACAAGTCAGATGACTTGTTTAGTAAAGGGCCTCTCATGTGTCTGCTCTATAAAACTGGGAATGCCAACCTACCTCACAAAGCTGTGGGAGGAGTAAACTTCTGACAGCACTAGGAAAATGCTTATAGAGAGTTAAGAAATGCCAAATCTTCAAGAACATGTCTTCTCAAGGGAAACAGAAGTATATTAATTATAAATTATAACATTTTACCCAGCACCATTTATCAAATATTATTGCTCCTCCTAACATGACAAAGGAACTTGTATTCTAGTGACTAAGCCCTTGGGTGATTTAAAGATCAACAGCTGCCTTATTTCCAAGGAAACAGCAATTTGGATCTACTAATAGTGAATAGATGAGATGGCCCACCTGTACACAATATCTTATTAAAATATGATAGGTGGGTAGACATCAGACACATTAGTAAATGAGGACATGAAGTAAGAAACAGAGAGGTCTAAGGATATGCAGTCAGTATATAAGGCTTGGGAAAGAGGAGGTAAGAGTAATAGGCAAGGCAGAAAAATAGCACATAGCGGGGAAAAGAAAGCCCAAAGGAAAACAGAAGAAATAGAAAAAGCAATGAGTATTTCCTGGATTAGCTAGTAAGGTCAGTTGAAGATGAGAAGTCAAGCCAGTGGGGATAACAGGAATGACTTGGAGGCAACTTAGGTGATTAAGAGAGATGGAGAAGGAAGGTCTTCCATATGAGATACCAAGGCAAGCAGGAATTATTTGGTTGAAATCAGAGAAAATACTGATTTAGGTTGGGTCTCATCGAGGTTGAAAGAAACCAGAACGAAGAATGGATTTGTAATTCCATGCATGCACAGTCAATGAGGCATCTGGAACATAATACGAAAAAATTATTCATGTAAATTGGCAAAATTAGAAAATGCTAAGTCCCAAGTCTTCCAACTCCAATAATAAATTTGATTTACTAGATTGTGAAAGACTTCTTATTTGAATGCCATCTGTAGTATCCCTCTAATCATTCAATTATTTTACTGGAATACTACCTGTGATTTGACTATAGAAGCATAGCTTTCGTAGGGTTATTCAGATTTGTGCAACTCAGAAACCACTAGCAGTCTCAAGGAGATAGACAGTTCAAACTACTTTCATGTCATTAAACAAGAAGGCTGATTTCTCTAAAGTGTCAAACTCCAGATCTTCTGCCTTCATATTCTTTCACAAAGCACTTGCTTATAGAAAGAAAATTTCTGTATATTTTCTAGTACATTAAGTATCTTATTATCATCAGAATTTTTAAAATACTTTTTCAATTACTGTTGACATACAATGTTATATATTAGTTTCAGGTGTACGACACAGTGACTAGACATTTATATAACTTAAAAAGTGATCACTCCAATAAATCTAGTGTCCAACACCATACATAATTATTATAATATTATTGACTATATTCCTTATGCTATACTTTACATCCTCATGACTATTTTCTAACTACCAATTTGTACTTCTTAACCGTTTCTCTTTTTTCAGCCACAGCCCCCAACCCTGCTCCCATCTGTCAACCATCAAAATGTTCTCTGTATCTATGTGTTTGTTTTGTTTGTTTATTTCGTTCTTTAGATGCTACATATAAGTGAAATCATATGGCATTTGTCTTTCTATGTCTTACTCAATTCAGCACAATACCCTCCAGGTCCATTCATATTGTTGTAGATGGCAAGATTTCATTCTTTTTTATGGCTGAGTAATATTCCATTGTATATATGTACCACCTCTTCTTTATCCATTCATCTATTGGACACCCAGGTTCCTTCACATCTTTGTTATGGTAAATAATGCTGCAGTGAACATATAAATTCACATGTCCCTTTAAGTAGTGTTTTAGGTTTCTTTGGATAAATACCTGGAAATGCGATTACTGGGTCCTTCTTTGCCTCTTGTTATAGCTTTTGTTTTAAAATCTATTTTGTCTGGTATAAGCATCGCTATTTCAGTTTTTTGTTTGTTTGTTTGTTTCCATTTTCATGAAATATCTTTTTTCATCCCTTTACTTTCAATCTGTGTCTTTCTATGTAAAGTGAGCCTCTTGTAGGCAGCATATGTAAAAGTCTTGTTTTCTTATCCATTCAGCCAGCCAATCTTTTGATTGGAATATTTAATCATTACATTTGAAGTAATTGTCGATATATATGTAGTTATTGACATTTTATTACTTATATTTTTAATCTTTTCCCCCCATCTTCTTCTTAAAGAAGTCCCTTTAACATTTCTTGTAATTCTGGTTCGGTGCTGATGAACTCCTTTAGCTTTTTCTTGTCTGGGAAGCTCTTTATCTGTACTTCACTTTTACATGACAGCTTTGCTGGGTAGAGTAATCTTGGTTGTAGGCCCTTAACTTTTCATCACTTTGAATATTTCATGCCAATACCTTTGGTATGCAAAGTTTCTACTGAGAAATCAGCTGGAAGTCTTATGGGAGCTCCTTTGTAGGTAACCAGATGCTTTTCTATTGCTTTTAAAATTCTTTGTCTTTAACCTTTGGCATTTTAATTATGATATGTGTTAGTGTGGGCCTCTTTGGTTTCATTTTTTTTTTTTTTTGCAACTTTCTCTGCTTCCTGAGCTTGTATGTCTCTTTCCTTCACAAGTTAGGGAAGTTTCTGTCATTATTTCTTCAGATAGATTTTTGATTCCTTGTTCTCTCTTTTCTTCTCTTTCTGGTACTCCTATAATGAGAATGTTGCTACACTTGATATCATCCCAGAGACCCCTTAAATTATCCTCATTTTTTTGGTTTCTTTTTACTTGATGCTATTCTGATTGGGTGTTTTCTGCTATCTTATCTCCTAAATTGTTGATTCAATCCTCTGCTTCATCTAATTGATTGCTGATTCTCTCTCATGTATTCATTTCAGATATTGTACTCTTCATTTCTGACTGACTCTTTTATGTTTTCTATCTCTTTGTTGAAGTTCTCGTTGAGTTCACTTACTCTTCTCCTGAGTTCACTGAGCATCCTTATAACCAGTGTTTTGAAAATTCTGCATCAGATAAATTGCTCATCTCCATTTTGTTTAGTTCCTTTTCTGGACTTTTGTTATGTTCTTTCATTTAAGACATCATATTTCTTTGTCTCCTCATTTTAGCTGCCCCCCTGTGTTTTCTGTGTATTAAGTAGGGCTGCTATTCCTCCTGGTCTTAATAGAGTGCCTTTACAAAGTAAGTGTCCTGTGGGACTCAGTTGTGTAGTCTTCTCTGGTCAGCTGAGCCAGGTGTTCAAGGTGTTCTTTGTGTGGACTATGTATGCCCTCCTGTTGTAGTTAAACCTTGGTTGCTATCTGCATGTCAGTAGAGGGACAGGCTCTTGGGCTGATTGATTGTGAGGACTGGCCAGTGAGGGGCTAACCCTCCAGCTGCTGCCCCAGAGCTGGAGCTCAGAGCAAGTAAGCCTATCAGTGAGTTAGTCCATGTGCAGACTTAAGAGAAATATCTATGACTCCAGCCATCTTCTGTCTCATTTACCCACAATATCCACTGGTTTTCACAGCCAGCTTTGTGGACTACTCTTCCCAGCACTGGAAATATGGGCTGGGGAGCCCAGTGTGGAGACCACTCGTTCCTCTGGGAGAACCTCCATAGCCAGGATATCCCTCCCAACTCTCAGTCTCCACACAAAGGTGGGGACCAACCTGTTCTGTATCTCCGCCCCTCCTACTAGTCTCAAAGTGGCCTCTTCCTTATGTTCCCAGTTGTAGAACTTCTGTTCAGCTAGACTTCAGGTAACTTTCAATGATGGTTGTTCTATAGTTTAGTTGTAATTTTGATGTGGTTGTGAGAGAAGGCAAGTACAGTGTTTACTTTGTCATCTTGACTAGGAGCCACAAGCTATGTATTCATCAGAATTTTTTTAAATGCTTTGGCTGAGGGTTTTAAAAATAATTATTTCCCCTTGTATTAAATCTTTTATTTGAAATGTTTAAAAGCCTTCCAAGATAAACTTACATATTTAATTTAAAATAGCTGTGTATTTATACTTTGAGGATCATTCATATACTATGACTTTGGAATAAAAAAATATGCCTCGGAAGTTAGCTAAAGTCTACATTAAAACAATTGGGGAAAAAAGGAACATATGTGCTATTTCAATTTACCCACTAAACAAGAGAATTCAGTATTCTAAAATTGGCTGCTATGAAAACAAAGTTTCCCTGAATTGAGAAGTTACTTTTTGTACCTAAACGTTTGAATTCTTTCCATCTTGTTCTACAATAGATCTTCCAAAATTTATGTTAATAGTAATAGCCTGGAAATGGAAACTACAAAGCAGAATTTTTTAACCTTAGCACTATTGACATTTTAGGCTTGGTAATTCTTTGTTGTGAGGGGCTACCTTGTGTACTGTAAGATATTTAGCAGTATCTCTAGTTTTTATCCAGTAGCACCCCTCCAGTCTCCCTATATTATTCTGAAAAACATAACTGTCCCTAAATATTGCCAAATTTTCTCAGGAGGCAAAATCACCCCCAGTTTAAAACTATTGCTATAAAGGAATTACAACCATTACAGTTTCATTTAGAAGGGGCATGGTATTCTAAGAGAAAAAAAGTATGGAGAAAAAAGAATGGGATTTAGAGTTAGGCAGATTTAGGTCAAAATTAGGACTCCATCATTCATAAGCTATGTAGCCTTGTGAAAACTAACCTATTAAGCCTCAACTTCCCCATCAATAAAATGGGAAAAACAACATCCTAGTAGACACTTGTCTTTGTCATCCATCATCCCTTTTGAGGGGAAGGGGTTAAGAAGTCCCTTTTTCCTTTAGGAGAAACAGCTCTTCCACTCTCAGTCTAGGCCCTGCTCCAGGGTTGAGCATGCAAACCTGACTTAGCCAATGAAATAACTGCATCCCCCAAGTTTTACTAAATGAATGGTTCAGGGATGAGCATGCGACCCATGCTGGATCAATTACACTCAATTCAGAGGCTTTTGCTAGTACAATCAGGAAAGATTCATTCCCTTTTTGCTAAAATTGCTAAGTTAGTAGAGCATAAGCCTGGAGCTTCTATGTGGGAAAAGCTAACCCAGCAGAAAACAGATTCAGGAGATGTAAAGACCAAGCACAGATGAAAAGATGTGTATTATCTCAATACTTGAGATAAATATTATCTCAAGTCAGATCTATCACTTATATTTTTCAGTTATGTCAGCTAATGAATTCCATTTTATTTTAACTTAAGTCAGTGTGAGTTGGGTTTTATCACTTAAAACCAAGAGTCCTATCCTATAAATCATGTATCTCAAACAGTTGTTAAAAAAAGTAAAATAATACATTATTTTATATATTTTATATAAAGAGCTTCCTTCCCTTGATTTCCAATATATAGAAATACACACACACACACACACACACACACACACAATTATATAAGAGGTTAAAACACAATACAGTGAAGAATCAGACAACAGAACCCGTAACTTAGCTTTGACCTCCTTTCAATAAACTGGTAGACATTTTAAAAGAGCTTAAATTCATGGAGCCAATAATTATTATGCTTTAAGTTTCCTACAATCAAGTCAATGAATAGCACATGCAAATCCTAGTTTATATTCTTCGTTACCATCATTTTCAGGTGGCCAACAGGAAGGGTTTGCTTTGAGTAGAAAGGTTCCATAGCTTGATTTTATCTTATTGCTAGAAGGCTGAAAGAAGGGATTTATACTTAGTGGATTAAATCAAAATAGCAGAGCTGGGACTAGAGTGAGTCGAATGAGGCACCTACCTCAGATGCAAAATTTTAGAGGTTGCCAGAAATCCAGTGATTAAGATAAATAACCTTAGCACAATATTTAAAAAAATCAAAAATGCCAAAAATCAAAGATGAAGAAAATATCAGAATTTTAACTAACAGGATCAGTATCCCCGACTTTTCATTTTGTCTCAGGCTCCAATATTGCTCAGCATGGCATTGTAAAATAGAGTACAATTTCTAAGCTATAAGAAGCAGAGATATACCTAGTGTTCATAAACAACATCAAGTACCTAAATGCACTTAAGAGACAACCTAGTTAAGAACTCTGAATTGAAATCTAAGAAATTTAAATTCAAGTTCCAGCTCTGCCAGTACTAAGGTATATAACTGAGCAAATTATTTGGCCTTTCTAATCTTTCGTTATTCATACACAAACCGAAAGGGCTGTACCAGATGACTATTACTATGATTACATTCTAAATTTGATTTCCTTTGATGCCTAAAAACAAATGATGCTGAATATATTTCCATTCAGCATTTGTGTTATCTAGGAGTTTATGAAATGACAAGCTTTATCCATTCAAGTCTATTAGTGATAATAACCCAGGTTGAGGGTGAATTTTTTGTTGTTTAAAATGAGTGCTCTCTCATGTTCCAAATGCCATTCGATTATAAGATCCTATAATGGGGAGGTTGGCAGCTTCCTGTTGTGGGTATAGAGTAACATGGTTGATCTGTGTCCTTTAAAAGCTGAAATAATTCACATGCCACCCACTGACAAGTCCACTGAAGCATAAAACAATCAGGTTAATAAGTGACTGCTTATAATTTCCAACAATTTCCAGAAATAGAAAAATGAAAATATAAAATGGACAATGACAAAGAGAAGGTAAAAAGCATCTGGAACAGGAGTTTTTTTAAAAAGTAATATCTTAAAAAATAGCTTGTTAATTTAAAAGTGCTAAAAAGAGCATGCACTTTTTAGAAAGCACTGGAAATATAAAACCTGAATATGAAAATAAAAAATGTCTGTGCTCAGGTCCATGCATATAATTTTTTTTCAAATTTTTTGCTGAACCCTAAAAAATAAAGACTTCTCCATGCCTGAGAAATAAAAAGACTCAACAGCTTTTTAAAAGTATTTTATAAATAAAAACATGGGCTATTTTTTAATCAATATTATTTTTAACTTTTTATTATGTAAAATTTCAAACACAGACAAGGTATGCAGAATAGTATAATGATCCCCCATATACCCATTAATAGTTTCAATAATAATAATCATCTCATAGCCAATATTATTGCAACTAACTCCCACTGATTTCTCAATTTTCACAAAGGGCTATTCTCTTTAGGCCCCCAAATGGACAAATATTTTGGGGCTTTAGTTTTCTTTTTGGAAAATGCAGGCAATTATGCTCACCTCCTTATCTATAATCAAGTTATGAAAAATAACCAAACCTTTTGAACTCCTGCTAACACTTACTTTTTAAACCTAAGAAAAAAACAAGATAGAAAATGGAATCAACTTTTGTTTAAATAAGTCTTTCTTTGAAGCAGCTCTAAGTTCTTTGGGAAAATTTATCTTTCATTCTCCCAGCACCTCTGTGTGGTGAATGAAAGAATTATTCACCTTCAGAATATGAAGAAATTAAAGAAAAAGAAAATGATTCAAGTCGAATCAAATGAGATATCAACAGTCAAGATAAAAATCCCTATTTTCTGATCCTCATGTTCTGTCATTAAGATATGCCATTTCTAATGTTATTACAATATATGTGGAGGAAAATTATTATTTTCTCTAAATGTAATGGACTTATACCCTATTAAGGAGTTTGTATATTTAAAAGACTAGTGTTCAAATACAGTGACCAACTTTAAAGCCCAGTTTATAGATTCACACAAAAACACAATTTTTAGTTGGTTCTGTCTACCTAAAGAAGACAGCAAGAAATAAAGAAAGGAAATTAAATGCACCTATGGTTCACTGGAATTGAACAATTATAGCTTGCCATTTCATAGATATGAAATCTAAAATATTTACTTGGCAGATGAAAAATGACTTCAGTGTTACACTGGAGAATTACACTATTTGGGCCCAGTCCATAGTGCCACAGGCGTAGATGATGCAACTTTCAACTCAGCTACAGAGTATTTTTATAGTACTTACCAAGTCATTATAACTTTGTATATTTAAGACATTTTCCTTCCGATTCATACCATGGTTCCTGTTCACTGCATTTCAGCAAGGCAGGTTGGGCTGGGATGGGGAAAGGAAAATCAAGCTAAGGGAAAGGTATGGTGACGATAGTCTGCCATGAGCTCAGTTTCCCGAAATGTTGCCTGTTATTCATTTCATGGGATAAATCGAGGCACAGTCTCTTTCTCTATGATCTCAAGAATAAACCAGCTGCATCTTGAACAATGTTTTCCATAATCATAATAGCAGAGATCACAAGTATCTAAACATTCAAGTGAATACTTTAAATGTTTATGTAAGAAGGGGATTCTTCTCCAATTTTCCTCTCCAACTTTGAAAATATTAGAGGCCATGATCCACCCAATATCAAATAAAATAAAAAGTGTAAAAATAATAGTGAACTGGTAGTTAAGCAACCTCGGTTCTCACCTTATATGTGCACTAACTAGCTCTGTTGGGCAAGGCTAGTATCCTTGAGGACAGCAGGTTTCTCATCTCTCTGATGAAATACATTATCTGAGTGATTTCTAAAATTATTTAAGCTAAAATTACTTTTAGTTTTAAAATTCTTAGACTACCTACATAATTCCATACATTTTATGCTATTACATCTATATAGTATGTCCATTTTTCATATATAGTGCCACCCCTTTCATACAACATGCTTAAAAATGTTAATCATCTCTAGTGACTGGCTTACAGAAAAAGTTTAAATCTGAAGCAGATTGAAGAGAAAAAGAAGCATTCATATCAAATGAACTTTTGATAACATTCTTTTATAAGAATAGGTTGAAAAATATAAGAAGAAGATTTTCTAGTTTTGTTCCAAATCCCACCTGGCATATAATAGATGCTGGATAAATATTTGCATACCTAACCCCTCCTCCTTGATCCCCATGTTCCCGACACCACCACCTCCAGTAACTTCTTTGGATCAGAGATGCCATGGAACAAGACTGTGGACTTGATTCTAAATAAAAATTTATACCTTTATGTAAAATAGCTCAAATATCTTACCAGGAAAAAAATGTATCAAAGTTTTTGTTTTCCAATTGTCAAAAATAGCCTTGGGTGCATTATCGATAAAATGAAACGTGTATAAATAGAAATCATAATTCAACTATATTTTATATTTTTCCAAATACTTCATGAATAAATGTCACTCAGTATGTGATGATCCCATTACAGTGAAATTAAATATGAATTAACATAGAACTTATAATAAAAAATACCCTAAGCCTTTGAGGTATACTGTATGTATACCTTGCCAAACTAAGACCCAAGCAGAGCAAGATGTGCTCTTGTGAGTCTCACAAATGCCAATAGTTTCCTAAAGTGCTTTCTCAACGTAAAAAAGGGATCCATCAAATGTAACTAGTAAAAAAAATGAGTCTTCCCCCTCAAAGAGGCATTAAACAAACAAACAAACAAACAAACATAAAACTAGGAATAAAAATGTAATAAAAAAATATTTTAAAATTTAAAACTTAAAATACAATAGCCTTTCTCTGTGGAGATGAACTCCTTCCATTCTCCACGGGCTCTGTCAACATAACCAACCTCAAAAGCTTGGCTCACAAAAAATGCGATGACGCAGGAAATTGTCTGGAAACAAACAAATAAACAAAAAAAGCATTCTCTCTCCCTGGAACTGGAGCTGCCCCAACAGAGCAGACAAGCAGCTAACATATCAGGGCTTCATTTTAAAGTCAGTTTAATTGTTCCAGTCTAATTCAACAATCCAAGCCCCTCTTTTAAGAAGTATGAGACAAGGCAGAAAAAGATCTTACAAGATATTATCTCGTTCTTACTTCACTGCTAGCCCCTATTGAAGAAATTCTAAGTGCTAATTAGCCACATAAAACTGGACAGATGAACTGCAAATCTTTGTGTTGGTTAGACTTAAAATGGTCTCTTTCTGTTCTGAAGGCCTAGTCAATAAGAAACTTGCACTTGCAATCTGTACCCTAAATTAACAATTACAGTCTAGTCATTGCTGTTTATCCATGAACTTTCCTACTTTTCAAACTATCTATAAAAGGAGAAAGTAGTTGCAGCAACTATCTTATCACATGCTAGTTGTTTTTTTGTAAGCTTTTATTGACTTGGCTGACATTTTTAGGAGCTGTAAGAACAGGAAGGAAATAACATATATTTCTCTAGCTTTTTGGTATTTTTTTCTTGCTTCTCTCTTGCCAAAAATCACTTGGCTTCCCAGTGAAGCACAAATAACAAAGCAAAACAAGTAAAAACCTCATAGCTATTTAATGAGATAAAGAAATTAAAATAACACCAACTCAGTTCCCTTTGCATCACTTTCTTTTCACATTATGTGTTCTATGAAACTTATAATTCTATTCTAGTGGCTTCTTTATATCTTTTCCACCAAAATTCAGTAAGTTACCCATTGATGTTTTCAACAATATGTACAGGAATTTTGTTATGCAAATGTTTGTGAAGGATGTAAGTAGGAGGAAGAATAGATAATGGTAATTCTGGGATTAATTCTCTTTCTAATCTCTCAATTTATGATGAAACTTCACATCTATTCAGTTAGAGATTCCCTGTTTTGCTATTGGTCATTTCTATAACCAACACTGACAACTTAAAAGAAGCTCTTTTGCTTCTGACCAAGATGGAGTAACAGAAAACATTTTTACTCTACCACCTAAAACAATCTCCCTTACCTCTCCAAATTTTCTAAGACAAAACATAAAACAGCTTTGTCTTTTCAAGACACTGGATATCAGGCAGTGAATGACAGTGATCCCTTAAATATTGGAAACAAACTAGGAGAGTTCTTTATTGACCCAGCTTACTGCAAAACTATAGCCGAGGGAGAGGGAAGCCAGGTAGAGTCCAGCAAATTTCCTGATTTGAGGAGATGCAGCTTGGGATCCAGGAAAAACAAGGTGGCTGTGATCACAAAAGGGATCCATGGAGAGTATCCCTCACATATTCAGCAGAGCACTGATTAGTATATGCATGTGAGGAAACCACTTGAGGCTGGAGAAAGAATGATATGAGAGAAGTAAAGAGAAGCATGCCTAGCACTCACACAGGGCCTGGAATAATGCCTGTTCTCACCAACCAGCCTGGGAAACTTCATAATTCATGGAGCTCTGGAAAAAATAGTCAGAAAGGTCTTATATCGATAGTGGAGAATAATTATCTTTAAACTAAATGGGTCTGGTCCTGCCACAACAAATCTTAAAAGCAAGATCCAAGTAATTTAACTGCATCCCAAAACAAACCTGAAAATTTACAGGAATATAAAAATGCACTGCACCAAGAAGGTAAAATTCAGTCTCTGGTGTCCAGAGATAATCAGACATGCAAAGAAGAGGGAAAGTAAGACTTATAAAGAGGAGGAAAACCAACCATTGACATGAGCTCAGCACTGACATAAATGCTAGAATGAGCAGATGAGAACATTAAAATGGTTACTATTACCATATTCTATACATCTGAAAAATTAAGTAGAGATATTAAAAAGACCCAAATCAAACTTCTAGATAAAAACTACAATGTATGAGTTAAAAAAGTACACTGGATAGGATTGATGATAGATTATATATTGGAGAACCTGAAAACAAAACAAGAGAAACGAGTAGCAATAGAACTCGATAATAACAATATAAACTATACAGAATGAAACACAGAGAAAAAAAATCAACAAAAATGAAAAGAGCATCAGTGGGTCATGGAACAACTTCATACGGCTTAATATACATGTAATGGAAGTCTCCACAGAAGAGGAAGTAAAGAGGAAAGAACAAAATATTTTAAAACATAATGGCCAAGGTTTTCCCAAATTTAATGAATATAAACCCACATATCAAAAAGCTCAACAAAGCCCAAGCATAAAAAAACATAAAGAAAATTACACAAAGGTACATCATAATTAAATTGCTCAAAACCAAAAAGAAGAGAAAAACTTAAAAGAAACGTGAGAAAAAGATACATTAGGTAAAGAGAAACAAAGATAAGAACAAGTGTAGTTTCTAGCTGGAAAAAATGAAAATTAAAATACAATGGAGTAACATCTTTATAAAACTAAAAGAAAAAACTGTTAACCTAGAATTCTATTCCCAGAAAAACTGTCTTTTGAAAACAAAGGTAAAATAAAGACCTCTTCAGAAATACAAAAGCTGAAATAATTCATCACCAGATGACCTACATTACAAGCAATGATAAAGTCCTTCAGGTAGAAGGAAAATAACACTAGATACAAATATGGATCTATAGAAAGAAATGAAGAATACTGAAAATTGTAACTACTGGGTAACTAAATGATATTTTTCTCACTATTTAAATATATATTAAAGATAATTGACTGCTAAAACAAAGCTGTATTGTAAGATTTATAACTTATATATAACTTATATGTAAGTAAAATGTATGACAATTACTGTAAGGCTACTCTAAGGTTTTTATACTATATGTGAAATGGCTTAATGTCAATTAAAGATGTACACTATCAATCCTAAAGCAACTACAACAATAACTAAACAAAGAGTTATAGCTAATAAGACAGCAAGGAGGTAAAGAAATTTTAAAAATATCAATCCAAAAGAAGGCAGAACACAGGGTTAATTTACAAAAGTCAATCACTTACATACTAACAATGAACAACTGGAATTTGAAATTAAAAACATAATTCCATTTACACTAGCACCAAAAAAAATGAGAAATACTTAGGTATAAACCTAACAAAGTATGTACAAGATCTATATGACGAAGCTTCCAAACTCTGATGAAAGAAATCAACAAAAATCTAAATAAACGAAGAGATATTCTATGTTCACGGATAGGGAGACTCAATACTGTCAAGATATTGGTTCTTCCCAACTCAATCTATAGCTTCCATGTAATTCCAGTCAAAATCCCAAGAAGTTACACTATGGGTATGGACAAACTAATTCTAAAGTGTACATGGAAAAGCAAAAAAGAAAAAAAAAAACTAATAGTTAACACAATATTGAAAAGAAAAACAAAGTTGGAGGACTGACACCAACTTTGAGACTTATTATAGAGCTATAGTAATCTAGACAATGTGGTATCAGTGAAAGAATAGATAACTAGATCCATGGAATAGACCACAGAACCCAGAAATAGACTCACATAAAGATGGTTACATCTCTCTCCATAACAATCAGTTTAAAATACAAAAAAACTACTTCTTCAATAAATAAAAAAACATTTAATGAAAACCTACCATATGTAAGTCAGTGGACTAGGCACTCAAAGGGGATACAATTAGACAACATAGGTTAGATATTTTTCAGATTACAAGGGACAAGTTAATACCGATGATCATGAAATATAATGTCAGGCAGTTTACCTTGGTAGAGTATGAAAATGCTCAGAGAATGATGAAAAAGGAACACAAATTTCATATCATGGAGAGCCCTTGCCAGAAAGCTTAAAAATAATGGCAAGGTTAATATGTCAGAATTTCAAACAATAAAGAAGAATCCAAACACAAGTTCTTAAAGTCAAATTCTTTCATAACCTTCTTTAATAAATTTTAATATATTAAATCTCAATGAAATGACATGAGATTAGAGAAGAGCTCATTTTAAACAGTAGATTCCAAGACACATTTACTCATAGTATGTCTTCTGTATGAAAATTACAGAAACACACAGTCCTAGTATCATCTAATTGAAATATTTCTCCTGAGTTTATAGACTTCAGTAGATTATTATAAAATTTATCAACTTTGGCACTCTCCCCTCAAGGGCCAGGAATCTTTGGCTGTTATGCCTCAAATGGAATAAGACTCCTGGAGAAATTCTTTTGCTACCACAACTATTTAAGTGCGGTTCTAAGTGGTGAGTCCCAATGAGTTGGTGAGTTGCCAAATTCCTCTGGTTTGATCCCATCTGAATGAACCCAAAATATAGCAAAATAGCACCTTCTATTTCCTGGCTATATTTGATTGTCCAATATTCCTCCAAAAGCATGCTTACTTTTATCTTTAAGAAACTGTCAGCCTATGGCTCTTAAACTAATATATGTTAGGTACAAAAGGCACAAGGAACCTCTATTCTACTCTCTATCACTGCTACTCTCTTGCACTTTCACCTTACTGAAAAAAATTATAAAGAAATCCCTAAGAGTGTTTACAGCTTTTACATATCTAACCACAGTTACAGAACAAATTATATGAACTTGAAAGTCCCTTGGCAATTAAGGGTTCCATAAGGAGGAAAGTACATAATGCCTCTTTCTAGTTGCACTTCAGTCTACAATCTAAACCAAAGTTCTTTCTCCTGAGCCCTCTTGTCATTAGAGAAGCAAAATTTTTTCTGTCTACTTTCTCAAAGTCCTTCCATCCACTTCAAGCTTAAGTACATTCCAGTCAGCCAACATCTATGCAATCTGAGAGGCCCTCAACTGAAATTCTCCCTGAATCACCTCTTCTGAAGCTTCCAAAGTTTCTTTTATTGCTTCTGGCCTTTGCTAATTCAAGCTCTGCTTTTGTTTCTAATTCATTCCTTCTCCCTATTCTATTGGGTTCAACAATGTAGTTTTGCTTCCTTTTAACAGAACAATCTTGGGCCCCTTGATATTGAACATAAGATTACTTCTACCTGTACTTCAAACAGGTTCATATAATTTCACATAGCAGCTATTTGTCACACAGTTCAATGAGTTTTAGAATACAAAATATCTCAAACTTCTCAAAAATATAAATATAACATTCTTTACAGAGTATATTCTAGATTTATATCCTAGTGTTTAGCTAAATCAAAAGCAGGGGCCAAACCAAAAGACACTCCAGATGTCTTCTTTGAATGAGTTCAACTTGTACAAAGATTTTTGGACAAGATACACAGCAGCTAAGCACAGATGAAAGCCATAAAGAAAAGGGAAATGCATGAATCACAGTCATGGTATAAATAACTTTCAGGAATTCATTTCCCGACAACTCACTCCATTCATATTTTAATGCTGAGTTTAAATGAATACTACTGAATAAAAGAGGCTCAGAATAGCTAATTATAAAATATCTATTTTAAATTATTATTTATACATATGCTACACATTTCCCTATGATCAACAGGTTTTTATAATAATTTATTGAATTACTACATATAATAGGCACTTTAGATTATGTAATTAAATAATCACAATAATCTTAAAATATTATTGTTACTATTCCCACAGTACAGAGAAAAAAACAGTCCCCAGAAGCTTTACTTACTTGCCCCACTTACCCTGCCAGTAGGTGGCAGAACAAGATATTCCAACTCAAATCTGTCTGGCTCCAAAACCTGTGCTCTCTCCATTGAAGTATTTGTTACTTGTCTGTGCTTTGAAAAAATTCCTGACACATGGAGACTGGGTTAGCATTGTGGAAAAACACTTGGGAACCTAGGCTCTGGCTGATGTGTGACCTTGGCCAAATTATATTCCTTTGGTTGGCCTTAGCTAACATCTAAAGGCTCTTCCAGTGCCGATGTTTTACCATATTATGATTCTATGGATTACAGACACTGCAAAATATGTGGAATAGGGGGAAAGGATGACAGAGGGTTAAATGGGCAGTAGAAATAATATAGCCAAACAAGTCTGAGACTGAGGAAGATGGTCAGATAGAAATAAAAAGAAAATGGCTTTGTGGTTTTATATTCCCAATATAAGTAAAAAGACTTTATATAATATGTACAAAGTTAAACAAGATTCTGTCACCAAAAAATTTTATCAAATAAACTGAGCTGTTTGAATTTAACATCAACTTAAGTTTAATTTTTTTGAAATAAAATGCAAAATACATAGATATAAGAAATCATCTGATAAATCCAAATACAGACGTGCTTTGGGTTTTGTGTTTTTCTCACAAGGTTCTCAAGTCTATGTGGAGTTCCCATTATATAAACGAACGTATGGGTTGGCACTGCCAGGTATAGGGCAAAAGAGTTGATGGAGTTTCCAGAAAGAGGGGCAGAGAAGAACTTGTATCTAAAAAAGCTCTACTCATCAACAAAAACAATGCTCTACTAGAAAAGACAATGACTGTGGGTTTTTCTTTTGTTTTGCTTTCAAAGTTCAGACCAGCAAAGTCAGTCTGTACATAGTAGAATGATTTAAAACCTTCATAATACATGGCTTCTCCTTATTCAGCCAAGATTCTTCAATCAGATTTTCTGGTTCTTCCTTAATTTTCTAAAATGATGACAACCAAGTACCTCTTTGCTCAGCTGCCATCACTAAAAGCAAACAAGCTCCATGGGAAGACGTCACAGGCCAGAAGTGAAAGGACACCAAAACTAGCTGGGGCTGGATAGACAATGAATGGCCAAGAGCTTTCTGGGCCTTGGGAGAACTAATAACTTGATATATTCAGAGACAAGAAGGGGTCAAATTTCTAGGCTTGTGAAAGAGCACAGAGGATTTGTGGAAAGAGGGGGAGAGAGAGGGAGAGGGAGAAGGAGAGAGAGAGGGAGAGGGAGAGGGAGAGAAAAGATAAGCAGCCTAGCAAAAGAACCTAAGACAAACTAAATCTTCCACAGGATGTTTGCAGACAAAAAGGCTAAGGAATGTTAGGTGGGGGGGGGGGACCTCCCCAAAAAGGAAGGGAGCAAGAAAAAATTAAAGTCATCAGTTCTGACATTTGCCAAAAGAAGAGAGTAAGAACACTATTCAAACTGCTTATAAACCCAGTAAAAATGACCGTTGGTCTTGATAGAGTCCGCACACCCTAACAACACCCTACCGCCAAGGCCACACCACCCCTGTGCTTCCACTGAAGACTGCAGCTGCTTCTCAAAGCCCCTGAAAACAACAGAAGAATACAGTGACAGCTGCAAAAAAGGGGCTTAGGCGAGGACTTGGCATAAATAGAAGTATAGCCAAAAGGCACAAATATGAAGGAAGAGAGACAATTTTCCTGTGTGGTTTGTGTGTGTGGTATGGAGGGGAGCTCAAAATAAGAGCTAGCCAATGTTCTGGCCTTGATTGCCTGAAGGATTTGGCAGGCTCTGCCTTTCTCATGGCAGGCGGGCCAGGAAATGAAGCTTTCAGCTGTCTGCTTCAATGTTTTCCTCAGTGTCACCATTTTCATGTTCAGTCGTTTGCATTTTCTTCTTCTTTGGGGATTAGCACATAAGTGTGGACAAAATCCATTTTGGTTATTCAAGACTGTGTCATTTCCTCTCACACCATATTTGTCAACTAGGGACCTCAAGAACATGAAATTCTGACAAGAGTACAAAACAAACTGTAGAATTAGATGAGCTGCAAGGGACCTTAGAGAACATCTACTCCAGCCTCCTTTTACAGATAGGGGAAATAATAGTAGCTAAGAGAAGTAAGCTGATTTGCTGAAATCACACTAATATTTAGAGAGTAGCAAAATCAGGGCAAGTGGCTAGTTCTCTCATTCCCATCTAGCCAGTACCCAGTTATATTGTTATGTCAAAATAAGATTATCTAACAAAGAGTACTAGAACACATTAAATATCAAAAGACAAAGATTTAAAACAAACTAAATAATAACATTAATGTAACACCAAAACATGAGAAAACGTAATTTTTCAGAGTTGTCACAGGATGTTTGTCTACCTATGTTTATATAGAGCACTAACTGTATATAAGGCATTTTGCTAGGTGCAATGAATATAAATGCATATGATGAAAAAGCTGGTCTCTCTCATGAGGGAATTTATTGTCTCACTTTATCTCTATGTTTCTTCTCAGAGAAAGAGCAAGGTCTAGAGCAGCAGTTCTCAAAACTTTTGGTCTTGGGACCCATTTATATTCTTAAAAACTATTAAGTACTCAGAGCTTTTACTTATGAGGGATATGTTTACCATATTAGAAATTAAAACTGATGAATCTTTAATTTGTTAATTCATTTAAAAGTAAACTAATTAATCTATAACATCTTAATAAAAATGTGTTTATGAAAATAACTATATTTTCTAAAACAAAAAAAAAATTAGTGAGAAAAGTGGCATTCTTTTACATCCTTGCAAATTCATTTAATGTGTGGCTTAATAGAAGAGAGGTGGAATCTGTTAACTGGTTCTTCATTCAAGGTGTTATAATAACATATTTCACATGTCCTCTAGAAAACTCCATGGTACACTCATGAAAATGAGATTATAAAAGGCAAATAATGTTTTGATATCAAGGTGAAAATAGTTTGACATTGAAGTCGCAGACCACATCTTAAGAACCACTGGTCTGAAACAATAAAAGTAATGTTCAAAACTGGTTAAATTAAAAGGATGAATTCAACTCACTTTACTTGAGGTTTTACCTTAGGGAAATCTTGTAGTAACGTATATCATTACTTAGCCCACTAATTCTAAGAGTGGACTTGTTTTCTTGTAACTGAGACAATCCAGGTTGCATGAATGGGTTCACTCTATCTTTGTGAAGGAGCTTGCGCTGGGTGGGTTTATTCCTATTGTCCTTGAGTAATTGTTAGTAGAGCCCCTACATTCTCACAAGTATCCTAATTTGGATGATAAATCATATGGTCACCCTGACAATGTTTTGCAAAAGTAGTGCTATCGTTCTGCTTCTTCCTGCTGTGGGGATAGGTCTGAAAAAAGCCATGCTCTGTTTGGTTTACCAATCTCTTCTTCTAAAAGACAGCCAATTGTGGGAGAAAATTCCTCCTGATCTCTTGGTTTCTGTGTCTTATTTTGCTTCTAAACTGTTAACAACAATTCTTGACAGTTATATATGACAACACGTGTTGCTTGTTTTCTTGCTATGTACCCAGTTTGGAGTTTGAACTATATAAGATGTCACTCTGCCCAACTGTTTCAAATTGGTTGGAATATAACCTATAGATTGAGAGCTATAAATTAACCAGACTGGATTAACCACTGGGCTAATAAGACAGGAGGCAAAACCAAAGCACACAGATTCACTCAATCACCAGAAATTGAGGAATGAATCTCAGCAGCACAATAGACTTCTTTGAAAACATACTAAATCTACCAGGCCTAACCCTGTGAGCATGGCAGGGGCCATGAAGAAGACTGGAGAAGTACTGTAAATTCTGATTAGTGAACCTTAAAACTGACATGAATTTGGCTTTTCATCCCCAAGTGGCAAAGAAACCTCAGCAGTTATCCAGTGCTTTTAGAGAGTAGGGTAAAATTATAAGAACATTTTTTATGAGTTGTGGCTGGCAAGCCTTAGCTTGTTAAAACTCTTCAAAAACCAATGCCTTGGTGGAGGTAACATTTACTATTTACTGTAGCTCTGGTTGTTAGGGGTTATTGCTAAGGTCCCAGCTTTCCATGACATCAGCAGCATTCCAGGGGAAGTGTGTGTCAGTGACTTTCAGTAATGACTCCCTTTTCCAAATGTTCAAAGCTTCTGCCAAGCTGCCCTACACCTGCACACCAGCTGAGTTAGAGGAAAAGGAAAAGCAAGATGGATTAAGTGGGATTTTTGTCTGGGTTCCTTAATGAGACTAAAGGCTTTCTTCTTTCAGTGTTTGGTCTTGTGTAATAAATTGATGCCAATCTTTTTAGGAGTGACATGACTCATCCTTAACTTTACATAAACCAGTCCTGTCATGACCTCTCACTGTCAGATACTGGACTAGCCTTTCGAGAGTTTTCTTCTGCGGGAAAAGTTTAGGGCTTAGTGAGAATGATGAGCATGGCATGCTAACTCTCTGGGAGGGTTTCCTAGGGAGGCATTTTCTGCTCCCCAAATTAGCAGGAAACAGAAACAGTGAAGAGACATTACTGCGTAGCTGCTTTAAGGATCACCTGGCTTTTGACATTTCAAACCACATGCACATTCCCAATGCAGCAGCAGACCCCATTCCAGAGTCTGTCCTCACCAAAATGGGGATCTAGTAAACCTAATCCGAGGGTACCTACTGCCCACTCAAGATGCTTGTGACTGGTAGTGGGGCTAATACTAACTGTGTGCTTATATAAGACAAAGGTTCTTCCTAAAGTTTCAAAGTATTTTATCAACCTGAAATTCATCAATATTCTCAACACTCTGAGAAGTGGGAAAAGTCAAATAGTAGGGTTAAAGAGAATTAAGTCCTTTGCCAAGAGTGGGACAGAAGTCCTAGCATCTCCCCCACACCAGTCCCCCAACACACACATACATTTACCCCTAAGGTAACTGACCCCTTTCAGGGCTTGTTCTGTTCTGCTAAGCTACACTAACCCAATCAAAGAGCTGTGAAAAACAAGCATAGTTGTTAATGAGGCAAAGCTTGAAGCTGTCAAAGGAAAACAAGAACAATTTTATGTAAAGACACAGAGTAATGTCCTCTTAAGGGTTTTGATGATAATGATTTATGCACCAATATCTGAAGGACACACGGCAAAAGATTAAATCTGTACCTCAGTTTTCTCATCTATAAAATCTTTAAAAAATACAATTTAGAATATCTCCAAGAGATGTTTAGAAACTTTCATAATATTTTGAACTGCACACAGATCTCTTAAGTGTACTAGAGTGCTTCTGTTTTACTTGTATATTGCACAGTTCTAGAGGAAATTCCTTTAATTACTGATGTATTTGTCCTCGGGTAATAGGAATAAATTCATATGCCTTCAAGTGATTTTTTAAAAAATAAAAAGCCTCTATAATTACAAAAAAATAGTCATCTTCATCTTGCAGAAAAAAGAAATTTTTTTTAAGTGGTAGGAGTGGCATCCTCTGTGGTTTACGACAGCCACAGATAACATACTAACAAACGGTTGTGTTTTCCAATTTCTCTTAGGCTTCACCAAAAAGATTCAAACATGAACAAATACTAAAGGAATTGTTCTCGTTCAACCACAGATTGCCTATGAGATCGGAAAACACAATTCCTGGGTTCCAGTTCTGAATGAAACTATAAAAATCTGTCCAATGTAACCTCACATTGAGTCCCAAGCCTTGGTTTCCTTGAATAATTTTTAAAGGGGGAATTTTACAATTATGGCTTGTAAGCAAGAGACTGAGCTATTACTAATTTAAAAACAAGTCTTTCCATAAACTTTCTGATACATAGAATTAACAAAGATATCCCTGAGACTAAATTCCACAAATCATTTCATAAATAGATAGATAGAGGAGAGAGGAGCTTTTATCCAACATGCTTAAATCCTTAGAATAGAGAATTTTTTTAAAGGTTTCTTTTCTTCCTGAAGATAAAAGGTTTAATGAGCTACTAATCCCCTCAGTGAAGTTCCTTTGGTAATTGCCCTATTCTAAGCCACACTAATTTTGCTAGGAGCCTTTGCTGTTAAAAGATGTTGTTTTATTATGTTAAAATACACACAAAAGCAATGTAACAAAACTGCAAAATATGCTTCTGATTTTGTTATGCTACCAACCTATACTTATCCAGAAATTTTAACTGCCAAGTGTCTTTTATCTAATGCAGACTTCATCTTTCACCACCCACCATTCACCACATGAAGAAACAACGTCACTGGGAGTGGAAAACTCTGTGGGAATAAAAACCTGAGCCCTGGAAAAAAATACTAATGGGAATCTGCCTCCAGCATTGCAGATTTTCGAGTTTGCCCTGGCCTCTTGGGTCTGGAAGCTAGACTTTTGTGCCCGGAATATGGCTGGACGAGGAAGGCAGTCTCAAATCACACCCTGAGGGCCAGGGAACAGAACACACAGTCTACAGTCCTCTAAAGAGGTTTGAGGGCCTGCGCTACAGAAGATCCTTTCTCACTGGCCCTTGGTGATGTCATGCCCATGTCTCCAGGGCCCAGGAAATGCACCATGACTAATGGAGTGCCTCATTTTTGTGTATGTGAATACACATTCCATCTCAAAGGAGCAGCAACAGGCAGAGTTTCAAGGCAACGAAGGCCTAGTTAAAGAATGCCAGTCAACCCTGCACAGAGGGCCTTCAGTAGTCCTGAAATAGACTGCTCTTGTTCACCTCCTCAGAAACCCTTCTGCAAATGACTGTACGCCTGTGACCTGTAGCTCTGCAGAACAGTAACCCTAAAACTGTTGTTGTTGTTGTTGTTGTTGTTGTTTTTAATTACTCTAAGGAAAGAAAAGTTGCCACTGTCATAAAATAGACATCCTTCCCTATTTCTAATGTATTAAGGCAGGCAGGAGTCAGCTTATATTTTCTGTAAAGGACAAGATAACACAAATTTTAGGCTTGGCAGGTCATATGGTCTGTGTTGAAACTCCTCATTTCTGCCCTTGTAGTACAAAAACAGTCATAGACAATACCTAGGTGAATAATCATGGCTCTGTGCAATAAGCCAGCAGACTGGCTTTGGCCCATAGGCCATAGTTTGACGGCTTCTGTATTAAAAGGTGGACTACCACTTCTTTTGCCACATACCTGAGCCAAAGCATGCTCAAATAAGAATGAAGTTATAGGAAAGGATGTGAAGGAGTTTCCACAATATAACTTTGATGATCATCCCATGAAGAATATAAAGATAGTTTTCAGAGAGTCAGTCCGGCTCATAGTTTCAGAAGGTAAGTTCTAAATCAAATGCCTAGATACAATTCTGACTCTGCCACCTCTGAATTCAAGGCCTTTTATACAAGTTATTTTATTCCTCTGAGCACTGGCTTCTTCATCTGCAAAAAGAAGTTCCTTATTGTTCTTATTCAATAGGATTAATGATTCTTCAATGAGATAATAAATAAAGCTTAGTATCGTGCCTAGGACACTATTGCTCAGTAACTATCTGCCACTATTACTAGATTTCTTTTTTAAACGACCATAATTACTACCCCTGGCGATAGTACCCCCAAGTAAAGAGAGACAAATTACCACAAATGCTAGTACACTGTAAACTTCTTTCCAATTCTATTAATTTTACTAATAGTGATAGTATCATTTTTAGTAGCTGCATAAAATCCCACATGGAATACACTAAAATTGAACCAAATTTCTATTGCTCAACATTTGTTTACTGTCTTTTGTCATTATAAACAACAGTATAACGAACATCCTGAAACACCTACTTTTGAACACTTGTTTAGTTTTCTTTGTTGGGGCAAAAAGGTATGCACACTTAAAAAAAATTGTCATTATTCTGCCAACTGACTCTCCAAGTGGCTTTTACCAATTTTCCATACTGGCCCTAAGAGAGAAAATCTGTTTCCTAATATTCCTGACAATATGACAACTACTTTGTTTAAACACCAGAAAAACAAAGACCCAGATAGGTGAAATGACTTGCTCAATTTTAATGAAAATGCTTAATGTATAATTATTAATATTAATAATCCCATTTTATGGTTGATAAAGTTGGACCCCAGAAGTTTACTTAAGATAGGCAAAGTTCTCCAGATAACACAAAGGATATAGAGGAACATAAACTAGAAATAAAACTGCATCCTATTATTGGGCCATGCAAGACTTACCATAGCAGGCAGAATTTAATTTTCAAATGGCAGAGAAGTATACTGCCTTCTTAGGAACTAAATTAACTTTTCTTTCTTTTGCCAAACAGCAAATCCCAACAGAGCCCTTTTATTTGTGTGTGTGTGAAACTAAATAAGCCCATAAACCAAATATCCTCTTCTCAGAGGAAAAACCTGAAATCCCTTAGCTTTTGACAAAAAAGTCACATATCTAAGCATTTGTTAAGATTTAGTTCATTCACTTTCTCCTATTATCTTGCTTTATTTTCTTCTTAACACTTAGCACAATTTAAAATATATTACTTTTTTGTTTGTATCAATTAAAGTTCCATGAGGGCAGGGATTTAGTCTTGTTTACTGTCTTTTCAGTACCTAGAACAGTTCCTGGCACGTAGCAAGTGATTTATAAATATTTATTGAATGGATGGATCCTCCCAGATGCTATCTGTATATTTCCACACCTTTACAACATCCAACACAGGCAGGCCTTAGCATGTTTACATATTAATCAGAGTTGTCATTCCCTATCTACAACACTGCAAAACAAACTAGCTTCCTAATGGAGAAGAGCAGCCCGTCTCTCACCAGCAGAGTACCTAGCCAGTTATAGCCAAATCAAATTCCCACTGTCAGATGAACCTTGCCACATGCCAGTACATGCTCTCATGCCAAGATCTCCCACCTCACCCCTTCACCTAGGAGATTCTGCCCCTGTCAATATTTGCACTGGTTTTGCTTTATGTATTTTGTTGCTTTGTCTATATCCAAAACCCCTAGGTGGGTCAGTATTAAGATTTAGGTTCTAATTCAAAGACACCACCTGTCCACTGTTTTATTTAAAGATACAATGACCAGAGTCATTAGTTTACTACTGAACATCCGTTCTGTCCCAGATGACTGATCTAGTTCTATGTGGATACCAATAAGGTATCTACTAGCCATATATCGTTATTTAAATTTAAACTAATTTTTAAAACTCTTTTCCTCAGTTGCACTAGCCACATTTCAAGTGCTCAATAATTGCCACGTGTGACTGGTGGCCACTGTATTGGATAGCACAGATATAACATATTTTTATATGGGATCTAGTTAGCCCTGGTAATCCCATTCTCCTTGCCTGAAACTGATTTTAAAATGGGCATGTAACAGAATTCTGGTCAATAAAATACATGAAAAAGTCTGTCAAATGGTTTTTAGAAAAGGTTTCCTTATTCCAAAAAAGTTATCCAAGAGATGGTCTCTCTTCTATCTTTAGATAACATTAGTTTAGAAGGTGCTGGAAATGCTGCAGCCATCTTGTGAGCACAGGGGGATCCAGTCTAAGGGCAAAGCTTACCCACTAAAGATTGCAGAGTAGGGCAATGAAAGGAATATGACTCCTTAATCAAATCACTGAGTTACTTCATTGTTCCAAATCTATATCCTTATTATGTGAGATAAGATTATGAATGTCTTTATATTAAATCATTTGGAATTGAAATTTTGTAACTTTTAGACAGATGTAATCTGATAATAGAGCTTTATTTGTATTTTTGTATTACTCTCTAATAAAAAGGTTTTAACCAGTCAATGCACTAGAAAACCTACAAGAACTCTCTACCTCCATATAGGTCTCAAGTTTGGCTATGACTTGCCAAAGAATTTTGTCTCTCATAGATCTGAGCATCTTAGTTTCTTTCTCTCTGTGTTTATGCCACTCTATCTGTGGTAATTTGTTAAAGGTAAAGTTGCCTTCCTCGAACAAATTACCCAACTTGTACTGGTGATGCCAGAACTCAACTGTTACTCTAGGTCCAGTTTTTCTTCTACCAGAAACTTCTACATATTACTTCCTTTTCCATATTGCTTTCTCAAAGATAGGAAAATCTCACTTAAATATCTTTGTTGTGTTATAAGGAAAAATACCTGATTACCATATGAGATCTTTTTATAATGATTAACAGCACAGGCTCTAGAGCCAGATGGACTGGTTTTAACTCCTGGCTCTGCTGTTAAGTGTATGACTTTGGGCATATTATCCAGCCATTCTGTGCTACAGTTTCATCTTCTATAAAAAGGCACTAACAATGTTAACAATATTATCTATCTAATTGGTCTATTATGAGCATTTAATTAGCAAATATTTGTAGAGAACATAAAGCATGCCTAGTACAGAGTAAGCAGTATGTATGTGTTTGTTACAATAAACTTTTTAAAATATGGCTGATCTATCCGAAGCCTGTTATGTGTGAACCTGCCCACAACAAACAAAATATTGAAGACTATTGGGTAACAAAAAATTTAACTCTAAATTAAATCTGAAACTCAGAATGTTTAATTTTGATTTTTAACTAACACAGTTTAGATCTTATTTTAGAATTTTCTTCATGTTTGGACAAGTTACAATAGGTCAGCCAATTTACAGTTAGAAGTATTTCATTTATACCATAAAACCAACATTTATACCATAAAACCATTTTTTATAAATAATACAAGAGCAGGATTTTTAAAAACATGGACTATCCAAAAGTTATTCATTAACTGGCTCATGAAATGGCCCTTGAGATCTCATATTTAGAATCCTCAATCATGCTTAAGGTAACTATAGGCTCTGCCAAAAATTTCCCCCAACTGGCAAGAAAGTAACTAAATGTGAGGATGTTCTCCTCATAATATAGTCTCATGTGTATGCTTGTAAGTATTACTTGCTTGGCTTGATTTTCATCTTAATGGAATGCGGCCACTCCCAAAGCATTAAAACCATTCACTGAGATTTAGACACACTGCATTTTGGATGAGTGAGAAAGACTCTAGCAAGAGACGGGAATTAGGATCTTTAATTGAATCAATGAAACACTGACAGGCAATGCAAGCTTCTAATAATAAGAAATAAGAATGAAAATGTAACCTCCATGAGAGCAGCCCCTATGTGCTCTACCCTGTTCCCCAGTATAACCCTAAACTTAACACAACCCTGACACACTGGTAGGTGTGCAGTACTTGTTGAATGAACAATAGATTGACAAAAAGAGAAGCCCGGGGCTAAATGTGCATGAACAAAGCAACATGGAATGGTGCTATACTCTTTGGTACATCTGGTAATATTAGAAATGTGGGTGTCTTTATTTGCAAAAGTCAGTGATATAAGTAGGATCAATTACATGTCCTTTTTCAGCCTGAAATGAAGTCTGACAGAAACTCAAAATGAAGGTACCTCCTTAAAAGAGTTAAATTTCTTTTCCTTCATTAATTAAAGTACCATTAAAGTGAAAAATAGGTGTTAGAGCACACAAGCATTCCATTACACCCGAACATCATATGCTGAATGGTTTTATTCATCTTAAATTTAACCATGTCTGAGCTGAAAGAGAAGATGGAGAAGGTAATTTGGCAATTTCTTTATTTAGATCAATCACAAATATGCAAAATCTATTTTAAGTAGATATGCATTACTTAAAATCATCTTCATCAAAATTTAAAATTTGAGTCCTGAAAAAGACCCTATTAAGAAGATGAAAGTTATAGCCTGGAAGAAAATGTCTGTAAATCATAGAATCAACACCATGCTTACATCCAGACTATGAACAGAACTCTTGAATCTCAACATTTAAAAAATAATCCCATTAGAAAATGAACAAAAAAATACACACAGACATTCCACCAAAGAAGAGACACAGACGGCAAGTAACTAAACACATGAAAAGTTATTCAATAACACTAGTCATTAGAAAAATGTAAATTAAAACCACAATATGTTACTACATATCTATCAAAATAGCTATAATAAAAATTGTAACACCAAACACTGAAAGAGATATGAAGAAACTAGATGACTCATACATTGCTGAGAATGTAAAATACAATAAGCCATTCTGGAAAAAGTTTGACAGTTCCTTTTAAAACTAAAAATGGATTTACTACACAACTCAAGATTGTATTCTTAGGCATATCCCAGAGAAATGAAAACTTGTTTTCATTTAGAAACTTGTACTAAATATTCATAGCAATTTAGTTATAATAGCCCCAAACTGGAAACTGTCCAAATAGACTTAAAAAGATGAATGGTTAAAAGAAATTATGGTACATCAGAGTAATACTCAGCAATAAAAAGGAATGAATTATACATCCATGCAATAATTTGGATGAACCCTAAAGAAATTATGCTGAGTGAAAAAAGTAAATCTCAAAAAATACATATTTCACTATTCCATTTATATAACACTAGTGAAATAACATAATTATAGAGATGGAGAACAGATTCGTGGTTGCCAGATGTTAGGTAATGGGAAATGGTGTGGGTGTGGCTACAGAGAATCATGTGGTAATAGTACCATTAAGTATGTCGGTGGTTACACAAAGCTACACGTGTGACTAAACTGCATAGAGTTAAACACACACACACAAATGAGTGCATATCACTGGTAAAAACTGAGTAAGTTCTATATATTATACCAGTGTCAGTTTCCTGGTTTTGATATCATACTAGAATCATGCTAGTTATTAATATTAGGGGAGACTAGGTGAAGGGCACGTGAATATTTCTTTGTACCTTCTTCTGAATCTATAATTATTTCAAAATGAAAAGTTACCAAAAAAACCCAAATTATATTAAAATAAATTATTCAGATTTAAGAGTGTTCTATCCTTTGAAAGTAATCTATGTGATTTTAAGTCCCTAGATTTCATTTTTTTAAAAAAGTATATATAACTTTTCCTCCACTGGAAATTTGTTTCTAAATAATAAAATATTTTCCTCCATTCTCAAACTTCAAAAAATAGCTTAGTAAATATCCTCTGGCTTCCAATCAGAGTAATCTTTGAGCTGAAATACACAGAAAAATAAAATTTTAGATATAACCTGAAACCAGTATGTGCTTGCCTTACATAGAAAGCAGCAGGACTCTGCATCTCCAAGCTGGAAAAAAACTTAGAGGTCTTCCGCTTCAAATTCCCATCAACATAAAAATCCTTTCTATAATCTCTCTGACTAATTCAACCTTGGTTTGAACACACACAGTGAGAGTGCTAAACACTAATAATATTCTACCTGCCCACCACATTCACTTTTGACAAAAGCATCCTTCCTTCTTCTGTAAACTGATTTTCTCAACTGTGGTTCTACCAAGAGCCAATTTTCCCCATACCCTGGTTCAAGACAGAGACTTGAACCAAAGTAAATGTACTACCCCTTGGCCTTGGTTGGTTTGCCCAAAGTTGGATATATGGTATCCAAATCTTTTCCCAAGATTTTTCTTGCTAAATGTGATAGCGAAATAGTTTCTCTGTGATGTTGTGAGATATAAACTCAGGCATTCATAGTGACCATGTTTCACATGATGTACATGAGAGGGAGTGTGCAGAGAGAGAAAATGAAGTTGATACTCAGAGAGAAACAGATGAGAAAAAGAGACAGTGGGTCAGCTGCATTTGAGTCCCCAGTTCTAGTTGCTTCTGAGGCTCAGTGGGGTATCTGCCCTTCCCAGTTTGTCTAGTCAATCCTTTCTTTGTTCACATGAGCTAGTATTTTTCTAATAATTTTCTCTTTTTAACAGGGTAATGCAACTCAAATTTCTGCCACACACAACCGAAAGAATTCTAATATAAATAGGAAGTCCATAACCTCACAATGCAGCCTGTCAACAGCTCTAGAATGTTCTTGTTCATGTTGAAACACAGTAAGCCTTGCTTGACATTCCAACCATTGCCCAAAATCTATACCAAGTCTCGCCCTTTTTCTAAATATCCAAAGATGATGATATATAACCTATTGTGGGCATCCATTACTTTTTGTCTGTGCAGCACACATTTCCCTATTCTTTTAATAATAGCACCAATTCTTTGGAAGAAATTACTTCTGCCCTACTGAATGTAGCCTGGTGAGACTGAAAGTCAAGGTGCCCTGCCTTCCTTTAGCCAAAGAGTGAACATATGGCCCAAGCTAGACCCTCTGGTTTTGAATCTTAAGCAAACAATGCTGAAAGTGGCTGGAACATTATCACTCTAGCAGTGAAGCCCTGAAAAATGTAACCATCAGGTTTACCAAGACCTCTCAAGCAGCTCTGGCCCCGTTTCTAGTTTCTAGGCCTAATTCTTCCACCTTCTTTTTGACTCTGTAAGCTCCTTGATACCCTTCCAATAAGGTATGGAATTATTTAAGTTAACCAGTTAGTTAATGTACTCAAAGAATTCGAATTTAACCTCCTCCAAACGTTTTCTTTTGGGCTAATCCCAATTTATTGAACTGTATTACTTCTTGTGACTTGCTTTCCAATCTTTAATCTGATTGATCTCTCCCTAATACAGTCATTTATCAAAATCTTTCTGAACAAATAAAAGGTAGAACAGAGATAAAGATAACGTAATTTATCTTTGACCTGGACATGTTAATGCAGCAACAAAGTCCATGTCACCTGCATATAAGACTCATGGTAGATTTTGAGTTTGCAGATAACTAAAATTTTAAATCTTTTTCATATTAACTTCAATAAAACTAAATCTTTCTGGCCCTAAATTATATACTTAACTTTCAAAATCTAAGTGACATTTCAGCCTGTTGGATTTATGTAATTCATTTCGGTTTTGTCTACAAATGCTTACTATTACCAATGCTTTGATATGATTGCCACTAACTTTAGAAATAAACTAAATAGAGACTGAGTTTTATTCCCTGACAATGTTGAGACCATCCTGATCTGACAAAGGAATAAACTAAGAATAATCCTGATTATCAATCTTCACTAAAGGAATTTAAGAATTCTATATTTGGATATCTGAGTTGCATAAAGGCATCAACGAATTAAATTTGTATAAAAGAACCTCTAAGCAATTGATAAACAAATAAAGCTAGGCTTTTCCTACGGAATGAAGATACAAAATTGAACAAATGGAAGTAAAACACACACACACACACACACACACACACACACACACACACACACACATACACACACAAACAGCATATAGACCAGGCATTAAAAACCAGATCACAAAGCCTTATTTGTTAACTCTCAACCATTTGCAATTGCCATGTATGCCTTCCTGATGTCTGCAGGAATCCCCATGGAAAATGAAGTAAAGTTGCCATTGTTTCACCTTTTAAATTTTATTTTCAGGATCCCACTTTGGTTCGGAAACTTTATATCACTCAGAGATCTCAAGGCTTCAGTAAAAAAATCAATCCCCACACAAAAAAGAGTTTGGGGAAATTGATTTTAAAAAAATCATTGAATATTTTGTTTGAATTTCTGAAAACGTTTCCATTTTTTTTTTTGAATCATGGTTGTAATATAACATATGCTACATATTGAGAAGTTTGAAGAACAAGTACCACCGTGAAGCAATCAATAGAAAGGAATGATGCCTAGGATGGCAAGCTGACTACTGATGGCAAGTCCAGTCTACTCCCCAATGTTGGTTTTCACCTTGGTGAGTTTATCTTCATCCGGAATCTGAATCTCAGCCTAATCTCTTCAGCTCAGCAGGAGTGGGACCTTATATTAAGAGGAGATCCACATCAAATAAATTCACAGAGGCTGATGTACATAATCAGAACACTAATCAGAATCAGTACATAATCAGAATTTGTCTAGAGAGAAATTCAGTACTACATAGACCAAGAACTCTTGAGTCAGCCAGACTTTATGAACCTGAGAATGAATTCCAGGAGTTGAGAGTAGTTCCCAGGTGACAGTAAGAAAATGGGAACTCAGGTCTATAGCTGCAAGGGAATTAACTCTGCCAATAACAGAAATGAACTTGGAAGAAGACTCTGAGCTCCAGATGAGAATGTTGACAGCTAATACCTTGATTTCAGTCCGAATAGAGAACTCCCCCATGCTGTCCCAGATCTGACCTATGGAACTATGAGCTAATAAATAGGTGTTGTTTTAAACTGTTTAGTAACCAGCTTAGTAATTTGTTACACAGCAATAAAAAACTAATATACCTATGGACTAGTAATTCTCAAACTATAGTTTCCCAACAAGCATCAGGATCATCTAGGAACTTGTTAGTTATGCAAATTATCAGGCCACAAGAATTTGGGAGTAGGGCCCAGTAATCCCTATTTTAACAAGCTCACCAGCTAATTCTGAAGTACACTAAGTTTGAGAACCGCTGAAGTACACAGTGCTTCAGTATGTACAGGTGACCTTCACCTTGTGACTCAACCTAATCTATGCTCCAATAGTTGGTCATATTTTCTGACTGACACACTCTTGGGTCTAATACTTGTGATTTAGTTTCACAGTGGTCTTTTTTGCTTTGGGATTGCAGTCTTTAAGACGATTCTGTAAATATCACTGTAATCCAGTACTTACTGATTTCTAGTTTAACTCTAAAAAATACCTCATTTCTCTCATTAAGAGGCACCCCACTACTGTTCCCCTGTTGGGTCTACACTGCACCTAGTGTCTGACTCTGTAGGTAAAGAATAACTATTACTTAAGTCTTTACATTTTAACTGTGTGCTGCTACCCAAAATTCTCAATTCATATGACAGTTTCAGCAACAAGTGTTTGTCAAGAAGCGATTGATTTCAGTGACAAACTACATATTAACTTTTAAATAGAAGGATACCAAATCTAGCTTAAGAGTTTACATTAAAATTATTCATTGCCACTTTAGGAGTAAGGGAATATCTTATTAAGAGTTGTATATTTAATACCAAGTTTATTTCATGTGATAATAGAGATAAAGAACAGGCTCTATAAACCCTTTAAAACTTGCACTTCTGTCACATTCAATCTAAAAATTATAGAAAATTTGTTTACTGAGAAACTTTACTCTTATGATCTAATTGATTTCTCCTCATATTACCTTTTCTGAAAGTCTGTTTCTCTGGGTGAGAATCCAAGGCAGAGATAGATAAAAAGAATTTATGTTTCTCAACGACTGAAGCTTAATCTTCTAAAAAAAAACGAATCTGGGAAGAACCTATACCAACCCACATTCTAACTTATAAATACCACGACCTTTGCTAGGCTTCAACATTTCTCTTAAAAGCCATTTGGTCCCAGTGATTCTTCCCAAGCAGCAAAAAGAACTTTCACTCTGAAGATAAAGAATTTGTATAGGTTTTTCTAACTGGATCATACATTCATTTTTTAAATTCGATTCAATTAATATCTTGATCATCTACCAAGGATCCTGGGGATAAGAGGCATGGTGCTTGTGCTCAGGGATCTTACATTCCTAGAGGACACAAACTAATTAACAGGCAATTCTATCAACAGGTACTATGAGTTTGAATCAGGTTATAAAGAAAAAAAAACATAATGGTCAATTCTATTTAATTTTCTAAGAGATGATAGATTGCTGCCTCTGGGTTTTAAAGTTAAAAGCAAAATATCCTTCCTGTCACAAGGATATGAGCATAATGAAGCAGAATACTTTTTATATACAAGCATTATAGCATGTATATACATTATAATGTGCAATTGTTATTTATGCCTTATTATTATACAGTCAAGCTAACTTTGGAAAATGGGCCCCTATCTTTTCCATTCACATAACTCAGGGTCACTGTTCACGGAATAAGTCCAACATTCATTCAACTGAAATTTAATGAGTACTCTCTGTGTCTCAGCACTATGCTGGGCCCTGGGGAAATACAAATGGAGGGCATAGTTGTGTCCCCACGAAATTTACAGTCTAATAGGAGAAACAGCTATGTAAACAAATTTTTAGAATAGTGTGTGAATAGTGCTTTAAGAGTACATAATACTAGCAGAGACCAGGGAGTGAACAGACCTTCTTAGTGGAGGAAACCAGGTGGGTCCTTGACATAAGACTACGTTCATAGGTGTAGCAGTTGAGGGAATACACAAACCAGTAAGACAAAGCCCTACTCTGATTTCAGTGGTGGATGGAGGGAAGAAAAAAAAAGGAAAAATATAACGGGGCAGACTGAGATATGATATGAGTACTTTTAAGGAAGTGGAAAGTCCTCAGCCAAAGCAGAGCACGGGAGGACTTTCATTTCACGAAGGCTTCACAAAGGAGGCGGTGTTTGAGGTGGCTCGCTGGCTTACACTCTGGAAGCTTCTATTTACACCAGCAGACATAAACAATTTCATCCCTGAAGAGGTGCTTTTAGATTTCCCCTTACTTACTTCAACGTTTTTACAAAGAAACAGCCATAAGCAAATATATTTTCTGCAGAAAGAATCCACCCAAACACCTTGACATTCTCCTTCCACATAGTTCACACATGGTATCTTTTATGTCTGGGAAAGTAGACCAGGAAATGGTTCAAATACCCAAGGGCCTCAAAACATATACATTGGAAAGTATACCTAATTTCCAAAAAAGGTCAAATTGCAGAAGAATCCATTTTGATTGGAAAACAAGCTGTGCACTTCTGGGTCTGGACCAGATGCAGCAGTTTAGGCCTGAAGGAAGCGAAAAGCAAGTCCTTGCACAGCCTCTTCTTCAGTCCAGCAGCAATCTCGTACGAATCAGAGGTTTCACAATATAAGACCCATGGGGTGGGGGGTGGAGGTGGGGGGGTTGATATAGTTTTATGTAGTTGTTCAAAAGAGAACACTTCTGACTGCTGCTTCTAATCTTTGCTGACAGTGATTTAGGACTAGAAGACTTTAATATAGAATAATCTATAAAGAAGGAAAGTAATTTTTGGAGCTGCTGAGTGCAAGATTTTTTTTTGACATATAGAAGAACTAAATGCCTCCTCCAGAAAAATAATACGAAAAACAATAGAACCAATGTAATGAAAGTGATCAGAAAATTAGGCCAAACAAATTAAAGCTAAGTATGAATATTTAAAAACTGATAGAAGAGGATTTTTTGTGGGGGAGGTACTATGGAGAAGGAAAAAAACAACAACAACATTATCATCAACCTAAAGAAACTGCACGGCTATAAGACAAAGATATAATTCAATCTCCAGTTCATTATAATTATTGCAGCCAAGTGATTCATGTCAGATCCAGCAGCAGAGAAGTCATAGGAAAACACCAGTCTGAACTAGAGCTTTCACCAACATAAATACTTACAGTCATGAAGATCAGATATGGGGACATCTTGCTTTGACTTCACAAGTATCATTTTAGTAACAACTTTATAGACACTGTTTTATCTGACCTATGGGACATTTGTGCCTCATTTTATTTATTACACTTCTAAATTACATGACCAGAATGGGCATTGATGAAACTACAGTTCTAAGAACAGAGCCTACCCTGAAATTTCATGGCAGATTATATAATATTTAAGACCAATTGTCTGATCACCAAAAAAAAAAAAGATTTACCTTTAAAATAACACATCTCTTACATATCTAAATGGCTACAATAGCTCCAAGAATGAGGCAATGGTGTCTTTTCCCAGGTATATCCAATTCTCCTGGCAATCAAATTGACCAAAGTCAAATTGCACAGATTATCCCTACAAACCTGGGTATGTACGCGTTAACCCAAGTGCTCTGCCACCGCTCACATTATGCTCAGCTTACATGCACTATAATTTGTACTCATGAAGCCCCAGTTCTCAGAATTATCAGACTAAATTCACATTTGGAGGAACACAGGGCTCTGAGAATTACACAGCCAGCTACTTAAAAATGCCTGCATGTGCTTTTTCCATTGCATCTTTCTTCCAGTTCTCATGGAAACAAGCACTGCCATAACCTCTTGATGAGCCAGCAGAACCCAGTCATCTGGCAACCACGGCTAGTCTCTGGCATTTGAGAAGAACATCAACTAAAGAAAATGAGACGATAAAAAAAGAAGTGAACAAAGACAATTCATTTCTCACCCTCTTAAATTCTGCAGTTTCACTTGCTCGACTCTAAATTAATTTTGTTTTGAATGCTGTATAAATGAATACTAGAGCCCTATCCACTTTTCAGGCCACTTTGCCACATGCTTAGTATAGGGCTCATTAATGTTACTGCTGGCGTGAGTGCTCCATAAAGCCTATGACTCACTGATGTAATATTTTAAATAAGGATACATTTCTCATCCAATATGACATTATGTGGGAAATTTTCGCTTTGTCACCTGTTCATCATGAGACCTTGAGAAAGTTACCTATTCTCTTTCAAATAAACCTTCATCTCATCATTAAAATGACAGTAAAAAAATCTTTCTTCTTTTTATAAGTAACTTGGGAGACCTATTTACTACTCAAAATGAACAAAAACAATTTGTAAACTCAGTAACAGCAAGGGGCTAGTACATTGTTTTACCTTAGAGAAAAACTATCTTATATAACCTCAAAGAACACAGATGTCACATGAACTAAGTGCAAAATCGCACTGTCTTGTATATTAAAGTCCTTTTTATCTAGCTAGAAGCTTGAAACTATTCAGTCTCATTAATTTGCCACCCTCTGAATAAGAATGGTAATGATCACTCCTCCATTAGGAATGCAAAGGCTTGAGGTAAAATTGGATGAAACGTCTACTCAGGGTAACCCAGTAGCCCTGAGGAAGGGATGGAAAATGAGGCTTGAGTTGCACTGTTGGATAGGATTATGAGTTTGCATTCCTTTATTCTAATTTAGAATATTTGCAAAATGATGGCACCATTCTTTGTATGTGCTTATCACACAATGTGCCACCATTATAAAATCATTTTTTTTTTTAATGAGGAAAGAGTTCTACCCGCAAACATCTATTTGCCAGATGATTTAAATGACACATCATAGGTCTCTGACCTATGGACCATTAATCAGATCCCAAGGGAGCTAATGCATCAAAAATGATATAGAAACAGTCAAATCGTAGCAGGGCAAACCAGGTTTTTCATCCTTCTAAGATAAATAAATGAAATTCCATGCCATTTTCTGTGTATGAAAGTCTTCACAATAAAATTTCTGAAATGCAACCATGAATTGATATCATCTGACTTTTTAAAAGACTAAGTTCCTGGCACTTCTATGATTAATTTTATTTTTATTTTTTGGATGTTACTTTATTTTTATTATTTTTTAAATAAATTTATTTAAATTAGTTTCAAGTATACAGTACATTGGTTAGACATCTGCACTATTCATAAAACAATCCATCCAATTGCTGCCTCCCTCCCCTGGCCCTCTACTTAGCCATCATATTATTGCATTCCCTCTGCCATACTCCCTGTGCCCAACGATCAACTACTAATTTGTACTTCTTTAACCCATCACCCTATAGAGGGGAGGGGGATGTTGTGAGGCTGATTAATTTTATTTTTATGGAACAAGAAAAGCCTGAACATGATACAAACATAAAGAAATTTGCAGTAAAAAGAAAATCTCTTTTCCCTATATCCCAGGCACCAATTCCCCCTAGAAACAATCTTATAAAGATAAGCTATGCGTGTGTGCATGTGCATGTGTATGTGTGTGTGTGTGTAATTTATATAATTTGCAACATAGTAGATGTACTGTTTCACTTGGCTTTATTTAACAATGCATATTAGGTGATGTTCCATTTCCACTGCAGAACTTCCTCATTCTCTTGAGAAGCTACATGGTATATTCCATAGTACACCATTATATATTCAATCCGTCTCCTATTGATGGACATTTAAAGTATATTTATCTTATGTGCATCCCATATTTATTTTTGAATGTCCCAGTCTTTTCTATTTCTCTGTATCAGAACCGTAACCTTCAAATTACAGTTTAATATTTTTATTTAAAAAAAATGAGACTAGTTTCACCGCAATACTCTTCTTTCTCAGACTTTGTCATTATGAATTCTCTTACATAAGCTTTTTAGTTGAGTCACTTGAGCTTTCCAGATATACAATCATATTAGCTAGAAAGCTTGGTCAATGCTCCTCCTTCCTGATGTTTTTATGTCTAATTTATTTTCTCATAAGACTGCTTTGGCTAGTATCTCTATACCAATATTAAATAGTAGTGGAAATAGAGGTAATCGTTGTCATAGTAACTTTATGAAAATGTTTTTGGTGTTTCCCTTTTAAGCAAAATGTTGGCCTCCTTGGGCCAATCAAGTCTTCCCCTCTTCTCTATGAACTCTGCCAGTGGTAGGTTATCCTTAAGAATCAAATTTTTCCTTTTAAAAGTAAGTAGTAAAAAAAACAAAACATCAAGAAGTTCTAAATGGTTAGTCCCGAGAACAAGTCTCGAGAACAAGTCTCGAGAACAAGTGGGTTATGTTTTCAGCCTTCTGCTCCATTTATCTTTGTAAATGCAGTGTTTCTTATTTAAATAAGAATCATAGTTGACCCTTGAATAACATGGAATTAGTGGCACCAAGGCCCCACATAGTCGAAAACCCATGTATAACTTTTGATTCCCCCAAAACTTAACTACTAATAGCCTAATGGACTGGAAGCATTACTGATAACATAGTCTATTAACATATATTTTGCATGTTTTATGTATTCATACAACAAAGTAAGCTAGAGGGAAACTACTGTTAAAATCAAAAGTCTGAGAAAATACATTACATTATTTATTGAAAAAATCTGCACAAGAGTAAACCTGTGCAATTAAAACACAAATAGTTCAAGGGTCAACTGTACAGCCTAATTGGAAGTGCTGTGGTTAAGAAATAATGCCATAATTTCTGCTAAAAAATTACTCTACTGCTTTATTAAATCTCAATATTTACAAGTCTGGAAGGAACAGGAAAAAGAGCCACTATTTGTTTAAAATTTTCCTGCTTGGAATTGGTTAACTTTAAAACACTTGTATGGTATTGACACAGCCCCTTATTGTACTACAAGGAGCCAAAGTCTATTGTAGCAACACACAATAATGTACTTTTTCTCTTTAATCACTACTGATTAATTTATTCACTTATTCAATAAATATATAGTTTTGAGTATTGTGGTCTCAGAATTGTGCTGGCTGCTAGGGATATAGTGGTGATTAAAACAGACTGGATTCTTGCCTTCGTGGTATTTACATTCTAGCAGGAAAAACAGACATTATACAAATAAATGTACAAATAGTAATTTATAGTAGCAAAAATTACTATAAATGGGATATAAGATATCTAACAAGGCCCAGAGAATGAGGAATTAGCATAAAAATATTACAGCTAACCCGCAATCATTATAGATACAAATTTTAATTAAAATATTAGTCAAAAGAATCTCATAGCACCCTGGAAAAAATAATCACCATAACCCCAAATGGGTATCATCCTAGGAATCCAAGAATGGTTCAATATTAGGAAATCTGTTAAGAAAACTTATCATTCTAGAACATCAAAAGAGAACAATTATATTATCATCTCTATACATGATGAAAAGTATTTAATGAAATTTACCATTCTTGATTAAAACTCTTAGTTAAATAATAACATATATTTTTATTAAGTGCTTACTACATTCCAGGCACTTTTCTAAGCATTCCATGAGTTCTAACTGATCTAACCCTTCCAAAAACCTTTTGAGGCTATAACATTATGGTCTGATCATATGAGGCCTAATAGGTCTTGATTTGGGTGGTATCCAAAGAACAACGGAAAGCCACTGACAGGGTTAAACAGAAGCATGGTGTGACCAGATTTGCATTTTGAAAAGATCACTCTGCGTATATAACATGAGGGTACAAGAGTAGATATGGGTCAATCAATTTAGAAGCTATTAGTCACAGTGATAAACAGAAACAACAGAATTATTAAGATAAGAAATTGGAAAGTTATAAAGAAATTAAACACAGGGAGAGCTACAAAGAGTTACTGAATAGAGAGATAATAAATATAATGAGTTATTTTAAGTGAAGTGAAAAGGGGAGGGAATTATAGCTAAAGTGACCAGTTAGGAAACTATTGCAATAAAGAAGGAGTGAGGTAATGAGAATCTGAACTAAGGTGATGGCAGAAGAAATGGAAAAGAAGGCAGAGATGCAAGAGACTCCGCGCATCATGAAAAAAATCCACAGAGCTCAAGATGCACCTGCAGGTAATGGGCAGGCCTGTTGCCTTCATGCACAGTGAGCTCCTTTGTGCCCAAGCATATCTTTTCCTTATATTGCAGCAATTAGCACAAAATTGGCACATGGTAGGCCAATAACACCTCAAATAAATAAAGAATTGAGAAAAAAGTGACAGAGACAAGAATATTTTTAGAATTATATTCAGAGTCTCTGGCTCTTCTTTTGTTGTGGGTGCAGTTTCTTTTAAATGTTCTCACTGGGAACTGTCACAGAATAGAAGAGACTAAGGAGATGTGACCATTAAATGCAGTGTGGGATCCTGGATTGTAACCTGACGCAGAAAATATATATTAGTGGGGAAAACTGGAGAAATTTAAATAATGTCTGTAGATTAGCAAATAGTATTATATTGATGTCAATTTCCTGATTTTGGTAAATGTACCAAGCTTAAGTTAGATGTTAACATAGGGAAAACTGGGTGAAGGCTATATGGGAACTCTACTATTTTTGTAACTTCTTTGGAAGTCTTAATTATTTCAAAATAAAAAGGTAAAAAATAAATATTCTCTCACTGATGATGAATCTTTATGATATAAGTATAGAACTGGTTTTGAAAACAAAAAATAAAGAAAAATTAGTGCAGAACAAAGGCTGGAGAAAAGGTCAATAATCTATCTGGGTAATGAATTTCTTCAAAAGGAGTGTTGATTAAAAAAACACGGTGTGACTTTCAGTAAATATGAGACTGTTTTCTTTTACTATTATTGATAAATGGCTTCTAAAGAACAAGTTCAAAAGTACAAGTTCTAAAACTATTTTTTGCAGTGACAGCATCATTGGATTAGTGTAAAGATGGCTATGATGAAGAATAGCACTCATTCAAACAGTGTACCTTATGGTATATTTATTTTTAAAAATCACTCTGTGTTACCCTACAAGTTATACCTCAGCAAGTTAGAGCAGTTTCTGTACACTCAGAGAGTAAATCAGTGAGCGAAAAGTTAATTGAATGCATAATTTATCATGTTTCCTGCTTCCTAATGTAAGAGTCTGAGTGATTTTTTTAATCTCTTCTGTTATAGAAGATTTTTTTCATTTTACCTTTTTGAGGTTATGAGCAAATTTATTACTCTTTAACATAAACTTACTATTCTGTGGAGAGAAAAGAAAACTACAAAGAAAAACAGTGACAAAGAGGGAGCTGCCTACAGTCAGTGTGTGGTCAACAAGGTTGGTCTCCTAGTGTATTCTATTTAAGCATCCACTGGACATATTCACTAATCTGTTCACCATATCTGCAACATTTCATGTTTAATCATGGATCTTATTCATCAATTAATAAGCTCAGACATCCATTCACTGGAATTTGTGTTGGAAGGCCCTTGAGCCATATAACCAAAAAGTAAAATAAAACATATAAAATTATATAAATATTTATGAACAATTACCCAAATAGGCACTACACTCAAGTCTACAACAAAACAGAAGCATTTTACTTCTTTATTTCCCTATTGAAGAAACATGGTATGTGATATAGGTCCAAGCCTTAGAATCAATGTCTTAATTTCTCTTCCTTTTTGCCACTTAATTTGCCTATTTTTTTGCCTGTCTTGCTTATAAAACAGATGTAATAACATTGTTACCTTCCAGGGGACTTATGTAAATTAATGAATATGGCTGTAAAACATTTTGCACACATGAAGTGTTACATAAATACCTACTAATTCCTTGAATGTGCTCATTATATTGCCCACTTTGAACCTTAATATTCGCTTATAACTCTCCACTTCAGATTTCCCCAAGGAAGAAATTCTAACTTTACTTGCTGTGGCTTTATAGACATTTCTTTATATAAGCATGGTCCAATTCAACAGGACACAGAACCAGGAACAAACACAACTAACTAAAAACCAAGCAGCATCACAGATGCTCTAAGCCTGTGAATGTATAAAATGCACCGTAGTAATAGTTAAGCACATTCACTCAGTATTTCTAGTTAGGAACTGTAACAGCAATGTAATAACTTACAGAGTTAGACAGTAAAAATTAAAAGTTCACAATATAATCCCTTGACTCTCAATTTCTCTGCTTAAACAGAAGACCAATTTTCTCACTATTCAAAGGGCAGAATCCTATGAAGGCTAAAAGAAATCTTATATCTGAACAAAATTCGAATAATCCAGCCTCTGTTGCTCTAGTTTTATAGATTTTTCTCAATGAATCACTTCTAATCACTGCTATTCTTGCTCTATTTAGCTAGTCTGAAACAATCACCCACTTGAAAACAGTCTCATACTAAAATTACTGATGATTAAATAAGATAGTACATGAAATATACACATATCTGTATATTGTAAGCACTCAATAAATAGTACTTATTAAAATGATATATAAATAGTAATAACCGACAAATCAATTGGTGTCTAATTAAAATGATATTATGGAAGACTTAGGGAAATACCAGTATTTCTACTTATACATTAAACCCATGGCAATGAAATACAAGTTAATATTTAGCTCACATTTTGATAATAAGAAATACATCATGACAGTAACAAGATTAAGAAACACTCTTAATGTAACAACTTTAATAAACTGATATATTATAAAATATATAACTGTACAAATTTAATGACAAAATGTTGTATAATGACAAAAGCTTCAACTGAAAGAGTAACTATCACATTAAGATGGCAGATAAAAAAAATAATTTCCCATTCAATTGTTTTACACTCAGATTGTATAACTGAAGGATTAATATTACGGCAGGCCAGTATGCAATCTATGTAAATGGGTCAGTACAAAACAAATGGTTTTCCAATATTGTAACTTGGAACAACTTCTATTATATAACAGAAAAGTCAACCCCACCTTAATAGATTCCAATATAAAACAAAAAAATATGATATTGTGCAAAGTATGTTGTTCAGTGACGCTGAAGCCTTTATTACCTCAGGATTAGACAGTTGTTGCTAACAATGACCACAAATACTTAGGATAAATAGTAAAACAAGCATGGGTCCCCAATTCCTAGGGATCAGAGAGTACACACAGGAGAAAAAAACTATACAGGTACTGAATGTGGGAAAACCTTCAGCAAAAGACTAAGACTTTCAGAGCAGGAAATTCTTACTGGAGAGAAATGCTTTGTAATGCACGTTGGCAGGCCTTCAGAGGTGATTACTCATCAGAATAGTCATACTGCAGAAAAGTCTCACAGATATAGTATCTGTGGGACATCTTTTGCCAGGAAATCACATCTTCAACTGCATCATTTAATTCACACAGGAGAAAACCTATATAATATGAACTAATTGTGGGGAAGCCTTCACTAGCAGGTCAAATGTAAAGAAATCTCAGAATGCTCATATCGATGCAGTGACTGTGCTAAGGGGCTTCATCCAGATATCAGTTCTAACATGCATCAGAGCATTCACATATGACATATTCACATATGACAGAAAAACCGTTTTTTTGAAGGTAATAAATCTTTCTCACAGGAATCAGATCTAATTGAAAAGTAGAGAATCCATGCTGCAGAAATCCATATGAATGTGTTACATGTGAAAAAGTCTTCAACAAAAAGTAGTTCATACTGTATGAATGAGAACTAATTCCCAAGGGAAGTTCTAGCCATGCCCAGCTAAAGGAACCTTACCTTACTGACACCAGTCTCACTGAGTGTCCCACCTTTCTGTTGACAGTTTAATGCATTAGGAAGAACCTTTCTGTAGAATATCAGACATCTATATTTCTTTAAGTATCATTGAGGATATTATTGGCAAATTGTAGTTCTTCATCTATGAACTACTTGTTCAAAACTCATCCCTACTTTTCTTATAGGTTTTCTTTAACTGATTTGCATAAATCTTAATATATTATGGATATTAGCTACCCATTTGTTATGTATTGCAAAAATTATATTCCAGTTTTCATTATACTATCATTCACAATAGAGACAATATTGATTAACCTAAGTTACAAATAATAATTTTCCCAGTTTGGAGTTTCCTCAAAAAATTAAAAATAAAACTACCTTATGGCCCAGCAATTCCACTTCTGAGTATTTAGCCAAAGAAAACCAAAACATTAAATGGAAAAGATATACAATCCCTAAGTTCACTATTTACAATAGCCAAGTTATGGAAGCAACCTAAGTGCCCATCAATAGATGATTGGATAAAAAAGTGATACATACACACACACACACACACACACACACACACACACACACACACACACAATGGAAAATTAGCCATAAAAAATAAAATCTTGCCATTTTCAATGATATGAATGGCTCTTATGCTAAGTCAGAGAAAAATAAATACCATGTGATTTCACTTATATGTGGAATCTAAAGAACAAAATAAACAAACAAAACGAAAGCAAACTCATAGATACAGAGAACAAACTGGTGATTTCCAGAATGAAGGGGAATTGGGGTGCTGGGTGAAAAGGGTGAAGGCATTACAAAACACAAATCTGTAATTACAAAAGTCACAGGGATGTGAAGTACAGCATAGGGAATATAGTCAATAATACTGTCATAAGTATGTGTAGTGCCAGGTGGGTATGAGACTAATCGAGGGGATCACTTTGTAAATTATATAAATGTCTAACCACTATGCCGTACACCTGAAACTAATAAAATAATATTGAACATCAACTCTAATTGAAAATAAAATTTTTTTTAAATAACAGTTTTCCTCCAAGAGAGCTAAAAGTAGGTAATACAAATTCTAGTGAGAATTAATAAAATCAGTAAATGGACTGAATATATTTTAAACATAAGTGTGCTATTTTACCCAATAGAAACTATAAAATATTTTCAGACAAAAATTATAACAAACATCACCCCAACTTAATGAAATTTTTAATGTAATAAAAAATTAGATATCATAGGTCACAATCTTATGAGAGCTCAGAGAACTTTTAGACAGCCAACCTTAAGAGCATATCTGTAATTTAGGGAAAACTATTGCCTAATTATATAAGGTACTTTCTATGCAATGCGTTTATTTAATTTGTAAAGAAGAAAATGACGATGACATGTCCACTAAACATGCACTGTAGTCTTAATACCTTTTTACTGAAGTCTCACTTCCTGGGTGTTAATTGCACTGGCTTCAAAGCCATCTGGCAGGTATTGCCTTGGATAACCAAGGAAGACCATCTTCAGGAGTTAGGGAGCCTGGGGAGCCACCACCACTTTTCCTACTTAATACAGCTCAAAAGAACAGCTGGGACACAGCTGCTGCCCAGCTGTCAGCTTTGATTTCCTATGGCTGCACTAAAAACAATCAACCCAGCTTGATCACATGATAATTAAATCCAAATTACTATGGCTAAGATTCATAACATTAAAAACTTTAATGTGCCAAGAATTCAGAAAAACTATCTGCATAAAAAATTATGTTTGTGGCTGTGTCATCATGTATCCCTATGCACATTTTGTCATCTTTTTGATATGAGGTAGACAAAAGGGCTGATTATATTTTGTGAAGGGAAAAAATATATTGTCCAAATGAAGAGAAATATATTATTAAGGCCTATTATTGGCATAAATGCCAATAAGAGCAAGTAACTCTCATATCAACACACAGAAAAATATTTTCCTCACCACAACGTACCAAACCATAAGCTCTCAAGAACAGAGAACACAGTTTACCCATTTTTCAGACATCAGTCCTACTACAGGTACTCAATAAATGTTTTCTGAATGAATGAGAAAAGAAGCTGGGGCAGAATATATAAGGAAGTTACACAACAGTTAAATCTCCTCCAACTAAGTGACAATGAGACAAGTCCGATGATTTAATTTTTATGTGATGCAAAGAAAATAAGTAGATTATTCCTAATTGCCACAGGCTCTGTCCCTTCTAGCCACAACTCTCACAGAATGAGTGCTCAAGAACTTCCTGATTATATTGAGGAAGACTTTTGGTACCTATTTTGTAGCTTAACCAGGAGGAAAAGGAAGAAAGCAGAAGAGTTAACCAGAAGAATTTACAGAACTGAGAAGCAGGTATTGTCATCAACAAAGCCACTTGAAAATTTGCACCTTATTTTCAATAACGACTTCTGCTCCATAAGCGTCCTTTTAAAGTTGGGGAGCCTTGCTGGTGCCTCTGCCCTGGTGCCTGCCCCATTTACTTTGTGAAGTGTAGAAGCTGTAAAGTGATCACTGGGAGGTCATTAGCCCATTCATGTACAACAGGTCCTCAAATAACACCTTTAGTTCAACATCTCCTGGAGACCTGGGTTCAGGTACTCCAGGAGCAGCAATCCAATATACACTGTGATGACGTAGGTAGATGGAGAGGGAGGGAGGGCTGTAGATGGTCATACCTGAATCATTTGATTCCTTAATCTCAGCCATGGGAGAGGCCAAAGACTTGTATTTTGAATCAGAAAAACAAAGAAGGCACTGAAGAGATAGCAAGCAAAATCTCCAAGAAAGGCAGCCAAGTTGGGCCTCAATGAATTATGGAAGACCATTGTTAAATGAGGTCGATAATGTAAATATTCAATGTAAGCAGAGGCTCCAGAGACTAAAGTTGTAAGAATGCAACATTATACTATCAATCCTAAATTTGAATACTAACGGAATTTCCTTCCATATAAAGTTATGCTGTGGATAGGTTGTGCTTCAATAGTAAAACCCCAAAAGACTTAAAAAACAATCCTTTAAAGGCAGTTCCATGTGTAACACTGTTCCAGCAGAGATTCTACTGACTTGTTCAAGTTTGTTGTGGGAAGACAGCAGAGTGAAGCTTTGCAGCAGCCAGCAGGGTTTTAGGAATGTGTGTTCAAACAACGAGCAAGGAGGTCTTGGGGAGCAGGGTGGAGCATCACACAGGTAACATAACTGGACTGCCTGGAAAGTACAAAGCATAATCACAAATCAAAGGCTTACTGACATGCTTATCACCACAGGTGACCACCTGCTTTGAGTATTAATGAGAGATAATTGCTCTCTTCGTGCTGGCAGCCATTTCAGGAGAAACGGGTGGCACCTCTGGCAACCTTTTGTATTTTGGCAGGAACGAAGAGGTGCTGGGTAAAGGAAGTGATTTGGTGAACATTATTGGATTTGCAGTTTAATGAAAACCAAAGCACTTAGAATGGCATTGTAGTGGGGCCTGCTGCATTTACTTCTCAGAAAAGAAAAAACTGCTGCACATTTGATATGTGAAAAGAAGCCTTGAAAGCAGACACCTACTCGCCAAGAGCAAATAATAATTTTAAGATGGATAAACAGAAGAGACATGCAACAGCACAACCACATGAGAACTTTTGTGTATGTAAATTCGCTTGCTTTTTAAGCCACTTATATCTTGTTTCTGAAAACTTATTCCAAGCTTCTATTCTTCTCTAATAGACCCAATCAGTTTCTGACAGCTCTTTCCCAAACAGCTGTCTTTCATTTAATTTCATTTAGTGTGCAAACCGTTTCAAGTTGCATGCACAAGCATACTGTGAAGAATTCATTTTCTCTAGTTTCCTGGCTACGATAAAAGAATTTAATAATAAAAAAAAGTTGAACTTTGACCTGAAATGTTGCTGTCCTGCTGAAATGGTGAATTATACAAGTGGAAGTGATCCAAAGGTTATTTGGTCCACCCCCTACCATGCAAAAAGAGCCTAAACAGATCCTTTCATGTAATTATCTTACTGGTCCTTTTTAAATCTTGTGAAAAAAAAAAAAAACTCTACATTCTCACTAAATAAATTTGGTCCAGACTTTGATAATTTGAATAATGAACTTCCCTAGGGATAAATGCAAGTGGGGTGAGTTGGGGTGGGGAAGATATAGGACTCACAAACTAGAACAAGTCAGAAGATAGAATTTAAAAAACAAGTGTGATCCTAGAATGCATATATAAGAGAATACCAGAGAAGATTTTTATAAAGGAAGCTGAATTCTGGGAGGAGAGAGATACACACTGTAGTTCAGAGCATGGACTTTAGAGTTTAAAAGCCATAGATTCAAATTCTATCAATGCGATTTCAAGACACAATTCTCTTATCTCCAAAATGGGTATTAACATTTATTGAGCTCTTACTATATTCCAGGCACTATTTTTAAGTGCTTGACATGTATTAACTTTTAGATAAATTTTTATAGAGTTGTATAGATTAAATAAAACAATGTACTTAAATTGCTTAGCATAATTCTTATGCTCAATAAATGGTAATAATTATTATTCCTACTTTTGCTCATGAAAACCTAAATTGACCATCAATAAGACTTTGGCACCCAAAGACCAAAAAAAAGGAAACTAAAATAAATCATGCCACTTTGCTCCCTCCCTACTTCCCTACCACCTGGTGTTGGAAACAACCTTGAGATAGACATGAGAAAGAAAGGAAATTTTGTCCTTTCACCTAAGTAATGATGATAAGATGAGGGGGTTATAGAATAGTGTGAATACCTTCCAAATTCTTTCAGCACAGTTAAGAACCAACTCATCCTTCACTTCTTTTCACCCCCTCACATTCATTGTACCATTTTCCGAGTTTCTAACCTACCAGGGGATCTCGAATGCCACAGGGTGCCTCAAAGAACATGGAAGAAGAAGGTGGATGATATCTCAAGATGCCATTTAATTCCAAGATGGTGTAATAATTAAAATGTGTTTCTAGCATGAAACCATTTTTAGAAATTCAGGTGAACAAATAGTCATTATTTAGGGTATCCATTCCCGCCACCTTTAAAAGTTGAATAATCGATTCCAGTTTTAAGTAAGATGGATAATCTATTAATCCAGGTTCAAAACTGCTTTGAAGAATGAAAAATCCATATATATATTTTTTAATATGCCAACTGCCCATGGAGCTGCTGAAAGCAACAACTAAAAGGTTACTCAAGAATTATGAAGGTAAATTTGGAGGTTATCACTTGAATTGGGCAGAAAGACCACAAGGCTATTGAGCAGGAGCAATACATAAAAGAGTTAATTAAAATTAAAATTAACAATTCAAATGAAGATGAAAGCTAAAGCTGCTTTACCAAATTATCTCAGTGTATGCCAGTGACTTGGCAGGTAATGGCTACAGGGATACTCAGCATTCAAACTGACAAGAGGATAAAACATGATCTATTTTAAACAAGAAGACCAAAAAATAAAATTGGTGATATCAATGCCTTGTTATCAAGTACTGCTGTCCACTCTTTACTGTCCAGAACATGCTGCCATCAGTAGCAAGTATGCCTGGGCCAGACACCACATTCAGCACAATGGTTCCTTGCTGTCTACACTCCAAGCCCCAAATAACTGGTTTCATTATCCAATCACCCTGAATAAGAGGAAATATTGCCTACCAACTCAGCAGAAGATCCCCAGACACATCCTGGAAAAATGCATTGGGAACATCAGTAAAAAAGAACTGAGCAAAGGTTTTATCTTCCCTTCCTACCAAGCTCCTATTTCTCTCAGAAAGTTTTGCTTCCTATTATATACTGCTTTGGGTAGAACATTCACACTTCTCATTAGCACCTTGCCAGGACATTCAAGAAATAAACCTACTTCAATTATGTGTTTATAAAAGAAAGAGGCATGAACAAATTCATAACATAAGCTGGGCTCACAGCCACATTATAAAAGTCATAATTAACCTCCCTGCATTTTATCAAGCCATGAATCATTTTACACTGACCTCTCCCCCTGCCACCAAGACTCTTGTGCTCTGGCCAAGGAGCATTTCAAGTGTATGACCATCAAGTATCATGAATAACAGAGGATGCAGAAAAATCAGTTTCTAAATCAAATTCATACTTTTGAAAATAAACACATTTCCAAATGATGTAATTAAAACAATACACCACTCTTGGTTTGAAAATTAATATAACATTTTTTTAATGCATCAAGAAGGAAGTATAAATAAAATGACATCATGTTGTTCTGTATTAGTTTTTGCCTGTATGTTGTAAGGCTAGTTGGTATAAAGTAAGTGAATAGACATAAAAAAAGAAAATTAAAAGTCCTCATGTTTAAGGGTAACAGTCAAGATTCCACTGCACACAAATTGAAATAACTCAAAACACAGATAATTTATTTGAATTCAAACCTCAAAACCAAAGTAATAGGTTTTTAAAAATATATTTAACAGTTTTATTGAGAAATGATTCACATGCCATAAAATTCACTCTTTCAAAGTATACAATTCAGTGTTTTTCACAGTGTTTTTCAGTATACTCACAGACTTTTGCAACCATCATCAATACCTAAGTCCAGATCACTTTCATTTCCCCACTAAAAAACTCATTAGTAGTTACTCCCTATACTTCCCTCTACCTAGATCCTGGCAACTATTCATCTATTTTTCTGTCTCTATGGAACTGCCTATTCTGGACATTTCATACAAATAAAATTATACAATATGCAGCTGTTTGCAAACAGCCTCTTTCATTTAACATAATGTTCACCCATGATGCAGCACGTATCAATACTTTATCCCTTTCCCTTGCCAAATACTATTCCACTGTATGGATATACCACCACATTTGTTTATGCATTTATCAGTTGATAGACATTGGGCTGTTCCCATTTTTTAGCTATTATGAATAATGCTACTAGAAATATTCATTTATATGGTTTCATTCCTCTTGAGCATATTTACCTAGATATGGAATTGCTGGGTCAAACAGTAACTATGTTTAACTTTCGAGGCATGCCAAACTGTTTTCCAAAGTGGCTACACCATTTTACATTCCCACTAGCCATGTATGAAGGTTTCCATGTTCCCACACCAATGCTTGTTATTGTCTGTTTTGTTGTTGTTGTTGTTGTTATAGCCATCCTAGTGGTGCAAAGTGATGTCTCATCATGGTTATGATTTGTATTTCACCAATGATTAATTCTGTTGAGCATCTTTTCATGTGCTTACAGATCATCTGTAGATCTTTAGGAAAATGTCTAGTCAAGTATTTTATCTATTTTTAATTGGGTTATGTTTTTATTATTGTGTTCTGAGTTCTTTGTTTTCTAGATACTAGACCCTTATCAGATATAAGATTTGCAATTATTTTCTTCCATTTTATGAGTTGTCTTTTCACTTTCTTGATGGTGTACTTTGAGTCACAAGTTTTTATATCTGATGAAGTTCAATTTATTTATTTTTACTTTGGTTGCTTGTACTTTTGGTGTTCTAAGAAACTGATGCCTAATCCAAGATCATGAAAATTTGCACCTATGTTTTCTTCTAAGTTTTCTGTCTGATCCATTTGGTATATAATATGAAGTAGGAATTCAATTTAATTTTTTTAACATGTGGCTATCTGGTTGTCCCAGTTACTATTGAATGAAAAGCCTATCCTTTTATGCACTTAATTGTCTTAGTAACTTTATCAAAACTCAAGTAACCATAAATAAAATTTTACTTCTAGACTGTCAATTCTAATCCATTGATAATATTTCTATCCTTTACCAACACAACACTATCTATATTATGACAGCTTTGTAGTATGTTTTAAAAATGGAAAGTGTGAGTCCTCCAACTCTTTTTTTTTTTCTTTAAGACCGTTTTAGCTGTTCTGGGTTTCAGTGAATTTTAGGATAGAGATTGTGTTGAATCTATAGATTAATTTAGGAAATATTTCCATTTTAACAATATTGAGTCTTCTGATCCATGAGATATCTTTCCATTTATTTAGGCTTATTTAATTTCTTTCCCTGATGTCTTGTTTTCAGTGTACAAACCTTGCAAACTTTTTGGTTAAATTTATTCCTAAGTATTGTATTCTTTTTGATGCTCAACATATTATGTTTTAACATCTCTTCTAGTTTTTATGAAACTTCAAGGTTAAAAAGGAATAATTATATCCATAGTCAAGGACATTCAGACCAATCCTGGATGTTTATAAATACCTTTAATGAAGAAGGAAATAGTACTGATTATCAAGAAGTAGTAGAATGCAAACTAGAATCAAATAAGGCAGGTTCGAACTAAAACCTGGTCACGTATAGGCTACAGAATGCTGGAAAATGTTTTCCTTCTCTAGCCTCAGCTGTTTAATTTATAAAATTAAGACAATATAAACCTCTCATATTTTACGTAGTTTAGAAACACTACATGAAACATAAGCTTCTTAAGGGTTTTGTTATTCACTATATCTTCAGACCATAGGTCAATATCTCAGCATTGAAAACACTCAATAAATACATGCTACATAAATTAACAAAAAAATGTCTAATATAGTATCTACCAAAGATAAGGGCTTAATAAATGTCGACAATAGTTGTTATCATCATTACCATGAGATTATCAACATTAGAATAAATAACCTAATGATCCAAAGAAGTAATAAGTAAATCAAATAATAGTAGTGCCATAACCTGAATGAAGTGGAAGTACAAATAAACTCAGCCAGAGGTAATGCAAGTCTGACAAGAACTAAGGAAAACTTTGCCTATTCCAATGTGGCAGGCAGTTTATCGCTAACTTTTACTTACTTGCTATTGTTGAATATGGGAAAATCTAGAAAACATTGTACCATGTAGGGGGAACTGTTCAAGGTTTGATAGAACTGGAAATAAAAAAATCTACTATGTCTACATTATACTGATTATAATATAAATGCATTAATAGTGTTAAGAAGAAACTTTAATTTTTTTAAATTAGAATGAAATGTTCCTGAGGTTCTAATTTTCTGTAAAGATCTTTTTATTTTCTCCAAAAAGAAATAGAGGTAGAAAAGACTGAAAGAAAAATAACTCCACAAATATGCCAGGCTAGAAATGTCTAGTTTCTGGGTTCTCAGTTTCGCAAAACTTCATAGAAGCATCTGTAAACAAAGGGGGGAAAAGGACAAAAACTAATGCTGAAACCAAAATTCAAGTCCAGCTGCCATATAAAGCCTCTAAAAGTGCCTTCTGATATTTCAACAGACTGCTTTTTCATTTCCTGTCGTTTTATCTTCTAAAAAGATTAGGAGAGCTACTGTTTTGCATTTAAGACTGGCAATAAGACACTGAGACACTCTAAACTTGGCACTCCTCATTACTAATTAATTTAATAAACATTTTTCTACCTCTATTTTATTCCCCTAGCTGCAAATCAAAGAAAGATGATCCTAGAAACTGTCACAAAAAGAATAAAAAAATAACAAGATCTTCATAGAGCCAAATAAAAAGAAGCTATGTAATCCTCTCATTAACATTGCTAAACCTTGCTTCTATGCTCTTAAAACTACTTGCTTCATCAAATAAAAATAGCTGCTCTCCCTGGTAGACAAGATTTAAAAGACCTTTCTTAATTGTAATAAAAGCAAAAATCTACTTATAATTTCAAATAATACTTTCAGTTAAATAAAATATTTAAAGTCTGAAATTAATTCCAAATATTTCTATCCTGGTACGCATTCCGAAACGATTTGAGTCTTCTTTTTATCCTTCTAAAAATAATAAAGCCAATTAATTTTTTAAATTTTTGAATAATGCATAGACTTAGTAAAAAAAAATTAGCTAACGAAAGTATAAAATGCATGTAAAACTCTCCCTCTCTTACCCACAGACACATAGTCCTACTCCTCAAAAGAAACCACTGTTAACTGTTTCTTATTAATGACGAGAAATTTTTGGTGCATTGGCAAGTATATAACCAATCACACATACGCAAAAAGAAATTTTCTGTTGACAAATATAAATTATACTATTGACAAATATAAATTGTTTCCTTTATTTCAAAATAAAATTATGCATATGTCTAAATTTTTAAAGTATTAGTGTATAACTATAATACAGTAATTAGAGAATCTGGAAACTTAAAGTAACTCTGGAGAACATCTAGCAATCTCTTTGTTTTATAATTCAGGAAAACTAAAACTCAGTTAGCTAACTTGTCTAAAATTACTTAACTATCAAAGCTATCCTAACTCTTACCACTCCAGTGTTTTGTTCCTTGCATGATTTTAAAGACATCTAATAGACCTTAGAATATCTTTCTTGAATGGGGAAAAAAAAATTCTGAAGTTTAGAGTTTAGTTTAAATTGAAGAATCTACAAACTTTTGAAGTCTCCCACTGATCCACGCCTCTCAATCCACGGAGCAGTGTGTGTGTGTTGGGGGTGGGGGGAGGTGTTCATTTAGTTTCATCCCAAACAACAGTTCTGCCTCCTAGGCACACTCAACAGCCCTATTCACATCTGTAGTCTTAAGTAAACAAGTAAAAATAAAGTATAAACCCTATGAATTTAGCTAACTCCTGTGCAAGCACAGTAAAATGATGAATTTGATTTTCTAGGTTGAGCTCCTAAAAATTCAGAGAGCTAACAAGCCCCAATCTGAACCTAAAGTAATAAATGCATAATGATAGCTCATTAAGAAGCTCACCTGAGAAAGTTCTCAGTTTCATCAGAAGCAAATGAAATCTATCATGGATTCCTTATAACCTACTTACAAGAATCATGTGGGCCAATTTTCACCCAATTGGTATGTGAGCAGAGACACATGTCAACAGAGCTTCTAGAGATAACCCTGTTCCAGAGCCACCCTGTTCATAGCAAAACTCTGCAGTGATGAAAAGTACTTTACCGAATGACTGCTAATAGAATAAACAATGGAGTGTGTAGATTAGATAACTGAGTTTTAGGACACAGAATTGTTTTAGTCACACCATGTGACCTATCTTCTAAGTGTTCTGTTTCTCAGTTTACGTGCTTTTTAAATTGATCACAAAAGATTTTATTGGTTTGGGGTGGAGGATGGGTTTCGGAGACTCAGGACAAAGGCCTTGCTCAAATAACCAAAAAATGCATTGTACTTTTTGAGTTCTTTTAATTAAAAACAGCAACAAAACTAGAAATAGTTGTTTGCCTCTCCACCCTCAACCATATCTTTGCAAGGTTCTGTAGAAGCCAGACTCTCTATTATCTATTATGATCCTTTGCTGATTCTTTAAACCTTTCAGAATCACACGACAAAATTTTGCCCCTTCAGCCTAATCTGGCACTTAAATACTAAAAATTCTGTAGATTGTTAGCAATAAAAATGCCTAAGAAAAATCTCCATGTATGTTGGTACCTTGAGTTTCTGGGATTTGTCTCCATCATAAACAGTACTATTGTCACATTGAAGGTTACATTAGTCCTCTGAAAATCGGTGAGCTCTATTTCTAAAAAAAAAACCAGAAGGAGGATGGGCCAGGCAAGTCACAGCTAATACTGACAACTAATACGACAAATGCCAGGTATCACTTCTAACAGAGAACAAAATATACTGAAACTGCACAATTCCTATATTTTATAGGAGTAATTAAACTATATTTTTTATCCATAAAGCATCTTTCTTTTGAGGAGTTTTCTGATAGCCTTTTTTAATTAATTTTTTAAAAAATTCGTTTGCTCTTTGTCTTAAGTAGTCTGTCAGAAGTAGTCAATAATATACTTTCTTCTTCTTTTTCTTATCTGGGAAAGGACTTTTCCTTTTTCAGGATATCCTCCAATGAAATCTAAAAAAGCTTCCTTTCCTCAATTTATACTAACATACTAAATTATCTTTGCCTAGTGGGGAAAAGAGAATGAGAAATTACTGTAGGTTACAGTTATAGACATAAAACATTCTAACAATAGTCACAGCAACCCACACTATATTCATAGGAGTAATAGTTTGAATCTCAGTTATTGACACCTAATAATCTAATACCTTTGATCTTGTTCTTCACCTCCTAGTGGCCTAACTTTGGGCTACTTCATTTAATTTTTTAAATCACCATATTCTCCCCAATGGGAATAAAAACACAACAAATTGAAACTCAATGTGATAATTTATTCCCTAGTTGCTCTCATAAAAGGTTTAATGGAAAAAGATTGAAACTATTATAGTGACTCACGAAGTTTTAAATTATATAAGGAATTATTTTTCTAATTATTCTTTATAAGTCAATAAAGTAAATTGCTATAGTTCTGTCCATTATATGTAATTTTGAACCCTAAGTAACTAAAAAGATATTCATTGTATTGGGGTGGGAGTAGGGGGCAGAGATATACTAGGGTCAAGATCTGGGTGAAGTTCCTGCATTTATTTCTTTGCTGGCTGAATGTCCCTAAGCCAGCCACTTAACCTCTCTGGGCCTTAGTATATACTTTGTAAAGTGGCCAAATGATCACTAAAGCTCTATAAATCTATGAAAATAATGAATTGTCCATTTTTAGCCAATTAAATAGTAATAGCCCCTCTAAAGTAGGTCAAGCTCAAATACAAATTATTCATAAAAATTTTAAAAAAAAATAAGTGAGGCACAAAAGCAGGATGAGAGACCAGGATCCATACCCAGTAAAGAGAGGAGCTAAGTACCACCTGACCTCAAAGTCATACTGAAAGGCCATAAACATTTCCTGAAGAAATTACAGACTTTCAAAATTAAATGTCTGTTGAACAGGCTAGAGTTTTTACCCATTTCACAGGCAAATGAACATTCAATGTGATTTATAAAATAGTTTTAAAAGCCATTTTTTTCTAATAAAGAAATGTGCATTTGATCATTGCTTTCTACAGTTGAGGGTGTTGGAAATATACTTTTCTCTCCTTCCTTCCCTATCAAACTCACGCATGTTTGCAAAGGCCAGCTGTAACCCAAGCATGAACGAGGTCATGAGACAAGAGTCTGATCAGAAAGAACGTCAATGAGAGTGGCCCCCACCCTTTGAAATTTTAACTCCTGTCCAGGTACTCCCTCTCACCCCATACTCTTCTCATAAAACATGGTATTTATTTATCTTTGATTCTCCTGAAAGGTGCCTAGAGAAGCCTGTCGAGTGAGCTGCCACCTTCAAGATTTAATCGGTTTTCCTCAGTTGTTGGGCAGCTATAAACGCAGAAACCAAAAGCCTTTCGCTTGATTGGGCTTTCTCAATGCGAGAGCTGGCAAAGAATCACACAAATATCATCTGAGTGGAACAATAACAATATTAAGTTCTCTCCCATCACAATGGCCCTATTGTTGTTTGGTTGGGTTGTCACTCCACCTGTCAGCTGCCACCAGAGGACAATAAATTTGAAAATTTACAGTTTTCTTAGGAATGTTCTTTTTTTCTGTTTGGACTCCATTTCTGTAGCTCCTATTTTTCAAGGGCATGAGAGTTTATTCAAACATTGGGGGCTTGTGGGTTTATTTAAACATAGATTTTTACAACTTAACTAGAAGGGTACCTTTCTAACAAATGGGAAACTGCCACAGAGCAGATTTAACTTACGCAATAAACAGGTGACAGAGCTAGAAATAGCATCCAAAATTATGATTTCTTGTCTTACTGACACAAAAAGAACTAAGTTTTATTCTGAATTGTGGGCTGGGTTGGGGGCCTGGAAAAAGGAAATGGTAGAATCTATATCCAGTTACAGTAAGGGGACTTTTTATACACCCACAATTCAGGTCAACTCAAAGACACTTTTTTACATCCCTGAACACCATGAGTATATATGAACAGATCTGTCTCCTGAATCAGTATCCTACTGTCTTAGGAGCCTCTAAATAATAAAAATCTATGGGTTCTCCTCCCAGAGAAAAGAGTAGAAAGTGATAAGCAGTTAGAGAGAAAAAAAAGAGACTTTCCCAATATGGGAGTTTTCAATTTCAGAAAATCAAGCAATTAAAGAAAGGTATGATATATAACACTGAATAAAGAACAGCCTGCACAGTTAAACAATAAACAATGCTGATGTTCAACAGTCTTGTTCATTGCTGTCTCCAGGGCCTCCAGAATAGGGTCTGGTACATAACAGGTGCTTAAGAATGTCATTCTCTCTTCTCAGAACCATTCCTCCCCAATGTCATGTGACCACCATAGCACATGACTCTTCTCTCACTTCATTCAGGTCTCTGCTCAAAGCTTTCTTCTTCAGACATGCCTTGCTTGATCATATACTTTAGAATCTCGTTCTCCCACTTCATTTTCCTTATAACACTCAACACTACCCGGCACTATATATCCACTGCTTACTTTTTAATTGTCTGGGTAGGTACTATTTTTGTTCACTGCAATAACTCTAGCCTCTCAAATAATACCTGGCACAGAGTAAATACTCAATAGTTACTGAATGAATAAATGATTAGATGGGGCTATAACCTACAGACTTATTCTATCCCATATTCAGCCATTCAGTCAATAAACAATTATTGTTACTCTCTAAATGTTGGACACCGTCTAGGAAGAAAAAAACCTATGGTAAGAAAAAGCCCCTGGATAAGGAGGTTTACTATGGGACATGTAATGATGTTGTGCATAAAGGGATATGAAAGCAAGGAGAAAAGGCAGCTAAATCAGACTGGCAGAAGTCAAGTTTTCTCCCAGTGAAGCTACAGTTGGGTTCTGCAGAATGAACAGCATGTGGGAGGAAATGGAATATGCAGCCACCTGATGAAACTGTAAGGTCAGTAGAGAGAAATGGCAGGAGATAACACCAGGAAGATGCAGAGGACTTAGTGTCAAGTACCTTGATGCTAAATTAAACTGAATTCTGGAAGCTGAAAGGAGTCATGCTTTTAAGCAGAAGACTGACAGTATCTGATTTGCATTTTAAGAACATTACTGATAACATTAGTAGAGACAAGGATTGAGACAGGAAGACAAGATTTTACAGCAGTCCAAACAGAAACAATGAAACTAAGACAATCCATCCCTGCATTCATTCATCCACTCATTCATTTTTTTGTTTCTTCCATCAAGAAATCAGAGTGCCTGCGTAGGCATCACTGTGTGCAAGGCACTTGTTATAGGTAATAGCAACGGGAATGAAAAGGGACTAGTTTTAACACTGTGAAGTAGGTAAAATATGAAGAACAGACTATATATGTCTAATATGACCGCCACATGTATGATCTGGGTGACTAGGTGCAGAGGCATGCCATTCACCAAAATAGAAAATGGAAAGAGGAAGGAGAAGGGGAAAAGAGTGGAGGTAATTTTAATTGGGGGTAGGGGGGTGGGGGAGATCATATGTGAAGTTTCAGGCAATCTGAAGTGTCAAAGGAACATCCAGTTAGAGATGTCCATTAGGCAAAAAACAGGGAATTCATTACCCTCATGAGATCAAACTGAAAAAAAACATTCTATATAGAATAAACTGTATAGACTTCTATACCAAAACTTCTATAATGGCACTCCTTTGAGATTCCAAATTTCCCTTCTCATATTCTCAGATGAAAACCAATTAAATTTCTTCATGTTTTCATAAAAATTAAATTTATACCTTTACTAAAAATGTGAGCTTAGAGAAATACAAACTAAAAGACTATTTTTTCAGAAAAGCTACTCTTTATGTTGATATTCGGCAATAAAAAGCACTACTGAAATTCTACTCTAATTAATAATGGAAAATTAGTAGGAGGTGAATGAAAAGAAGAAGACAAATGAGAAAGATGATCATGTACACATGGCGTTCCTAGCAGGAATGTGGTTTAACTGTCAAGAAGCCTATAATGGACCATACACATGATATTTGTGTATCTACATATGTCACCAGCAAAATGATTTGAGGCAGTTTATGAACATACATTCAACACAAACAAATAAATAAGAAACATGAGATCAAAGAGTAACATACATAGGAAAATAATGCTAGTAGTTAAGATTAGCACACAAATGCATATTGTTTATTATTCCACAGCTATTAGAGATGGTCTGCAAATTTGGCTCTAAACTTCCCAGTAACCAAAGTAAAGAAGAAAATACAATGAAGATTCGTAATAGCCTCAATAGATTTTTTAGAAAATAAATTAGAGTTTCCTGACCCTGAGATCTGAGAGGAATTTCATCTCCAGATCCTCTCAAAGATGTACTAAGTGGCCTCCTCAAAAACTTGATCACAGACAATCGTGAATTTCATCCAGCTGTTTGCCATAACATCCATCAGTAAAGACCAATGATTTAACAAACCTTCTGTAAGCAAGATTTTGAGCAACTGGACTGTAGAGTTCTAAGTTCTAATCTCTAAAAAACAAAAACAAAAACAAAAAACAAAAAAAACACTGAACACAGATTTTCTATGGTGCAACTTTAAGGTGCCCATATCCTTTAGCGATAGTGGAGCAGAGAGTAGGGCTCTCTAAAAAATTAGGGAGCCTAATGAAGACATCACACACTACACAAATAGAAATTTGTAGAAGATAGCCTATAAAAAATATATTGTAGTCGAAGAAAAAAAACCTTTAAAGTTACACTTGGCTTCAAATCTTGGCTTTGTTATTTATCGATGTTATGTCCCTGAAAAAATCAATGAACTTTTCTGAATGTGTTTCCTTATCTACAGTATGCAGGTTGTAATGAGGAATAAATAAGATAAAATAAAGTGCTGGTATAGTGTTGAATATGTGAACATCAAATAAATAAAGGGATACAGGGCAGAGTACCAACAGTATATATACATTCAGGAAAGGGAAATTTGGAGCCCGTATCTGTTAAAGAAAGACTTCTTTATACTGTAACGTAACTGAATATGGTGCCAAGAGTGTGTCCTTCTATTATTGAAAGTGTATCATATTCCTCGAGTGTTGCTGGGTTGAAAATAAGCTGAGAACACAATTCTAGACTAAGATCTTTTTTGCTTCCTTCTTTTGTAAATAGTCAGTGTTCGATGTTTGTTATAAATAGGAAGAACCTATACATCAAATGATAAAGGCCAATAAAATAACTCATTTATCTAATTTCTAAGTAACCACCCACATATCACTTCTGTATGTCATCAAATTTAAGAAGTAGCCAAAAGAACACTTGTGATAAATGACTTAATTATAAACCTACACTTGCCAGGAAAAGAATTTTAATTCAACAAGCAACATAAAAAACAACCAGAGCCTGTTCTCTATAGCAACTACTCATTTTGTCTTATAACAGGTATACACATGCACTTGAAAAGCAACATCTGCTTTCCTTCTTAGAGATATCTCCACCTAAGGAAAAAAAGAGAAATTCCTATTTCTCCCAAAAAAGCTTTAAAAGCCAAAGAAGCACAATCAGATATAGTTATTTAGGAGCATTTTTCTTCTTTTCAGGCATCTTACTTATGAGCCATAACACTTAAAATATTTTATTTTTATTTTCCTTCAATCAGCTTTTTTTGGCTGGTTACCTAACCTATATTCTAGTCATCACTCCTCAATTATATTGGCCCCTTCCTGAGACCACTGGGTTAATCACACTTTTTAGTCTAGATGAGACTATGCAAGGCTCCTCTCTTGCTTTATTCCATTGTTTTTTCTCTCCTTTATCACCAATCATCATTCTCTCCTACTCCTATGTAAGCAAAGAGTTCATTGTCTGGCATCTGTCTTTGGGTACGCATTGTTTATTTTAAATATATAAAGTGTTGTTTTGTATAGATATATGTTTTTAAATTTTCACAGGTGGTAATATACTATACATAGCCTTCTTTTGTTTTCCGCTAAACCTCCTTGCCAAACTGTATTCGTGATGCAGTATGGACCCTTAGTTGAGACCAAACTGTTGCACTGTATTCTCAAGCATGACTGCGACCTCAAACAATGCTACTATATCCAAAGATGACTTCTAGATGAATTAAAGTTTAAATATAAGATGGCTAACAGAAAAATATCAGGATAATCTGGTAGCCTTGAATCCTAAAAGCATAACTTTAAGGTTAAAAAAACAAACAAACAAAAAAACGTGAATACTCTCTATGAAAGCCCTAAATATCTCATACAGTCTGAATAATATTATCTAAATATAATAGCATTTAAGGAATTTAGGACAATTTATTAAAATTGCAAATCTGGCCTTTTTATTGCAGCTGTGATAACAATCAAATGATAAGAAAGCTGAGTTCTCCAAGGTTATACCTGTCATTTAACAACAAAGGTTCCTATTTTTCTTTGCCCATGCCACCTTAAAATAAGCATACCAATCAGTTCCCAAGAATTATATAAATGCTAGAAGTTTATCAAGGTACAATGCTCTGAGTACTCCAAGTGTTTTGAAGAAAGGTTTGATGGATACTGTTCATGTTAGTGTCACACTTATAATAAGCTCGCTCACTCACATGCGTGCGCTCTCTCTCTCTCTTCACACACACACATATGCACTCATGCACAGCTCTGGAGTCAAGGAAAGTTCTCTAGGTGTGTGGGTGTTAAATGAGATACAATTTGGTAACCTGGAAATGAGGAAAAAGAACTTGAATTATAAATCTGTAACTCAATGTTCTATAGCACTTCTAGTTTTCATGTATTTTCACAAACGTTATGTATGAATCTGAAATGAGCACTTGGGGCATAAAAGCCCACGAGCATTGGCTGCGCATGTCTCTCACAAGAAACTACTATCCTGTCCTATGCTTTAAATACAAAAGATCCTTGCCCAAAGCCTGCATTTTCACACGCACATAAATATTTACCTGACACAGAAGCTACCAAAAGAACCACATTCAGAGGAGGGAGGGCACGTACAAAACGCAGGAGAGGCTTTTGGCAAGGATGGCAATTTAAGAGGCTCAGGCAGATTGGGATGTATGGCTTTGTTCCATCAAAAGGTCGTCTGAAGCACAGTATTTTATTTTTATAGTAGGGTATTGAGTTCTGAGATCTCTGATACACCCCAGGGAACCAGCAAAAGCTAGTCTCAGCACTGTGCCAGCCCCCTGCCAGGTCACTAATGAAGGTGGAGAACTGTGAGTGCACCCAAATAAAACACAGGAAAAGGCGAAAAAGGACTCTGAGCTGGGTCCACTCCTTTTATTTCAGAGGAGCAACCTTTTCTGTATTTAGAGACTAATGAGTCATGAACAGGAGGTGGGAACAAATCACACAGGACATTACTGGGAGGGACAACACAGGTCTGTCTTTGTGTTCAGTAGCCAGTTCAGTTTTCAGAGCATTTCCCAGCAAAGACCAAAAGAACTTGAACAAAGGAAATGAAGCAGTTAGATACTTGAAGCGTCTCCATTAATACTCTAGAGAATTGGGTGCTTCACTGTTAGAATGATGGGGCAGGGGGAGGGGGAGGATATAGGTTAGGGGGCCTGGGATATCAAATAAAGATGACTTTATCTGAAAAGTACATAAATTTGTTTCCAGAGTTATTACTTTGAACTTTATCTTTTTTAAGGGATATGAATTCTAATTCCTCAGCAGACTTTTAAAGAGAGAACAGAAATAAAGTCTAAGAAGGTATTTTATTTTTCCACCCTCATCATTTAATTAAAAAGAGCCTTTATAGTGTTGAGGGTTTTAAGTGCTTTCTCTCCCTCCCCAATCCCCTTCTTCAGTTACACCCTTAGAGCAACAGAGCCAGAGCAAAACAGATATCTGAGGCTTCTCTCAAGGAGGATATGACACCAGCACAATTACCTGGACACCATTTCTCCCCCTGCTTCCCTCCATCTCTTCTCCCTTTTCATCTCCTTCTCCCTTTCTCCCCTCCATTTCTCTCTCTGTCTCTGTCTCTGTCCCTCTGTCTCTGTCTCTGTCTCTGTCTCTGTCTCTCTCTCTCACACACACACACAGACAAACACACACAATCTTACAGCCTTTCTGGTACACAAGAAGCTTTCTTGGCATGATTGATTATAACAAATGCTGCAACATGAGAAAGTTCCCAATAATCCCAATGAAAAGAAGAAGAGGAAAAAAAAGAGGGAAAGGGAGTTATTAAACAAAGGAAAAGACAAGTGGAAGAGGCTAAATCTGTATTTTTTAAAAAATAAATAAATAACATCTTTTGAGATACACTATGGAAAATAACAGAGACTCAATAAAAATTTGATTTATTTCCACATTCCTTAAAAATCTAGGATTGCTAATTCTTTTCTCTTTAGTTACTATGATGACGTGTAGACTAACTAATGGAGGATGTTTTTGGTTGGTCCAGGATTACTTCTGTAATCTTCTGTCGCTACCAAACTTAGATGAAGGACATCACCATTAATCTCTCCCAGACTCATAGAGAAATAAGAGCCTCGATTTGGATTTGGAATTCTGACAATAAATTCAGAGTATGTTCATCAAGGGCCATGTAATACTAAATAATAAATTATTTTTAAACAATTAAAAATAATAGCAACTCCTATTTATTTAATATTAACAATATATATGCATGCCTTTTAATCTTTGTAACCACAATGCAAGTTAGACAATACTAGGTATTACTATAAGGATATTATAGAGTAGTGACTTGTTCAAGGCCATATAAGCTTAGTCAATGAAGAAACCAGAATCTGAATCCATTTTTTTCTGATTCCAAAGCCTACCCTCTTTCTATTAAACCTCAAAAGAAATCGAGGTGTAATAAAACTCTTTAATATTTGAACAGTATAAAATTTTATAGATTTTTAAGTTTAATTCTACAATAACCCAGAGTTTTCTACCACCAATGATCTACCATAGAGATCAGTAATAACATTCTTAATGAAAATGACATATTTGCTAAAGCACACTGGCTGTAGGTGATCATCAGGTTCTACTTTGACCACTGAGTAAGTTTTCACAGGGTGTAACTCTGATTATTTAGACTAGAATTGAACTCTAAACCCTAATCTAATCCATAGGTTCAGAGTCCAATTCTAGTATATGTCTGCTACCCTAAATAAAGAGAGCCACTAAATGAATGGAACTTCCAGGTAACAATGAACCATTTGCCAGGAGTCTCTTAATGCCGCTGTACCCCAGAATCTACAGGAAGCCCCAGAAGTATAATTCTCTGAAAAGGCCCCCAAGACTGGAAGCTAATCTCACTACAATATGGACCTTCTCCATCACTAACAACATCCCTCCAGTTCGAAGGGTATACCTATCTAAGATTAGTACTCCTGCCTGTGCTCTGGACCCATCCCATCTCATGTTGTTCCCATCCCCATTCTCTCTTATCCTATATCAACCTCCCTTGTCTCCTTCCTATCAGTGTATATAGGTTAAAAGAAAAGCAGGTATCTGAGTCTACCAGAAAGAGGCCTCCAGATAGAGCTGAAAAACACTCACCTTGAAACTATCTGCACTTCAGATTGGTCTACCCTTCAATGGTCTGGGCCTCGATTTTGATAGACACTCAAAAACAAATGCAGCTATTCAAACATTTGCCCATATCTGAAAAGTATCTCAAGTACTCAAGTGAATTATGGAATGTGATTAACATGCTTTGATTTTGAAAAATCCCAGAGAAGGAAAGAATGTAAATAAAAGAATAGAATATACATATATATAAGTAGACATTATGAAATCAGAAGTATGGACAGAAAATATACAAATAGGATTAAGTTGATACATCTGGAAAAGAAAACACTAGCCCATTCATCCTTAAACACTCTATGAAGTAAATGAAAAGCAACTGTTCCTATCCTTATTTTGCAAATAAAAATCAAGGCATGAAGCAGAAAGGTAACAATATGGAAAAGAAGTTCTGAGTTTACAAGTCATGACTGAGTAAGAACACTGAGGCTAAGTCCCTTATGTAATACTCTACGGTTCTAATGTTTTCTAAACACAAAAGGACCCCATTTGTTGTTCCTACCTGTTATTCAGGAAATTTGTGAACTACTTAACAACCACTAGATAATATGTATAACTTTTTTATGGTGGCATTGGTAAACAAAATCCAGTAAGTTTCAGCTGTACACTTTAACATTAAGGCTTATATATATTTAAACTGTGTGTTCACCTCCCATAGTTAGATTTCTTTCTGTCACTACATATTTGACCCCCTTTACCCTATCTACCTCCCCACTCCTCCCCTACCCGCTACTCTCTGGTAACCACTAGTCTATTGTCCGTGTTCATGAGTCTCTGTTTGTCCTGTTCATGTGTTGCTGTTAGGTTTATATCCCACATATAAGTGATATCATGTGATTTTCAGCTTTTTCTGTCTGGCTTATTTCATTTAGCGTGATAATTTTGATGTCCATCCATGTTGTCGCAAATGGCAGTATTTCATCTCTTCTTTATGGCTGAGTAATATTCCATTGTATATATGTACCACAGCTTCTTTATCTAATCATCTATCGTAGGGCACTTTGGTTGCCTCCATGTCCTGGCCACCATGAATAATGCTGCTATGACAATCCCTCCAGATAATATGTAAGTATCACTTTCATGCACAGAATAGAATTTTAGCCAGGTATAAAACAGGTGAAAGAAAGGGGAGAAAGACAAGGTCCTTGATTTCCAGAAGGGAGGGAAAAAGAGTGTGTGTGTGTGTGTGTGTGTGTAATTATTTTTTAAATAAATAGGGATGAATAAAATTTATTTTAAAATAGATGGCATAGATGTAGTCTAATATCATATGAAGTGGAAAAAATACTTTAAAAAACTTTTTGCCTTTCATATTTTTAATTAACTTTGACTAAATATTCAGATAACACTGAGTATGGCAGCAATAAAATAAAAATCAACTAAAGATTTAGATTTCATTGAGATAGGCTGGCTCATTCTAATTCTACAATATTTACTTACACTGCTAGTAATATTATGCTAATACTGATAATGAAGGAGAAACTACTATTATGTTCCCCACTGCTGTCTTGAACATATCAGAGTTTAGGCAGAAGTAGATACTAAATGTTGCTATCAAGTAGAGCTTAATATTTCTGTGGGATTGATATACATTTTTTAATGGCCACAAACCTTATGAAAATCAATGGAACCGTAAGTTTCTAAGCATACTTGGCTACAATTTAAGCATAATTTGCCAAGACCACATGAAATTTTAAAAGCAAGATGAATAATAATTTATGTGCCGAAGTTTTGACTGAACATGTGCCCTAAGTGCTTCTTTCCTAAAATCATATTGGCAGTGGAAAGTTAACAATGTGTGAACAAAGGGAAACAACTTAATTAAAATTATACTAGACTCAAAGAAAATTATTATTTTGGAAAAAACAAGCTCTAAGAAATATCCATGGCAAATCTGGTTAAGTTCTAAGACCACAGAGATTCCAAAAACAAGATATAGTATGTTAACTCCTTTGTAACATTTCTACAGTCATTTAAAATGGAATTTTAAATAGACCAAGTTATAGTTAAATGTAGGATCTTGATAAAGCCAATGACCTATTCAAGTGGAAATCAACTCTTCCTCAATAGGTAAAGCTGGTCTTTTAGTAAAGATGCAAACGATTTGCTAAGTGAAATGCTAATTCTCTTCATTAGGTTTTAATATGATACTCCACCTAGACAACCTTCTTCATCTTTATTTAGGAAGAAAAAAATGGTAACGGTTTACAAGCTAATATATATGTAATTTTTACTTATGAATGTAAATCAAAAATAATAAATGATGCCCTTCAAACACTGCAAACCTAAATACAGCTTAAACACAGAAAGGAAATAAAATATTCTTAACCATTCAGTTAAACAAATATATATTCTTCAAATAATAAATATAAAGATTAGAATTAATTCATATGCATAATCCTTCATGTGACATACCTAGGATACTAAATAGCTCACAGTCACTTAAAACACTTGTTACCTACCACTTTATGTACATATAAGAATAAGCACACATTTTAATGTGATATATTCCTAGAAATATAATATACAACTCATATTTGTTTGTTTGTGGAGAAGGGATAGGGCATTTTGTGCTTTTGGAATTTGAGCTTATAATGATTGTCTTTTAGAATTGGTCTACACAAATATTATACCTGTGGCTATTTAGAAAAAGTAAATAAATCTTTAATATTCAACTTGAAACTTCTTCAAGTTTATATGGAGCCTCTCTACATAATCATAAGCTAATCCTCCCAAAGTGAAACCTAAGATGACCTATTAAATAATGAACAGTCTATTACACAGAGTGATTATAAACACCCTGAGGGCAGGGACCATATCTGGTATTTCTACATTCTCCCATCATCTACCGTGGTGCCTTACATATAATAGTTATTTAACAAATACTGGTTGTCTGAAGCAGACTCAAACAGCCCAAATCCCAGCCATACTTCTACCGCTGACATTTTTTGGAAATGTAAAAATTATCTTTTGGAGTGTCTAGCCCATGACTTACTCCATCTCTCCACCATCCAGAGAAGAAAGCCCAGGCCTACCATGATTTTAACCTTGCTTCTCTCATATGACACTTACTCTCTGGCTATTGCTAATCAGACCAAGGGTAAACTCATGATTCAAACTAAGGCAATTAGAGTGTCTCATTTGAGAATCTGAAATTAGAGGCACCTAAACTGGTATTTGGAAGCTAAACATGTCAATGGCAGAGGATTAAAACAAAGATTCAGATGAGTTTCTCAGGCTACTTTAGTCTGTTTTTTCTGAGGTCTAGCTCCACAACTATTCCTTGAATTCTGAAAGTTCTCTTAAATTCCTAAAGGAAAATTTCACTTTGGGATAGTAAGTAATAAAAATGAACTAAAATTTTTTAACCAAGAATCTGGAGCAAGTCACTTCTATTCACAACTGTTAAAACACATGAAAAATAGTAGATGTATTTTTCAAGTAAGAAAGTTCCTTAGATGTGTTAGTTCAAACTTTCTCACAATCAGGAATTCCTCTGACAACCTCCTAAGAAGTAGTTAACTACTTTTGAACAGAAGAAGCTAGCTATAATTGCCAGGTACCACCCTATCCCCATCCCATCCTTTTTTTTTTTTTTTTTACAAGGAGCTTAAAATCTGCCTTCCTATAATTTTGATCCACTGTTTCCAGTTCTGTCTTCAACAGAAATTCAAATAAATGTATTCTTCTTTCCATGTGCCAATCTTTTAGCTTTTTGAAGAGAGATGCCCTATTACCCCTTACATTCACTTTCTTCCTGGTTACACTTCTCCCACTCATTCTTACCTGTGCTTGATAAGAGACTTGATAACATAGTTATCAAGATACTTGATTTCTGCCCATGGCTACTGAGATGTGACTACTAAAGAAACTCTCCTCTCAGCTGTCCCATCTATGAAGAAAAGTTATGAAAAAGGTGTCCAGAGAGCACTTCTGACATGGAGAAGTAATATTATCCCGGTTGGAGATAAGGAAACTGACACACAGAAGCTCAATTTCAAATAAGCAACAGCAAAGCTTGATTTTGCCCTCAATATTTCCTTCCATATCCACATTCCATCCAGTGTGCCATGCTACTGCTCTACCCATGAAATTATGTTCATTGGTCTATAGAAAGTGCCCCAAAATGCACTGAGGCATCATGTACCCTGCCCCTGTTTCTAAAGCATAGCTGTGTTCAATGTACAGCACAACATACCCCTGCTCAGAAACCTAACAAACAAAACAAACAACCAGGTTCACCAATATCTGGCACCAACCCATCGTATGGCACACAAACAAAAAAGGAGTATTCAGGAGAAGCAATTCCAGAATGACAGTGTAAGGATCTTAGAAAATCTGCTCATTCATAAAAGCAACAAGAACACTGGCAAAATTGTCAAAATCAACTCTTCCAGAACAATGAAAATTAACCAAAGGCTTGCAACAGTCAAGGAGTAACCATATAATCCAGCTATTCCATACAAGGTATGAACCCAAGAGAAAAGAAAACATAATCCATACAAAAACTGTACACAAATATTCATAGCAGAATTATTCATAATAGCCAAAAAACAGGAAATGACCTAAATGTCTATCAACTGATGAACAGATAAATACAGTGTAGTATATCCATAGCATGTAATATAATTTGGCAATGTAAAGAAATACGTACTAAAACATGAATGAACAATATGCTAATTGAAAGAGGCTAGTCACAAAAGGTCATGTATTGCATGATTCCATTTATATGAAATGTACAGAATAAGAAAATTCATACAGACAGAAATAGATTAGTGGTTGAGTAGGAAAAATGGGAAGTGACTACTACTGGGTACAGGGTTTCTTCCTGGGGTGATGAAAATGTTCTAAAATTACATATTGGTGATGGTTACACAACTATTTAAATATACTAAAACCTTTCCTATATCTGAACCATCATTCTCCTTAATTATCATATTAGGTTGCTTTCAAAATTTCACTGTTATCAATATGGCAATGAATACCTTAGTGAATAATCTTTTTGTATTTCTAATTATTCTTTTTGGAATGTACTGCAAGTCAATAGATTGATCTGACCAGGTCAAAAGGAAGAAACAATCTTTAGAAAATAACACCCATTAGCTTTTATTTTCTTCTCATTAGCTTTTTTTATTATAAAAATTGCACATAATCTATTAAAAAATGTAATACAGAAAATATAAAAGAAAAATTACTCACAATCATTGGTGTATGTTTTAAGTTTTCTCTCTTCTCTCTCAAATATATGCAATCATGTTTTATACACTTTATTTTCCTGTATTCGTTACCATTAAAACATAAGTATTTTAAAACATTAAAATTTTTATAAACATTTTAATTACTTCTATTTCTATACTGTTTAAATATTTAACAATATATTTAATCACTGTGGAATACTGGATTATTTTCTATTTTTAATTATAAATAATATTGCAGTAAATATCTTTACATATAAATATTTTTATATACATGCATTATTATTTCAGATAGATTTTTCTGTTAATAAAATTCTGAGGTCAAAAAAAGTTTATGGGCAATTTCAAAACTCCTGATATTATAACATCAAGTTACATTCCAGGAAAGTTTTACCATTTTATACTCCCAACCTGAGGTTTATGAGCATGCCCATATGATACGCAGCATTAGACATTATATGTAAACAAAACAAAATTAAGCAACTAAATTTTAAGTGTGCCTTTTAAATCTATGATTTTATTATTTTTGTATTTAAATATATTATATATATTAATATTTTAACACATTAATCTTCTCTGTCATTCTATTTTCTTTTTTATCTCTTTTATTTTCTTTATTTCTCCTCTCCATTCAAAACTTACTGATATATTCTATTTTTTTAGTGAGTTAAGTGTTACTTATAATATATTCAATTTAGATACAATATCTATTTCAAAATATATATATGCTCAAAACTGACAAAATCAGAGCCAAGTCTGGAATGAAGCTGAAGGAATCTCAGATGCTTCTGCTGCAGTAATATCAAACCAAATTTGTAATAACACTATAGACAAAGGGTAATTTCATTGAAGGAAATACAAACTCTGAAGAGAAAAACAGAGAAAAGAAAAAAAGAGAGAAAAGAAAGGAAGAGAGAAAAGAAAAGAGAAGAAAAAAGAAAAGCTTTTATAATATTAAAATTTTCAAGATAACTGGAAATATTATTTTAATAAACTTGAAATATAGATTTTTAAGTTTATAAAACAGATCACACAAGAAACTAATTTTTAAGACTATAGAAGGCCTGAATATTAAAAATTATAATATTCTGATTGTTAAGAGACTATCATATCAAAAAAAAAAGAGAGAATATCATATCAGATAGTGGCATCTACTGGCAAATCATAATACTGTAACCCAACTGGGCATGATAAACATCCAGAAAGTAAGTAGTGTGTGTGTGTGTGTGTGTGTGTGTGTGTGTGTGTGTGTGTGTGTGTGTGTATCTTATATTTTTATAAAGATATGATATAATCTTATATTTCAAAATATTCAATAAGATTTCTGTATCTAGTGTTGCTTATCAATCTGCTATTAACAAATGATTGCACTCTATCTCACATGATATCTCACTCTATCTCACCAATGAAGCCATTTGGTGCTGGACTTTTGTTTGTTGAGAAGTTTTTGATTACAGATTCAATCTCCTTACCAGTAATTGGTTTGTTCAGATTTTCTATTTCTTCATATTCAGTCTTGGTACAGCCTTGCATGGTTCTAGGAATTTATCCATTTCCTCTACGTTGTCCAATTTGTTGGCATTTTAAACTCTTTTCAGAACCACTTTTAGGGGAGAATTCTTCCCTTTAATGATAAAGAATTTCTCTCTTAATGTAGGTTGTAAAAGATATTAACTAATATTGTTTATCTGCAGATCAGAAGGTATCATCAGAGTCCTTAGATACTCATACAATAAATGCATAGGTAAATCAATAACTATTCATCCTCTGATAAACTTATTAAAAAAGGAACACTTCCAAAATTATCTTCTAAGGCCAGCATTATCCTGATATCAAAACAAGAACAGAAAATTTCAGGTGAATATCCCTAATTAACTCAATGCCAAAAAAAAGCTCAACAAAATATTAGCAAACTGAATTCAGCAATACAGTAAAAGGAGCATACACCCTGAACAAGTAGGAATTATTCCAGGGATGCAAGGATGGTTCAACATCTGCAAATTAATCAATGTGATACCTATATTAACAAAACAAAGCATAAAAATCAGACAATATTGATAGATGCAAAAAAGCATTGAACAAAACTCAATATCCATTTATGATAAAAACTCCCAGCAAAGTGGGTATAGAGGGAATGTACCTAAACATAAAAAAATCAAATACACCAAAATCACAGCCAACATCATACTTAATGGTAAAAAACTGAAAGTTTTTCAAGAGCAAGACAAAAATGCCCACTTTCTCCACTTTTATTCAACATAGTATTAGAAGTCCTAACCAGAGCAATTAGGCAAGCAATAAAAAGCATCCACATCAGAAAAGAATCCATAAAACCACCTCTATTTTCAGATGACATGATATTAAACACAGAAAACCTTAAAGATGCCACTAAAAACTTCGAACTAATAAGTAAATTTAGTAAAGATGCAGGATATAAAATCAATATATTAGTGTGTTTCTATACACTAATAATAAACTATCAGACAGAAAAATCATTTTAAAAAAAACAATTCCATTTATAATTGCATCAAAAAGAATAAAATACCTAGAAATAAATTTAACCAAGAAAGTGAAAGACCTTTACACTGAAAACTATAAGACACTGATGAAAGAAATTGAAAACAACACAAATAAATACATATTCTGTGGGGTGGAAAAATTAGTATTGTTAAAATGTCCCTACTACCTAAAGCAATCTACAGATTCAATGCAATTCCTATCAAAATTCCAAAAGCATTTTTCACAAAAATAGAACAAACAATCCTAAAATTTGTATGAAACCACAAAGACCCCAAATAGCCAGAGCAATCTTGACAAACAATAACAAAGCTGGAGGCATCACATTTCCTGATTTCATACTATATTACAAAGCTATGGTAATCAAAACAATATGATATTGGCATAAAAAACAGACAAATAGATCAATGGAACAGAGAGTGCCCAGAAATAAATTCATGCATATACAGTAAATTAATTTACAACAAAGGAACCAAGTATATATGATGGAAAAAAGCAATGTCTTCAATAAAAGCTGTTAGGAAAACTGGATAGCCACAAAAACACCTTATTTTTGTCAAAGATTCATCTAGGCATTCTTTTTCTATCCTTACTCCTAACACCTACTTCATCATCTGTAGTCATTTCTAGATCTCTTTACTCATTCTCTCTTCATGTCTTTCTTTTATCTGAGTCATTTCCATGCCTCCCTGTCATATGAACAGCAAATTGTGCCTGTTCTGCCTCTTGTTGCTGTGTCTTATCACCCATTAATTTTACAGGTAGTCATATTTATATTTAACCTACCTAAACTTGACCTTTATCTGTAGAAAAAAAGGCAGAACTACTGTCCATTCAGTTGGAAAAAATGTTTATTTACCTTATGTTTAATTGGACTGTAGGTGCTGCTATATAAATACTGATCCATTTACTAAAAGAACAATCCTTCAGAATTGGGAAGCTAGAGGACTGCTTTTATTTCAGATGTTTAAAGTGTACTTTGGGCGGAGCGGGAAGGTTATTTCAATTATGGACCAATTCATTAGGAAAGATAGCACAAGAAATGACCTAAAAGGAAAGGCAAAGAGGTCTTGGGTGCTGGCAGAGGGGCACTTAATTGGATAGGTTTTCTGGGGAAATCATCAGTGCTGTCTCTACACACTCAGACATGACCTGTACCTCACAGGGAAGAGCTGACCCAGGGTCTGAGTAGCATCTCTAACAGCTAACCAAGTGTCCAAGTTACTGATTCCTTGATTCAGTTCTACCATGTAAGCTCTACATAGGCTGATCTTAACCTCCTATTAAATGTATAGAGAATGTTTAAATTACTCACTATGTAGCTATCTAAATATTGTAAAATTTGCAGTTACTCCCTGTTATACCTCATCTAGGCGTTGGCGGAGTGAACACCCAACAAATATGTCCATATCATTTTCAAAGCTGGCATTTCTTCTGATAAGACTTCTTCACAATTTAGAACTTGTTGACACACTAACCACTGCAGATAAGGTTTCAATTAAAAATATGTTATTCTTTGAAGAGAACGGGTTCCTTTTCCTTCCCTCCAAAATAAAACCTCAAAAGAAAAAAGTACAGAAAGATAAAGAGAAAAAGGGGGGGCGGGTAGCATACCTGAAAAATGTCCAATTTTCTTTCCTGTTTACATTCTCTCCAAATAGTGAGGCCCACTTAAAGAAGACTCATTTATAGACCTTCCCTGAAACAAGTTCAAAGTCCAATATCTACCCTTAGTGTTAATAAGAGAACATAATTGTAAAATGGTTAACACGGTGTTCAGCATACTGTAATTAATCAGAATAAGAACTCAAAATAATGGTTAATGAAAATAATAGCAGCCCAAGAAAATGTTTATTCAGCTTAATTTCAATCATATTAAATTACACGGAAAAGAACAGAAAGAAATACACAAAAAAGTTAAGAATTCACAGCAAAGAAACCACAAAATTAAAAGGCAATCTACCGAATGGGAGAAAATATTTGCAAATCACATATCTGATAAGGGGTTAATATCCAAAATACATAAATAACTCATACAACTCAACAACAACAACAACAAAAATAGTTCAATTAAAAAATGGGCAAAGGACTGAATAGACATACAAAGAAGACATACAAAAGGCCAACAGATACATGAAAAGGTGTTCAACATCACTAATCATTAGAGAGATGCAAATCAAAACCATAATGAAGTATCACTTCACATCTATTAGAATGGCTGTTATCTAAAAGACGAGGTAATAAGTGTAGACAAGAATGTGGAAAATAGGAAACCCTGTGCTTTGCTGGTAGGACTATCAATTGGTGCAGCCACTATGGAAAACAGTATGACAATTCCTCAAAAACATCAAAATAGAACTACCATATGAACCAGCAATTCCAGTTCTGGGTATATAGCCAAAGGATGAAATCACCATCTTGAAGAGATAACTGTATCCTCATCTTCCTTGCAGCATGATTAACAATAGCCAAGACATGGAAATATCCTAAGTGTCTGTCTATCAATGGATGAATGGAATACTTTGAGAGATGTAATTGCAATATTATTCAGAAAGAAATCTTACAACTTGCAACAACATGGATGGACCTTGAGGGCATTATGTTAAGTAAGTCAGACAGAGAAAGACAAATACTGTGTAAGCTCACTTATATGTGGAATCCCCCACCAAAAAAAGCAAATTCGTAGAAACAGAGAACTGGTTGATGGTTGCCAGGGGAATTGGGGGTGAGAGAGAGAGGTGAAGGTAGTTAAAGGGTACCAACTTCCAGAGTTAAGATGAATAAGTTCTGAGGCTCTAAAGTACAGCACGGTGACTACAGTTAATAATACTGTATTTTATGTTTGAAAATTACTAAGAAAATACTATATTGTATATTTAAAAGTTACTAAGTTCTTGCCACAAAGAAAAAAATTGTAACTATGTAAAGTGATGGATGTGTCTAACCTTATTATATATTTCTCAATATATACATATGTCAAACAATTACACTGTACATCTTAAACTTATACATTATATGTCAACTATATTTCAATAAAGATGAAAAATGAATAAATAAATACTAATAATATTGTATAAAAAAGAGTTAAGAGTCATTATCTCTGGGTAGTAGTGGTAGGTGGTTGCTGTTTCATCCTTATTTTTCCTCTTCTTTTCAAATTTCTCACAATGGGCACACATGTCTTTCACAGTCATGTGAAAATATCTATTAACAACAAAACTTTGCACAGAAGAGTGACTGAGAAGGGATTTTCTGTCTTCTCCTTCCCTCTGTTGAACACCTTCACTCCCTTAATGACAAGATCAGCCTCTTCTCCTAAACTTCATTTTCCTTCTACTTGTTCCCTCTACTTAAATTGTCTACCTGTTATTTCTTCTTTTGGTTTCTGGTCTTAAAGAATGAAAGTTTTTAATGTACAGAAGTTGACTTTAAAAGAGGCTTACTTTAAGGTAAAAATCTTATGTAGATACATGAAATTTTATAATAAAAGTATCCTGTAGTGAGTATATAATGTGACATGACCTCTTACTATGATAGAAACATAGGAAATGCTAAAATCAAAAATATCCCCAGAATCCTATCATCACATTTTAAAAAAGATTTTAAGTACACATATTATAAACACTATACTATAATGAAAGATCTTTCATCCAATGAGGTTAAACTGGACTGAAGCATAATTCTGATTGACAGAGAAGTATCAATAATCCTACTTTATACTGAAAGTCACAAAGTTTTTAGCTGCCTTTAAAAGTTTATTAGCAGGACTGTTCCAAAAGGCTACAAGGTGAACAAGCTATTCCACAGAACTTTTTCTCTGCAATGACGTACGGGATTCTGCAATTTCCATGGGAGGAAGCCAGGGTGTCTTGTGGTGATGCTGCCTAATCAAAGGAGAGAAAAACTGAGAACTGAGCAAAGTCTCTGCTTCCAAATTCGAAAAAAAAGAATTAAAATACTTACATTTTTAAAAAATTTAATAACTTAAAACCCTTAACAAATCTACAAGGCTTTTCTTTTTAAGCAGTTTAAATCATCATCCACGAAGGCCTGCATATCTTGCTCTCTGTTATAGGCTGAATGTGTCCATCCAAAATTCATATACTACAGTCCTAATCTCCAATGTGATAGTATTTGAAAGCAGAGCCTTTCAGAGGTAATTAGGTTTAGACTACGTCACAAAGGTAGGAACTTCATGACAAGATTGCCCTTATAAAAAGAGGAACACATAGATCTTGCTCTCCCTCCACACACATGCACCAAGGAAAAGCCATCTTTTCAGATCTTTAACAGAGCAAAAGGCAGCTGTCAACAGGTTAAGAAGAGAGCCCTCCCCAAGAACTGAATCTGTAGGTACCTTGATCTTGGACTTCCCAAACTCCAAAAATATGAAATAAATATCTGTTGTTTAAGGCACCTAATCTATGGTATTTTGTTACAGCAGCCTGAGCTAACTAAGATGCTCTCTTTTCTCTTATCACATATTGTCCCCCAGTCACTGTTACTTGTAAAACAGCAATAAATAGAGCTAAGGTATTTTCACATTATTGTTTCATAGACTTACTCATGAGAATGATCTGCTCCTTGATTTTAATTTCAAATGCAGATATACAAAATATTCCATGCTTCTCTCTAAAAAAAAAATTAGAAAAACTAAATTAAGTTGCATTTTACTTATATGATCCTCATTGGTTTTCATTTCCTGTAAGGCTAATGGATTTTTGGCAGAAAATATTGTTCACCACTCCTACATTACATATTAAGATGCAGAATGAAATTATCTTCCTTCATACTAAAAAATTAACTGAACTAAAATCGGTAACAATTTTTTTATTCAGCCTCTACTGTGTAAGAGGCAATGTGGGAGATCAGTATAAAACAAGAGTTGCCTTTGTTTATCTATATTATCTAATATCCAAACCTAAAGTAAGTCTTCAACGATGCAACAAATCATTTCAATTTTCTAAAAAGTATTAGCATCAGACTTATGGGATCCATCCCTTCCTCTGGACTTCACACAAATCCTGCCTGCTAGAACAGATTGCAGTTGGGCAAAACGTAAAATGTCACAATGTTCCCACTGGTCATTGATGAACATTCACTAATTAGATTATAGTCAGTGAGAAAGAGAAGGAAGGAGGGATAAGAAAAGAGAGGTAGAGAAAGAAAAGAGAAAAAAAGAAAATGTTATCTTTACTAACTTGTCTGTTTTAAGATAAACAAAGTTTAAGGAAAACATGACTTTTTCTTATAAGGAACACTTAAAATTAAAGATATACAAAAAAAGTTGGCCCAAGTGAAACATTTTTGACCTAAACCAGTGTGGGTCTCTACAGCCCACCTAATACTCTCACCAGCTAAGCCAACGCCAGGATAAAGTCAAGGACTCATACAGATTATCTTGCTTTTTTGGCATTTTAAACAGTTTAAAGAACATATGGATTAAGGGAGAGGAGAAAACCATGAACAGTAGCCCAGTAATATGCTAATAACCTGCTACACTCCACCATTCAAATCAAATAAAAGAGAATATATCCCTGTGTCCTTCTCCTTCTACTGGTTTGCAGAATTCACAACTAGAAGTTTCCAATACTTCCTACCAGTTGGTTTCAAAATAATCTGAACATGAAGACATGCAAGTAAATTTCTTTAAAATGCTTCATCCTTCTGCTGGATGCTTATTCCCACTGTCTTCTCTAGGAGACAGTGAGCAGTCATTTAAGTTGCTGGCACTGCTTTTTCTGGGCCCGTTACAAAAGATAGGAAGCTGACAGTAGACAATAAGAAACCTGTTTTAATCATCATGCTTTGTTGCAACCTGATGGGCAATAAGTTCAGTGCCATATTCAGACATTTCTTTCCATGTTCTTTAAAAAGTTTATGGCTTAGTCCTCATTTGTAAAGTCTCAGCAGGCTGCCTTCTTTTACAACGTTTTCTACAAACTGTAATGGAAAAGCTACCTCATAGCACCTTATATAACCCTCTCAGGGGTTTTGTCATCCCTGGTAATTTGGCTTTTAGAACCAAAAATCTACACTATGCTTAGTCTCCTTGGGTAACTGTTGTTATTTTCATTCCAACTTATTTCTCCAGAAGAGGGTTGCTCTCTATACTTACTTGTTGGAAACATTTTTTTAACATTAATTTTTAATTTGAGTTTTGCCCCAAGATAGCAGATTAAGTCTGCCACTTTTCTAAGGATTTGCAGATCGAGTCAGAGAAGTTGAGTCTGGTTTGCTTTTTTGGAAAAAGTGATACAGACAAATTTGGAAACTACTACTTAAAGATTCCAAGTTTCAAATTTTACTGAAAATATTTAGGACTTGAATTCCATTTTTATCCCTATCTAAGAAAAAGCTGGTACTAAAAAAAACTTTAAAGTTCCTAATATTTCTCAGTTATCAAATACCTTTTCCAAAACAGTATTCTGATGGGTGTAATGCAAATGAATCACCAATAAAGCAATTAAATTCCACCCAAGATATTCCTGTACTAAAATTCAAAGGAAAGTGCTTGGCAAAATGTATCTTTGTATCTGCCAAACCCCAAGCATTTGAAAACAAATAATAACTCTAGGATGCTCTGCCAAGACCCAAAACACCAACGCGCCACCACCACCCCCTACCCCTGAGAATGTCTGAGTGTTTCTGAACATCTTCTACTTAGACTTCATAGTCTAAGCCCTTAAATGTCAAAGGTCAAGAACCACCAACCAAAGAATTAATAAAACTGAAGCTCTAAGTAAATAAACCTCAAACTCCAAAGCTCTGTCAGAGAGATTCACACACAGTTCAACTGGTGAGAGAAGATTTTTTTTTTTCCATTCAAGGAGCAGTTTAGCCTGAGGATTACCTTTCATTCAACAAGGATCACCTACATTCTAACTCTTGTGGTTATTAGAGCAAATCATGGGGTGTTGAGAACTTGGCTTCCTCCACGTTAATAAAACAGTTTTAGTCCTAAAGGCAGTTAATCCCTGGAAGGCTTTGTGATCCCATCCCCTGACATGTTTGATAAATATGGAAATTATAAAATGTTCTGACTTGTTAAAGTTTTTTTAGCCTGCTTAAACGTGCTCTTTGGCCTCAACGCGCACACACAAAGTGCTGACTTGGCCTGTCTAGGAGCCTCCATCACCTTCCCTATTGTGTATACACTGACAACCCCTGAAGCATAAATAAGTCACACTTCACAAAGAAATGTTTATTCTACACTCAAAGAGGGACTCTCCTTTTCTCAAAGAAACAAAAGTATGGCAAGAGAGAGGGAAGAAGGGTGTGTACAAAAAAATGTGGCAGAAAGGGGGGAAAACCCTCAGTTCTAAATGACTGCAAAGCTGAAGACCATTCAAAGAATCTGGGTTGGGATAGGTGTGTCTAGAGTTGGCTGATAAATCCTTCAGTCAGAAATTACTATGGTAAGAAACAATTAGTTCTCTTTGTTTCTTTCTCGGATTTACAAAATGCAATGAAATAATACAGTTTTCTTTCAGTACCTTTTATAATTCAAATGAGTCAACTCTCCTTTAACTATTCAAAGAAAATGAAATACTATTATGACGTGTACCTAGTGATTGGTGAGCAAGAAGGCCAGCTCTTGTCTCATGAATAGATTCAACTTCTGCTCATCTCAAATAACTGGTCATTTTTGAAATTGAAAAAAAAAAAACTACATAAATACCAAGAAAAAGGGTCTGTAAATGTATACAAACTGGGTGTGGTGTCTAAAAACCCTGCAGACTGCTCCAGGCACAGGATTCACAGGGAAACCCTGTAAATGAAGAAACCACAAGACAATACATTGATGAAATGCTAGTGACACACTGGAAGTCTTCAAAATTTATAGCCAGCTACACTCGACAGTAACAGCCATTCCTGATATTCCCAGCTCCAACTATCAAATTCCAAACACTTTGAGCATTTGCAGAAAATTGTCTTTACGGGGTCTCCTGAGGCTGCTGCTTGTATTAAACTTACAATTGTAAGAGCAACAACAAGAGTGAGATGCATGGCAGAATGGAAACACAGGCCTCACAAATGCCAAGGTAGGCACACCCTGGCAAAAAAGAAAGCAAGCTGTAAAATGGCGAGTGGCAGAAAGCTGGAGGGAGAAGGAAAGAAGCCAAGAGTCAGAACAATATACATAGCATTAAAACCACCCAAAAATAATTGAAAATTAGTTGTAGCTCTACAGACAGTTCTTAGGTTTGGGGTAAGCAAGAAAGGACCACCACCGCCATTCTAAAGGGTGAGAATTTGATCTATGGATGCTGGGGAAGGAAACAAAGAAAGAGTGAAAATGTTGACTTCTCAGCCTCCTCTTGTTACACCAATTAAGATGGAAAGCAGACCAAAGATGATTTAAAGAGAGAAAAAATAATCAAAATGATTGAGAATATCATCTCGTACCTTCCCATCAATGTCAAGTTTCTCAAAATTAGTTGTAGCTCAGATCAGCAAGGCTTGTGGAAAATAACACCGCAGAGCCGAGACCAGCCAAATCAACGACCAAGTCATCCATCTTCTCTTACAGAAGGCAGAAAGCTCTGGAGTGTACATCAAGGCTTCTCAAACTTCAATGTGCATGACAATCACTTGGGAATCTTGTTAAAATGCAGATTCTGATTAATTAGGTCTGGAGGAAGGGCAGAGCTTTTGCAGTTCCAAGAAACTCCCAGGTGGCGCTCATACTGCTGGCCCACACACCACACTGTGAGTAGCATGGATCCTGGTCAGGTAAATTCTGGCTTGCCTCATGACCCTGGACAAGTTACTTAACTGTTCTATTTTCTCAATTTCCTCATTTATTAAATGCAGATAATTGACACAAGTCAAAGTTGACATGAGAAATAAAACTAGCCTAACGCCTACTCCATCAATGTTTCACAAAGTGTGGTTTGGTACACATTCCCAAAGTGTGGTTTGGTACACATTCCATTGGCGGTACTAGGACAAAAATTTTTAATTTGTAATTGTTAAGTAATATTTTAATAGGTATTAGAAAAAAATAATAGCAATTACCTTAAACTTAAGATTTCATAGGTACTAAACTACTTAAGATAAAGCTAAGGTTAAAAGAAAAGGTCAATTTTAAAAATTACTAATAAGGTACAAGAGGTATATATGTGGATGTGAAAAAATGAGAGTGATACTCAACTGACTGAAGTTTGAGAATCATCAGTGAACACGAGGTTACTAAGGTTTCAAAGGCAGGGGCTTGGCCAGGTTACCCACTAGAAGAAGGAACAGTTGTGTGATAGAGTTCTGAATGTATTTCAAAAACTCTGGTCATTTAAGGCACCTATTATCTGATGTCTGATATACTTGGAGCAATATATCATTCTTAAAATTCTGCTATAGTTAGTTGATGGTTTTGTTCAAGTTAATGACTAAAAGTGAACACAGATGTATGTCAGAATTTCACTCATTCATTTGTCCATGATGTGAACCACTTCTTTGCTGAATCATAAAATAATTTCAAATACTGAAAGAATATGTTATCAAGGTTTTTTGTGCTATTAATAATACAATAATTATACACATGACACATTTTTAAGTTTAATCTGCATTCTTAACATTTTGTCCATCACTTTAAGTCTAGACAATTACAAAACAACAAATCAAGTCCTGATTTGCTGTATTTGCCAATTTCCATGGTGTTAATATCACTGCTATGGCTGATTTTAAGTTACCAACATGACATCAGTGAATACAGAGCTGAAAGAGACAGGCAGTAGTCTACATCTTCATATAGTATTTCCAGTACAGGTACAACAAACACAAATAACTTCAAGAGCATAGTAAAACTAATTATGAAGTGATGAGTTTTGGGTATTTTTATCTTTATTTATTTAATTGTAGTTTATATAGTTTAATTTTAATGATAACTGGCTCACAACTCTCTGAAAGTTTAATAGTTGGTTGTCTAGAGCAGGGTGGGGGGCGCATGGTGGGGCTGGCTCTTAGCACACCACTTGCCATACACCACATCCACATATTGTTGCTAATACTACCAGATTTACATATCACTTTTGAGTTTTATAAGTTAAAAATCTCTTGGAGTAATGTGATAAACTTTGTGTGTTAAAAAGACAACAATAACAAAAAAAAAACTCTTGGATACTGTAATATGCATTTTTTATGCAACCAAGTTTGTAGTTACTAGAAACTTATGAAACGTCTATGCACCGAAGCCTTTAGGAAATCAACTAATAAAACCAGCTTTGCATCTTGGAGGAAAGACATGCAGGCAATAGATATTTGGGTGAAAAAGGCCATCAACCTAAGAATAAAGAAACTTATATCTATTTTCACAAATAAAACTGGTCAGAAAGAACTGATTTCCTAACAGAACCAAAAATAAAAGAAATAGCTGCTTATAAATGAATCATAAAAATTCTTTCTATAGACAAACAACCACAATATAACTGCTTTAGATGCTAATTACATGTGAATATCAATTTTTTTATTTGAAAAATGTATAAGGGGAAATTATAAGGAAATCCAAAGCTATTTCACTAATCCCTCTAAGTAAACCACTGAGAGAATAAAAGAATTTATTTCACAAAATGGTCACTTATGATATTTACTAGCACTTTTAATGACTTTCAAAACAGGTCTGCATTGCCTGGTAAATCTTTGAAAGACTAAAGGCAGTTAAGTTGCTCTCAATCCCTTGAAAAAGTTAAACTAACCATTTAATATTAAAAGGGTGAAAATTCAACTACATGGAGAATATGCTTGTGTAAATGACTTTCCAAAACCAACTGTAATAGCCTATGGATTGTTTATTTCAAAAGTAAGTCTTCAAAGTTGAGGAAAATGTACAGCACACACTCTGTTTATCTCTACAATATGGAGCATATGGAAAAATTTATAACCGTCAAGTGTTATTAACACTGCAAAACAAACATATGGACCTACACAATAGGGATAAACAGTGAGATTCCTTCACAAACTGGAGATGCTAGAGGCACATGGAAGAGTTTAAAAACGGCAATGTTTAAGAGATCAGGAGGACAGTGGTGCTAACCTGGCTTTACAAAAAGATTGCATGCAAAAGATTACGCTATTGCTTCTGAATTGTGACACAGGTTTTGGCATGCAGGTTAATTTGAGAAGCAGCCCTAAAGAAAAGAAAGAAAAACAAGTCTTGTCTTGTATTAAAAATTCCAAATAAGCATAATGGATTCTCAAAAAAAAGTGGGGGAAGTAAAACAATTAAAATCATAAATAACCACTGAGTGATAAATATTCAAATGAAAATACAGTTGAAATTTATTTTAACAAAATATTTATTATAAAGCAAATAATTTAGTTTATTAAAATCTTTAACATACAGCAATATAAATTGCTGAATTAAGACAATTTTAAAATAGAATCCATTTTTTGCGATGACTTTTAGGTAAAAAAAGAAGGAAAAAAGGCACTAAACCTACATTTTAAAATGTGGAATTTTAGTTATCTCCCCAAATTCCCTCTCAATGTGGTCTAGTATGCACATGATTTCAAAAGTCTAATTTTTACATACGAAGTTTTAATGAAAAATAATTTTCTCCAAATTTCTGAATATCAGCAGTGCCATAAAGAAAAATTCTTTCTAAGTCAAGTATGAAGACAGAAAAGAAATCCCAGGAAAATAAAAGCACTCTCTGTCCAAAGCTCACATGTACTAAGCGCAGAAGCTGAAATAAGGCTTGGATGTTCTTTCTACTTTTTTCAGTCCTCTACTCATTACTTTAACAGGCAAAGAATAACTAAGCAAGCAAAAGTCTTTGACGGAAGTACATACTTTCCACACACTCTAAGCGTCAAAGGCCTGTTTAGAGAAAGGCCAGACAATCTACTCACTGCATCTCAGACATAAGGGCCAGAATTAGGTGATGTTTCTGACTAGGGAGTCTATTTCTCCCTCTACTGAGCCCTTATTCTATAACCTTAGAGATTTATCTGTTTTTCACTTGGTTTTAAAAATAAAGATGGAGCCACATAATCTCCACTTAGCTCCCTAGAATATTGTGGCTACAATAAATAATGCCCATAAAAGCTTTGATCTCTTCAAGAAAAAAAAAATGAATTCTGACATAGGCAGGAGAGGTTCTAGAGGTGCCTGAGACACCAGCGTTAAGTCAAGGTGGAACACAAGGAACAGATAAACCAATGATCACTGGAAAATGCCTGTTAACCCTTCTTATTTATTTTCCAGGTAAAAATGGTCTTTGAAACTAAGCCCATAAACTGCCATCTATATCATATCCAATTTTCACTTCTTTTACATCCACTTATGCCATCACTATAAATTATAACATCTAAGCAAGTAAGAGACAGCTAGAATAACTAGACTCATGATTGGAAAACCAGAGGAAAACCCAGGGTGCTTGATTTCTAGGTCTGGCTCCTCCTGACATTTACCAAAAAAAGAAAAAGAAAAAGAAGAAAGAAAAAAAAAGAAGAAAGAAAAGAAAGGGAGAGAGAGAGAGAGAGCAATCAATTAATTTCAAATGTAGATTTCAGGCTGCTTTCTAGTCCCATCTGCCTCTCTCATGAGGGAGGAGTCATCAATACAGCTGCCAGGACTTCTTGGTAGAAAAATAATTTTGCAAGATGAAACAACTGTACTTAATTGACCTTAATTTCTGGATATATGCTAGTATTTGCATTTAAGATATTAAGATACTGGACACAATGGTTTCAACTGAATCTTCTCTCTAAACTCTCTCATGTCTATAATGCATATAATTTGTATTTTCTATTAGACATATAATGGTGACAATGATGTCTTTCTTTTTTTACAATAGCCACACATTTCAAATGCCAGATACTAACTGCTATATGACAACAGAGCAGCATTTAGAGATTTATAACACAACATGAAATTGCGCAGAATAAAAAGGAACAACTAAGTATATAAACAATCTTATTTCATTTTGACATAATCTGTTTGTTCCATTTACCATAATCTTAATCCTTAGGGTTTGTAATCTCCCATATAACCAATCTTTAATCATTATTATTCTTCTAGGAAACTGGTACAATGCTTTTAACTTCTACCTTTAACTAATTCTGATATTTCCTTTGTTTGTGCCAGAAAGATACCTGAATGTGGTGTTACGTTTTCTTATAAATCTTAGTGTATGTCATTAATAAACTGGTATCAAAGTCAATAATAGGGCAATAATAGTAATAGACTTTTGAAAATTAAATTGTGCCTACCCTTTTATGTTGTGAAACAGAGGTATAGTTTTGCTAATGAATTACATCATAAACATAAAATGTCATACTTTTTCTCACTCTCAATTTCAAACTCATTTCATCATTCCAGGCAATGGAAAAAGTGGTTTGCTTAAGACTACATTCCAAGTAAATTGCAGAATAGGGATTTGAGCCCAAGTCCATCCTGCTTCAAATGTCTGTGTTTCTTCCACTATGCCATGGAATGTCTCACCAGCGTGCAATATTTTCTATACCACCAAAGAAAGGCATGGCCTTTCAGTGTCCAGCTTCTACTGCCCCAACCCTTTCTACCACAGTCAAGCAAGAAGTAGGGAGATGGGGAAACTGTTCTGATTGCCATTCCCTATCTAATTACGGATATATTTTCCCTATATCGATAGAGTTAACTTTATAAACAGCAGCTAGAATCCACCTCCTGGAGTGCTGGAGTTGTAAAAAAGTAATAAGGTAAGCTTTCCTTGTATATTAATATTAAAAAAGGGGATATTAACTTTTTATTTTTGTATCCCACCCAAGAATATAACTCAAAATCTGTTAACTTGTGAGAAAGTAATTCTGCACTTTTTAAAAACCTGAATCAATTTTACTTGTGTTGGTTGGTGTTTTCAGAGTATCTGAACATGTACATAAAACAGCTCATTCTTGAATATTTTAAAACTGGCATTCTGCCAAACTTCCCAACAGAAAAATACATTGTTATTTTTTAAAAGATAAAAAGAAAAAAATGAGACACCAGAAATGAGATAAAATGATAAAATCCATAAATATAAATTCTCCACAGTTTAATTTATATAGGGGAAAAGAACTGGGTAAATTAAATTACCAAAGCCCAAATGAATTAGAGATCATATTGCAACCAGGAAGCAGACCTATCCCAAAGATGAATTTAGAATATATTTAACTTTGGAGACCTAAAATTAATTCTTTTCAGTCATAGCCTCTTATTGCTTTTACTTGAAATCCAAAGTGCATGGTAGTAAATTTGTTTAATTTGCAAAATTACGAATCCCTAGATCTTCAGATGAGCCCTACAGGTTTTCTGGGTATAGACAACTGCCAGAAAATAATTTGGATTAAAAAAAAAAAATGGAGTGGTTTATTCTCTCTAAAGAATTTTTTTCTATCTAGTATAATTTTCCTCTGGGGGATTTTAACAGAAAAAAAGTTACCTTTTTGCTAAAAGCAGCATCTGGGTTGGCCTGAAACTGAGCACAAGGGACAACCTTTAATTAATTAATTCTAGTTGATAATAATTTTGTATTAAATGGAGTTATATAAATAAACTATCTTCCTAACATTCTTGATATAGACTTTACTTGAAGGCAAATAATCCTTACTGATCTAAGAACAAAAGTCTAATCTGTGTTGGGTCAGAAAATAGATCAGACAAATCCTATCTTCCAGGGGTATGAAAGGCCCAGTGCAAGATTAAGAATAGTTCCCTGTAAAATTTTTCTAATTATGCTTTTGACCCAAGTGGACGAAAAAATGAACAAAAGCATCCCCAAAATACATTATCAATAAGTCAAATAGTTAGTGGTCATATTAGTAAAGCAAAGAAAACTAATGTATAGTGAGTGATCCATTTATATCTCAGATGAAAAAAAAGACATCTTTCAGACTTAGGAATAATATAATCAAACACATTAAGTATCAACGATCTTCTATAACAAAGCTCTCATAAGTAAACTTGAAGAAAATTCTTCTTAGCTAACAGATTAAATTCACCCAGGACTTTCCAAAGCATTGGTTTCTCCCACTCAGGGAATTCAACTCCATTGCCTACTTCAACCCATTGCCTACTTCAACTCCATTGCCTACTTCAACCCAGGGAATCAGAGGCTTATTAATCGATCAACAGGTTCCCCCTAAGTAGTCTTCCATGTACAGCAGCCTGCGGTACTGGCTATGAAGGGGCCGAAAAAGTCTAAGCCACAGCCCTTTGCCTTCACATTCATTATCTTTTAGGATGCACTGAATTAAAGACTGTATAATTTAAACTCAACTTCTAGTTGAAAAACTTTACAGAATTATCCATGAAAATGTCACCCAAATATAAGCGGAAGTCTGAATAAAAGTTAGCAGAAGTGCTGATGTTTAGTGGCATTTTATACACATTAGGGAAAAAAATGGTGTTTGTAGTAAAGAAAAGAACAAACATTAAGATTTTAAAATAAGAGAATGCGTGAGGATAGAAAAATAAGAGCATATGTTGAAGCAGTCTTATTTATTTCCCATATTTACTTACGTTTAAAGAAATATTCAGAGCTACCATATGTAGCTCTAAACCCTAAAAAAAAAAAATTGTTGTGATATAGGATTGTTTTTCTTCTCACTGCATTAATTATTTAAAAACAACATTTAACAAAACTTTCCTATCTACTATAGGCCAGGTATTGTGCTAGGGAATACACTGATGAACAAAAAGGACATGGCTCCTACCATCAGGGATCTTGAGAGGAGACAAGGAACCATAACATGTAAAAACACTAGGATGACAGGATAATATGAAAATGCTTCTTAGCTAACAGGTTAAATTCACAGGGACCACAGGGATGGCAACGTTATAGGAAGGCCTATTTGAAGGAGTAAAGTTTAAGTTGGGACCAGAAAGCTAAGCAGGAATTTGACAAAGAGAGATGATGAAAGAGGCAAAGGAACAGTATGTGAGAGAGCTCAGAGTTAAGAGAGCTGAACAAAATACAAATAAATTAATTTCAATAGAGCTAGGGCAGAGGCAATGGGAACAGTGCTATAAGATAAAACTGAAGAGACAAGTAGGGCCTGAGAAAGAATTGCTCTGCCCTAAGGACAATAAGAAGTCACTGGAGTGTTTAAAAAAGGGAAATAAGGTTATCGGCTTTGCATGTTTTAGAAGATCACGCTATGTACAGTGGGAATATGGAATAGTGTGGTACAGGAGTGAATGGTGGAAGACTAACTGTCAAAATTCTGTGAGAAATGATAGCTCCTTAGACTGAAATGATGGCATTCAAAGTAAAAGAGATATGGAAAGATGTAGAAAATGTTTAGGAGGCAGAATTATCAGAATTCTGCTTGTTAATGAAATGTAGAGAGGGAAGGAGAAGAGAAAGACAAGGGTATCTTCCAGGTTTCTGACTTGAACCACTGGGAGACGAAGTCACTGGAGGCAGAGCACGTTTGGAGAAACAAGGGTGGGAACTCAATGAGACCAGAATTGAGAACAAAATTTGAAATGTTTGGGAACCCAGACTAAAGTAGGTTCCAAAATGAGTAGGAAGTGAAAAGTAGAGAATAGGTATGATAGGGAAAAAAGAGATTGAGAGCTTAATATGTAGCTGAAGAAGAGCAATTTTTAAAGACAAGGTTAATAAGCTTGGGAGTCAGTAGAAAGAGAGGTACTAATAACACAAGGACCTATTCTTTGGGTGCTTACTTTGTACTAATAGCCACAGAGTGCAGCATTTTAAAGATATTATCTCTTTTAACCTTCACCATGACCCTATTACATTAGTATTATTATCTCCAACTAATACATATGGAAACGGAGGCTCAGAGATAGTATATAATTTGCTCAAGATTTCATAGTGACAGACCTCAAATTTGAATCCAAGTATGTCTGATCAAAAAGCCCAATGCTCGTATTTACTAGGCTACATACAGGATTTGGGAGAGAGATGGGATTAGAGAAAAATCAAGATCCCACTAAGGTGGAAAAGAAGGGCATCCAGACTTTAAGGAATGAAGGAAAACCTTTTTTTCATAACAAAAAGGGCAGAGGAAAAATAACCATATGAGATTTACATTTTTGATGGCAGATGAAGAAGTTTTCTGAGGATTTCTATCTTTTCTAATGATCTGAAACTAGTCATTTGCTGAGTAACAAGACACTTAATGAGTAAGATGTCTGAGAAGAGTAGAGAGTAACTGAAATTATCCTTCATTCACTGAACAAAATTTTTCAAGTGCCCACTACGTATTAGATACTACTCTAGACACTTGGGATTACAGTAGTAAAAAAAGAAAGGTAATTTTCCTATTCACATGATCCTTAACTTTTAGTAAAGGAACATGTAAACAAACAAATCAGATAATTGCACATTGTGATACAGTAATAGAGGAAATCAAGCATGCTAATGGGACTGAAAGTGTTTGTGGAGAACTGCCTTACATGAGGTGCTCAGAAGGAAATTTGTATGAGGCAGTGGACAAGAGATGAGGCTGGAAGAAGCCCCAGGTGAAGCATAGCATCATGGAGAATGGAGGAGAGAGTCATAGTGAATTAAACAAGATTGCTGGGTAATTCTGAAAGGACAGATGGGTTGGGTACCCATGTATTTATAGTAACATTAACCTGCCTGACTTTGTATTTTTCTCCAACTGAATTCAGCAGCTCAGGAGCGAGCCATCACAGAAAAACCTCAAAGTCCCCCACAGCTGGGAATTGATCAGGCAGATATGACTGATAATAGGGCACAACAGTTTAGTAAATTAAGAGAGAAGCTGGAGTTAGGTCCATGGAATCTAACCTGAAGAGAAAGAAAAGTGAGGAATTTATCCCATATCATTGCAAGTCCCCATAAGGTTGAAAATTTGGTGTATAAACTGAAAAGATGAAGAAATTATGGCCAGAGAGGAAAATGTCTCAACTTCAGGAGAGGTGAAAAAGGAGAAGAAAAGTGGCATGGAAGAAAAGGGTTTCTAAAATGTGATTTAAAAAAAAAAAAAATGAAGAGATGAGGGTATTGGAAAAAGAATAATAGGAAAAATGGAGGTACAAGTACAGCAGTCCCCTCTTATCCACGATTTCACTTTCTGTGGTTTTAGTTACCCCCAGTCAACAACAGTCTGAATATATGAAATGGAAAATTCCAGAAGTTAAAATTTCATAATTTTTAAACTGTATGCTATTCTGAGTAGTGGGATGAAATCTCAGGAGTCTTCATCTATTCCACCCCGACATGAATCATCCCTTTGTTCAATGTATCTGCACTATATATGCTATCCACCCTTAGTCACTTAGTAGCCACCTCGATTATAAAATCAACTGTTGTGGCATCACAGCGCTTGTGTTCAAGTAACTGTGATAGTAGCCTAACTCTGTGTCACAATGTCTACATCATTTACCTCACTTCATCACATCACGAAGAGATTGTATCATCTCACATCATCACAGGAAGAAGGCTTAGTACAGCTATTTTGAGACAGAATCCACATTCACAACTTTTATTATAGTATATTGTTATAACTGTTTTATTTTATAATTATTTTTCTTAATATCTTATGTGCCTAATTTATAAATTAAACTTTATCACAGGTTATGTACATAAACAAAGAAGTGTAGTATATATAGGGTCAAGTACCATCTGTAGTTTCAGGCATCCACTGGGGGTCCTAGAATGTATCCCCCACAAATAAGGGGGGACTACTATACAAAAAGATGAAGACTAAAGTGGAAAGGGGTTGGGGGACAATGACAGCACAGAAAAGAGATAACAGCTGGTTTAACTAAGTAGCAAAAGTATCCTCAAAGAAGCAGAGTATCTTATAGCAGGTAAAAAAATGGTAGTAGTGGGGACTTAAGAGGACAATGACCCTGTGACAATGAAGGTATGGGAAAATGACAAGCATCCTCTCAGAAAGGCCATAGGGGAAACAGCATCTCAGGGGAGAGTCAGACCTCAAATCAGGAGGAAACCTTCCTAAGAGTGGCTTACCAATGCTGAAATTTCAGACAAGCCGGCCATCACTGGCATCTGATCCTTGTGTGAAGGAACCATTTCTCAGGGTCTGATGTTCTCCATCTATGCTTCTGTTTTGCCCTGATTCCTCTAATATGACATTAACATAGTTGGGAAGAAATCCAAAAGAACCACTAGTCTGGAATAAACATCCTTTTAGACAATTTAAAAAAAAATTATATTTGGAAAAAAGAAAAAGCAAAGCTGCCATGTTGACATCAGAACAGTAAAGCAGTTTATTTAGAGAGTCATTTGAACAAGGCAGACACAGTTTAGAGACCCAGGGGGGTTTTCAGTTTCCACCATCTGGTTATTTCCCCAGTACTCTGCCATGCATCACAAAGCTCTCTGTGAATCCACTTAAAAAGGGAAGGGCTAACACTCCTTTTTATTTGCTTTAACACTGCCCTCAATAAAAGATGGTACATCCAAAGGATAAAATAAATATTTAGCCACAAAAATCACAGTACAAAAATATATTTATTTATGTGGAAAAGTGTTCTCTTTTCATTGTTGAGTATAAAAAGCTGGTTATAAAATAAGATGTTGAGTATGATCTCATTTTTGCAAACAACTTTTTTTTAATTGTGGTAAAATATACAGAACATAGAATTTACCATTTTAAACATTTTCAAGGGTACAGTTCAGTAGCATTGAATACATTCATACTGTTGTGCAACTATCACACTACCCATTTCCAAACTTTTTCATCTTTCCAAACTTAAATTCTGTTTAGCAATGAATTTAACAATGAATTTTAATATATAAACATAGAAAAAGTCTCAACAGGCATACACCAAAAATGTTAATGGTGGATAGTGCAATTTTAGGTAGTTTTACTTTTCTACTTTTTAGTTCTCTATATTTTATTTTTTTCTAAAAGAAACTGCATTTCTAGTGTAATTTTTAAAAATAATTTTAAATGATTTTTTTAAAGACATTGAAAGTTTGGACATTAAAAAAGAAAAAAAAAACAGGATTATGGGCCATGCTCATCACCTTCTTTAGATCTTGACTAGTAACTAAAATATATTCCATGAGTGATCTCAAGCAACTCAAATTTTCAATATGTTTTTTAGAATGAAAAAAGCCAACACATTGTCATTTGCTTAATAAATACTGCAATACTTGAAAATAAAACTGATTAGTGCAACATAGATAGCTAATTGTCCTCCGTTGCCTCTTCTTCTCTTCTTCCTAGTAATAACAATCCCAATGCTGGGTACATTGATGCCCAAACAAAAGACAATATTTCCTGGTTGTTAGTTATTTCCTTGCAGTTAGCTGTGGCCATGTGACTAAATTTTAGCCAGAGAGAAAGTGCTATGCCCTAAAAGGGAAAGAGCAAACTCTTCTCTCCTTGCTAGATATAATGCGGAAGCTCTAACAGCCATCTTAAACCATGAGGCAACATTCTAGGAAAGAGGGAGCGATAAGATAAACAGATCTTTCTGTTATATGCAGTTGACCTAATGTTAATTGATACAATTACCTTCTAAAAGTCTTATACTCGGTCATATACCTTTATCAACAATGATCATAAAAAGAATACCCACAGAAACTGTTAAGTCATAAACATTACCAAAGTCAAAGATGATCAATTCTCAACCTTCCTCCCATTTGAATTCTCTATAGAATCTGCCATTGTCAACCATGCCAACTTTCTGAAACTCTTTTCTCCACTGAATCAATACTTTGTAGATTTTGCTCCCATCTCTTTATTAGCTCCTTTTCAGTTTCCTTGCAAAGCTCCTTTATAATCTGGTGGTCAATTTCTCTAAATTCTTTTGACCATGATGAAATTTTTTGTATGTTTTTAGTGGCTGTGTCAGTAATCAAACTTTCCTTAAAGCAGTCTGTTATAGACTTAATCATGTCTGCATAAAATTTATATGTCAAAATCCTAACCCTCAAGGTGATGGTACTTGAAGATGGGGCCTTTAAAAAGTAGTCAGGTTTAGATTAAATCATGAGAGTGGTGCCCTCATGATAGATTTAGTGTCCATATAAGAAGGGACACCAAAAAGCTTGCTGCTGCTTCTCTTTCCTTATTGTATAAAGACACAGAAATAAGTTAGCCATATGCAAGCTAGGAAGTAGAACTGAAATGGCCAGAACCTTGATCTTGGATTTCTGAGCCTCCAAAACTATGAGAAAATAAATTTCTGTTGTTTAAGCACCCAGTCTGTGGTATTTTGTTATAGCAGCCCAAGCATACTAATATACATTCGCTCACTCAATTGTTACTGAATACATAACAACTAATTATTTATTGAATGCCTACTATATTCCAGAAACATTACATATTTTATCTCTTATCATGTCAGTAATCCCACAAGCTAGAGATTATATTTACTTCAGAGATAAAAGTCTTGAGGCCCAAGGAATAATTACCCAAGGTCCCAAAGCTGGTAAGTAAAGTCAGAATTTGAATCCAGGCTTACTTACTCTAAAATTCACTACTCATTACACAACCATGGCACACACAGTCTCCACATCAAGGAGTTTATGGTATTTTACACAGACAATGCAGACAAATAAAAAGCTGAATGATTCAAAAGGTTAATAATAGTATTTGAGAAAACACAGAAATAAGAACTACTAGGAGAGATTATTGAGTTCAAAAGACCATTAAATACTCCAGTTTCTCCCCCATAAAAATATAGAGAATTACTTTTAAACCAAATCTTTGTTGAAACCCATTCAAAGCAAGTAAATAAAATTGTGGGAGATACTATAACTTTGAAATAAAGATAAAACCTTAATAGAACTTACTTTGACAATTAAATTAGTACCTTTTAAAAGTCACCAAAAAGCATTTTCCTTCTATAAGGTATGCCACAGGTGATTTGTTTCATCACATCTTAATCTTTAGGGGGGGAAAAATTACACAGAAGCTTAGCTTTTCTAAATTGTCTACTAAAATTAATGAGTTATTGACTAAAAAAGGAAAGGGAAAATAGTTAAAACTCTTTTCTGGAAGCGTATAAAATTAGATTATCTGCTTGTGTTTGAAGATAATTTGAAAAGGTCTAAGAAATTTCTTCACAAAAGTAAGAAGAGCTAAAAATGGTCAAATAAAATTTTTACAACTCATAGATTAGATAGGAATGTGGGACACAGAGGACACAGCCTCAATTTTGGGATATTATAGCTCCAATTTTCCTAAAGTAAGAGCTAGCTATTTCACTACTAAGCAGGTTTTTAAAAAGGTAATTGTAGAGTTAAAAAAAATTTTAATGTACTATGCTTTTATAAAAATTCAAAATCTTCCATGGAGATCTATGGTAGCCTATATATACAACGTAGGAGAGAAAATACAGTAGTGACAGATAAAAAGCAAATTCAATTTGTATTTTCTATTGGTTGTGAGAAGAAAATATTTAATTTCTAAAACAAACAAGAACTATTCTGATAAAGCCTTTTAATTCAACAAAAATTAAAGCTATTATAATTTGATTTTTATAACAAAAATATCATGTTTTTATTATAAGTATAAATATGCTTCTTACTGGAAACAGAAAATAAAGGATAAAGAATAAAACAGTCACGTCCTCGTCATCACCAAACATTAACATTTCCTTCTAATTAGCATATTTTGTATGTTTTTTAAAAATTGATCATTTTATATAAAGAGATATTCACATTCTTGCTTTTCTTTGTTTTCACTTAAACATATGGCATTTTCATAATAAAGCCTTCAAGGAAGTCATATTTAATTTCAGAAAACATTCCGGTGAATTTACTTAACCACAATTTGCTTTAAACAATGTTGTTGTTTTTTGTTATGATTAAAAATGCTGAACATTTTCATGTGTTTTCCAATTCAAAGATAATTTCCTTAGCATAGGTTCTAGCGGTGAAATTACTAGCCAAAGTCATACAATCAGCAAATAGCAGGACCTGGGTTAAGAGATGTGGTAGGGTCTACTGGTACTAGTTCATCAGTTGTTAAGCCAGTTGTTACATACAGACATCATTAAAAACTGAACTTTGTAAATATATAATTAAATAGAATTTAAAACAAAGATAATAAGTTCTCAAAAGTCATTGTTTATTATGTTACTACATTTTACTATTATATTTGTTCCAAATTGTTTACATCTACTACATCTAGATGGTGGGAAAACTACTACATGATGGCATTCTACTGTACATCTCTTCCCAACTCCACGTTCAGTGATGTCATGTTGGCAGCATAAGTTTGTCCATAGTGGGAATATTCATATCATAAAGATTGGAAAATGTTATAAATTTGCTCTTTTAACCCCCCTAGTGAATCCAGAGAATTAACCTGATTATTCAGATGGTGAGCTATACATGTATCTTGTTCATTTTACCCTCAAACTTTCTATTTTCTACATATCTACACTTTTAAAAAGCCCTCAAAAAGATGGAAGCAGAGACTGACATCTAAGCATTTTAATCAGTTTGACTACTTGAGCCACTTAGAAAATGTTTATAACATTTTTTTAACAGAACTGTTGAGTGGCTGTCAGTGATACAACCATGTTTAAGTCTTCAAGTAAAAGAGATAAGATATGAACAAAGAATGATTTAAGGATAAAAAATGATAAACACCAGAGTCAGTGGTCTGTCCCAGGCATGCCTCGGTGACTTTCGGTGGCTCTTCTCTTGAGGCCCAGTGACCTCCCTGCCTGGGGAGCCAAGCAAGGTCAATCCGGAACGGGGAACCTAACTTGGAGAAGAGAGACGTCCCAGCAAGACTCTTTCGGGGAGACTGCCGCCAGCTCCTCACTTCCATGGACCAGACGGCCCCAGCAGGGGGCGGCAGCAGCACCACTACCCCACAGGCCCTGTATTCTGATCTCTATTGTCCTAAAGCCTTGGAGGAACTACTGTCTGCTCCCCCTCCAGACCAGGAGTCCCAATGGTGCCATGATGGAACCCCAAGGACTTCTCAAAGAACATCGAGGTCAAGGAAGGAGAGTTGTGCTTTGAGCAGCAGCCTGTGGCCCAGATCATTGATGGGGCCAGGGTGAGAGGGGCTATTCCTGGGGTCTGCAAGCCTGGGAGATGAGCTGGCCCCCAGAGCAGAGGGGCACCAAAGCCATGGTGGGCGTAGCCACAGCCCTCACCCCGCTAGAGAGTCATGGGCCTGGGACATTGGGTAGGGGAAGCTGTACCATCAAAGCAAGGGGCCCAATGCCCCCCAATATCCAGCCAAACCTCAGGGTGAGGCTGCTGGTGGTTCTGGACATGGAGGAGGGAACTCTGGGCTCTGCTACTAAGGGCACCTACCTGGGGCCAGCCTTCCACGGATGGAAGGGCAGGACCCTCTATCCTGCAGTAAACGCCATCTGTGCCCAATGCCAGGTCCGCATCAGCTACCTGGGCGAAAGCAGAGGTGAGGCCTGAGGCAGGTGTGAGGAGTGTTCTGTCACTGGTGGTTGTGATTTTTGTTGGAAGCTCAAAAACAGTAGAAAAGAATAAGTCTTCATCTGCCCTGTCTCTTACCTCTATTCAGTAGCAGTAATGGCTAAGGGTCTTCACAGCCATTACCTAATTTAACCCTACCAACAGCAATAGAAGTAAAAAGTGAGGCTTGGGAAGGCGACTTACTAGCAAGTGAGCCCTCAGAATGGAGAGAGGTGCCCCAGGGATTCGTCCTTTATAAGAACTATCAACCCCCAGCGCAGGGGTGCAAAGCATTAAGTGGGTAGCAGGCTAGGTGCACGAGTCCTAATGGAAGAGGACTGGCAGCGCCAGGCACCCAGGGTGTGTGCCAGACTTCTTGGGCTCTGATCTGTGACGCATATCTACTTCCTAAAATTACAGGAAGGAGCCACTGAGGCCTGGCACCTAGGAGAGCAGTGGGCAGAATTTGGGGTGGGGAGGTAGCAAGGGAGGGGTCTCCTTAGGGAAACCAAAGGGGCCAGGGCTTGGAGCTCATTGAACTTAACTGTTCCCTGCAGCTGTAGTCTTCAGCAGAGGCTGAATGCTTTTCCTCCTGTCACCCATGGTGAGCTATTACAGAGTGGAGGGCCATCCCTCCTTCCACCTCTTCAGCCCAGCCCCAAAGCCTCTCCAATCAAAGCCTGGGCCAACCCTGTCTGTCATTGCCACCTTGGCCTGCTGCTTAGAGAGCCTTAGCTAGAGCTTCATCCCCAGCTCTGACTCGGGGTGTGTGATTCCTCTCACCCCAAGGGCAGATACAGAACTTCAAGATGCTTCAGATCTCCCTCTCAACCAAAGTGGACTCGGAGCAGGAAGCAGAAGGGAGCACTGTAGTTTAAGGATGTCTGGCTGGTGCCTGCACCCCTAGTTACCTTTTCCTCCTTCTCTCTCCCAGAGGAGCCACCACACTCCCTTCTGTACCTGAGCTGCCTGTTTGTGTGCCAAGCGCTGGGGGCTGGTATCTGCTCTGCCTTTGCCCACTGCAACGAAGTGCTACCTGCTCTACCAGTGACCCTGTGATATCACAGATGCAGGGCCTTTATGTCACCCCTCCCGGGGGCCAGGGAGGAGGCACTGCTGGCCTAAACTAGCTATGTAAAGCCAGTGAGGCTGGGGGAGAGGCGAGGCTGGGCTCCTACCCCAACCCAAGCTCTGAGGAGCTCAACAGCCCCAGAGCCACCCAGGGGGTAAAGGGAGGGAGCTGTTATTCAAGGCTGTAGCAGCCTGGTACATAAGACATTTTTTCAAGTAAAAACAGTAAGATGTGTTGTAAAAAAAAATAAGAAATACCATAAGATAAAATGATACGGAGATGCAAAGAAAGAAGAGATTATCTCCTGCTGCAGAATTTTAAAAGGCCCACAAAATATGTAGCATTTTTAGATGAATTAATATTATAGAATCATAGAAAAGTGAAATATTTGTGAAACTGTTTAAGGTTATCAAAACTTCATCCTGTTCCGTTCATAGAGTTTTTACATCTCTGCTTTATAACAGATTGCTCCCCATTCTATGTTATAATGTCCATTATATCCCTCTGCCTCACTATAGTCATACTCCCAGAGCAGAGCTTTCTTTATCTTTGTATCCCTATCATAGTATATTGTCTAATCAATGTTTCTTTAATAAGTGAGTGAGCGAAAGAATAGATTAATGAATAAAAACTCATATTTATGAGTTTATAATCTACTAAATATGGTCCTAAGCACTTTACATTAAATTAAATCATTTAATTCTCACAAAACTATGAGGCAGATTATCAATGAGAGAACTTGGCCATTTTACAGACTAGAAAACTGAGTCACCGAGAGATTAAGAAACTAGTCCAAATTCATACAGATGGCATGAGAGCTGGAATATAAACCCAGTCAAACTCTAGAGCTCCTGCTCTTCACCATTCCACCACACCACCTCTCAAATAAATGAGTGAGCAACATTACAAATAGAACTGAATCCATGTAGCTCCTTCCTCTTTCATTCATTCTTACATTATTTCCAAGTCAAAAAATAAAAATACATGCTTCTAAATGATGTATTTCAGTCATTGTAATCTGTTCATTCCCGTTCAGAGTAGTATAGGTCTCACTCTTAGATCTCAAAATTTAAAAATATAAAATAACTGTCTCACATCTGGCAAGTTTTGATCACGCTAATTTCTACATGTATTCCTAATCAAATATTTGTTTTTAAAGAACATCTCAAGTTTTCCAGTTAGAAAGACAAATATATAAATAGTCAAAAAGAATGTTAGATATTCCATTTAAGTTTTGATATTCTAACAAGGATACCTTTCTTATCTGTGTACTTTATATTGTTATGTATTTATATTGTTATGTAGTGGAGAGTAGAAGATGTAGTGTAATTGTGTCAAAAATGTACCAAGATCAGGCATTGTAGAACTGAAAAAAAAAAAATCTACTATGATGAAAAGGGAGAAAGGAGGGAAAAACAATCTTCATCCCTGATAAAACATTTTTACAACAATGGAGATTAAAAGATCACTGACCCTACCAATAAAGGGTTGTTATTTCAATACCAATGAAGAAAAAAATAACCATTAGGTAAAATTATCACATCAAGGACAAGATGTTGTATTTCTATTCATAAAAAGGCACAGAATCAATTTACCAATCAAGTTTGGTAAGCTAGTCCAACATTGTTGTCAAATATATGATTCATAATTTATTGATTCATTTGGGCACTGCTTCAGGAATAAATTCAAACTTATTTACCATACCCCAACCCTGAGAATGGGTAAGAAAGTTATATTCCAGTTAATCTAATATTCTAATTCAATTTCTACATCTGTTAAATAAGTTTGTTATGGATTAAATGAATTAATATTTGTAAAGTACTTAGGATAGTACCTGGCATATAGATTACATGCTATATGTGTGATTATTAATCAAAGTGATATAATTGTGATAAATTTTATTTCCAAAAATATCCTAGGCATATTTTTGGTCCCACATGCTCTTCCAGAACCTTGTCACTCCCCATCAAAGGGTAGAGTCCATTTTTCTCCCCTTGAACCTAGATGGACTTGTGACTGTTCTGATCAACAGAAATGGCCAGAAACACTGTTCTGTGATTTCCAAGTCCATGTCATAGAAAGGATACAGCTTCTGCCTGGTTCTTTCTTTCTGGAATGCATACTCTGGGGAACCCAGACACCCCACTTAAGGAAGCTCAAACTAATCCCTTTGGAGAGATCACAAGGAGACACACAAGTGGAAAGAAACTAGAGCTTTCCTAGCCAACAGCCAGCAACAAATGCCAAACATATGAATGATGAGACTTCAGATGATTCCAACTGTCAGCCTTTGAGCTTTCCAACTTCAAACATTGTGGAACAAAGACAAGCCATCCCTGCTATGTGCTATCCAAATTCCTGATCCATAGAATCTATGAGCATAATAACTGACTTTTTATGCCACTAAATTTGGGGATAATTTGTTACATAGCCATAGACAGTTCCTACAAAAAAAAAAAAAAAAACTACCACACTTAAGATTTTCATTTCAACTAAAGTAAAAAAGATTTTAAAGTGGTGTGGAAAAAAAACGGTGTTCTACAGAAAGAAACCTCACAGGGTAATCTGATCATAAATTCCTAATTGGGCAGGTCATGGTGAGTAGTTACACCCCAGGTATGTTAGCTTCTTTAGTAAAAGACTTATCTTTGCCTTCAGCAAGCCCTGTTCATTGTTTCTTTGCATCTAGGATAACACACCTTTAAATGCCTCTTTTCTAACTCCTCAGAAGAGAAACCACCCTCAAGAGAGCACAAAATCCTGTTAACTGTTCTGTAATCCAGTGGTCTCCAACCTTTTTGGCAGTAGGGACCGGTGCTCCTATGAGAGTCTAATGCCTGATGATCTGAGGTGGAACTGAGATGGTGATGCTAGCGCTGGGGAGCAGCTGTAAATAAAGATGAAGCTTCGCTTCTTGGCCTGCTGCTCACCTCCTGCTGTGCAGCCCAGTCCCTAACAGGCCATGGACCAGTACCAGTCCCAGGGTTTGGGGATCCCTGCTGTAATCCGATCCCCAACTTGCTTATTTCCACCTTCATGTATTCTTCCTCATATTCTCTCTTTAATTCCAAAAGCATAAAAAAAGTTACAAACATTCATTCTGGAAAGCATTTTTCTCATTCTATTACAAAATTAAATGTTATGCAAATAGGGCAGATATAAAATAGAAGAGAGACTCATGAAACAAAGTAGAAACAACTTTCAGGCATCCAACATATTATTATAACAACAGCAATAGCTAACAGCTATTATTCTCCATGTATAAGGCACTGGAAAGAGCCATGATTTAACACTCCTAAAAATCCCATAACGAACTATATTATCTCTATCTTACATCTCACATGCAAATGAGAAATAAAATACCCCAAGACTAAAACTATGAAAAACAGATTTTCATCTTGTTTTATAGATTTAGATGGCTCTCTTTAATAGATTATCATTATGACTATTGCTAATATAAACCAGAGGTTGGCAAACTTTTTCTTAAAGGGCTATATAATAAACACGTTAGTCTTTGAAGGCTATATATAGTCTTTGTCTCAGTCTTCTTGTTTGTTTGCTTGTCACAACCCTTTGAAAACATAAAATCATCTTTTCTTGTGCGGGCTATAAAACATGCTGTGCACTGGCCCCTGGGCCATAGTTTTCCCGACAAACCACAACAGGGAAATGCTGAATGCTATAAACTCAAATTAATAAATCCTTTTTTTATTATAATACTTATAATAGCATCTGTAGTTATACTAAATTAAGAAAACATCATTTCTGGCTCTAGCTTATTATTATCCACTAAAACCACAAGCTTCTCTGAACTGTTGGAAAGTGAAACTGTAGACCCAAACACCCATAATTTCCATTACAATAAATGTCTATTCATAATTGACATTCACCTACTTTGAAAAGGTCTGGAAGACTGTCTGAAAGAAATTCTCTCTAGAGTTTAACTGCTTCTCCAGGCTCTCCATAGATATCTGTTTGTTTATGGAGATTCATGACAGCCCAGTGTGAGTGATAAAACACTGAACACTTCTAACCTTTAGTGTCAATACTTTGTGAGAAAATGTTTATTATTCTTGGCAGGAAATGATGGAAACTGGTAAGAAATAGCCAGACTGCCTTCATATGTAAGTAAATTGGAATTTTTAGGGAACAGTTCCCCCTAGTAAATTTGTCTACACACAGTTTAATCAACCAAATTTACAGCTGCTAACAGGTTGTGCCTCCGTACTCTCAAACATATAAATAAACTTCTTAACCAGAACAAAAACAGGTTCAGAGTCCAGTTGTTTAAACTGGAACCAGTAAAGCCAGTACCTAACTGTAGTTAAAGCAACTGTCAAGGGGAATCATAATCTTAGTAGAAAAGTTGTTTTCTAGTTTCCTCAAAGCTACAAAGATGCTACTCGGCAAACATTTCTGTGATCATCTGAAACTGAAGGTACATGATCTCATTTAAAAATAAGATGCCCAATCTAATGCCAAATTAAACACTCACGTTTTCAAATTGAGGTTCCAAATTAGGAAAAAGCTAATTAATTAAATTCAAATTGGAATGGGGAAGATTTTTGAGAGCCTATAAATCATTATGCCCTTAGAAAATGGAATGAGTTTTGGAGTGAGGAAATGAACTCATATGTTCATGAATTTTTATTATTTTTTCTTAAGAATGCAAAAGTAAATAAAGTTTAAGTAAGACATAATAAGCATAGGCTGAGAATAGATCAGAGTTGATTACTAGTAGCTAAGGTGTTCGCCATGTCATATTAATGGAGACAAGTGGCCTTGCTAAATTAATTACGTAGAACAGTCATCAGAAGAAATAACCAGTCCAATCACTAAAAGGCACAGCTAGCCAATTTATATCCTATTTTTAGGAATCCCTAAAAAATTGGAGTATTATTTCAAAGCATCTGATATTTTTACTATTGTGTATGACTACATTTCTTGCATCCAAAAGACAAAGAAATACAAATCCTCTCTACTAAATACAAACAAAATAGAGCAGTTAACCAAACAGAAAAATCTATCACTTGTAAAAATAGCACTATGAACCTATATTACTATATAATTGACAAAGTCCATTTATTATAAGTTGAGCTTAAACAATGCCATATCCTGTATGAAATCTAAATTTTATGATAGCTGCTCAAATGTTATAATATGTGCCAAATTCTACTTTTCCTCAAATTATTCCAATATGATTTCAAACTAAGTGTCCACAGGAGAAGCTGATCAGAAGAAAAAACTCAGGTATATACATTTTTCAAGTACTGGGAAAGGATCCAATAACATTTAAAATAATGACATTAAGCAAGAATATCTATTTATAAGTATCTGATTTCTTCTGATACATAAAATATTTTTATACTGACAAAATAAAGCCATTATTCTAAAACCTTATATATTTATATTAGAAAAACAAGGAGAGATTTGGTCTCATAAATAAAATTAATTGTGTTACAGGACCCCAAACAACTATCAGCTTCGCCAATGAAGCTATATGTCTGATGACCCAAGGTTTAGGGTTCAATGATCTTTTTCTCTGAACTTCTGTAGCATATGTGGACTAATCACATGGTCAAGCAGTTGATTATACTATAGTGGTTTGTACTGTTTTCAAGTCATTTTTTATGTTGTATATGTCTTTAAAATCTTTTGAATCTCACAGCCAACTAAATACATCAGAAGCAATTCTTAAGAATGATTCACTCACTAACAACTCTTAGTGTTGTAGAAAGGTAGGTTCCAATTATATCTAAAGAGCTTTGACCACTAAGTTAAGGATTTGCACTTAATTCAGTGGATCACAAGAGGCACTTAATTCAGTGGATCACAGGAGACACTGAAAAAGAGTAAAATGAGAATAATTATTTAAAGAATAATCTTGATATCTTATACAGGATGGATTAGAGGCATGAAGGACTGGAGGAGGAAAAAAACTAAACTAAGAAACTATTCGATTATCCACAAAAGAGGTGCTCAGTGCCTGAACTAGAGTGGTATGAGGGGAAATATAAATGGGCATAGAGACAAGTAGATTGAAGTGGCCTGAAAATAGTCTCAAACTAGTAATTTAGTAATTTATTAAGTATCAGAATGGAAGGAATACTAAAAAATGATTAATTTTAGTTAAATATACATTTATGGACACCCTACTTCATGCAAGGCACTCAAAAAATATGAAAACAGATTAATTCTCAAGATGCTCAAAATCTAGTAGGGCAGACAGACGATGGTCAGATAATAAAATCTGACCATAATGAATATTATGATATAGGTATAAACAACATGTTATTGTAGTCCAGAGGATAAGATACTCAATCTTGAGTAGAACTGGGAAGACCAATGTTTTAAGCCTAAGTGACTGTTAGAATAATGGTGCTTTTTGCCAAATAATGTGTATTTTTTCTTCAAAATGTATCTTAATCTATCTCCCTTAAATCTCTTTCTATTAACAAAGTGCAAAGACAAGTCATCTTTTGTCTGTAATATTACTTCATGAGACTCCCAGCATCAAACATAATCTCTCACCCAGCTTCTCCTCAGTAGAGCAAATCAAGTTAAATATCAAAGTTTTAGTAGACTGCTTTCATCATGCTATTCTTTCAGCTCTAATGACAGGACTTTGGCGACTTCCAATGACTTTGAGAATAAACCTGTTGCTCCAAAACAGTCTCTTCTCCAAGGCCTCTCATCCTACCTTTTATCGGAGCTCTTCTCATTTGGGTCATAAGAGTTTTACACTCCTTTTACCCAGTTAAAGAGATATATTCTTATTATAAAGATGATTTGAGGAGTACTTGACTTCTGAATCGGAAAATCTGGGACTGCACACTGGCTCTGCCACCTCCTGGTTATATGGTATTGGACAAGTCAGTGCACTCTTATTTCTGTATCTGAAAAATAAGCAGACCTCATGGGGCTATATTGAGGATTTATGTGAAGTTTTTATAAAGCGAAAAGAGCCAGGATATAAATTTCTATAAATATGAAGATGGTTATAGATCCATATTAGGTAAAGTCGATTCTTTACCTAATGAATGATCAGTCTAAACAGCTAAGAGCCTGGATCAGAGATTGGCCATCCCAAGTTTCTGACCCCATTTATTTTGGCATGCCAGGCTAATGAGGGCTGGGGTGACGTATTAGATAATTTTAATCTATATCTGTAAAGTGATTTCCCAAGACGCTTGAAGCTTTTGGCTTTGTATCCCTATCCAAGTCAAATAAACCGAAGTTTTCATCTATAAAGAAAAACAAAGACTAACTGGCCTTTCAAAGCTTGATTAGATTAACATTTCCAATAAGTGTTCCCCAGTCTATTTTTTAAAGCATTTATAGTTTGTGAAACATTTTTATTCACTATTCTCCTCTTCTATGTAAATGTTTTGCTAGAATCTTCTGTCTAGTCATTTGTCGACTATCTATAACAATGTTGTCCAGTAGAACTTTCTGAAAATATGTTCCATATTTGTGCTGTGCAGTATAGTAGCCACTGGCCCCCCAGTAGCCAGTGGCTACTGAGCACCTATAATGCATCTGAAGAACTAATTTTTTACTTTAATCTTAATTAATTTAAATATAAATGATCACAAGTGTCTGCCGGATACTGTTTTAGAGAGCTCAGGCATATTGCATGTGTGCCACAGACAGACATAATAAAGACATAAAATCTGCTGACAAGGCTGACAGCCAGTGTCCACACCATCCCAGTTATAAAATTCTGCTGATGCTTTTTAGAATTGGAAGCTAGGACATGGTCTTTTCCACAAATGTATCTGCATGACCATGATTCATGTCACTCTTCATGGTGTTCCCTGTGCTTAGGATGCCCTTTTCCCCTCAATGTTGTGCCAAGCAAATTCCCATTCATCTTTCAATGCCAGTTCAAATGTTACCTTCCCCATCAGCCTCCTTTGATTTTTTGAAAGCAACAAAGCAGAGTGAAAAGACTGTAATTAAGGAACAAGGTAGATTAAAGTTTGAACTCCAGAGGTAATCCTTATTAGCCAAAACTTATTAAACCTTGAATAAGTCTTGAGCCTCAATTTTCTCATTTATATAATAGTTATAAAAATACTAATTTTAAAAATTTGTTGTAAGAATCGAAAATTCTAAGCAACATTATATTATGGCCAACATTTATTAAACGTCTACTTCTATCTGTCACTGAGGAAGTACAACACTTGAATTTTTTCATTTCATTTTCATAGCAACCCTAAAAAATATAAGTAATATTTCTTTTACCTATTCATCCACGTATTCAACAGTTTTATTCATTTATTCATTCAGCAAACACTTGAGAGCCTAATGTGCGTGGTGAGAAACTGAGATAAAAGAATAAACAAAAAAAGTCCCGGCACTCATAGATTTAATATTCTAGTGGGGAAAAAAGACAATGAGCAAGAAAACAGATAGAGGTATATAAAATATATCAGTAGGGTTAAGTGTTACGGAGAAAAGGCAGGATAAAATACAGAGAAGCGAGAGGATACTGTTTTACATAAGAGGTTGTCCAGCAAGGCCTCTCTATTTAGGTGATACTTGAGCAGAGAACTAAAGCATGAGGATGAGGTATGTGCAAATATGTAGGAAGAATGTTCCCAGAAGGAAGAGTATTACTGGCAGCTATTATGCTAGATGTTAGAAATATGTGAGTGAGTCAGACAAAGTGATTGTACTCCAGGATTTTACATTATTGTCAATAAATGAACCATACTGTCTCAGAAGTGAAAAGTTCAATGAAGAAAAGGGAAAAAGACAAGGGAACAGCGAGCGTGACGGAAGAGAGTAATGCTGTTCCTACTTTAAAGATGAGGATACTGAGAAGTTAAATAACAAGGTGATAAATTATAGAGCAAGCATTTCAACCCATAAAGTATTTCATTCTTTTAATGACTGTGTCATTCTCTCCCTGCTGTAGAATGAAGTCTCCACTGGGATCACAGTCTATTCTTTGTCATAGCCTTATATCAGTGCAATGGTACACAGGAGATGCAAAGTAAGGTGGAATTAACTCAGATTTTCACTCTAGATACATTATGAAAACTCTATTACAATTAAAGAGACCATGATGAGAGATGGGTCTCCTTAGTTAGGAAAATCCAATTAAAAACTCACAATAATAAATAAAATAACATTTAAAGGCAAAAGTAACAGGTTTTGAAAAGGGGTTGGAATGAGAGAAAACTACCCAAATGTGTCCAGTGTTTATTACTGCCAGCGCTGAACTATTTATATGGGTTTGGCAAAGGGCTGGATGGGACATTGTAATAAATGGGAGAGGAATAACAAAGTTATCATTATACAGATCTTAGCCAAACTGGAGAAAGTTAGCAATAAATATCATGACTTATTGACACTATTTACCCAAGTATTCTCTTCACTGTAATTCCTTAGAATTTAAAATACTTCAAGTTTCAAAGCTGCTTCCTATCACTTAGCAAACTAGTTTACAGCTGTCAGCACTTCAATTCATAAACCAAAGAAAGAAAATCCCAGGGCCATACAGAAAAAATTCTCACCACGCCACAGCAATCTGTTTCTGTGTGAAAACATCTTATTCTTAATTACTATACTTTTTTCCTAATTAAAAAGCAATTAATATTTTTTTGTAGTCTGGAAAATTCCAAAGTATATAAATGAGAAAATAACTTTAACTCCATCACCCAAAGGTAACTGTTGCCCATATGACAGAATATTTTTCTCCAATATGATGGAGTGTTTCTTCTTCTACATGTATATGTGTGGGTGACTGTTGTTGTTTTTTGTAGAACTAATATTATACTTCTCCATAGCTTTGTATCTTGCTATTTTTCACTTAACATTAATATTATATTGAAGAACAACTTCTCCATATATAAAATACAAATTGTAATAATGGTAAAATATTATACTGTATGCAATTAACCATCTCTATTGTCAATTCCAAATTTATGCTATTAAAAATAATACTGGGATGAACATCATTGTAATTAATCTATATCCAAAATTATGATTATTTTCTTAGGATAAGTTCCAAGAAGTAAAACTACTGGTTTAAATTATATAAATGTATTATATCAAATTTTGAAAGTGTTGTCAAATCTTTTCCATACAGGTAATACCAATTTACATTTCTGCTACTGAGTTATCTGAGATTTTCACTCCACACTCACCAACAAAAGGCATCATATTTTTCAAATATGCCAAAAAATAACATATAACTATTCTAATTTGCATGTATTACATTAATAAAGGTAAATATTTTCTCTATTAGCCATTTGTATTTCTTCCATGAATTTTTGAAAATATTACTTGGCCATTTTTCTATTAGGAGTTAGCATTTTTTTCTTGCTGATTTAAAAGAATAGAAGAGATATTTGCCTCTTATCAATATACATGTTTCAAATATTTCTACCTTTCTTGTTGGCCTTTAAAGTTTTTTTAACATACAGATGTTTGCGTTTTTCATGTAGTCATACTTACCAGCTCTTTCTTGTTAATTTCTATTTAATTTATGCTGGAAAAGGTCCTTAATACCTTTCTCTTATAACTGGGTTGGAGGTACCAAAAACTATTTATATCTCGAAAATCTGCTGGTAAAATTTCAGCAATATGGTAATATGGGGAAATGATCTAACCTAGAAATCTCCAGTCATACACACAGATATACAATTACTCTCTCTTCTCTCCAAATATATAGATATATTAGATAAGATATATGAAGATTTTTGTTTTAAAAACACAGATGAACTTCAAATGAATAAAGGGAAATCCCAAAATGCCAGAGGTAAAAAATGAAAATCAAAAGGGAAAAATGTTATACTTCCTAAGCATTTTTATCTTTTTCTTTGTATTGTAAATGGAATTATTTTCTTAACTGCATTTTCACATGTTCATTTAGTATACAGAAATAAACCTGATTTGGGTATCTTGCATCCTGCAACCCTGCAAAACTCATTTACTATCTAGCTCTAATAGTTTTTTTCCTCTTTTATGAAATTCTTTAAGGGTTTCGTAATATCATGATGAAACAGTTTTACTTCTTCCTTTCTAATCTATTTGCTTTTTATTTATTTTTCTTGTCTAATTGCCCTGGCTAGAACATCCGGCACAATGTTGAGTAGAATTGGCAAGAGCCATTATTGAAAGAATTTAAAGAAGATCTAAAAACAAATGGAAAGACATCCCATGTTCATAGATTGGTGAATACTTAATATGATTAAAATGAAAATGCTCCTCAAACTGATCTAAAAAATAAATAAATTAGAATTTATTAAAATTTTATAATTTTTACTTCAAAGGACACTATCAAGAAGGTGAAAAAACAACCTGCAGAATGGGAGGCTGTAAATCACATATCTGATAAGATCTAGTATCCAGAATAAAGAGCCCTTACAACTCAACAATAAAAAGACAAATGACCTAATTAAAAAGTGGGCAAGGATCTGAACAGACCTTACTTCAAAACAGATATACCAATATCCAATAAACACATGAAAAGATATTCAATATCATTATTCATTAGGAAAATGCAAAGAAAACCCATTACACATCACTTCACACTCATTAGGACAATAGCTATTATATATATATTATACATAACATTTTACATATATATAATAAGTGTTGACAAAGATATGAAGAAATTAGAAACCTCACACAATCCTGGAAGGAATGTAAAATGATGGAGTGCTTAACAGTTTGATAGTTTCTCAAGTAAACATAGAGTTACTATATAACACAGAAATTCCACTTCTGGGTATAGACTTAAGATAATTAAAAGCATATGTTCACACAAAAAGCTGCACACAAATATTCACAGGAGCATTATTTATAATAGACAATAAGTAGAAGTAAGCTAAATGTCTATCAACTAAAATATGGTATACCTATACAGTAGAATATTATTTGGCCACAAAAGCAATGAAATAGCAATACATGGTACAACATGGATAAAGCTATGGAAACATTATAGTAAGACACAAAATACCACATTTTGTATGATCCCATTTATGTATACTGTCCAGAGCAGGCAAATACAGAGACTGAAAATAGATTAATGGTTGCCAAGAGTTAGAGGAAAGCAAGAGACTGCAAATGAGTATCAGGTTTCTTTTGGGAATGATATAAAAGTTCTGGAATTAGATAGTGGTAGTGGTTGCACAACTCTGTGAACATACTAAAAAAAAACACTGAATTAAACTCTTTAAGATGGTGAATTTTAGTGTCTGTGAATTATATCTGTCTTTAAAGATTTAAAAACAAAAAGAAACAATAATCATAAAAGTTAATATCGTACCAGCCCAGGAATTAATAAGACCAGATTCTACTTTATGAATTTATCATCATTGCATCTGTGTTTGTTACAGCAAAAAACTAAAAATAATTCAAATGTCCATCAATAGGGGACTGTATAAATAAATTTCACAAAGTATTATTAAATATTATGAATCTATTTTTTTAATTATGAGTTCTCTATATATTAAAAAACAAGGATTTCCAAAAAATACTGTTAAGTGAAGAAAACAAAGTGCAAAACAGTATGTAAAGTATGCTACTAGTTATGTTAAAAATACACAAACATGTCTACAGCCATGCCACCCTGAGCACATTTATTCTCATCTAATCTTGGAAGCTAAGCAGGGTCAGGCCTGGTTAGTATTTGGATGAGAAACCACCAAGGAAGACCAGGTGCTATAGGCATTAAAAAATAATAATAATACACACACATATTCGCATATGCTTACATATCCAATATTTTAAAAAATAGTGATTAATATTTTCTGGACTAATTGAAACAACTTTATATCAGTAGATTTTAAAACAGGTAAATCAACAACTTGCTAGAAAAAATTATTAAAATGATCTCAAAAGTAAATAGAAAACTCAAATAACTATTCAAAATTAAAATACTAATTTAAAAACTACCCATAAGAGAAGCTATTTGCAGTATGTAAATCCAACAAAGGACTGGTATCTATTATATATAAAGAACTTCTATAAATCAATTAAAAAAAAAAAGCCAGACAATCCAAATGGACAAAATCATGAATAGGAACTTCACCAAAGATACATTAAAAAAATGTCCAACAAGCATATGAAAAAGGTACTTAATGTACTTCATCATTAAGAAATGGCAAATTAAAAGCATTTGATGATACCCAACACACTCATTAGAATGGTTAAAATTAAATACTTAAATACCAGCCCCAACAAGAATGTAGAACAATCAGAACTCAGATGCTGCTGGTAAAAATGTAACTTAATTCAACAATTTAACTATTTGACAACCCCACTAATGCTGAATTTATACAAACCCTATGACCCAATAATACAACTCCTAGATTAAAGAGAACATGCAAATATGTTCACTGAAAGACATCTATAAGAACATTCATAGTAAGAACATTCACAGCAGCCCTATTCATCTTAGCCAAAAATTGGAAAGTACTCAAAAATCCATTAATAGTAGAATTAATAAATACAATGCTAGTAATTTTCAGTTTCTTGATCTAGATTCTGGTTACATGAACTGGAGTTTGTGAAAATTCATTGAATTGCACATTTATGATTTGTGCACTTTTCCATATGTAATAGTTCAATTTTTTTTAATATAAAAATAAAACCTCTCCAATCTAAAAACTCCATCAGGTACAGAGGATGTAAAACAAGTTTTACTATATTTTTACAAAAAAATAAATCCCATGCTATATAGATTTTCCAGATAATAGAAAATGAGGAAGCTACCAAATTTATTCTATGACTTGACAGGTATAATACTAGAAAGAAAAATCATAGGGTATTCTTAAAAAATATATTAACAAAGGAAATCTAACAATATATTATTCTTAAATAACCAATTTGTCTGGGAATACAAGAATTATTTAATACTAGAAAATCCATCAACATATTTTACTACATTAACAAAATAAAAGAGAAACCCCATACAATAGCTCAGTAGATATGGAAAAAAAATTCATAAAATTCCATATTATCACTACTTTAAAAAAGTCCATCAATCCAGCAACAAAAAGAAACTTTCTAACATGAAAAATATGTTAGAAAGACTCTCTTTAAATCAAGAACAAAACAAGTTTCCACTATCACCACTACTGGTCAAGAATAAAGAAGTATGAGATTTGGAAAGGGAAAGACTGCACATGGTATGATTCTTTCCTTGGAAAAATCCAAGAAAATCTACAAACCACTTTTAGAACCAAATAGAGCAAGTTTGCTGGACTCAATATTTATATACAAAAATCAATTTTCTGAGGCAACAACTAATTTGACTGTAAGATAAAAAATAATATCCATTTAAAAAGCTGTTTAAAATCCATGAAAAAATCTAATAAAAGCTGTGCAAGATCTCTGGTGGCAAAACGCTATGTTATTGAAGACAGCCTAAATAAATACAGAAATAGACCATTTTCATGGATGAGAGAACTCAGTATAAGTAATTTCTCTTCAATTTAATTTATGAACTCAATGTAATTCGAGTATGAACACAAGAGAATTTTTGTGATAACATATCACAGAGAAGGAGAGGGACAGATTTCCAAATGATTGGTGTCAGATAAAGAAGCAAACGACTTTTTAAAAACTGATATCCAGATTTCAAGAATGATACGAGATTTTTTGTTTTTCCCATTTCTGGTCTTAGCATTTTTCAGGAATAACCGTCTTTCTCCATGAGTCTTATTTTTTCCTAAAACTTTCCAGAGCTTCAGAAACCAAATAAAACAACATTAGAATAAATACTTAAAAGTCAGATAAAAGCTATCCACTAGAGAAATGAAACCAACTCAATCCAGGAAGCCATCTGATTCTTATTAGACACTACAAAAAAAATAATAATAATTTTAAACAAACAAACAAAACCCTCATTAGGACAAATATCAACCTCAATACAATCAAACATCTAAGTTTAGAAATTCCCACCAAAAGAAATGTAGAAAGTATGTTATTTATATATTTTACTAAGTACTTGATAGTATTCCTATTAAATATAAACACAGAAAGATATAACAGAGTCTAAGAAAAGTCTTTTTTGTAATTTTAAATTATAAATTACTTAGAAAACCTAGGAAATTAATTTTTACAAGATGAGAAAAAAATATAAGTAAACCAAGGAAACAGTAACAGGAAAAAACGATTTAGCAAACTCTTGGAAACTTGGGGACATGTTCTGGAGTTTAATATTAATGAAATGATCAGCTTAGAATATCAACTTAAAGTAGTTTTGAATAGTGGTTAGGAAAATATCAGCCCACAGGAATTTTCTACAGGCCTTCCCAAATTTATTAGTCATGGTAATAAATAAGAATGGCCTAAGGAAGTATACTTTTACTATGTTAGATTTCCTTTCATTTTTTTTTCTTCATTTTTACGTTCTTACTAGTAGAGGTTTTGTTGTTTTGTTTTTATGATACAAACTGCTTTTCTTAAGGCTCTGGACTATGTTAACTTCCATAGTATATTTTCAGGCTTCCCTACCTTTTACACCTTTGAGCCTTACTCATTCATTTCCTTTATCATACAATGTCCCTGGAACTCATCTAACATATATCAAAATCCTACTCACCCTTCAAGAAACAATTTAAACATCATTTCCTCTCTGAAAAATTCTCCAGTAGTAATTAACTGCTCCTCCATCTTATACTAATTCTAAGGAGAAAAAAACTAACACTTAATGAACCTCTATCACATGCCAATTGCTTTATAAAATAATTTTATTTTAATCTTCTCAACATCCTACAAATACTATTTTCTCCAATCTGCGGAATGGGAAACTAAGGAAATGAGAGGTTATAGAGCATAATAAGTAGTCATGGAGTTGAGATTTAAATGGAGCCTATCTGATGTCAAAACCCATAGTTTGTATAAAATTTCATGCTAAACTAGGTCTAGATTGGTGATCCTTAAAACTTATAGTGCATCAGAATACTGTGGAAGCGTAACAGACCTCTACCATTTTTGATTCAGTGATTCTGGAGGAAAGCTCTAGAATCTGCATTTCTAACAAGTTCCCAGGTGATAGTGATGCTGTTGGTCTTTGAAAACCACTGCCCTAGAGGAAAGACAACTCTAGACACACACTAACAAGCTTCAAAAGAATTGAACTCAATTAACTCAAAATACTTGCTATAACTAAGCCTAATACTCTTTATAAAAAGACAATTAAATTCTGCATTCAACAACATAACATTCATAATATCTAGCATCTAATCAAAATTTATCAGATATAAAGAAACAAGAAAATTAGACTCTTAAAAAAATCAGTAAGTAAAACAGATATATAAATAACAAAGATATAGAAATAACAGATAAAGACTTGTAAAAGAACTAAATTTATGCTTAGGATATTAAGGAAAATATTAAAACAAGATACCAAAACCAAATCAAACCAAACCAAACAAAAAACCAGACCTTCTAGAAATGAAAAAACAATATCTGAATTGGGTAGAATTAATCACAGATTAGACACAAGAAAATATCACTGAACTAGAAGCACAACAGAAATTATCCAAACTGCGGCCCAAAGATAAAAAGACAAAATTAACAAAGGCTAATTGTGGAATGATAATGACTGTTTTAACATACATGTAATTAAAGTACCGTGGATGGAGTGAAGGGGACAGAACAGTATTTTTAAAACTAATAGTCAAAGCTACCATATTTGCTAAAAAATATTTTTTAAAAACACAAAAGCAGCTCAACAAATGAGAAGCAAGATAAATATAAAGAAAACCACAGAAGGTACATTATAATCAAAATGCTAAGAAAAGTTATAAACAGAAAAAATTTTAAAGCAGTAAAAAATACCATTATATATAGGACAAAGCTAAAAATTCCATTTAATTCTCATCAGAAACAATGCAAACCAGAATACAATAGAATGATATCTTTAAATTGCTAAAAGGAAAGAATACAAAACACTGTAAACTTAGAATTCTGTAACTATCAAAAATATTCTTTAAAAATAAGGGTAAAATATTTTTTTCAGAAATAAAGGCTAAGAGAATTTATTGTAAGCACATCTGCAGTATAAGAAATGTTAAAGAACATTCTTCAGGCTGAAGTTAAGTTATGCCAGATGAAAACTTGGATCTACATGAAGGAATTAAGAATACCAGAAATGTTATATATGTGGTATTTAATTTTATTAGCTAAAAACAATATTTATTAATAAATATTGAACCATTATATATAAATTATTTTGTTTATAGTTATATTATTTTAAATATTATTTATAAATTAAATTTTAATTTAGTAAATTTATAAAATAAATTAATTTTTAAATTAAATATTTAACAGTAAAGTAAATATAAGACTTTTTTCTTCACTTAGTTCCTTCAAAGATAGCTGACTGTTTAAAGCAAAAAAACCAATCACATTTAAACAAGCATTTGTTTGGCACCACTATGTGTCACACATTATGCTAGAGTGTGGAGATACAGAAATGAATTAGGAATAATATTTGCCTTCAAGGAGCTTATGAGGGAGACACACAGGTAAATAATAGCAATAATATGTTATAAAGGAAAGGAAGGAACTGGTCAATTCTGCTTGGAAGTGAGTGCCACAGAAAAGCCTTTACCCAAAGTGATGCCTAAATTAAGATTGAAAGTTTTTTGGTAAGTGAACTTGAAGATAAGGATAGGAAAATATAATGTATTCCAGAAAGTGAGAAAAGGTATGAGAATAGATACCAAATAGGCATCTCAAACTTAAAGAGCCCAAAAATTCAACTCCTATTCTTCCCCTCTAAATCCATTCCACAGCCTTCCTGGGAAATTTCAGGACAAAAAACTTAGATTTATCTTGAATCTTTCTCTTATACTCTATATCAAATCTGTTAGAAACACTTGTTGGCTCTCTCTTCAAAATATCCAGAACACAACTACATCTCATCACCTCTGCTTCCACTAACCACTCTGACCCAGCTGCCTTTATCTTCATTTCTTGATTGAAATATTCCAATAACCTTCTAACCCATCTCTCTGTTTCAACTCATGATCATACAATCTATGCTCAACCAAGCTGCAGAAGTGACTCTTTTAAAATATAAATCAGGTATCTCTACCCAATGCCCCATGAAGGCCCCACATGAGATGACCACTGTTATGTCTGTGACCTCATTTCCCACGGCTCTTCCCCTTGCTCTCCTCACTCCAGGTATACTGGCTTTCTTGGTGTTTCCTGAATTCACCAGGCATGCTCTCATCTTACAGCCTTTACACTGGTTATTTATCTGGAAAACTTTCCCTCAGATACTCATGGCTCATTTTCTTACTTCCTTCAGGTTTTTGCCTAAATGTCATCTTCTCAATGAGGTCTATACGAACTACCACTTTTTACATTGTAACTCTCCCCCAGCCCCATACTCCTTGACCCCCATCCTACCCTACTTTTTCTTTTTTCATGGCATTAGCACCTTCTAAAATACTATATAATTTGCTTAACTCTTGGGTCTGTACTTTATTACCTGTCTTCCCCAGAGGTTTCATGAGGGCAACAATCTTTTTTTGTTGTTATACACTGATAGATCTCAATCAACCAGAACAGAGCCTGGCACACAGTAGCTACTAACAAAGTATTCTCTGAAGGAATAAACTGTACCAGTGATGTAAAGAAAGTAGATAAAAAACGGTGAAGAATATCTAATTAGCAGGACTTGGCCATCAATACTATTTGACGGGTAAAGAAAAAAAGAAGTGTGGGTTGATATTTGTTAAGTCTAACTTAGGACAGAGGATAGAAGAATAAATTGCGAGAAAATGATCCTAAGTTCAATTTTGGACATTTGTCTTACAGCCCAATCCTGAAGGTCAGAGCCAGAAACCCTTAATCTGGTAACCAGTCTATTTTGGTAGAGGGCTACTTTTTCATTTTTGTTTTTTCATTTCTCTGCAATTTAAAAAAATGTAAATAGAATGGTGTTTATTTGGCTAACCTTTTAAAAATATTTTTGAAAGTTCCTTTTTAAATTACGTTAATGTACATATTATATAAAAATTTAACATGTTAACCATGTATAAAATATAGTTCAGAAGTGTTAGGTATATTTACATTGTTGTATAACCAATCTCCAAAACTTTTTCCTCTTGTAAAACTGAAACTCTATACCTCTTAAAAAATTTCCCATTTCCTCCTTCCCCCTGCCCCTGGCAACCCCCATTCTACTTTCTGTCTCTGTGAGTTTGAATACTCTAAATACCTCATATAAATGGAATCATATACCATTTGTCTTTTTGTGACTGGCTTACTTCACTCAGTATAATGTCCTCAAGTTTCATCCACGTTGTAGTATGTGTCAAAATGTCCTTCCTTTTTAAGGCTAAATAATATTCCATTTTATGTATATACCACATTTTGTTTATCCAGTCATCTAGTAATAGACATTTGGGTTGATCACACCTTTGAACTATTGTGAATAATGTTACTATGAAAAATAAGTGTACAAATATCTCTTCTACTTTTCTGCAATCTTGAGATGATTGTGGGAAATGTCGGAGAAGACCATATGTTGCAGATGAGATTGATGGGCAGGAGCTACATTTTGCCAGATAATTCTGGTAAACTTCAGAGAAAGACAACATAGCAGTAACAACAGTCTTAGACACATGTAGATGACTTCAAGATCAACCAGAGGGAACCCCTCTCTGCCTTAAACCCTGCTTGGCTATAGTCACACAGAGAAACACTTACTTCTCATTTTTCTAATTGTAAAACTGGGTACTACTAATCTACCCTACTTGGGTGTGATAATTTATAAGCTAATGTTAATAGGCATGTTTTTAAGATGAAAGACAGAGTGTAAACCGTCTTATATTAAAATAAATTGAAGATATAAGTTGGCAGTGTAACCAGTGAATATGTTCAACTATTAACTTATCTTGCACATAATGCCTTTATTGGCTTAATATTTCAAAAGCTTTCTTTTTTCAAGATCATTCTTGTCTGTTTAGCAATAACACACACTAAAATTAAAATTAGCTGAAGAGAGCTAGAAAGGCTTTTTTCCTCAAAAAAAATAGTATATATTTTGAAACCCATTACACAATATTTTATTTTTCCTTTCAAAGAACAACATGGAAGTTAACAATTCAAAAAAGAGAAAAAGAAAATATGCAAAACTCTGACACTAAGTGAAGAGAACTTAGAAAAACCAAGTTCTACCTCAGAACTGTTTCAAAGCAATGTTAATACTGACGATGTACACAAAGGTGTGATATTTGTATGAATACATACAATAGTTAACAAACAGTTAAACTCAGGATTTTCAAGAATTTTATTAATACTTTTCTGCAGTTTACATAATGAAAAAGGAAAAAAGAAAAAGTGATACTTGTTTATTATTTTAATAAAAATGTTTCTTGGCAAGTTATAAGAAACAAAGCCCTTTAACAGATTTTTAATCAGAGAAAGTGTTGTTTATATCAACTTCCCAGGACCTAGCAGAGCGCCCAGCACTTACCAAGTAATAAAAAGTATCGGTGAATGAATAAAAGAAAAACTGAGTGAACAAACCAATGAATTTGGCTGTTCTGATGTATCTGTGTGTATTTGTTTCATAGTATTACTGTCTTTTGATAGCTGCCATATGATAATCTTGGCTTTGGCGCTAATCAAAATATGCCAAATATATAAATAATGTTTCTTGGAAACAACATTATTTTCCCTTCTAAACTCCTATGTTAAGTACTTTTAATTTCAGAAAGATATTTCAGACAGGAATAGACAAGAATAAAGCACCTTGCAAAAGCAACAGGCATGTTTTGATAACAGATTACTCTGCTTCTCAATTTATCATCAAAAACATTCTCTGCTTCTTTGCCAAATGGTAGAAAGTAAAATTGGTTGTAAACAAATAGAGAAAACACACCAAAAAGAGATCAAACCACATCTTAAAAATCAACTAGCTTTAGTCCCTATCTGATTAATAAATTTCTTCTATTACTGTAGGCCCAGAAAGTAATTTGGCAACACTCTGGAAAATTGACTACCTAATTCCCAATGCAGGCCATTGCACCATTTTGGACCCCTCCAAGAATCACAGAACTCTTCTTTATATGGAGCCAAAATCTATTTCCATATAACATCTAACCATTGGTTGTAATTTTGCTTTCTGGAGCCTCAGAGTCTCATTCTAACCTCTCTTCAGTAGGGTTGCCCATTAAATATTAGGTGATAGCTATTATGATCCCTTATAAGCTAACATCCCTTCTTTCTTTAGCTTGCTTATATGAAAAACTCTCTTCTTATTTTAGTCATTTTCTTCTGGATATGCTTGAAGCTTGTCACTTAAAGTGTAATAATCTATTACTTAATAGTCTGATGCACATAGAATAAAGCACGATGACCACCAACCTTATTTTAGACATTCTATCAATGTAGCCTAAGAGCATCCTGCTTTTTGGAAAGGAACATAACAAAGTTGTCCATGCTGAGTTTTCCATCAACCTAAGGAAGTTAAGTCTTTTTCCCAACCCCTACATCTAAGCTAGTTCTCCCTCATTCTGCAATACATAGTATTACATATTACATTATAAACTTGTTCTTGGTAAATTTTATCTTCTTGGTCAAGACCATTACTCTAGTATGTTTGAAGCTTTTGGACTCCTCTGTCTACCACCTAATAATTTTAGCCGTCCGTCCTCAATTGTGTGTTATGTACAAATTTGATAAGTGTGCCAGCTCTATTTTCTTTATCTCTTTGTTTATATATTATAGAACATGAAACTGAAGACTGATTCCTGATTCCTGTGGTATCCCAGAGTGTTCCTTCCAGGTTAACACTTTTTCTATTAAATAACAATCTTTCAGATGGTTGTTGAACCAGTTACATAGCAACGTAACTATATTATCATATCATACCACTCTCATCCATCTTACCCACAATGTCAAAAAGCTGCATAAAATTCAGACAGTCATGTCATGTAATTAATGGCCAAATAACTCTCCAAAGAAAAATAAAATTAATCTATCATAATATTTTTTCATAAACTCAGGCTGGCTCCTAGAGATCAACATTTTTCCTCTTGAGTAATGAATCTACTAAATCATCTAACCTGAAATTTTACTGAGGATTCAGTTCAGATTCACTAGCTGTAAGGAACAAGAAAGAGAATCTAAAGATGCTATTGCCACAGTGAATTGTTCTCTCTCTTTTCTCCCCTCATCGTTCTGCCTGAAGCTCTATCTCAAAGGATTCTAACCAAGTTATAGATGGAAGAGACAGGAAAAAAATCATCAACAATGAGCTTTCCAAATTTAAGTGCCCACTCAGCTCCTGTTCCCAAATGCCTTTCTCACTCTCTTTATACCAATAAAGAAGAACAAGCATTATCTACTCTTTTGACTTATCCATACTACTTTTCTTCTCCATTAGTACACAATATGTTAACTGCCTTGAAATGGCTTATATTAAGGCTTTTCACCTTTTCACCCTCTCTAAAAAGAAACAAATGCTAAAATCTTAACACAACAATAGTCTGTGAGCTGAAAAAGAAAGCTTGAGATGCAGCTGTACAATAATATCTTTCTGGTTTTGCTTTTCACTCTGTCACGTAATTAGTACAAATTATACAGACTTACGGGCTTTTAGCTTTCAAAAAATTCCAAAGTACTTACAGATAAAACATACTATGATTCTTCAGTTAAAAAAAAATCTCAAATCAAAGTACCAATGCTTAATTTTTAGGCAGTAAACAATCATAGTCAATAATTGTGCATGACAGATCAAAATTTAAAGTAATCGATCTTACGGACAAATGAAAAAAAAATACAATTCATTTGTCCTACAAAGATAATACTAGCATTTGTTAAGAAGCTTTATAACTTTAAGCATTAATTCAATCTTTTAAGTCTTTCGGGTTTATGTTTGGAAAATGTTTCTGAAATTGCAATTCACTTAAATACTTGAGTTTCTACTGTGGATCTATCACTATGCATGTTTCTAGAGAGTCCTATCTTTTCTTAGGAACAAGTTTTTTACAACAGAATACATCTTAGCAAGTAAAGAATTGGTCATATGACAAAAATTAGCAAATTCAGGATAAAAACACATGGAATATTATGCTCCCTAATGATATTCTCTAAATAGACACTGGACTTAAAAGAGTTTGTTTTGTTTATCCGTTTTTGCTTTTGTTTTTTGCCTTACTATCACATTAGAAACATTGGAAAAATTGATTTAAATTGTGTTAAAAGTCTAATCACTGTATCTGCTTACCATTCAAAAAGAACGAATTTTGTAATTTCCTCTAGAGGATCAGAATCAGTTCAAACTTTTAAGGATATTTCATAGGTGGGATATATAATTGGGAAAAATCCAGAGCTCGGCATGTAAATGCAAGTAAAGCAGGTAATTTCAAAGAAAGGCATATCCTTAAGGCTAAGGTGATGACATAATAAAGGAAATTCCAAATGAAGTTCTCTCCTTATAGTGGGGGTTGCCCACCAACCCTACTGCTCCTCCCTGGCAAGATGAAAAAGAGTGTGTGTGTGTGAGAGTGTGTGTGTGTGTGTGTGTGTGTGTGTGTGTGTGTGTAAATATTTCATTTCATATCAAAATGCAAGGTCAAAAACCAATTACTCACTCAATATTTTAAAAACATCTTTTTTTTAGAATATGTGTCAAGAATTTCTATTGTATTCTGAATTATATCTATCATGGACTTTATAGAATAGTAGAATCACAGAATTTCAGAGGTGCAAACTGGAATATTATCTAGTCTAAGGCTTTCATTTCCCAAAAGGTCCAGAGAAATTAAGTGATTTGCCTAAAGCCAAGTAGCCAGTTAGAGGAAATAATAACCACACATAATTATATTACCTCTGCAAAATTAGACACTGGGTCTAACAGACCACACTGATAATTCTTATTTTATAGGAATCATTCATTTCCTGACAGCCAAATATTTTACATTTTAATTGTCTACTAATTCAGAAATCTAATTTTCTAGTTTTCACTTAAAATTTAAAAAAAAAATCTAGTTTTCACTTAAAACTAAAACATCTCTCGGTAAACTCACTACATAAAAACGGGTGCTGAAGTTATATAGTACAAACTGTTTTACAAACCACATTATAATAGTCTAAGTGTATAGTAATCAAATGTCATCACATATAATTAAAGATAAACTTAACATGTCAAAACAGAAGATCAAAGCACTTCTAACTCTGCAGGGGCCATCATTTTCAATGACCTGTTCCTGGATCATGCCTTTAATTCACACAACTCCGTGAATCACAGTGCCTCTTCCTGATGCAGTAGAAACAAACCTCAAAAAACTCTTATTTTTTAAAAAATTGACAAGCATATAAAATATTCCCAAGTCATGTCTGTGAAAAGATTAGTGAATCACTACTTTTCTATTAAACCTGATCCTCAAAAAAAACAGACAAGTTGTTGTTTTCCCTTCTCTAAATCAGGTTCTGATCAAAGGATACATTTTTGAGTTACATGAAGTGTTCTTGGCTTTATACTGTGGCTAGAAAGTAGATCATCTGAATTACACCAAACTTCCTGTTTGTTGGTTGGTGGTTTTTCTTTGTTTGCTTTGCATTCTTTTGTTTTTAATAGCTTCCAAGGCAATGGAATACTACATACTACCTGAACAATTCAACAAGAAAGAAAGAAGGCTAGTATCACCTGGCATTATACAAAAATTCCCACTTCAGTTATTTCATTCTTCTAAACTTTGGCTGAACCACATTGACTGTTATTTCGCTAAGGAAGTGATGCCAAGTTATCCACAGGCACATACACAGAGACAAACCACAATATGGAAAATGTCAGCCGTTACTCCTAAGTGTATCTTCACTAAAGTATGTGCTGAGTAATGTGCAGTTATTCAGTAAGTTCAGATAAATGTATTAGAATAGGCCTTCAGAGATAAATAATCAACTGAGAAAATAACTGCCCCCAGATGAGTTATGAAAGTCAATACTAAGAAAACCATTATGATAAATGTTCTTCATCTAAACAAGAGAAAACAATGTTCTAAGAATTCCTGAAAGCTTACCAATTACAAATAAGTAATGCGTTTCAGGGAAATAGAGCCTCTAAGAGACTACAATGTACCTTTTAAGAGGCTGACTTCAAAATGGAAAACTTGTCCTTAAAACTTTGGATAAGACACTTTCTTATAACTTTGCTTAGTTGATAATAAAAGAATAATTAAGGATAACAAAAGATCTTTTCTTGACAACCTTAGATATTTCCAATCTTGACATATTTTTTAAGTCTAAGATCTTTTGTGCTAATTTCATTGCCCACTGAAATACCAGGTGAGATGCAAAAGCTATTTTGGAACTCTATATATAGAAAAGAGGTCAAATATTATTGCAAAGGGTTTTCTTAGAGGAATAATGAAAAGAAATACACATGTCAATTAGTATAGGATTCATAGTGTTCTATGTCTGCCCCATATTATATTACACTCTGTAGTACCCAATTTTCTTCAAGGTTATAAACGAAAACATAATGCTTCTATTGTTACTATGGCATTCTTTGACATCCTTAATTACCAAGAGTTAATTAATCTGATATATCCTTCTCTGTATGTTTTAAAGAATCCTTTTAACCTACAAAATATATAAAAATTTTTGACTTATGACTCATTTTTATTATAGGCAAAGTAATATACGTGCTTGAAAGCATGAAGAACAAAAATGAATAAGATGAATCATTTCTGTCTCCACAGAACTTCCAATCTAATTTGGAAAAGAAGATTCACAAATAAGCACACTGCACATGTGTGCACACACAGAGCGAATTAACTATAACAAAGAAAAAAATCAGGTATAGTAAAAAGTTATGGAAACACAAACGAGACAGTCTACAAAATAAAAGACCTATACTCTTCAAAAATGTCAATGTCATAAAAGGCAAAGAAAAGCTAAAAAACTGCTCTAGTAAAGAAAAGAGACATGACAAAACAAAAACAACAACAATAACAACAAAAAAAAACCTCCTATCCCCCAATCCTTAGATTGAGGAAAAAACAGCTATAAAGGTGATACTGGGAAACAGGCAAAATTTGAATATGAATATGTACTAGATAACAATATAATATCAAATTTGATCAATATAGTGTAATAATGCAAAAGAGTGTCTTCTTATTGGACACATACTGAAGTATTAGGGTGAATGGTTACAAACTCTACAATTTACTAGCAAATGGTTCTGAACAAAAGTATAATGATATGCATGTATTTGTGTATTTGAGAGAAAAAGAGGAAATATAGCACAATGTTAATAGTAAATAAGTATATGAGTGGCATATGGGAGTTCATTATACCAAATATGTGTACTAGACTCTAGTCAAAAGAAAAAAAATATAGTATTTCTATCACAGTAATGTCTACTTGGAAAGAAAAGAACACTCATATAACAACTTATTTAAATCTTCAATAAATCAACGTAAATATAATAGAGTAGGAGCTTGGTTGAAAAGTACTATGGAAAATAGGGCCAGATCAGATTATCACCAAGATTCCTTATAGAAAATTATAAATCAGATTCTGAGCAAAATATTGGTGAGATTAGGATAAATGAGATCAGCTGATAAGAAAAGGTATAATGTTATTTAAGAAAGATTATCCTACAGCACCGGGTAGACCAGGTTAAGGGGAGAATGACTAATGTTAGGAAGATCAGGGAGAAAACTATTGCTATAATCCAGGCCTGAGGTGTTGGGGGCCCAGACTTTAGTAGTCACTATTGAAATAAATGCCTTGAGATAGATAAAGAATCTGAAAGCAAAAATATCTAGTTATTTAATTTAAAATCTTCAAATCTGTGAGAACTCAGAGTTTAATACTATATTTTAACTGAATTCAAATATTTTAGAACAATACACAAATCATAATTGCTTTTTTAACGATTCACTTTTGTGAGGCAAACACAACTCTTCACACTCATCCTAAACAGTAGTGAGGCCTCAAGGCTGCGGAGTTGTTTACAGTGAACTCTGTGGGGCTACCATCATCAAATCTGCCCACATTGTAGCTTCATGTTTATAAGTCAGAAAGTTGGTCAAGTACAGTTTTCTTTTTTTCTCCTCAAGCAAAATGAGGAGACTAGCTTTTAGCATATGGAAGCATTTTCATATTGCAAGTTCTGGTGGGGGGTGAGATAATTTGCAAATGCCATCAAATGAAATGAGCACTTTCAAATGAGGCTGATTAGACAAGGTTTCATGTAACAATTTGTATTCAACAAATTGTTTCCTTTTTTCAAGAAGGGAATATTTAAATGAGTATAAGATACAGCAGAGTGATCAAGGAAGATGGAAAATAAGCAAAAACCATGACATTTAGTCTTAAGGATACCACCAGAGATTCTCAGAAAAGCACTTTTGAGTGTTGAGGAGTGAAATTAGAACAAATTTGTTTAATTTTTATTTTAAACTCCTTTTTAGAAACATTAAAATTGTGGCAACAGGTCCAAGGCAGAATAGGGCAGCAGTTTAAAAAGGCAGTTGAGTCTTTGGAGGACAATACTCATCCTGCTTCCTAACCCTTTTTCACCTTGTCTGGGTCCTTTCCTGCCTCCCTTCTCCTCCCACTTCTTTTACCTTTAAACACAGCTGGAAGCTGCTCACTGGGTAGGGAAGTGGAGTATATGTGGAGAAGTGTGGGTTGAGTAAAGAAGAAAACTAAGATGTAATAGAGCAATTATCATCGGATTGGCTTTTATGAAGAGGCCCTTAGGTGCAGGAGATCTAGAGGAAAAAATGCAGAGGCAGGATGTATGAACTGAGGTGGTCTGGATAATAACCAGGTAAATTCACAACTAATATTCTTTATCTTCTCTTTAATTGCTCTAATTAAAATATTCTAGTGCTAAAGACAAGACTCTTAATTAAAACACCTATATAAACAACTAACAAGGGGAGAAACAATTTTTTTTATATAAACACCAGTAATTTAGCCATAGGGAAACCAAAAGTGCGCAAATAATACCCTAAATCACAGACTTGACATTATAAATAACCCTGAAATACAAACCTAATAAGAATTTGAGATAACTGTAATGACGATTTGGATGTTCCTAATATATTCTAACCTTGACCTACCTATAGCTAAAGGGGAAAATGAAGAGAAGCAAAAATGTAGAGAAAAGAAAGAAAACAAAAAAAGTTCTAAGTGGACACAAAGGAATATTAGTAGAAACTAATGATGTGAGTAGTGTTCTATCTTAGCAGAAGCACAGACTAAACTTAAAGTTACAAAAAAAAACAACACTCTAGTTTCCACTGGCTCTTAGGCCTCATCCTCCAGGGCTAGTACAAACTATACCAAGAATATTATGGAACATAATTAACCACAATATTATTTTCAGGCTGTATGGGTACTTATGTATTGATTAATATTATTACCTGCCTTTAACTTTTCTAGGTGAATGAGAAGATGCTGACACAAAATTTTTATTATTGCCCTTTCTTTGTGAATTGAATCCTTGAAACCTTCAAGAGAAAGAAGATAAAAGTACATTCCTTATTCTACTTATCTATGCCAAAGGGCTTGGCCAGACCCATAGTTGAAGCAGGCTAGGGATCAGAGACCTTGAATTGCTTGCTACTTAATTCCAATTCTGCTCCAGGCAACTCTGAAGCTTCAGCTTCGATAGTTCAAGGCTAAAAGCCCGTTTTGATAGTTGGCCAGAAGGAACATTTTTAAAATTAATCTTTTCATACAGCAATGCTCCTTCTTAAAGATGATGAAATGTGTTTCCAAACCATATTGAAGTCCCAATTCATCCTCATTTATGGCTCTGGGAGTTCAAATTCATCCAGCAGCATCACAATGAGAATTTTTTATAGCTGAGTCAAGTTTTCTAATTTTCAGTTATTCAACCAACAGTACTTACAGAGCATAATATAACAGAGACACAAGAAGTGAGAGGATTTTGCTCTCAGATAATTCATATCCTAGTTGGGAAGGGAAATTAACTCAAATAAAACTAAAGATAAAGAAATAACAGTGTTTGGTATTGAGCATTAACATAACAGGAATTCAAAGAATAAAAACTGGAGTGGGACAGAAAAGACCAAAGGTGACTTTATAAAAAGGGTAGAAGGAATATAATGAGATTTGAGCTGGAAGAATCAGTAAGATTTGAAAAAATAAGTAGAGTAAGCATTACAGGTAAGGGGGGAAAACGGTAATTAAGGCAAGAAAAAAGTAAAACTGAACATAGTATTAGGGATGAGGGTGGGAGTTGGTATAAGGTATAAATAACCAGTTTTAGCAGGTGTTTGTTAAGAAACGTGGTTGAATAAATAGGTATATGAAATGCTGTGAATGCCAGAAGACCAATATAAACTTTAAGATTAGACCAATGAGAGTCACAATTGATTATTGATCAGGGAAGCAGCAGCATGAATTTCTTTAAAGAGAGTGGATTAGCAGCAGCATAAAGACTGGAAAGCAAAAAAGCCACTTCATTGTGAAGTGATGAGAACCTCAACTAGAATAATAGCATCCATTTATGAATGTTTGAATGCTGATCATACAAATGTGCATTAGACAGATGTGGTATTACTTGCCCACAGAAATGGAGATTATAAATATTCGTTGTTTTAAGCCACTAAATTTTGGGGTAATTTGTCATAGCAATAGATAACTAATGTAGAGATGAAGCCAGCAAAGAACACCAAGTAAGATTAGAAAGGCAGGAGAGGAACAAAAAATAGACTGCCATTGAAAACCAGGGGTGGGGAAAGTTTCATGTAGAAGACAGACAGACAGACAGGGTCAGATATAAAAGAGGAATACAGGATGAAGAAAGCTTAAAAAATGTTATTGAATTTAGTATGGTTCACAAAAAATTATAATGATAATGTACAAGAAAGTGCTTAGAATAAATGGTCTTACTGTTACTTCTTCCCTTAGAAGAGAATGTAATGGGAAGTAGTTCAGGCAGCTGATAGACACAACAAATTTAAAAAATTTATACTCCTAAATCTATGGGTCAAATAGTAACTGATTAAATGACTAGTAAAAAATATAAGGTTCCTGTATAGTAGTATTTTTTTAAAATACACTTCTGTTTTGTTCTAATATCCTAACTTTAATCCTATACTCTCCCCATAACAAAATATGAAGCTTTGAATGTATTCAAGTCTCTATCACATCACCTACCACATGATGCTAATTATAAATTATTATTTACATATTTGCCATGAATTTATATATAAGTTCCTTCAAAGTAGGGACCTGTAACTTATTCATCTTTGAAGGTTTAGCACCTAGAACAATACCTAATCCACAGCAGGTGTTCAGCTGCTAAAGGAAAATTACTAAATGTAGTAGAAAAACAATGTTTTGTAAAACATATTCATATATCATAGGTCATTTCTGAGGAATTAATCTCTTCATGGTAATTTTCTAGTGGGCATTTCTCCACCTCAGAAAATTTGTTGAGGTCCCCATGTCCTTTATGTTCTCTTCCTTCTGTGTTTATATTCTGCATATTTCATTCCTAATATTATAAAGACATTTAAATGTCTCTTTTCCTATCCAAGTTAGTGATACTCAGTGAATTAAACTGAATATTTCACACAAAAGATGAATCTCAGATAATAGAATAAAAACAAAAATTAAAGTAAGGAAGAGAATGAAGGATGTGGTTCCTGTCTCAGTTTTTAGTTGAGTCTCTTGGGTTTTAATGTCTTCTATAAATTCAAATTCAATCCTAACTCAATTCTAACAGAAACTCCCATCTCGATTACATTGAATTGAACAATCCTGAATCCATATTTTTCTCCATGTTTTTCTTGCTCAGATCATTCCCATTTTTGATTTAGGATGTCAAAATATGTATTTGGGTATATCAAAATCTAAAATTCTGTATTTCCTTGCCCTCAAAAATTGATAATTGCCCGAATGAAGTAATTAAGTGGTTATTTTTAGGAGAAATTTAACTTGAGGCATAAAAAAATAAGAAAATGAGGTGAAGTAACAACAAAAATTAACATTTAAAATACTTTAGGTGTTTTTTTAAAGTTTATGCAAAGAACAAACAAACTAAATTGTTTATTTTTTAAATGGTCCTGATAATACCAAATTAATCCATAACTTTGTCCATTAAAATAGAAATAGGCTACTACCAATCTTAAGGAATATAGTCAGGACAAATTCTTAACATTGAAAATGTTTGTGGGCATTCACACAGAACAGCTGCCACCCAGGATGACTAAAATAACACAAATTAGATGTAATTGAGTTAAAGGACCACACCAAGTTTGTAATTCAATTTGTTCTATGAGGTTTGGATTTGAGATAGTTTCCCCCTCTAGCAAACCACAGTTTGAAAACTTCATCAAATGGGAAGTACAAAAGAATAGGAACATATAATGCAAATATTTAGCATGAACAATTTACATAAAATCTACTTTAATGGTTTAGACAAAATTTTTTTTAAAAGTCTGAGTGCAACAAGCACTTACATAAGTTTGAGGATCCTATTCACTAAAACTTCTTTCTGACAATTTCTCACTCTTTCATAATTTATCCTCGCTGTAAGGTGAGTTTTGTTTTGATCTAACTTTGTACATTATTTATCCAGAAGTCAGTATAGATTCCAGATTAGAGTCAGTGCCACAGACAAGAGTTCAGTCCCAAATCCGTAGGGTCATTAACGGGAGACAAGGGTAGAGCCAGAATTTTACCGCAGTGGACCTTTCAACAGCCTCAGATATGGCTGGTTATACACTGCCAATAGATGTAGCTAATTACATTGTCATCACTGTGTTGATAATTTTGATTTCTATGAGTCTAGCCAGCATAGATCTGTCCCTAGAAGAATGTTTAAACAAGATGTCCTGAACTAACCAATCCCAAACCCTTGTCGGGATCTACTCATGCAAGGCAATTTAATCACTAGGGGATTTTTTTTTTTTTACCCAAAAAAAGAGTTTGGCTTAGAAATCTACTTGTTGCCTCTCACCATACCCTTTCCATTAGAAGTCATGGGTGTAAAGCAAAATTTCAGGTGAAGAATTTTTCAAATAAGTAGGTTGCACAGTCAGTTCTCAATTCACGCCATGATAACAGTTCCACATAAAACCAAAAGGTCTTATTTCAGAAAATCCTGTTTAATAAAATCTCTCTGATAATTATGGTTTAAGCAGAACACAGCAATAGGAATGTGTTTCAACTTGATAACCTAAACAATGGGAAAACAAACTCACCTTTTCTTGATATTGATTACCTATAAAGTATTCGGACTCTTATATGTATTAAAAAGTCATTTTGCCCTATGAAAACTTTTACTGAAACAAACTCTTGCCTCTACAGTTTTTTACCTTGGCAGATAAAGACATGAAAGGCATCTGCCCTAATAATTCTTCCTTGCATAACACAAACCTACCCCATCTAAGGCCTAGTTCTTCCCAGACTTCCTAAGACTCTAAAACCACACCCAAGAAACTTAAGCTTCTAAGGTTGCTCCAACAGTAAAGTTATCAATCATGTCAAATGAAGAAGGAAATCAATTTTTTTAAATCTTATTTTATTTTAACAATTATTCTAAATTAAGAAGGCTAGCTATTCATTCTTCTGGCTGCTATCTGACACCACCTAAGATATACTATAAATCTTCCTGAAAGACAAGGCCAAGAAGTACTACTGGTTAATTACAGGGGTCTCATGTATAAACCAGATGCTGAATTGCAAGATGGTTAAGATTATTGCCAGCTAGAACACGTATAAGGTACTCAAACTGTCTTGGGAGCCTAATCATTATTTTTATAACCCCCTCCCACAAATGTAGTTCCATTCCTAAAGGTAGAAGAATGCATTAATGTGGCAATCCTATCTTCCCCTCTTCAATTCATTCACAGTGAAAGTTATCTCTATAACTTAAAAGATTTGCCTCCACTGAATTAATAAATCACAAATTATATAGCCATTATCATTTTACCAAGGAAGAAAATAAGGGAAGGCAGATTGATGAGACTCATCCAAGCCCACATGTTAAGATTATATTATAATTAGAGAATAAATACACAACTCTTTCTACCAACATGGATGGCCCAGGTATACAACAGATAACATACAACATTCACATAAAACAAAAACTGTCTAAGGGGCAGTCTGGAATACATCAAGAACTGCATATCCTTCAAGACCCAGTACAAATCCTGTCCATGACAGTTCATTCCCCTCTCTCCATTTTCAAAATTTTCTATAATGCTATTCAACTGCCTTTATTTTACTAGTAATTTATTTTTAAGTAAAAGCTACAATTCAGTTTAAGTTTTCAGGCAAAGAAAAGAAAACCAACAGAGATGGCAAAGCATGTCAATGGTATTCCCTCTTATAGCCCTTCTTTTACCTGACTGATTTAAATTTTAAAGTTCAAGAGGAATTAAAAAATAATCTTTTTATACCTGCAAAGCCATATTCCAAGGCCAATTCTATTAAATCTACAGAGAGAAAGATAATATATTCTACTGGCATAAGAAGCATAACAAGCAAGTTTGGAACTAAACCAAACACCGGCCATCTTTTTAAATTCATATGAAACTGCTGAATAAGGAAACAGATCCTTCTCACCATATCAGTTCAAAATGTCTTGCCTCAGCTGAGCCTGGTCTGAAGCATTCCAGAGCCATTTACCTACTGAGTTATAAACATGACCATTCCATTTCAGCATAGGTTATACATAGAACAAGTTTCATATGTGTTTATAAATACTTTGATTGTGAAATATATACTTTGAAATTTGTAATCTTCATTTTTCACATCATTACAGAATAGTCTCCAGATGCAGAAAATACACAGCAAACACGGCGGGACTTCATGCCGTCAAGTGTCAGTTTTGTTCACCAGTTGCATATTAAGCTTTGAAAGAATTCTCACACCCCCAGGGGTGACGTCAATTTGGAAAGTGCAATGAGAAAAAAATTACATTTCTTTAAACCTTTCCCTCAAAGAAATAGCTCCTCTTTCTACAATTGTTTTTTTTTTTTTCTTTAAAGAGAAAGCTTACTAGTGTTTTGCATCAACCAAAAGAACAACAGTTCAAAGAGGTTAAGAGTCTCATACGTGTTTTTTATAACAAAAAGCAACCAATCACAAGGTGAAAAGTAGAACTTACAGAACCTGACATAATAGCTCCACAGGAAAGGTTAGAATTCAAATAAAGTGGCAAATTTTACATATGACTTTCTACTCAAAGATGATCTAAATGACAGAATTCATAGAGAATATTTGAACAAATATAACAACAACAAAAAACTTGAAAAGATAGCTTGCCAACTTTTGTCAAAGGCACCTAATGACTCAGACCATTACAGCTGAAAAGAGCCCTAAACACAGCATGGATCGGCTCCTACAGTGTTACAAACCGTTTACTTTTCTTTCAGTTTTTAGCATTGTTCTACCTAACATAGATCACTCTTTGCCTAAAAGAAATGATCAAAACTTTAGGTGACCTATTCTAAGTACTTCTCCCACTTTCAAGAGCTTTCTTAAATAACGTAATAACCACCCTACTGCTGCCATTAACTGACACAGAATCTTTACCGAGGAGCAAAAAAATAACTGGCAGTAATTATCTTTATTATTTCACAAAACATCCCTGGGTAAGTTACGAGTCAGAAATAATCTACTACATGTTACAGATGGGAAAATTTAAGAGTAAGGAGTGACCCGCAATCACAAAAAGAGTCAGTGATGGGCTGGAACTGATTCCCCCAATTCCTGACCCCTAACCCTCACTCCTGGTATACAATGGTACCTCTTAAATCTTTAAACGCTCAAAAGCACATAATAAGTGCAAACATCTCAGAACTTCCCATTCACTTTGACTCAGTCCTATACTTCTTTATGTCTATAACTTAAAAGAAGCCTAGAACTGTAAAGGCCCTACAGATGTAAAAGATCATCTAAATCCGTCATATTACAGGCTTCAATTTTGCTTCTTGAATTAATTTGGGAATTTAAATTAAGTGCTAAACAGAAGCAATTGAGAAGGGAGGACTTAAACACATGGAAAAGGAAAAACCAGATGTATACATACCGTGAAGAGCTGTGGTTACATTTAATTTCCAGCAATGCCAGTAATTGGGGGTGGGGGAAGAAAGGGAGGGGAGAGGGTGTTAATGTCAGCAGTGTCCTTTGAACTGGGTCCAATGGTGTTTCTAAGACAGTCTAATTTTTAAGGAAAACATTCCTTCCCCGGCCAGCAATTGCCATATGTAACTGGCATCAGAATCAATAATTGGTTGCTGTAATTTTTTTCTCTTTTAACTTCTAATTGTCCACATGAGATTACCAAAAGAAGAGGAAAAAGTCAAGCTAGCCCTAAAGATGACAGCATGTAGTAGAAACTGGGGAAAAAATGTAATAAATCATCTATATGTACCAATATGAAAAGATCTCCAAGATATATTATAGAATCTAAATAGCAAGTTTGCCAAATAAGAGGCACTATGATACTGTTTTTGTGGGAAAAGCACACATAAACACACAAAGCAATACTATATTACTTTCATAAGCCTATTTATCTACCCTACATCTATCTCTAAGTCAATGCATAGAAAAAGTCCTGAAAAATAGGTATGAAATTGAAAATAGTCCCCATTTTCTGCTGTCAGTAGGGAGATGAGTTTGGGGATGAGTGGTGAGGGGAACATCACTTTATAAGTAAGATATGATGAATGTTTTGACTATATTAATATATTACTTACATAATAAAAATAATTTTTAAGAATCAGGTATGTACAAAATGGACAAAAGTTAATAAAAAACATGCCAAGGTTAGGCAGAAGTATGCCTAAGCACAAGCATGGAAAGCCTATGTATCCTCAAGAACTCTAGGTAAAAAGCTGCTGCTTTCCTTCATTCAGTATACTCCTTAAACTCACCGTCTCTGGCTCTATCCCATTGACTCCTGACAATGCATCAGTGTGAAGGCTCTTAGGCCTATAGGTTCCTATCCATTCTTTACTCCCTTAGAAAGTGAAAAATGGTAGTAGTAGTAGGTAGATGAGGGTAATGGGTTTTCTTAAACTTAACTACCACAACTGCCATTGACTCTTTTCTTCTATCCTCCAGCTATAAAAATAACAGCTGGCTCTTGACTATCTGTAGTAATAAGAAGGAGGCATTCATTTAATACCATTATAAACCAGCTCAATCACTGCTCTGGCTCCAGTAGCTTCTGGAATCAAGTCTTTCTTCCTGGTTGGCCTCAGGAGGAAGTAGTCTATAGTTACTAACCCAAACTCTGTTCTAATGGTTGCCCCTAGTTCCTGGTTCTATGCAAGACTTGTTTCTTCTGTCCTATTTTGTCAAAAGTATACTTCACAAAATCTTAGTTTCCTCAGCTCATCCATATAAGCTCTAGCAAAGTACAGTATGCTCAAAAGCACAAGAAGACAGCAAGCTCAAGGAACTATAAGGAAGCAAGGAAGCTGGTGGGACCAGAGTCAATGTGTATGTGTTTTCAACAGAGAGTTGGGGAAGGGAAAATTGTGGCAGAAAATGAGGATAGAATAAGTAGATTGGGGCCATTCCATGAAACCCTAGCACGACAACCTAAGGAGCTCAGAATTTATCTCTTGAACATACTGGGGTCCTATCAAAGGTTTTTAAGCCAAAGAATGATATGATCAGATCTGTCTTTAAAGAAATAGATATGATACCAGTCTGGAGGATAGATTATACAGTGGAAAGCCTGAAAGGAGAAAACAACTCTCTTAAGAAGTGGAATTAAAGATAAAATGAACCTAAACAGGGCAATGGCTATGAGAATGGAGAAAAGGAAACAAACGTATTCGAAAGCAATTTTGGAGACAGAAGAGGTGGCACTTGTTGATGGATTCATCGAGGAGAGGAAGGGAACAGGAGAACAAGCATGAATGTGAGGTTTCCAGCTGAGAGGATGAAGAGGCCATTAAAGAAGATAAAGAAAACAGGAGGAGTTTGTTTAAAGAGTGTGTGGAAAAATGAGTTTGGGATTTATGGAACTACATGCTAGGATATCAACTCTTAGTAAGCTCCTAAAAGATAAAGATCCAGTTTGCTAATTGTCTCTGCACTGTACCTAGTGCAATGCTATGTGCATTTAATTCAAGTTTCTGAGGTTGGTGATAATGGTAACCTATCCCAGGATAATTGAGACTTCACAATATTTAAGTTATCTCTTCAAAGTCCCTATGTAGAAAGGAAATATGAGACAAAGTGGTTTATTCTACATTTCTGTCAAATTTCTTCTTTGTTAGTTTCCAAAACAAATTTCCAATAATAATAGGGCTTTTACCAAGAAGGGCTATTATACTAAGAGCAGCCTCCGGCAGTCTATAATACTGCTCACAACTCTGCATTCTATACATTCCAATAATCAAGTCACATCACCTTTAATTCTCTTTCTTGTTTGGGAACCTGTACTACCACTTACCTGCCACACCCAACAGTCAAACATATCAGAGTCACTTAAACAATTTAAAATAAACAAAAAACACTGCTGTTTTATTTGAAAAACCTTAAGGGGTAGGGGATATGAGGGGACAGAAAGCACAATTTGTTCTGGTTAATGTTGTTGTGCAATGTTTTCTGGGGTTTGCCTTGTAAGCATGTTGAAATCGTAACTAAATAAATCAGCTCAGGCAACACAAAGAAACAATATTCCCTTCCCCCTTGGATGCCTAAAGGAAAAGGGGCATCTTCTCCATGATGTGCACACACTCTGGAGCTGCTTTGTTTTTAATCTTCTGCCAAGTCGAGTTTTAGCTTTATTTTAATATAAGTAACCACAGTCAATTCCAAATCTTTGACAAGTAAATGCTTTTTTTCTTCCTCACCAGAATCCCACTCACTTTTCTTTCTAACTCCTGGAACTTAAGAGTTCAATAATGCCTGCATTGCTGATCTCTTTTCATGAGGAAGAAAATACATACACTATAAATTAAGTCTATTTCCTGACATTTATAAGTTAGTCTACATGTGAAATGGATTAAGATAAAATTATATCTTTCCTGCACATTATTTAAAATACTTGTATGTGTGTATATATGTATTATATATATTACATATATGTTATATATCACATATATAAATACATATGTCACATATAATATATTAATATATATCATATATTAATATATATATATTAATATATATATGTGTGTGTTTTAAATGTACTGTAGGAAAAAGAACAGCATAGTAAATCAGGAGATCTGGGCTCAAGTCGCATTTACTTCAGCTGGCTGTGTAATGTAGCTCAGCAACTTAAATTGGTTTCCTTGTACCCAAAAGTTAAGGAAATAGACCAGATGGTTTTTACATGCCCCTCCCTTACACTCTAAAATTCTGACTCAAGATCATGGCTATTACCTGATTTTTTTAAAAAACACATGAAAAATAGACACTCAAATATATATATATATATATATGTATATATATATATATATATATATATATACATATATATATATATTCCTAAGAAGAAAACTCGTTTTTATGGTATTGGAATAAACCTCAGAAATTACCTAATCCTAACAGCCTTGAAACTATATTCCGAGAATTATAAACTGTTATATTTATTGGAAATGGTCTACAGTCTAAAGAAAAACACTGCAAACTTCCAATCCTTCCAATCCAACCTCTGTCATTACAGATGAAGAAACTCACACCAAGAGTGAAAGAAGAAATATAACACATCCGTAAAATGCCATATAACTACAAAATATGATGGCAAGAGGAAAAGGGTCATGAAAATTTTAAAAAGAAATGAGGATATAAAACTGTGTATAAAAATGGATGTGTAAGCATACACCCATTTTTCAGGGTAACAAATTCATTATATCACTTTCACTAAAATATTCTCACTACCAATATTCAAATAATATATACAATGAAAAATGCAACAAATGAGCCAAAATTTCACCATTGAGGAAATATTCAGTAATAATATTTAGTGAAAATCACTCCAGACAGCTATATAGATGAATAAATGAACAGAAATAAATTTATTATTTGAGATGAGTATAATCACTTTTACAAATAAATAATATATATCAATCTGAATTTTACTTGAAATTAACAGACGCTAAAATGAAACTTAAGAAAATTTAGACTTTGGAATGAAGGAGGGGTGAAAAGAAGGGTTAAACAACTAAATAAAAGTGATTTTGAAAAGAGAAAAAAAGGAAAATTTAAATCTTAGAAAATGCTTTTATACTCAAAAAATATTATCTGTAAAAAATCCCTCTAGAAAAGGGATTTTCAAATTATTTCAAGAAAAATAATTTTAAAAAGAGTAGATTAATGTTACCTTAAAACTTAAATTTTAGACCATACTGATTGACTTGTTGCTATGAAAGGTAATAAGATAATCTCTATTTCCTTTCTACCTACCTAATTTTTGTTTTACTTGGGCATGATGTATAACATTTGCATTCTGTTGTTAACCACAGATGCTATAGTTTCTAAATTATATATCTATATGTGCGTGTGTGTATGTGTGTGTGTGTGTGTGTATCACATATATATGAAAACAAATAAGGACTAGCACATATATTCCTTATATAGTCTTATAGTCTTTATATATCATATATATATATGTATATATATGTGTGTGTGTGTGTGTATATATATATATATATATATATATATATATATATATATATAAAATTTAATAGTCACAACAGGTTTTATTTTGATTCACCTTTTGGTTGGTTAAATTTAATAAATAGGTTCTTCATTAAGAGTTCACAGTTATATTCTCTGAGTTCTTCCACATTTGAGGGTAATGTGCCTGTCACCTACTTTCCTCAACAACCTGACTAGGAACAACGTTTTTGGACCACACTCTCTTATTACTGACACTGCCCCTCTCGTATTGTACTTTGTTGTGAAGTCTGAGACAAGTCAAATTATAGATGGGTTTTGCTCTTGAGTAAATGATTGAAGAAGTCTTTCTCTAGTGGCAATCAGGATACAAGTTGATATTGATTGTTCTTTACCAATTTCAGTATTCAAAGTATCTTTTTGATCTGCAGTTTAGTTTCTCATTTCAGTTTTCTCACTGAAATTTTGCTGTATTGTGTCTCCAAAAATTTTTCAGTTCCATTTGCTAGGTCCTCTTCCTCACAGAAACCAGTAATCCTTTTCTTGACTCATCTTTGTGTCATATCTATCATTGTTAACCAAACTACTTTAGTCTTTTACCTCTGTGCTTACTGTGATTGTTTCGAGCTTTTGCTCCAAAGCATTAAAGTTTCAGCCACCTCTACTATTCCTCACTGGCTCTATGTCACATATTAGTTCTTCAGCCGTGTTGTGATAGTCCTCAATTTGTTTCTGTAGCTCTACAATCTCATTTTTTATCAATACAAACCCATTTTTTTAAATGTATTTATTTGGATATAATGTGCCAATCACAATTTACATAAAATTATTGGAGGTGAAATAATTTGTCTAAACAAGTTAGTTAGTTAGGATTGTATCCTTCAGCTATACCATGCTGTTTCAAAGATATTTGCTTCTGACAGAATAGCTAGTTTTAAGAGAACTGATCATCTAAATAAGAACTAAACATTTTTACGTCAATGGTCCAAAATGTATAACTTTTCAAGAATAATATTCTTTCTCAAGCTATGAGTTGTCGTAGTTTTTAAAAAATAGGAAAGAAGGCTGTGTCAGCATTCTGATCACCACCATACCACCTATGTTTCAGAGATACACATGGAGTGTGAGTGTAAATCTCTCCTGCTTCCTGATTTTGTTCTGTTTCAGAGGTTAAGCAATTATAGACCTCACATAATTTCTCCATCAAAACTAAATCTAGAGAAGGAAACTCCTCCCAGAGTCTAGCAAATTGTTGATTAATATGTCTAGGCTCCATTCAGTGTCCTTAAAAATATATTTCTTTAAAATTTATTTCCTTTTAGATATATAATGGGTATATTGATATGTCTCTACTCACTTTGATGCTATTACATTCCTAAAATCTTGGAACAGAGTCCTGGAACAAAAATCTATTTTTTTCAAAGAGAAAAAAAAAGAAGAAAAACTCTATAGTCTCTTCTGAAACATTGATCTGAAAGAAAAAAAAAAACAAAACTTTTCATTGATGGTTAAGAAAACATATGTGATTTATAGAAAATAATCATAAAAGATTTGAAACGTTTTTTTAGGAAGAGATGAAATAATGTTACAGAAAGATCAAGTGACCGGGAATCCAACCTTTCCTGAATTTGAGTCTCAGCTCTACCAAGCTATATTCCTTTGAATAAGCTATTTAATTTCTCTTAACTTGATTCTTCATCTGCTCAGGAGATAAACAGTATTATTTCTGTCCAGTAGTACCTTTATATACTTAATGTAGAATATTAACTTAGTTTTTACATATTCCTATAAAGTTTAAAAAGTGATTTTACAAAGGAAGTCTTATTTTTGGTAGGAATAAATATATAATTGATAAAGTTTTAGTTATCAAAAATTCATATATTCTAGAAAGAAGAAACAGCAGGATAACTTTTGATTGTTTTATAAACTAATTATTAATCACCTAATAACACTTAGAGATACACCAGCATATTTTTAACCTTGGGTTATCTTTATTTTTCATTGCTAATTTTCAAGGCTAAATTTATTTTTCAATAAATTTCAAAAGGAAGTGTTAACCAAAGGAACCCAAGAAAATCAAAAGAACACTGTGAAATACCAAAAATCATAATCTAAACTTCAGGACTGATAACACCAGTAATTGGTTCCCATTTTACATATATAAACTTCAACAGATTATAGGATAAAACATAAAAACGAAGAATCAAGAAATTAAATAAGAAATGCCACTTATATTCAGTTAATGTAAAAAAAGGAACATGAAAAACTGACTATAATAAAAGAATTAGCAAAAAAAAAAAAAAATGTAGCTAGAACCCCTGAAGATTTCTTGAAATATAATAGGAAAATTCATGATAAACCTCGATAAAGGGCAGAAAAGGCAGGGTAAGCAGGGAAAGAAAAGTTTTAAAGGAAATATTTTAAAGCTACTTTATCAGTTTAGAAAGTTTCTTTTTAATGTCTAGAACATTTTAACCAAAAAAAAATTAAATTTAATAACCATGTCCAATAATGACTTTAGATGCTTAGTTTAATAATTTAGCAATGCTAGTTAAGATAGATGGACACTTTGAAGGAGGACAAATTAGTAAAATTTGTTTTTAGTGCAACAAGAGCTGGAGCATCTTCAAAAAAGTACTAAGACCCTATTCACTTGGCTTCCATTCCATCAAATTTATATTCAGTCTTCCAACACTATTCCAGAAGCCTGTCCCAAATAAGTATAGGGATGAAAATAAAGAGGAATATTTCTTCACTGCAGTTTTTATCTGAATTTTCTGTTTACTATATTCAGTCTTGACTTCATGCCAAGCTTATTTGACAAGCATTTGGTGGTAAAACTAGACACCAGATTTTTCCTTCATGAAAACCTACATGGGTGGCTTTTTTGTATTTTTCATCTTTTTACAAGAGGGTACTTCTTTGTGGTGGCATAAGACCTCATATAGCTGTGTGAGACATTCTTCCACCCAGCCTAACTGGGCATTTGACAGTTAATTCCACCTCTGTATTCTACTGGATTAATAGTTACCAGCAGAATTGGCCAATCTAAAGACAGGAAAAAAAAGAAAGGCATAAAGAAAATCATCATCATCATCAAATAAAAATAAAGTTTCATGTACAGAACTCTATGCTAAGCATTATGCAAAATAAACAGATATCCCTGCTTTCCAGAAGCCTCCATGCAAGAGCAGATGATGTCGACACAGACATATAAACAGACTTTCACAATGTAGAACAGAGACATGATGGCTGCCAGTAGGGCAGAAATAAATCAACAACAGCTAAATATTTACAAAATGTGAGAGATTTATTATGTGCAGTGTATTTTGTATAATACATAAAATAATCTCTGGAATTGGTGAGAGTTGAGCAAAGATACAATTCTTTTGTGTCCTGATCCTACTCTATCTCTGACTCCTCATTTGGCCTTGCATTTCAATCTTACAGTGACTATTTGTTGCCCTATAAAAATGAAATAACAGCATTTAAATTTCTTCCAGGTTATATACACTGTAAGTGCACAGACTCATGAAAACATAGCACAGAAAATTCTATTATGATTTCTAATGAAGTGAATCAGGATATTTTTTAATTCCTCATCAAAAATGTTCTCACATAATATAACTTAATGATACTAAGTTAATAATTTGGGGACATGAACTTCTGAAATGGTTTATCTGAACTTTTGCTGAGAGACAGGAAGTCTGAGTGTTTTTTTGTTTTGTTTTGAAAGTGGTGAAACATTTTATTCGATAACTATTGAACGAAAGTGAAAAGCTGAGTTCCATTCCCATTTATGCAGAGGTGATTTGGCGTTTTAAAGGGAGAATGAGAGGGAGCCAGCTCAGTAGAGTCAGAGAAGTGAAAAATAACAAAGCATTGGTCAATATGAAGACAATCAGGCCAGCTGTGTTTGTTGGCTGAAATGACTTAAGTTAGGATGCTATCCTCCCAGGAGACAGAGGTTTTGTTCTCCCCCACTCCCCACCTCACCATTACATTTCAAAGGAATGGCTCTCAGTCCTTGAGAGAGACATTTTGGAGTTGTAAGAGATCCATAATCACAATATAAGCCCTTTTGAATAAAAGCTCTAAGAAAGGGCAGTCAGGTGTTAAACTTTTCTCAAGTAGACTTTTAGTGGGGGCTGGAGGTCATTCCTAGGGACAGGACAGGATGCTGCTAAGAAGCCTTGCTAGAGTCTGGTCAAGTCTTAGTGCAAGAAGGGGTTTGAGTGGGTTGTTATGTGCTGAGAGTTCCACAGTTCTCAACTTAAGAAATTCCGTTTTGTGATCAAGCAAGAAACTCTGCACCTGGGTGAACACTGGCTCTCGGCCTCTTCTTTTATATTCTGACCTATTCTTTGATGACGTTGAGAATTTGTCCATTCAAAAACTGTTTATTGAGTTCGTATCTCATGCCAGACACTGTTCAGGAATTTGGGAGCAAAGAGATCTCTTGGTGCTCATATTTTAGTTAGACAAAGGGGAGTGTGGTGCAAGAAAACTGACAATTGACTTGATGGGTAAATTAGTATGTTAGATGTTAATTAGTATGTTATATTTTTTAAAAATTTAGGAGAGAAAGGGGATCGGGAGTTGCAGTAGGGGCAGGTGGGATGTTAAACTGAGTGGTCCCAAGAGGGCACATTGAGAAAGTGCCGCGTGAGAAAGACCCGAGGAGGAAAGGAAGTTGATCAGCGGATGTCCACCGGAGAAGAGCACCCTCAGCACAAAGGTCAGCAGGTGCAAAGGGCCAGGTAGGGCTGTGTTTGGAGAATAGCATGGAGGCCCTGTGTCCAGAGCAAAACTAAATAGTTGTACAAAATTAAGTCAGATGACTGGTTGAATGAACAATCCTGACGGTCCTGAAGACCACTGTAAGGCTTTAAATCTGAGCGAACCAGATTTTAAGGAGAGGAATGTCTTGAGTTGATCCCCCAACCCCCGAAAATTATCTGGCTACAGGGTGACAAGGACCACACGAGGACGATCAACCAGGAGACGTGGACAATCAGAGCTTTCTTTGAGAATGCAAATGTTCAGTATCTATGCTGTCCACAATATCCACTAGGAATGCTCAGCTACTGAGCATTTGAAATACAACAGTGCGATTGAATTTTTAATGGAAATTATATTTTTAATGGAAATATAATGGATTATATTTTTAATGGAAATATAAAATATTATATATAACTTGGTTTGCTTGTATTGTTTAATATACTGAACATTAAAACACTGCTCAAATAACTAAAATTTCCAAAGTGAAATTTCTCTTAACAGAATATGTACTTTTTGAGGGCAGGATTTTAATGTTCATTATTATCTTAAATATAGCAGCTATTTCAAAATATTGTTCAGTTGAACTGAACAGAGCTACCAACTCCTCAAATATAAAGATTTTGGTGTCTCTCTTATTTTCTTTCTAGTTTAAGAGTAGCAGGTAAAACTACAAACCAGACAACTACCATTAAAGTAAAACAAAACAAAAAAAGATGTTATGTTATCTGGACTATATCTTCCATAGTATCAAAGAGCTACCTAAAGTCTTTTTTTCAGAAAAGGAACGAAAGAAGGTTCCTAAAAACGTCCCACATCTCCATCTCTGCTCCATCCTTGCTCATGTTATTTTCTACCAAAAGCCTAACTCTTACCCACACCTTATCTTAACCTGCCCAAATTTTACATGTACTACAATATCTATGTCACATGTCCCTCCTTAAAGGAACATTCACCTTGACAAAAAAGAATGAGATCTGTCTTACCTACAGAGTCCTCTCAGGGAGTTCAATTCTGCTTTGTTCTATAAATGTTTGTCAAGTTCATTAAATACAATTAATGCTAGCCACATTGAATTTAATATCTCACTTTTCTGAAACATTCAGTTCAGAAAAGTGGACATTAAATTCATTGTGTACAAAATTTAATATGTAATATTTCATTTTTATTATCACAAATTCTGAAAATTAAAAGTCTTCCTGGCTTGAGTCAAACATCTTTTACACATTAGGCTATTTCTTGATTTGGTGCATTTCCAAACCTAGAGAATATATTTCATATGAAATATGAAACAAGAGGAAATCAGAAACGAGAGGAGTCAGACACTGTGTCATACAAAACCATGCCACTGAGTGACAGAAGAAATATGCTTGGCGAAATCCCAAGCTACATTCCTAGAACATGTCTCTGGAGAGATTCTGTTTTCTTATAACACTTGAAAGTACCATCAAGTCTAAAGCATATATTGCTTTTTTCGTGATCCAGCCATAAGCAGTAACACTATCATCATCATTCATATTTCTGAATCTAAGACATGTGCATCAGTATGAATTAGCTAACAACAAAATTCTTCCCAATTCTGAGTGCAGACTTTCACAGAATTTTCTTCTGTCATTTTACTTAAAAAAAAAAAAAAAAACATGAATTTTACTAAAGAAAGGCAAACATTAAAATTAACTATCTACGCTTAACTGTGTCCTCACTAAAACTCAACAACTCACCTCATTTTACTTCTCTCTCACTGCAACTGCTCCACATCTGTACTTTTCTCCTCTCACCTTTCTCCTCATTCCTAGAAAATGGCCTTCCCTTTCTTAAAAAGATGTCTGAGGCCACGTGCTATCTCCTCCCATAGTATCTGTTCTCTACCAGGAAGCTCCCCTGTACCTTCACCCATCTTTGTCCTCTTTCTCCTCTGACTTGTAAGTATTCCCTTACAATGTCAATACCTCAACCCATACAGTTGATCTCCTCTCCAGACTCCTCCACGATCTATCAGTCAGTAATCAACCCCCTACTCTCCAGAACCTTCCTTCTCTCCCTCCTTCTCCAAAGGCTTCATTATTTCTGCCTACAAATGTCCATTTTCCTATTTTATAAAAAGAAAGGGGGGGAGGAGCTTTTCTTTCACCCTCGTACTCTCATAGCTAACATTTCATCTCTCTACTCTCATTCATTGCCCAAACCCTTGGAAGAGTAGTTTACGATAGTTAAGTTCATTCTTTATAATGTATTTCTTTATTCTTTAACTTCCTGGATTCTTCCACCCACACCAGTGTACTACAACCTCAAAACCACCAAACCTAATGGTCTTTTCTTAATCCTCATTTATTTCCTCCTCTGGAGCATGATACTACTGACCAAACTGTCACTAAAATTCTTTTATCTCTTGGTTTCTAAGTCACACACTGATTTAGACCTATAAAATACCTACTGTCATTCCCCTCACTCCTAAGATACAGAAAAAGAAGTAGCAGGCTCTCTTGAGTCTGTGCTGAGTGGGGAATTAGCACACAGAATCTCACCTATCAGGTGAGCTCAGGACGGTATGTAATCTTGGTACTGACATTGTAAGCCTCTAATTCCTCATGGCATTCTGCTGGTTATCACTCATAACAGCTTCTATGATGTTTAAATAGAAAGAACAAAGGAATGATTAACTCACATTAGAGAGCTGCTATAACCAATTTCCCAGAAATTCTGGGGGTTCTTTGGCAGAAAGGCCACTCACGACACAGTGAAAAATCTTTAGGGCAGTACAGCAGAGACTGCAGGGACAGGAGAAATTACAGCGGTTGTACTAAAACAGGGTCACAGAGCTTAAGAGGGAACTGGAACAGTGTCCTGGTTTCTTTCTGCCCTCTTTGACTACTCTTGCTAGCTTCTTTTCTTCACTTCAAACCACAAAAGGTATATATTTCTTAAGGCCTCATTTTCAGTCTTCTCATCTGTTTCTTTCTCTTCCTTACCATCCTTACATGTCCCCACACATACATCTCAAACATTTAACTAATCTTAATTTCCCAAACCAGCTCCCCTTCTGAATATCCTTCTTTCTGATAATAGCGCCATCACTGCCTTAGTTATATGGATGCAAATCTTTCTTGAATTTTCTCTTTTCCTTTTATTTCCACATACAATTACATCTCAGTTCTGCTGATTCTGCCTACCAAATGTTTCTCTTTTCTTTTCCACTTCCACTACCATACCTTATGTTAGGCCTTTATTATTTTTCACCTGGGCCTCAGCAATGGCCTCTTAATTTTGATTCTTTCTTTTTTTTTTTGGCGAGGCAACCTTTGGTTGACCTCACAGATTGCAAGGATCTTGTCAGCTTACAAGCTCTTATTTTTTTTATTTTTTACACCTACAGCACCTGGTCTTCCTAGATAGTCTCCCATCCAAGAACTAAACGGGCCCAAACCTGCTTAGCTTCCGAGATCTGATGGGATCAGGATTATTCAGGGTAGCACGGCTGTACACTTAATCTTGATTCTTAATTCTAACTTCTCCCTGCTCCATTGTATCCTTCCAGTTAATCCTTCTATTAGTTTCTAAAAAGCCTTCATTCCCCACTGTCTAGAGAATAAAGTTTAAAATTTTCCAGTTCACTTTCAAAACCTTCCATGTCCTGTCCATTTCATCTCTCAATACTCTCTTCCATAAAATCTATACTTCACCCTACTTCAGCTACTCCCTATTCTAATATGTCCACATCTCCACCTCTGCTCCATTTTCTTTGCAAAAAGCCTAACTCTTACCCCAATGCCATCTTAATCTGTCGAAATTCTACAGGTAATATAATATCCAGTTCATATGCCCCTCCTTCATAAAGCATTCATCTTGACAAAAGAATGGGAACTATCTTATCTATAGAGTCCTCTCAGATGGTTTGTTTTGCTTTGTTCTATAGATGTTTGTATATTTATGCTCTCTCCCTTATTAGATAAGTTCTCCAAGGACAGAAACAATATCTTAATCAGCTTGCTCTTTCTGCATGCTTAGCATATTATCTTATAGGAGACAGAACTAAAATATGTGTTGAATTAATGAAGTCTCACAAAACAGCTGATATAATTACAGCCATTCCATTCAAGATGCCCAAAAACATCTGATACTAAAATAGGACTGTGTTGAAAAAACAATTTTTGCATTTAGAATCCTCACAAAGCTCTGAGGTTGCACTCTGCCAAAAATCTCACTACATGCAGCATTCTTGACAATATTAGATAGCTTAACATCTTCAGCTATTTCTATTCCTTAAAGAGCTTCTTTTCTTCTTCTTCCTCTTCCCCTCCTCCTCCTCCTCACCAAGTTTTCAGAGGACACCTTTACTTCACCTCATTATTTTTAATATACGGTTGTGATGTCATGTTTTTTCCCTTGAAGACAGCAGCTATACTATCTATCCTTCTTCAAAAGACCTCGAGATGTCATTTAAGAACAAGTTTAGACCACAGGATGCAATCTAACTGATTAATTATTACACAGTTTAATATTACTTCCTGTACAGCTGATCATTTGTTAATATTGCAGAAACACTTCATTCATTCATCCATGCACAGATTTTATCTGTTTAAAATCTCACACATTGTTATTGACAATGATACTTTAAAATACTTTCAACAGTTTAGACAAATTTTTTACCTTGCAGTTACAATTTTCTCTATAATGAAGCCGGGGGAATTTTCTACCTTTGGTCTGGACAACATTTGGTTACCTGAGGGAAGACTGTTGTATCTTTTGTGATGACACTGATATTACAGTAGCAATAAAAATTAAAGAAATTCTGGAATTAAAACCCTAGAAAGAATAACTAATACATAACTCATTCTAGTCTTAATTTATCCCAATGAACTTTTTTCTAATACCATTATATTAGATTGACCATTCTAATAGCATTTGGAAATATCTATTGTTTTTACCAACATTTGTAAGTCACATGGAGTTATGTGCTCGAGAGAACATGAGGTACAGAAATGTTTCCATATGTTAGAAAATGGCTCTATCATTTTAAAAAGACAGGGGAAAATGTGGTTTATTCTGCAAATAAACACTATGCTAGAGAAGGTGCCCTTAGGAGAATGAGCTACCTTCAGGGTTAACTGTAAATGACTTTGCAGCTACATGAGGTCACCTCACAAAACAACAGAAAAAAAGTCAATTATGATTAACATAAGTTTTAAAAATATGTTACTATAGTTAAAATATAATTTAATATACTAAATTCAGATAAACTTGAACTCTTCGTCCACTGATAAAAAGGTCCACTCTTTTGTGACTCTTGCGATCAAATGATCAGAAGGGGGCAGGTTCCAACTTACCAATTTCAAAACTTTTAACCATTCTTACCCATCTCTGTCCATGCATTTTCAATCAAGAGGACAATAAAGGCTAGAGGTAGTTGCTCTTTGGTTAATAAATAATTTAATTTTCAATTTCTATTCTTTGGAAAATGCTCAGAAAAATTTTACTTGACAGCAGCATACTACCTTAGAAGAAAAAGACCAAAAGCGCTTTGACTACCAAATGATATTGTTATTACAAACCTCTCCCAATGACAGACCGAATGAGTGACAGTATATCAGTGGATACCAAACTACAGACTACCAATTGCATATGCTGTAAGCAAATTTGCCACCAAAACAAAATACTATAACACTATATATTCAGTAGCATGTATCACCAGACCCTAATTCCTATTGTAAGAGATCCATACTATTTCTACTCTGTCCCAGAAGACATCCAGAGTTCACTATTTCTAGACAATAAGAAGGCAACATTTCTATGACCTAAGAAGTTCAAATTGTCCCCTAATCTGAACTCAACTATAGGTGATTCTAGAACCAACTAAGCCCAATGAGAGTCCATTTTTCAAAAGGGTCACATCTACAATGTTCCCATAGACAATAACAAATAATTCTGGGCCTATTTACCTCTGGACTCTAGTATGCAATAGGAATACTAACTCTATCTGTCCAATTTAGTACTTAATCTAAATACAGCTCCAAAAAACAGACAGCTTTTCCTTCACAGATGGAACAACTATTTATCTAACTTAGTCACAGTGGACATACATCCCTACAATCTGTATTTATTTCTGAAAAATATCATATTTCCTGTAGTTGTAAATGTTTTGCTAGGCATGTAAATTTCTCTAAAAAGAGAGTAAAGCAAAGAGTGTTTCTTAAATATCTTACTGAAGATACTGCTTTTTAGGCAGATTATTCCATTATCATATATACACCATTACACGACGTAACTTAAGTGTTAAACATTAGTGATTGCCTGATATGTACCTGAATGAAGACAAAGATTTTTTTTAAGACTATTTACATTTCTACAAAAAAAAAGGCTGAACGTTATTAAGTTGGATTAACTCTTGTCTCCCAAGTAATTTGCTTCAAACAAAACAGTCTCATTCCAAAAAATATCTATAATTTAATGAATCATTCTAAAAAAGTTACATTACTCATATGTTTCTCTCATAAATTCTGAATATGGAAACCATTTTGGAAACTAAATGAAAACCAAGCAAACAGCATAGGCAGATAAAGACACATATTTAATGGAATGCCAACCATGGTCCAGACACTGGGAGCTAAAGATAAAAGGTAAATAAAATACGGTTCCTACCCTCAGCTTACAATAAATTTGATAACATTACTGTATTTTTCTCACATCAAAAGAGTTATCCATATTGCTATCAACCCATGAAGGAAAGCTAACATGCCTTGCAAAAAACTCTCCTAACCCCTGGAATAATCTGCTCTTCTAAACAAGAGGCTAATCAACTTGACCTTCTCATTCCTCTGTCTTTGGGTGATTTTACTATTTAGGCTTTATGCTGTATTTTTAGTCACAGGAATTAATATATGTTACTGATGATGATAATGATGATGATGATGATAACGACAGCAATAACAAACACATGAAACATTTATTACACTCCAGATACCGCACTAAACACTACATTTATTATTTAATCTAATCCTTCCATACCCTATTTGGTAGGTACTATAATTATGTGTGACCGGGTAGTATTAAAAGATCACTGTTTAATCCATTCTTGATTTTTCCATGTAGATCACAGGTAAAAGATTTACCACAAATATATAACTGTACGTTTAAGTTATAACTAGCTGCTCTTCAGCAGAGTATATATGCAAAGGTTAGGATAAGACAGGTGATAGGCAAGAGAGCAGCGTATGTGTCCAAAAAAAGTACAAAATCAATTTGTATTATCAAATGACTATTATACTGAAGACTTTTGTCTGATCTAAAGGAGCTCTTTTAACTGGTTATGAAATTTAATATTTAGGAATTAATTTTTTTAGTTAGGTATTCCACTGAGAAGATATAACAACTTTTTCCCTTTCCTACTCCTTTCTATTTCATTTTCTTAAAATAACCATTCACCTGACTAAAGAGTCAAATTGGAAAGAAGTCGTATTTTCAAATTCCCCAAAAGGTATCCCTCAATTTAAATCAGGATGCTCTACTGAGAGCTAAGAGTTACAAAACTCCATTGTTAAACACATACCTCCAAATTCCAAAATCACTTAGAATCTCAAAACTGCAGTCCCTAAAAGGAACAAAAGCAGCCCTCCTACCCAAGATGCCTATTTGGGAAGGAAAATCTCTGTTTTCATGATCCTGGATTAGACTGAATCTAGCAGACCCTTTTGGATAAAGTTCTAATTACAACAATTCTTTATCTGTTAAGGGTCATAGATCATTTTGAGAAACTTGTGAAGGCTATGAATTTTCTTCCCAGAGTAATGCTTCTAAGTATATACACATAAAATTTTACACAATTTCAGGGGTTCTATGAACTTACTGAAGCCCAGTCACTGACCTCAATTTAAAACTCTTGGTCTCTGTTTCCTCAGCAATTATATACCTTTCTATATCACAGGATCATATATGAAAACAATAGTAAAATTTTTTGAAGAAAAATGTTAAATGTTCCAAGATGAAAGGAGTTCTTAGCTTTTGGGGTATCATTAGCCTGACTGTACACTGAAAGGTTTCACCAAATGGCACAAGTGAAGCCATCCAGAAATTAACAAGCTCTTACTTTACACGAACTACATTGGACTGACTGACTCCCACTACTGAGTGACACTGTCTTGCTTTAGATATTTTAATGCCATTTACCAATGGAAATTTTGACACTCTAGTATACACATATTTTCCTTACTCTTCCTGATTGTTATCTGGAGACAATTTAGCTCATGTTGTTTTTTATTGTTTATTTTATGATTTAACTGTCAAGAGTTGGAGAAAGGAGGTCTTACTTTTCCCTTGACTACAATGAGTACGCCTAAGTAAATATTTTAATATAATAATATACTCAAGATAGGTGTGATTCTTTCTCTTCGGTTAAAGTGTTCCCTGGTCTATCTAACAACCACAGTGATTCTGTAATACATCTTTGCATCTCCATAACCTACTCCCAATCCTATAGATTTCAAAGAGATGCTATCAAGAATATAGTAATCTACAAGGGCCTAGGTCAGTTTTGGTCACTATTCTATGCCCAGTGTTTAGCATGCCTGGCACACAGGAGGTGCTCCAAAAAAGTACAACTTTAATACATTAATGTAATTCTTGAAGCAGTTACTAGTTCAATCACTAAGTATGTGAGCTTGGCAAGTTACTAAACATCTCTGAGACAGTTTATTTATCTTTTTTTTAAAAAAAGAGAATAATAATCCTCATAGAGTTATTACTAAGATTAAGGAAGACCAAGTACATAAAGCACATTATAGTGATAATTACCCTTTAATGCAGGCTTATATTTTAAGGCCTATTAGAATGAATATAGGTGAATTGTTAAATGTGACATTTTTATAAAATAAATAATAATAAAGGGAGGAAAAAACTAGAAGCAGAAATACTAAATAAAGAGACAAAGAAGGGGGAAAAACTCATAAATAAGGCAATGTTTTGAAAGAAAACAACTTTCTTAAATATTTGTGGCTGAAAACACAACTAATACTTTCCAAGTGACAAACCTGGCCCAAACATAGCAACTGGGAGATTTATTTTTGCTAAAATTATTATCCAGTTCTGTCAGAAAAATTCTTATTTCTAAGGCACGTACTCTGAGATGAAATTGTCTTAGTGGTGAAAAAAAAAACATTCAAATGCGCTTTAATTTTCTTTTCCCACTCTTGTACTGGTTTCTTCAAATCTAAGTCTAAAGCGCCATCTACTGTGTCTTTTAGGATCGTACTCACTCTTGGTTTTATCACAGAGTGCTGTAGAAATGCAAAATGTAGCAAATTCTGAATCTGTTACTTTAAATCCTATCCCAAAGCACTAAAGTGGATATGTTTTTTTCCCATTATATTTTTATACAATATAGTTAGATGTAAATACACACACACACACACACACACACACACACACACACACACACACACACATTCATATCTGAGCATTTTTCCTGCTTGCTTTTCACTTTCTTCTTAAGTAGGCCTGAACTCAAAAAAGCATTACAACAGAGACCAGAATTGCTTATTTTTATACATTTCAGAGACAAGCAATAGTAACAGCAACTTTTTACTGAGGGTTTACTATGTGCCAAATACATGCTTTTCATTCACTCAATGTCTCATGTAATCTTCAAAAAAACCCTTTGAGACAGGTGCTATTAGTATTAGCTCCATTTTACAGATAAGGAAATTGAGGCATAGAGGAATTATTCAATATTTTGCCCAAGGTAACACAGTAAGTGACCAAACTATGGTTGAACCCATCTGTTAACCATAATATGAAGCTTTCTATTATTATAGGTGAGTTCGAATAACTATTAATCATACTTTCTATCATCAGAACTACATAAAACGACCCTACATCACGCTTTATTTCAATACATTCTAACAGCATTCTATCTTTAGGCTCTTTGTGTATAGCTATATGTAGAAGGTACTATTTTTATGCAGAGAAGAACTTATTAAAAATACCTGGGCCTTGCTCTGGAGATTCTGATTTGATGTCTGAGCTGGAGTTTGAAAACTTTGATTTTAACAAGTTCCCCCACCCACCCACCCACCCACCCCACCCAATGACTGACAGAGCCAGTCTGGGATCCTCATTTAGAACAATGGCGTTTTATGACTTATTTTATTCATGTGCTCTTAGATTAGAAACTTTTTTAAGAGTTTAAATATAGAGAACTATGACTATGAAGGCAAAAAACTGCCATAAATTTAAATATGTGGGAGATTTTTTTGCTTATACTGACTTTCAAAATAGGGAAGCATAGAATTGGTAAATGGAAATTTTTAATTTTATTTTAATAATCTCAGAAGAATAAAGGGGAAATAAAATAAGACCACCTAGCTGCTTCTGTACACATACTCTTTTCTTTCCCTCTAGATCATTTATTCTCTGAACTAGTGGTTTTCAAAAATTACTCCAAGGATTCTCACTGAAGGGGAAAAAGAAAGAGCAAGAATTTAGCACCATTCCCATCCCAACATCACTTAATCAAAACAAAGTTTCCAAAGATAATGTTTGAAAACCATTAACTTACTCCATTGACACTGATGCAATTGACTGCTATTTGTTTCACACTGATATACCACCATGCAAATAAAAATAAGCATCTTGAAGTAAGGAGCTGTGACTCGTTCTTTTGAAGTAAATGGATGGCTGACTGGATGGATATAGACGGCCAGCCCACAGCTCCTGTGACAGTGGCTATCTTATTTATTAATCCACAGGGCCTTTTTCATAACACAAGAAAATATCAATGCATTAAAGGAATCTCCAGTCACTATACAACCTCCTGCTTCCTCCCTAAGAGTACACTTGGGGACATAGAACTTAACAATTAAAAAGAAAGAGAGAGAAGAAGCTTATTTATAAACATAGTATGTCTACAATGTAATGAAACTAGTGTTTTCATAAGCCTCTATAACTCAGATATCTAAATGAGTGCTATTTGTAAAATAATTCAACCAAGAACTTATTCTTAAGGAAATCCTACCATTTATGACAATATGGATGAAACTGGAGGACATTATGTTAAGTGAAATAAACCAGACAAAGATATATACTGCATGATCTCACTTATATGTGGCATATAAAGTGTCAAACTCATAGAAGCAGAGAATAGAGAATAACCTGAAAAAAATGAAGACCTGCCACCACAGAAAATAATCAAAAAATATACTAGGTGCTATTTTCCCAAAAACAGGAACATGCATAAAATGAGTATATAATCTTCCATCACCATTTCAAGAGAAAAAGCATTTATTTGTTTATAATACTGCTGGCATTAAGAAAGAAACTCAGATCCCATATTTTTCAATCACTATATTTTATAATTACAACTACTGCCATAGTAGTTTTCATTTTCTACATATCAAAATGTTCTTTATCTGAAGTCTTATTTTCACAAGAGAAATCAAAGCTATGTCCTTTACAGGGCCTCCACAGTCTTTCTCTTAGAGGACTTGGCAGGCTTTGTAAATTTAAGATACTGACGTTATTCCTGCTGCTTCACATAAGCCTCCACTTCGAGTTCAGTATGTCTGCCATCACATTACCCAATTCTTCTACTATTCCAAATACTCTGAAGAAGCTTCCCAGAAATCCCTATTTGGATCAGCAAAAACAATTCGGTGTTATCAGCAGATTTCACCATTTTCTTCTGGAGTCATTAAAATATGACAAGTGAGCTCCCAGTATCAACCCTTCCTATTATCAACCTCTCCAGCTTAAGTCAACTCATTCTCTGCTACGTTGTGATTCCCATCATAGGACCAAGAAGTGTTTATTTGCTAAAATCTTAAAATTTGATGAATTTTTTTAAACTGGAAGTTGCAAAATACATTACAAAAGGAAAAGGAAAAATATTCCTGAAGGAAAGGCCAAAAACCAGCATAGACAAACAACTCCTACTTGAGTGGTCTTATCCAAGCACTGGCACCAACTTATAGTCAACTGATTCTAAAACCTCAACAGAATTTTGACCTTTGCCTTCCAATATTTACTTATTTTATAATTGTATGAGAAAACTTATTGAGTACATTTGAAGATTCTATGTGAATTACAGCAGGTCCAACTACTTTATTAGCTTTTTCCCCTCTTTATTATATTTAAAGGGAAAAAAAGCAAACAATCCTTACTCAGAAAGCAAAAAAGCAAACAACTTTCTCTTCAAACTGGTCCATCATCTGAACAAGAGAAATCACTCTTTCTTTTATTCAAGTGCAAATCCGTTTGAAGCTTTCATTGTTTTCCCAGCCTGCTTTCTGCAGCTGCATAAAAGATGAGATGTGGGAATGAAAGAAAACGAGATTGGGGCCAAAAACCAATATGGTCCATATGCAAACTCATTCAAAGAGCAGCAAGGCTTCTGTATACCCTTCCCACTTTTTCCAGTTGAGCAGACCCCTAGCCCAAAGAAGGAGGTACTGTCCTATACAACAACTTCTCATGTAGAATCAGAGGAAAAATAAAAGTTATTAGAATCCCCAACCCTACCCATCCAGACATAGTGCATGAGGTGTTCTCAGGGTCAACCTTTAGCTCGAAGCAAGGTGGAATAAGGCAGGAACAACAAAGTGACCTCATGGGTCTCTCTTAAGATGCTTGCAGAGCAAGAGAATGGCAGAGGCACAGCAGCAGTACACAGAATTTACCTATCTTACCCTATGCAAAATCAAGGCAAAATCTTCCCCCAACAAACCAAGTCTGCTATAGATTTTCAGAAAGTCTGGCAGCCTATTTAGCCTACATATGAGGGTATCGGGTAACCTTATAATCCCAGCAATCTAAGCAGACCAACAGTGAATCACACAACAGAAAAAAGTTCACTATCAAAATCAAACTCTGCTGGGATTAGAAGGATATTCTCAAGGGTTTTTTACTTGGATGCCATTATAACTCCATGTTATTTTTAATACTGTTCTTTGGATTTTGCCCCACACAGAATTCCCAAGTCACAGAAGGACTATGAACAATGTCCAGATGTATAAAATGCAAAAATACTTCCCTCCTACTTGTGGATTCCAAGATAAACACCACAAGAAGCACGTGTGACTAAACTCAGAGCTCATTCCAAATTAAATACTGCATCATGTGCAGAGTGCAGGGCTTAAAAAACAAAACTGCACAAATATTCTGCACGGTTCGCAAGCCAGACTTGGGCAAGCACTGATCGTGTTTTAAGAAGGAAACATGAATTAGAGAATAAGGGTAAAGGGTGAGAAAAGTCTCAGTCATGACCTTTCTCAGAAAATTGGTGCTATTTTCAGAACACTTGTATAATATAGGATATAGATGAAAGAGGAAATAGTATTTTTCTTTGTTTTGTTTTTCCCTACTGATGGCCTTCAATTCTAAAACTGCCCAACAAATAGGAAAACCCTACAAAGATTTCAAAATCCCTAGCTAAGCCATGCACAAACATTAAACACACACACACACACACACACACACACACACACACACACACACACGTGCGTGTAATGAATACTTCAACGTCTGACTGGCCAGCCCAGACAGAAACCTTTTGACCTATAAACTAAGTTGTAGACAGAGTACATGGAACCTTAAGAGGCAGGGAAACAGGACATTCAGGTCATGTGAAAAGACTTCTACATTATTTTTATTGTATTTCAAAAAATTAAAGTAAAAAAATAGAGAGATGGATGAAAAGATAGTAGACAGAGAAATAGTTTGGCTAAGTGAATGAGTTCTTCTTCTGCATCTTACCCTAAGTGAATGAAAGCTTTTAATAAATTAAGGTTGGAAAATGTTTATTGAAATACTTAATTTTTTAAAATTATAAAGTATTTGACAGATACTAAAGAATATATACATACACACACACATATGTAGGTGATGCAACATGATAAAATATGTATCTATGAACCCATCACTCAATTTATTAATTAGAATATTACCCATCCCAATGAAGTTAGTTACACATGGGCCCCTCCTGAATCCTACTTTCCTATCTCCCCTTTGATGCCCATTGCTATTCTGCATTTATTTTATTCTTGCCTTTTGTAAAGAATAGTTTTCATCGTAGCTATTGGAGTGTTCAAATGTATTTAGTAATCCCCTTTTGTGTATGCTTTCACATTGGGAAGTAAAAGGTCCCCAATGTATGAAAAATATCTGCCTGTATGTCCATCTTCCCCCAAATGTAAGTATCCCAAGATCAGGAATTATGTCTTATTTGCTCTATCTTCCCAATATCTAGCAGAGTGATAGGCACAGAAAACATGTCGAATAATTATTAGTCAACTAATTTTTTCAAATTGGAACTCAATTGCCCTAAATGTTTCACATTCAGAGCTGACCAACAATAGCAATTATTACTCTTTTGATCATTACCTTTCTTCAATGACAGATCTCCTTTCCCTTGGCTCCAGGCCAAAGTTTATAGATTATGCCTCTAGCCTGCAAACCAATATAAGTCACTACATCATCTCGTCACACATAGATAAAATCGTAAGTGGCAGTGAAATCATCAAATGAGACTATTTCCTCAAGACTCATAGAGTACCAACCCCTTAGTCTGAGAGAGCACAGTATCACATGAAAGTTTAATTTAATAGTATTTGAGTATTCTTAACCGCAGATGCCAGTAAGACGTGGAAGAGTCAATTGTTTTCTAACCAAGGACAGCATCATCTACAAAGCAAACTATACACAAACTGACTGAAAAGTCTCTGTTATTTGACAGCAAAAAGTTTCACAACCACCCTAAAATATCTTTACATTATGTACTGAATACAAGTCTCTTGGGGGCTATGTTCTAAAGGATAAGCCTACACCCTCAATTATGTCACCATTATGTAATATGCTCATGATTACAAATTTGTCCATCAGCCTGAAAGGGAAAAACTGATAGTTAATCCTGTTACAGATTCAAAATTATATTGTTCTACCTTCCCGCAAAAGTATTAGGGTTAGGTAACCTCTGACTCATCTCTTCATTCTGATCAAAGCACAAGATTAAGACTAAGAGTAAGAAGATCCAAAATGTCTTTCCTGGTGTGGAGAGGAGTCAGGATAGAATGTCTCTCAAGAACTTAAGCCACTCATAAGACATCAATTTAAAGATTCTTTCTTAAGAGACAAATGTGTTGTTATTCCAAAGGTTTAATAGTTACACTTTAGTAAGCAAAGTTTAGGGAACTGTTTCCCTAAATAAGTGTTATCAATAGTCTGGAATTAGTTTTTATATTGTAAAAAATGGAAATTAAAAGAAATTTAAAAGCATACAGCATATGTCAAGCTACTTTACAAAACCGACATCTTTTCACAGTACAGTTCAGAAGTCTTGGTCAAGACTTCTCAATTTTGGTAGGCCATTCCAGTTAAGAGTTTAGCTCTTTTTTGGCTTCCTATAATTACACTCCCTACTGATTTAGGGAACAGTTTTGAGTATCAATAAAAGACAATTGTCCACATTGTTTATCCCCTTCATGGCAACTTACCTAATACAACCAAGCACACTCGCTGCAATAAATCTAAACCACCTTATATCATTATGTTGTAAACACTGCATTTACATGTATATATTTGTGCTTTAAAGAAGCAAGAAAGTGAAGACAGAATGGGAGAAAATATTTGAAAATCAAATATTTGATAAATGACATATACAGACTATACAATGAGCTTTCACAACTCAATGATAAAAAGACAATGTAATTTAAAATGTGCAAAGAATTTCAATAGACCTTTCTCTAAAGAAGATATATAAATGGTTAAGCTCCTGAAAAGATTCTCATCATTAGCCATTAGGGAAATGCAAATCAAAACCACAGTGAGATATCACTTCATGCTCACTACTGGGATGACTATAATTAAAACAAACAAAGACAAGTATTGAGAAGGACACGGAGAAACCGGAACCCTCATTCATGGCTGATGGGATTGTAAAATGGTGAAGCCACTTTGGAAAATAGTCTAGCAGCTCCTCAAAACGTTAAGTACAGAGTTAGCATGTGACCCAGCAATTCTACTCCTAGGAATATAACCAAGAGAAATGAAAACATATGTGCACACAAAAACTTGTACATAGATGCTCATAGCTGCATTATTTGTAATAACCAAAAAGTGAAAATAAAACAATGTCCATCAGCTGATGAAGGTTAAAATGAGGTATATCTATGTAATGGAATATTATTTGGCAATGAAAAGAAATGAAGTACCAATAACATGCTACAATACGAATGAACTTTGAAAACATTATGCTAAGTGAAATAAGCCAGTCATAAAGACCACATATTGTTTGATTACATTTTTATAACATTTACAGCATAGTTAAATCCATAGAGACAGAAAATAGCAGTTGCCAGGGAATGGAGGGAGGTAGGAACGTAGAAGGACTGTTATTAGGTATCAAGTTTTTTATCAAGTGTGGGGTGATGAAAATGTTTTAGAATTAGATATTGGTGACAGTTGCACAAGTCTCTGAATACACTAAAAAACAAAGCACTGAATTATATACTTTAAAAGGGTAAATTGTATGGTATATGAATTATATCTCAATAAAGCTATTTAATAAACGTATCTTATTGAAGGCTTTTTATAATATGTTCTTTATATAACAGCAAGTATTTTGAGAGCTATTATGATACATCCATTTTCTAATATGCATTTTTGAATATAAAAACTCTGGCATTCAATAAATGTCAATCTATGGATGCTGACCTCTGGTATAATAGAATTCACTTGCATTGAAATCCCTCTCTTCCCATCTTTTACACCTCTACTCAATCCTGACTTAATTCAAATTCCCATCTTTGTAAGATGAAGTAGGCTCTAGAGACTGAAGTTGTAAATAATAGATGCCATCAATCCCTGTTGTTTTAAAAATAAGAAAACTATAGCTAGTCTATTTATCCAGGGCAAAACAACAGAATCTACAGGAGAATGAAATAGAGGACACAAAACAAACAAAATTAAAATTTTAAAGTATTATTTTCCATATTATTTAATATATTCTACAAGAAGGGGTCAAGATCTCAAGTTCAAATATTTCAAGCTCCCTTTACCTATAAACTCAGGGTAGGGAGAACATCTTGCTCACCATGGTATCCTCAGCCAGATTCCCTGACTCTCATTAAATATATGTCAAATAAATGAATAAGCAAAACATGAACCAGCAACAAATGTCATAGGGACCACTCTCCTGAGGTAATTATTGATTACATTTTACTACTTCTTTCATAATATACCTCTTTCCTTTCTTCTTTTCTCTTTTCTTTATCTCCTACTTACTTTCTCTCTTTTTATCTTTATTCCTTTCTTTATTCCTTTCTCTCTTATTTTAAACCTATGTTTTAGGACTGCCACCACCTGCTTTCACTGGCCATTGTTTTGCTAGGTTGATCTTAGTGGTAGAAATAGAGTGCTTACTTTTTCTAATTATAAAGCGCCACCTAGTGGTCTAAGCTCCCTTTATCGAGAGGTACTAAATAAAACTAGAAAACATGAAAATTAACTAAGAAACATCAATGAATTCCAGTTCTTCTGTCATTCCAGATTGGTCTTCTGGCAGCATCATTTACACTAAACCCATGTCCTTTCATAGCTATCTGAAAGGTATCCGAAATTACTGATGTTGACACTCAAAAAAGATTGTCATACATATATTTACTTTGTTTCTTACTCTAAAGTGAACAAATTGTTACTTCAATTCTGGCAGAACTAGCAAAGTTACAATTCCATTGAAATATCTCATTTAAATTACACTTTAAGGCACTATAAAATACAAATCTGATTATATTTCCCTGTACCTGTAACATTTACTGAACTTACCTGATAACCTAACAAAACATTAAGTAGCATTTTCTCCTATTGTCCCAGAATCAGTGATGAAGACCTACAACTGAGAGCAAGAAGCAGTAAATGCCAACATCTGAGGGAAAGCACTGGAAATTATGTCTACATATCTCCCCCAAGTTTTGCTAAGAAGTAACAAAACCAGCTGGTACATTGAACCAACCTTCCCAAAGGACAGAACTAAAGCAAGGCAAGGGAGAACCTGGAAGTCTGGCCTCATGAGGGCAGCATCATTAAGTGAGCACTTCAAGAGACTTGGTCATATAGATTAGAAGGTGAAGATGTCTGTAAGAGGGAAAGAAAGGCAGCTTGGTCCCAAGTTGGCTGCTTGATGAGCTGCAGAACCTATAAGGACGTGAACATAAAGGTATATGTAGCTAACTGAAGATTTCTGGCTAGAGTAGTCTATGGCCACAGCCCAAACCCCAAAGAAGTACCATAGAGTAAGTTTATTGCTTACCTGGTAAGAAGAGGACTGGGGCCCTTGGAGAGCACATAAGAGGGCCTTATCAGTTCCAATGCTCCCAAGTACAAAAACATGAAATAAAAGAAGGGTGGGGATAGGGGTATCCAGGAGTATACCCACTCTATGAAGAATGGAACACTAACATGAACCAGTGGAAAAAGCCACGGCTACCCTTTTCTCTGCGGGTCCTCACTTGCAGAAGGGGCCTTGGCGAAGTTGGACATTGCCTTGAAGAAAAAAATCATCTACACTAAGACCATCATATTGGTGGAAGCCACCAGTATCTGGCAGAACCAGAAAATTCAGAACATTGCCTTCCACCAACCACTCTGAAGACCTCTAATTCCCCTATTCCCATACTCTTTTACCAATATAAAGAATATGAATCTTGTAAAGGGAGAAGGGACACAGTATCTGAGCTAGACCATAAGCAGCTTGAGTCACAGATCTAGCCTGCACTGGGAGGATATGCTTCCCAAAATGTTATGCTGACCTGGACTGTTTTAATAACAACAAAACATTTATACATACACATACATGTGCACGCGTGCACACACACACACACAAAGTTGCTAGAAATCTCAAGTAGATTAGAAAAATTATGAAACAATACTTGCTTATATTCTAATTGGATTTGCTTAATAAATTGATTACCATAAAAACAACTTAGGCACTTGTTAAAAACAGATTCTCAGCCCTCCTCTGAGGATTCTGATTTTCCAAGCCTGGGGTGAAGTTTGGGAATTTGGTATTTGTTTTAACTTTCTAAATGATTCTTATAATCACACAAATATGAGAAATACAGTTTAGCAGGAACCCATTAAACTACATATAGCATACCTGCTGTATGAGATGGTTCTCAAATTTCCCTAGTCCTTTCTCTGACTCTATGCTATGAACAAAAAAAAAATATTTGCCATTTACACAAACAGTATTACATCTCCATATTTCTCTACTGAATACATACTTTCCTTAGGATGACCTTCTCTCTTTAGTCATTTGGTAAATATTTACAGTACTTTTAACCTTCTATTTTATTACAGTTACTTGTTTTTATGTCAAATTTCTTCTTTTAAACTAAGAATTATTAGAGGGCAGGAATGATTGTCCTGACTTGTCCTGTTTGCCCAGGATAAACAAAGAGCCTGATGTGTGGCTGACATATAATTGTTTGTTGAGTGGATTAGCTAATATTTTAACACTCCTGGATGATCATATATTATAAGGACTTATTAACTACAATAAAATCTTGCTCAGTATTAATAATAGTCTTCATTTAGATTATCTTTTTCTCCCCTTGAAGTTAATATGCTCCCACTATTTATCTGTATATATATTAACTGACCAAGTAATAAATTAGACCAGACAGGAGAAAGAGAAACTGATGCTTAGTAGACTATAGACAACATCCAATATAGGTAAATATTGTCCTCCCTCATCCCAGCAATGCTATCACTTGGTTCTTGATCCACTGCATCAGTTTTTCCCATTTTAGAAACCCCATTATATTGGGACATACTTAAAATCTTTACTGTGTTCTGTAAGATGACTTTCTAAGCTCCTTCACCTATTAGCATTTATGTGAGAATACAACTATACAAATAAATTCAAAATATTTTTACCAATCTAAAACAACAAAGAAGCTAATTATTTCAGAACATATAAAATTATAGCATAATAATAATAATAATGGCAACAGGAAACATTGGATAGCAGTAAAGTAAGAAATAATTCATATTCTGGAATATATTAATGAATAAATGAATGAATTAGGAAACGTGGGCTTTGGTCTTGAATCTATCAATCTTTGCACAGAAGTAAAACTTCCTCCTAGGGCGAAATTTATGGTACATAAATTATATCTCAACAAAACTGTTTTCTTAAATAAAGCACTTCCTTCTAATAATATAGAGCAACTACTTGTGGAGAAAACTTAGCCACATATGTCACAAATGCCAAACATTTACTACTTAGTTTAAACAAAACTCAGGGTCACATAAACTACATCAGATTTCTGAGAGCAATACCAAAAACGTGAACTGTGTGACCTAATCCTTAATGTTGCTCTATTTAACGGAACTCTGAGACTCAAGAAATGTCATGTTATCTGTAAGAAACACTCTTTGCTAGCAACCAGAAAGCAAAGACTTAAGTCAACTATATGGGCTCAAAGTTTGCACAATGGTTTCTCCTAGAAAAAAACTTGGCAAATATCTCAGTCATAATTCACTAACAGATGAGACATTTTTTGTTTAAACTGGTAATCCTAAATGAATGTGATCACTTTACAGGTAGGGCTCACTATTTCATAAAAGATTCTTTCATTCGGCACTTTTCTTGTTAAGTAAAAACTATTATTTCAAAATCAGGTCTACAATGCACAATATAAATTGGTATACAAGGCTATCTTCAGATACAGATCTATGCTTTTCAACTTGAATTCTAATTGGTACTTAATTCAAGTCACTGCACAAATCAGGCATTATAGAAATTTAGTGAAATGTAAAAATTTTAAGAGCATTATTATTCACAATGGCCAAGATACAGAATCAACCTAAGTGTCTGTCAACCGATGAATGGACACACACACACACACACACACACACACACACACACACACACAAAATATTATTCAGCCATAAGAAAGAAGAAAATTCTGTCATTTGTGACAATATGGATGAATCTGGAGGATGGTATGCTAAGCGAAAGAAGTCAAACAGAGGAAGACAATGGTCTCACTTATTTGTGAAATCTTTTTTAAAAAGTCAAACTCATAGAAACAGAAAATTGGTAATTAGCAGGAATAGGGTAGGCAAAATGGGGAAATGTTGGTCAAAGAGTACAAGCCTTTAGAAGTCCTTAAAAAACTACACTTTTTCTGCTTTCATGTATTTGCCCATACCATTTGTAATATTTAAATTGCTTCCCTCATTTTACCTATTTATCCCAAGTTCACCCTCTTCCTTTAAGTCAGCCCTAAGAAGCCTCCTCCAGGTGATTCCTATGCATGCTCAAAGTAGACAACCATAAGATTTGGTAATTATGATTGGCTATAAAAACTGAAAACCTTACAATAGTAATTTAAACAAATAGGTACTTATTTGCATCAGAGAAGAAAAAGTCCAGAAGTAGGTAGTCCAGGACTGACACCCAGTGATGTCAACATCCTTAGCATATTGGTTATCACATCACGGGTGCAAGGTGTTTGATGCTCCTTCAAAATACAGAAAGAAGGAATAAACAACCAATGACCAAGCCAGAACTATCACTTCCTTTTTACCTAGAAAGTAAAAGCTTTCTTAAAAGCTTCCCCCTCCCTATTTTAATGAGCCTTCCTTTAAACATTGTGACAAGCTGTATTTTTCCAATATGGCTACACCATTATTTATCCCAACCCACATGCACTTTTTACAATGTGATAGACACTTTTCCAACTGGTTCTTTTTACAATGTGACAGACACCTCTCTCCAACTGAAAGGTTATGTTCTGTAACCTTTAAATCTGAGAGGATACTTGTGATAGTCTTGATCAACAGAGTCCAGCAGAAGTGATGCTCTGTGACTTTGTAGGCAGGGTCACAAAAAGAATAGAGCTTCCATCTGGGGCACTCTCTTGCTTGCTCGCATGCGCGCTCTCTCGCGCGCGCGTTCTCGTTCTCTCTCTCTCTCTCTCTCTCTCTCTCTCTCTCTCTCTCTCTCTCCCTCCCCCTCTTCCTCTCTCTCTCTCAGGAAGCTCTCAGAACCCAGTGACCATGTTGAGAAAACGAATGTTCTAGCTGAGCCCCCAATAGATACAAGCATTAACTGCCAAACAGCATGAATGAGCCTTTATATCATTCTAGCTCCCAGTCTTTGAATCTTCTAGCTGAGGCTTCCAATATCGTGCGGCAGAAATAAGCTGTCCCCTCTGGCTTTATCTAAATTCCTGACCCAGGTGAGAAATAATATATGAGAAATAATAAATAACAATTGCTTTAAGTTACTACATTTTAGAACGATCTATTAAGCAGTAATACAGAGCTAAAACAGGTTATCATTGGCCAGAACTAGGTCACATGGCCACCTTGCACTGCAGAAGAACCTGAAAAATCAGGAAACATGACTGCCACAAACTTTTGGCTAAGTTGCGCACACTGTCACTAAAACAAAGTCAGGGTTCTATTAACAAAAGGAAGATGGAAATAAGTACTGGGTAGGCAACTAACAGTAACTGTCACAACCACTTATTTAATACTTATTATCTACTACCATATATCATTTTGATCTTTTCTTAAATCTGTTTTATATGCACTAATAGAATAAAAGAGTCTTGAAATGTCTTAAATAGTGGTGACTTTAAAAATACTAGCTATTTAACTTCTGAAGGGAAATATTTAGGTTACGCTTTAGAAAATACTCTTAGGTCCTAGAAACTGTGAGGTTCTTAAACAAAGATAAAAGGTTTTATAATTTTTTTTCTGGAGTTTTTTCAGAATAATTTCTCTGGGAAAATGCTGATGCAGCTGAACAATCAAATAAGCTTTAAAGATCTTTTCTGACTATAGAGTTAGAATGAGTCATTACAGCAATGTCTGGAAATCCTACACAAAATATAGAGATAAACATTGGTGTAGGCTAATTAATGATTGCAGAATACTTTGTAAACATAAAGTGCTAAATATTTATTCTTAAGTAATCACATTGATTTATCACTAAATGATAAACTTACTCTTAGTGGAGCAAAAACCTCACTACAGCTCCCTGCAAATGATACTGCCCCCCTACAAGTACTCATGACCATTCATGATTTTTACTGAGTAAGTCTCTCTATTTCTTTAAACAATTAAGAACAATAATATAGAAACCAGATATTATTGAAACTTAATTTTTAAATAAATCTTAACTCTAGTCAAAAAACATTCCAAAAATTTTATTTTAGCTAAATGTAAGTTCATTATCTGAATTTAGAAAACACTGATTCATCTTTTAAATAACTAATTCAGGTTCAGCCAGTTATGAAAATATCAACTAATATTCACAGTGCTTTAGAATTTACAATGTGCTCTCATATATATATGACAGATATATACCTAGTACCAAAGTCATATCTCGATATCCATGGGAGGGTTGGTTCAGGACCCCCTAGAGATACCAAAGTCTAAGAATAAACAAGTCTCTTACATAAAACAACGTAGTATTTGCAGTTAACCTTATCACATCCTCCCGTATACTTTAAATCACCTCTAGATTACTTATAGTACCTACTACAATGAGAATACCATATACAATCGTTGTTATACCATATTGTTTAGAGAATGATAAAAATAAAAAAATCTTTACAAATTCAGTACAGATACAACCATGGTAGGCCTAACTACACAATATACATCAGCAATGATGAAACACTTCTTTTTTTTTTCAAATATTTTTTATCCAAGGTTGGTTGAATCCATGGATATGGAGGGCCAACTCTGTGTGTGTGTGTGTGTGTGTGTGTGTGTGTGTGTGTGTGTGTGTGTAGGCATATATCTTCCTATAAAATTATTTTATATAAAAGTGCTTTGCAAAGTGAAAAAAATTTTTGTAAAGGTTAATAATCTAGCAATATATACTTACTATTATTCATCTACTAATATTAATAATTATAATATTAAACCTTTTGAGGCAGGAACTTTTATCCCCTTTCTACAGATAAGGATACTGAGGCTCAGAAAGAAGTGACTGGTCCATAGCTACACAGTCAGTTGAAATACATTCATGACTTTTTAAATTCTTATCTTCTGACTTGAAATTCTAGGTACTTTCTACCACATCATGCTGCTTCTATAAGATGTTTACTGTTCAAAGCATGATTCATAAAGATTGGAATAGAAAAGTGAAAGGAGAGGTCTATTATTGGGCAAAGAGTTGTCATTTCTAAGGCTGTGGCAAAGGCCAATCCCATGTTACTAGACAACCCAGTAAACTAAGCTAAAGATCATAAAGAAAAAGAAAAAAAGATTCAATACAATATAGCCTAAGAAATAAAACCAACTTTAGTAAATGTAAGCTAGGAACATTTAAAAAAAAACTTTTCACATTATAATATTTTCAGTATTTCTATAAAATACTGCATTTCGGGCCACATAACTACAAGCATCACTTTCCCATTCATGTCAAAACTGTCCTTCTCTCAAATATATACACCAAAGATCCTTTGAGCCATAATATTTATAAAAACTACCTTAGGTAATAAGTTCTTAGAGACCTTTAATTAAATTCATGAAGAGCCAATTTTACTGGATACATCTGGCATGCCATGAAACTAAAATGTCTCCTGTCCCATCACAGTACATATTGGGTCGTCATTAAACCTCAAAGCAGAATCTTATGAGGGAGCTTGTCTGTACTTCAGATGTTCCCCAAAAGAGATCCAAAGCACAAGTATTAAGGAATTGTTTTCCTAAGACGGCATACTTATCACAGGACTTAAGCTATAAGTGTGCCAATTCCAGTTTGAGAATATACATACCCAACAAGTCTTCAGCATATTGACTAGCAGATAAAAGCCATTCATTATAGTCTTAACATACACATATGATTTCAATGTAAGTGAAAAAAGCAATCAAAGCTGCAGTATTCAAGTATTTCTCTTACTTGAAATACTGACACCACTAACAGAAGCACTTCTACAGTTACACCTCCAAGCAACAATCCGCATAAAGCGAGGTGTGAGATGTTCCATTGAAAAAGGTTTGGAAAGAAGAATTCTGAGTATTGAATAGTTTTTAGTCAATAAGAGGTAAGGGAGCAGAATAATTTTTGACTACTGCACTAGGAAGCAGTGCTCCACTGTGAATAAGAGCACGTGCATTGGCATCAGGCAGATCTGAGTTCAAACCCTACTGCTTCCACTTAACTAGCTGTGTGATTCTGGGAAAGTTATTTAACCCTGATAAGTCTCAGTTTCTTCAACTATAAAAAAGGAATAATATAACATATCTAACAAAGTTATATAAAGTGTTAAATGAAAAACATTTGTAAAACTCATAAGATTGTATCTTCTTCAATATCAAAGATGAAGAGAAGGCAAAAAAATGCGGAGGGAACAAACTGTTCGAATGAGAAATACCTAACTTAATATCCTCTAATTTAGTTGCATTGGAAGACAGATAAAACCTTTAAATCATAGCTTTTATAGGTTTACCTAGACTCTTAAATTTTTTTTAAAATTTTTAAAAATTTTTAAAAGTCAAGTACCTACTTCAGTTCTCATAATCAATTAGGAAACCATACTAACTGCAGTAATTAAAGCTGCTTTCTGTTTGAAGACTAAAACTTTGCCTAGGACTTCAAACTCTATTAAAATTAACAAATTAACTGAGAAATAAATTTACTGACTTAATAAACTGATGAAAAAATAAAAATAATAAGACTGGAAGCTTCCAAAAGTCAAGATTTAGGATGTCAAAGAATTAAGCTCCTCAAAAAATTAAGCTCAAAACAAAAGAATAAAAAGACTTTAAAAAAAAAAAAGAGAAAGCTTTTTAAAATATAAAATTTAAATGCCAACAACATATACTTGGAAGATAAGTGTGTACTCAATGGACACATTCGAGAAAGAGAAAGGACATACAACGATATCAACAATATTTGTCTTTGAAAAACATAATTGTCCTTTGACCAATCTCTCATACAACGAAGATTGTATTTCAAATTGTTTATCTGAATTTAATTAAACAGTGAGCTGTTCGTAGATTCCATGAAACACAAGACCCAATTTCTCTATAATGCTTTTTTCAGGAGTTAAAAATCATAAAGTAGAGCATCATTGACATTGTTAAACTTCTAAACAAGGCATTACAATAACAGTTTGCACAGAGCACCGATGTTAAATGCCCACCTTGATGATCACAGCTCTTTGTAATTATGCAAACGCTTCTTAAGCAGTCTTAGATAAATCACTTCATTTCTCTGCTTCCCTGCTCTCACTTGAGAATTGAAGTTTGCCACTTGGCCACAATTTCAAGATCCTCAATTGGAAAATTCTAAATATATCTAGACACTGTGTAATATATGTAAAGTAACACTAAAGACTAAGAACTGCAACCTGCTTTCATTTCTAACTTTTTCTTAGCAATACAACATTGGAATTATACTTATGTTACAGCAGTTTACCCACTATTTGTCTCTGAAAGAGCACTCTCTTTCTGAATAAGAATGGACAGTAAATGTCATGGTTAGACATGATAAAGAGTTTCACAAGAGCCTATGAAGATCTATGCTACCTCTTTTTTTACTTCTCTCTGTGAGATCTATAATTCCAAGAAAAGAAAAAAGAAAGGAGTACCAATCTGCTTTTATATCTGCTAGAAACAGGAAAAGAACAGAAGACTAGATACTTATTTTTATTTTCCATTTTACCACAGAAAGCTATTTGTCTCCTACAATTGACTTTTTTATAGAGGTCTTAAGGGCAAAGACTATGTTTTATTCATCTTTATGATTTCACAGCGCCTAGCCAGAGTTTTGTACACAATTGTTTAGCAGGGGCCGGGGCGGAAGGTGATTAAAAAGGAAAAAGGAAAGAGAGTCTCAGATCCAAAGCATGAATGAGTTAACCAGGTTTAGGAGGGTCCAGGCAGTGACAACATCTATCAACAAAGCCGCTAAGAGAGAATTTAACAGTGAGACATGACTATTCCTTTTAAGGAGCTGAAGCCTTGTGCGGGGAGGGGAGGGAAGACTAGGAAAAGAGAGACAAAGTATACCAAGCATCTGGAATGAGATAATTACTAAAATGAAAAATTAATAGCTACCTTTTACTGAATGTGTAAAACATTGTGCAAAGAACATTGCAGACATTATCTCATTTAATCCTCACACCTCCATGAGTCAGATATTTTCCCCATTTTTCTAATGGGAAACTAAGAGTTGGAGGTAGGATAGATAACTTATTCAAGTTCTTAAAATTAGCAAATGGAGAGGTTATGATTCAAACCAACATCTAATTCTAAAGCCAGTAATCTTAACCACCAGGAACTAGGGTGATAGCACTTAAGGCAGTGAAAAGTAATCAAGTACTGAATGTATACTGAAAATGGAGCCAACCAGATTTGTTGAAAGATGAAAAGCAATGTTTAGATTGACGAGATATTAGGTAATAGGACCAGATGACTAAATGGATGAGATTCAATCCATCAAATGTAAGTCCCCTTCCGACCCCTACTTTCCTTTTCCAGATGCAACCAAAAGAGTTTAATGAGCTCCCAGAGCCAGTTTATATATAAAAGCACTCCAATCTACTCTCCTTCTTTTAACTATTTATTCTAAAATAATTTTAGACTCATCAAACAGTTGCAAAAAGAGTATAGAAAATTCCTATGTGCCCTTTACCCAACTTCTCCTAATGTTAACATCTTATATAACCATAGTACAATTAGCAAAACCAATAAATTAACTAAATATCACCAGTTTTGAGCAATTACAAATAGAGCTGCCATAAACATTCTTGCATATATCTATTGATGCTTCTGTGTGTCAGGGGTCCCTAAGACCACTCTCTGGTTCAATAATTCACTGGAAGAACTCACAGGATCCAGAAAAGCTGTTACACTAATGGTTTTGACTTATTACAGCAGAGGGAACACATTAAAATAAGAGAAAAAAAAACATAAGCAAAGAAAGGACAGGAGGACCCAGACACAAGCTTCCAGATGTCATCCCTCAGTGGAGTTGCATGGACATACTCAATTCTCCCAGAAATTATGTGTGACAATACAAGAGAAGTGATGTCAATCATGAAAGCTTACCCAAGCCCCAATGTCCACGGTTTTTATTGGGGATCAGTCACAAGGCACACAGGGGCTGCATGACTGACCTCAACTATTCAGATTCCAGTCCCCAGAGCAAAATAGGTGTTCACCTGTTCCAACTGAAACTATGTGTCCAACACCGCAGGCATACAAAAACATTCTGATTAGGGAGACCATTCCAAAGGCTCAAAGTTCATCTCCCAAGAGCCAGCCAAGAACCAGTCCTAAAGATAGGCCTTTCTTCGGAATATGCTGCTTTTCAGCAACCCACACCAGGTGAGTTCATCCTTTCCTGTACAACCTGTGAATGCATTTCTAGGCTATTGTATTCATTTTAACAATGGCACAATATTCTATTATATGGATATACCACCACTAATTTAGCCAATCACCTATTCATTAACCTTTCATTTATTTCTAGCTTTTTGATCTACAATAAAAACAAAGTTTTATAAATTATAAAGAACTACATAAAAAAGATATATTTTAAGAATTATAAGAATTACTATCACCAAAATATGAAATAAAAATTTAACCTAGAGTGAGAATTCCAGCCACCTAAATGAATAAAGGGTAGCTTTAAGAATAATCTGATTTTAAATGTGAATAAGCAAATAAAGGCACTATGGAAAAGAAGGTTTAAGAATTCTCTTACCTCATAGAAGTCCTATAATGTTTGCTTTCAATAATTAATATGAAAGTAATTAAAGAAAATTAAAACTTACCTGATTTCTGAAAAATCACACAACTATATGAGAGCAAAATTTAACTCTAGACTTTTGACGGGTTATTTACATATATCTATACTCTAAGATTCCTATTTACAAAGAGAAACTTCATGAGACTTCACTTTATATATATGATAAGAACAAATGTCAAAATTTGGTACATATACTTTTTACTCTATCTCTCAAGTCAAAAACACAATATTCCAATTTTGTAATTAATAAAACTTTAAGTATTTTATTAAAATTTACTGGCCTAGTTTCCTATATTTAAGATTTTTTAAATATTTATATCTTATCTTAGTATCTAAGATAAGATATAATCCTACCAGCTTAAACCCACTTTGCATGATGGGACAGCTGAAAGTAAGAGAAAAGAAACCCTGGCTATATGAAGTCTGCCATTAAACTGAGAAAACAGAACACATTTTTATGCTTTTGTCAAAAAATAAAAAGTTTATACTTATAATATTTGCATTACTTAAAACAAAACAAAAAACAAAAATTTTCCACTTGTTAATGATTTTAAACCCTTATGTCTTTAAAATAATAAAATAGAAAATACACATATATTAATTCATGTCTCTAAACAGCTTTAAACATTTATGAGCATTAATATTTCAGAAGAAAACTTTGTTATGTAAAAAATAAAAATGCATATTCTCAAAAGGTACATAATCAAGAATACAGATCACAAGAACAGAAAAACCAATTATAATTACATCTCAGTAAAATAACCGAGATTTTAATGGCAACTTTCAATATAATTAAGACTTTTCCTTCTTAAAGTATTTAAATAGTATATTCAAATTTTTCTTGATATACCACTTTTCTAAATATTGTTAACTGGTACTAGATCTCTAAATATTGTCAACTAGAAAACATTTGCACACTATTAAGAAATGAAGGTAGAAAAAGATAGAGGGGAAGGAGAACTTCAATACTATTCATATACCAATAATTAAAATTAACTTATTGAATTCTCTGAAACAGTAAAAATTTACATCTTGACATTTGTACATTGTTTTGCATCTGTACTGGCCTGTTCAAAACTTCACTGGAAGCATTTTCAAAGAAGCATCTTTGAACATGAAAGTCCTTTTATCTAAGCAATGTATTTTTATTTTCCTTTACTCAAACAGCTTATAAAACTCTAAGATGGGAAATAAAACAAAAGAACACAGCTAACATGGCATATTATAAAAGTCAATATAAAAAACAAGGCAAGATTTTCAGCAGTGAGCATAAAAAAATCAAATTATCTTTTAAAAAATAAATATTTAAATGGATGTAACAATACCATATATACAGTAAGTATATTTTCATAGATCCCTAATTGTAAGTTTTTTCTTACCTTTCAGATCTCTTCACAATGCTCTTAAAATTAGGTCCCTCTTATTTAGGCATTAGGTACATGTTCTATTAACCCATATCTATTATTTAACATCGTTTGGCAAATTACTTTCTTAATTCAACTCAAGAGAGAAAGCTTTAATTTCAGCTCTTCTTTGCTGATGTTGATTATTATTTCAGTGTTTCATATATGCTTTTTTTAAAATTGAGATATAATTGACATATAGCATTATATTAGTTTCAAGTGTACAACATAATGATTAAATAGCTATAATTATATTAGCTGTCACTTCCCAAATATTACTCATCCACAATACTTGTCTCTAAAAATCAGAGTAATTGAAGACATAATCCCGACCTTAAGAAGTTTACAGTCTACTATTATTCTGTAGGTCTCAGGAAAAAAAGACAATCTTACTGTAGGAAAAAACCTCAGAACGAGAATCCAAATAATCTTGCATTCTGACCACTATCTGTTGTCCTCTTCTATGCTAAGTAGCCTTCAATAAATCAGGTCACCTCTCAGCCTCAGTGTCATCTATAAAATGAAAGGACTAATCTAAATGATCTTTAAGGTCTTTGGGGGCAAGAAAATTATTTTATTTTAATCTGATATATAATTTACAATATGTGTAAAAATTGTTCTGTGTATGATAATTAGAAGTCAATGATATACAGGAAACATAAATAGCCATAACCACAATTTATTTTATACAGGCAATATTTAAATTCTTCTCATGTTATTTTTATTAAGTATCTACAGTTTCCAAGCCTATTGTTTTTTCCAATACTGGCAGGGACACACTTTAAAAAGACAAAGTTTCTACATCGTACATCTCAATAGCAGAGTGTCCCTTACACTTGCCACATGAAATTCAGGAAAAAAGATTCTACAAAACTTGCACAACTGTGTTTCTCAAACTGCAGTTTGTGAACATATTCAAAGATCTATAAACTTTCTCTGATGATTTTTTAACTTTATGTTTTCACTTCAAGGATGGCTTCAAATATTAGGATAGGCATTTTATAATAGAAAACTGCCACAAGATGTTAATGATTGTTTTCAATCAAGTGATGCCAAAAAGTACCACTTTAAGTGTCTGGAACGAATGAAAAAAGGACAATGGCAGAATTCATACATAAATACATTCATGCCCAGGTGAGAGCCAAGCGATGTCACCCTTTCAAAACAGATTAAGATTTTATAGTTCAAACAGAGAAAAGAGATAAGAAAATTTAGTCATCACATGAACTACAGTAGATATTATATATATTCTAACATACACACACACACACACACACACACATATATATACAATTCAAAAGAAGCCGTGCTATAAGTTATGCTTATACTACAAGCAATAATTTAGCAAATTATCATCTATAACAGAGTAATTAAAGAATATTTTTTGTAAATACAACCACTTTATGATTTCATAGTGTGATTTAATATAGTTAGTGAATTTTATAATTCTATATACTACTGTAATATACAAATAAAACTGAAGTCGGCAGTGAGGGTTCATGAGAATATTACTTGCACATAAAAGGAGTCAATGCCTTAAACCAATTTGAAAAAACACTGCTTTATGAGCAGACTACTCTCTTACCCTTCCTTCAAATTCCTTAAACTACTGAGAGAACCAGCCCTGGGTCCTGAGCCTAAGGAGACAAGAGAAGGGTCAGATACTATGGCCCTGGGTCAAATTTGGCCTTCCATCCATTTTTGTATACCAACTTTTATTGAACCACAACCATACCCATTTGTTTACAAATTGCTTGTGGTTACTTTCATTAAACTTACTGGAATAATGTTGTTCATAATATTTCCTTATTGTTCATTTAATGTCTGTAGAATCTACAGTGATATCCACCTTAAAATTATATTTTATTACTGTTAGAAATAAATAATATTAAAGATAGGCTCAAATAGAGTTAAAAGCAAATCTAAAATAAAAGAACATTTAAGTTCAATTCAAATATAAATGTATATAAGATTAATTCAAGTCCACAAAGAAAAGCAGTATATGCAATTCATATATTCAAAAATATTTACTGAGCATCTACCACATATTAAGCACTATTTCTGGTAGTACGAATAAAGCAGTGAACAAAGTAGACAGAATCCCTTTAATCCCTCTATGGGGTAGAGGGAAAATACAAACAATAAATATAAACATATAATACTATAGGGTAAAAACTAACATATATTTTCATTTATATGTGATAGAGAAACATAAAGCATAGTAAGACATGGAGAGGTATGAAATAGAGTTAATACTTATGATCAGAGAAGTCCTCACTAATAAAGTAACAAGAGAGAATAAATTATATAGATATTTAGAGTAGGACCATTCCGGGCTGAGGAATAGCAAATACATATTGAGGCAAGAGTGTTCCTTGGCATGTTTGAAGAACTACAAGGATGACGCATAAGTTTTCCTAGTTTCAAAGGCATAATGAACCAGACAACAATATACTTTTTCAGAAACTGAGTTCCATGTGAAGTCATCTTTTCAAAATATAGCATAAACACTTAGAAGTTCATTATTTTCCACTTCAATGAGATAATTAGGTTAGGAAATTTCTAATATTTCCTAAAGAAAGTATTTTTCAAAAACCTTCTAAAACCAATACTCTGTACTTAACAGAAACAGAAAAACAAAAGCAAAGACAGAGAGGGGATACTATGTACTATTCTTTCAGAAGGCTCTATTAAAAAAAAAAAGAAAAGCAGAGCCCCTTTCTCCCTCGACTTCTTGTTTGGTTGTATAAATATCGAAGGCTATGTGGTAGTTTACACAATCGGTACATATCCTTTATGATACAAAGATCCAAGAGTTTAATTTTCTAAACACAAATCTAAAAATTATAAAATCATAACTAATTTTATCTCAGTTTAATGAATTTTCTTTTCTTCTGTTAAGACGATGCATGGCTAAAACCAAAAAGCCTGACAATACTAAATGTCAATGAGGCTGCAGAACAAGTAGAACTCTCAAACACATTGCTAATAGGAATTACTTTAGTACTTACTCGTATACTGTAGTTTATCTACCACAAACTCTTGTAATATATCCTCATCTTCAGATTTCCTGATCACAACTCCCACTACTGAAAATTATGCCAACAGTAATGGACTAATCACTTCCTAAGGTATAGAACTGTCTGATCACTATATCATACATCTGAAACTAATATAATATTAGATATCAACTATAATTGAAAAATTAAAGAAAATTTTAAATGAATAGACTGATAGTTAAATAAATAAATAAATCTGTTCCAGGCTCAAATTGTGAAAAGGATAAAATAATCTCAATAGATGGACAATTTTAAGATGGCAACATCTGCTATAGCAATTAGACTGTGCTACCTTTAGAAAGTCATTTGTTTCCATCATCTTCTAATTATATTACTTGATATTATAAGTCTGTGACCTTAATATAAATGAAAAGAAAGAAGTAAAAAAAAAATAAAAAAGAAAGAGAATAAAAGAAAAACTTACTGGGATTGAAAATTCCTCAGCCAAATATTTCAAGGAGGCTGCTTCTCTTGCCAAGAACTTGTTCCTTTCTCTCATGTTGCCCTCAAGTTGTGTGTCAAACTCCTTTCTTACCACAGAAGCAACAGAGTCAATAATCACAAGTTTAACTCCTTTTGAAATAATTTCTTCTTCTAGGGATTCAATCCTATAAAAGCAAAATTTGTAAAATAGAGAAAGTTTTAAATGTAATAAAAAATAGACCATTGCAAAGGTTAACTAACTGAAAAACAGCAATAACAAATTGTTCTTCCCTAACTTACAGTAATGATTGCAAGTATTCCATATATATAACTTATTTTCACATATCTCTTCTATACATAGTACAGTCTTTTGGAAATAAATCAAAATGTTTTTATTTTGTTTCATTCTTTGGCTCTCTTATGACATTGTCTGAACTACCTGTGGTAGCCAATACCTAAATGGCCCCCATTCACTTCCATCCTTTGATAGTCACACCCAGTGGAGTCTCTCCCACATTGTACTAGGGTTGGTCTGTGTGACCGATAGCATATGACAAAAGGATGTTATGTCATGTCTGAGAGTAGGTTATAGAAGACAACAGCTTCCATTTTGGGATCTAACTTGCCCACTCTCTTCCAGATCACTCACTCTGGGGAAGAGATGGGGGAGGGCAAGTGGCTGTGTTAAAAGCAGCCATATGGAGAGGCCCTTGTAGTTAGGACAGAGGCCTCTGGCTAACAACCAGGAAGGAAGGAAAACCTTCCAGCAACTACAGGAGTGACCTTGGAATTCTAGCCCCAAGTGAGCCAGAAACACCTAGTTAAGCCACAACCAGATACCTAACCCTTAAAAACTATGTGAGATAATATATGTTTGCTATTTTAAGCTGCTAAACCTTGGGTAATTTGTTAATGAAACAACACATAATTAATATACTACTTAATTAAATCCAAAACATTTGTTTAATTTCTTTAAAATTATTTTTAAAGAAATACCACAACTAATAGGCTATAGTAAACAAAGAACACTGAAACAACTTCCCATAATCCTATAGGTAGGAACTTTTTTATCACTCAAAAGCTGAAAACATGAAAAACAATAACTAAGTCTTCAAAGTACTACTAAAGTAACAAAATTTAAAGTGTACCTTTGTAAAACTTCATCACAGTTGAGTTCCCGATAAAGATGAACTTTACTGCTTGTAAAAAGTAATTTTTCTTCATTGTTAAAATATCTGGGAAAACGAGATTCTGCTATCTCAACCAGTCTGTGGGGGTCAGGGGAAGAATAGCACAGGTGAAAGTAGTCAATGATATTTAAGGCCACATTGCTGAACCTCTAATGAATTCTACTTAAGAAACTCATAAGCCACAAGTAACACTGGAACAAAAGCCTATCAATAGAGCAGGTAGAAGCAAAATGGTTCAATACACAATTTTGGAACATAAGCCCTCCTTCATGAGCACTGAGAGAGGTTAGCAAACAGAGCATGAGACCAGCAAGGGCTTTTTGATCTCATCTAATGTTGAGCAAGCAACTCTGTCTCTCAGATTTATCTTTGTGGGAATAAATATATTTTTTTTATAAATGATATTTTGACCAGAGCTATAAAATATGTTTAGTAAATAAAAATGCTTGCATTTTCATGAATGAAATACATTTGAACAAATATAGATTATCATTCTAATAATCAGATATCAGTAAGTCTTCATGTCTCAGACCAGAAATATATTCTTTCTCCATTAAAACTTAATACGTACAAAACAAATGCTATCCTACAGTTCCTTGATAAACAGGAAATTATTTTCTAAACAAATAAATATTGTCCAATGTTTCCTTAATAAACAAAAAATGTTTTCTAAACACTGAATTCTAACCTCAAAGCTAGATCTAATGCATGGGGTAGGCCAAGCACAGGGGAATGACAAGTTGAAATATATGCAACTACTGTCATTAATAGAACAAGACATGAAGACCAGTAACAGAAATTTCAAATATCTCTGGTTAAAACTATAAAAATGTAAATCTTTGAGTATAACTGTATCCTATTTAAAATGATACTTTATCAGGCCCATATTTAAACATCCAAGGGCAAATGGATGGAAGGACTATAAACACTAAAACCATCGTACCTTTTATGTTCCACTTAAAAATACAAAAGTGCAAAAGAACAATGTTTTCATTTCCAGATAATTAATGAGTTCCAAGAAGAGGCTGAGAACTTTAAACAGATAAAATAAGTTTCTCACATATGCTATAATCAGAAGTGAAAGAGAAAAATATAAAATAGGAAGATAAAAGAAAACTAGTCAATAACATTGTTAAGTATATTTTGAAATTTTTGAAAAAAAATAGCATTATTAGGCTGAACAGTAAAAAGGAAAAAATACTTTAGAAATAAAGAATAGTACTAAAAGATGTGTAATGAGTGAGAAAAAAAATGTATCAAATGACCATTCAAGACAAGTGCTTGAGAAAGGCACAGAGATTTTAATAAAGAAGGAAATGAGCTCAGTGATGAAAGCGAGAAGAAATGAGATGGCATTGGTAAAGGCAGAACAGGAATATTTTGAGGGTTTGAGAAAATGTGTAAATGTTTTGATTAGGGCAGCTATTAGCTGAGTTTAGTGGTAGTCAGTGAAATTAGCCAAAAAGCTCTGGCACTTGGAACCCACTGCCTTTTAATAGGATAAGTAACAACATCTACAAGAAACAAGGAATTTTTTCACAATTTGGATGTCCTTCTGATTAGGAACCAGACCGAACACACTGGCAAGTACAACTGGACATCTAACAGACAATAACTTTCTGCCTCTGACACTAGACTGGATTTCAACTAGTGGCTTAGGTGGTGAAAAGCTCTGGAACTTATTACTGTTCTCTCAATCCATTAACATCCCTCATAAGGAAGGTGGCCACTGTACGGACATGAACTAACTTTACTTCTTATTACCACGCTCTCTTCTTTCCCTAATGTTTTGGTGGAGAGCAGGATTAGTGGCAAAATCTATAACACCATGAAAAGTAGAGGCCACAAGTCTTGCTGATGACAAAATATATATATTATATGCATTCTAGATATTAAAAGATATCAGATATTCCATTACTAGGTAATGGGAGTATTTTCTTTCTTACCATCCTAAAAATGTTTAATTTATCTGGTTTAGTATGAAGTAAACTAGAAGAAACTTACTGACTTTAAGGAACCATCAGAGATGGCAGTGAGAAAATAAACTTTTACAGGGTTTTTGACAAAAGGTTTAAGTGGGATGGTGGTGCCTTTGAGGTCAAGCTCAATGAGTTGGGCTAACTTAGGATCCATCCTTATAAACTGAAAAACTATGCACAAAGATAAAAACAATAACCACAGTTACCATGCTAAATAACTATACAGATGGTTATTCACATACCCATAGCCTGTAAAATTCCATAAGTTTCTCTAAATGTTATTTTGGAAAAGATAGCTAAAAATCTGTAAAATGAAAACCAAATATAAATGTAGTGTTCTACATGTCTCACATTAATCGTAGCATTTCTTGTGACAATCTTCATCACAAAGATCTTTTTTGGTTAGAGTAAGCAACAGAAAAGAACCTATCTTGTGCTCTCAGACATTAACTACATAAAGTTTGAAAGCAATGCCATCTAGTGTACTTCTTTTTAATAAAAATTATTCCTTTCAAAGCACTTAAGATTCATTCATTCGAAAAATATTTCTTGAGGACCTACTATATGCCAGGCACTGTTCTAGGTGCTAAGGATATGGCAATAAACAACAACAAAACAAAAAACAAACAAATAAAAATCTCTTCCCTCATGGAAATTACATTATACCGAGAGAGACAAAGAAATGTAGTATATTACACATCAGGTAATAAGTGCTCTAAAGAAAAGTGAACCAGGATGAGGGGACAGACTGTGACAGATGGAAGCAAGAGCTACTCTATGTAAGGTGGTCTGGGAAAGCCTCTTTAATAAGGTTACATTTGAGCAAAGGTTCAAGGGAGATGCAAAAATGAACCCTGTGGATATCCAGTGGAACAGCACGTAGGACAAGAGAATTATGGCAAGTGTGAAAGCCCAGGTGCCTGGAGTGTCTGAGAAATAACAAAGAGGCTAACATAGCTGAAACACAAGAAGCAAAAGGGAGAATAAAAAGACATAGCATCAAAGGGCTAGCCAGGGACCTAAATCCTACAAGATCCTTAGGTATTTTGTTTAAATTGTATTTAGTAAAATTGGAAGCCTGGGAGCAGGACTGACAGGACCTGACTTCTTTTTAAAGAATCACTCTAGCTACAGAATGGTGAAGAGGCTAGGGATGGGGCGGAAGTGAACACAAGATCAGCTAGTGCAGTAATCCAGATAAGGAACAATGGTGACTTGACTTAGAGAATAGTTCAGGTGATTAGAAGTCACTGAACTCATGACGAAGTATAAAGAAAAAGAAAAAAAAAAGGAGCTGAGATTTCTTGACTAATTGAATCCACATCTGGAAGAATGGAATTACCAGTTCATTGAAGTGGGGAAAACTGGATTCAGATCAAGGTTTTTGTTATTAGTTCCCCCTGTTACTTCACAGCTCTTGTATAAAAGGAAAGTTAAAAGGTTTACATTAGTGACCACATGCCAACTTGAAACATAACATATGCTTAATGTAGAAAAAAAAGTCTTCCAAAATTCTAGTTGAAATATCGCATCATAAATGTGCTGAAATGAAAGTTTATGGTTTTTCAAAGCTTCTTGTATGTAATATTTTCCTGTTCATTAATTCAATATGTACTTGCTCAGCATTGTGGTATTACTAAACATAATAATATGAATCTATTAGTTCCTTACAGATTCCAGAAAATTCCAAAATACTGTCTTAGAAATAATAAGTACTTATAACTAATTTCCATTTTCTATCCTAGAAACTCTTTGAGATCACCTTCCCTATTAATTCACCTAGATTCACAAATGATAAGGCATCTGGAACTGGACTACGGAAAATCTACCCACACTCATGAAACCATCTCAAAAAATTGTAAGAGGGAATTGATCTCCTCCATTTTTGTCCCCTGATTTGTACCAACTAGCAAATAGGTATGACCACACTGATATTGCCTGAAGAATCAGCCAAAATCATAGAAGGCCTCCCTCTTGATAAATAGATTCAGAATGAGTGACACTCTAAATAGTTTGGGAGAAGTAAAGCACACTGGCTGTGGGCACTGGGCACCCTTGGAAGTAAAATGCACACCGAGCACAGCAGCTCCTCCAGGTCCCAGGTTGGCCACTGCTTCCACACAGCACCAACACCATTCACATCTCTTTCTTGTATATTGAGTCATGATAGTTATAATTTTATATTTTTGTGATGATTTGAGTAATGTCTTCTTCCCCTGCTGGACTCTATCTTCTTCCTAGTTTTCAAAGCTTTTCTGATTTCATGACCACTTAAGACTATCCACTTCTACCCTCTAAAACTCTAACTCTATGTCCTAGCCCAGCCCCAGGCTTTTACCTTCCTGGGTCCTGGGTCTCAGTTCTCTTCCCCAGACTCCTCGGTTTTCCTCACACATAATCTGCTTGCAGTTCTACCATTCTGCTTTACTTCCTTCTATCCATCTTATTTCTCCCGAAGTTTTATTTCAAAAACATCTATTACTATTTACCATTTATATTTTCTTTTTTATTATTAACTTCCAGTTCCATCTTTTTCTAATTATCTCCAATAGGAATAATATAGTATTCATTTAATTCATGAATCCTGAAATTCTCATGGTTGCCAAAATTTCATAGACAGATCACTAGATTAACCTATTTATCCATATTCTCAAGGTATATTATATACAAGTACATAGCATGTTAACGACTATATCAGATTTTTTTTGTAAATTATTCTCCTTATTTATAGATTATATACATTAGTTAGGTTAAATATTTCATTCAAGTCTTTATAGTTCATAAATGGCACCACCAAGGCAGAAACCCGGATCAATTAATTATAAAGCAAATACTCTTGCCCACTAACCTACATTTTCTTTTTAATGAAGATTAAATGAATAAGAAACACTTATTCATATTAATGATATTTTTTACAGCTGCCTCATAAGAGTTATGGGAAATTCATTGTTTGAAGTAATATTCATTGAATTTGCATTCCTATACTAAAGAAATGTTGAAGAAATCTTACCATGAGCCCTCTTCAACTCATTACTCTCACTCAAACTAACTGAGGTCTCCTATCTCAAGAATTTTTCTCATTTTAATATGTGTGTTTTTATTGGAAAGCATTTACAGGCCACAACAATAAGCATTATTCAAATGACAAATACAAAGGAAATCCTCAGGTAAACACTCAGTGGAGAAAAGCTATACAAATAAACACAATAACAAATAGGAAGATGGCATTTTCACAGAGAGACTTTATCTGATCTTAAGTCTAATAAGTAAAACAAATAAACACAGACGTTTTTCTGAATCAATCAGAATTCTGCCTGCTTAGTGTTCCCCTCTCCCTCTAGCAGTCCCTGAGTCCCAGAGGTTTAGCACCAGGCTATACTATTATGTACTTATTAAGTAGTCTGGAGACACAGCTTCAGTCTATGATGAACAAGCATGATTAATATACTATTTTAGGTTATTTTCTTCAAGACATGTAAAAATAAGCTAGTTAATGTATTGCTTTAAAAAATATAACCTTTCCAAAGTGCTTTTAAGTACATATCTGCAAGATTTTCTCTTTTTTAAGTGCATTTTAAACTTAATATATTATTATTTACTCTCGCCCTGTTTTCTCCCTCCTCTTGGATAAAGATATCTAGCAACTTATTGAAAGAAATTATTTTCCATTGTTATCATTTATCCTAAATTTTCTATATGTGAATCCATTAAATTTTCCTTATATTAATCCTTCAATTCACTTTCTCATTTCTGCTAATCAGACAGCTTGTTTGTAAGCACAAAATGGAGACAACACTACATACAGAGACATAGAGAGCTAAAATATATTCCTTTTCAGTCTCATATTTTCCTGTTTTATATCTTCTCTAAGTCCAGAAATCAACCCAGTTGTGACAGATACTATTACTCACCAATATCCATTCCACATCTTCCTTGCTCTGAGAACCCTAATTTTATTCAAGCAGTAATACTAATTAGCCCCAGAACACTCATCATGCTTATTATAACAATCTGATCCCTCACTTTCCCACCCTCCCTTGCAAATAATAGTGGCCCAGTGAGGATTCCAGAGGATAGAAAAGAAATCAGCCAAAGGGAGGTGACAGCTACTCTAAAAAAAGAAATATATTTTCCTGCTAAAAGATATAACTGGGCCTTTCCCTTCTCACTGAATTGAGCACAGAATGGATATGATGCCTAAAAATGTACCAATGTCTCTTTTATCATTGGTAGCAGGACAAGTGCCAACAACCATCTACTCAAATCTTCTAGTTATGTGAAAAAAAATAAACCTCTTTTTGTTGAAGCCACTATTCTGTGGGTATTCAGTTACTTACAGCAAAAAGGTTTCCCAACTTATCAACCAACTTTCCCCAGTAAATCCAAATAGGCGTCAAGCAGTCTTGTAATAGCACAAATGAAATGTGACAAGACAGTACCAAGCCAGCTCCATTCTCTGACTCACCATGACAATCTCCAAAAGGCAGTGTAAGAATGCCAAGCCTGCATCTATGCAAAAGAATGCTGGTACTTTAATCCCACCTGACCCTATCACCAGACTCCAAAATGCATTCCGTGTGGCAGCCCGATGACCACACTTTTGAAGCCTTGTAAAGAATAGGCTAGAAAAGTAAAAACAACATAAATATCAACCCTTATCCTCAAACGACCTTCATAAGAGCTCATTACAAATTATGGAGCATAATTCAAATGAAGGGACTAAAATTTACCTCTTCATTTGTCAACCTGCTTCTGATGCAAATACTAATATGCACAGAGGCAGAAAGAGATAATGAAGAAAATAAGTAAATATGGAGGATGCAAAAAGTAGATAATTAAGGCTATATGCCAAGACAAATAAAAACAAACAAAAACCTCCACAAATCAATTTGGAAAATGTAAACTGGACACCTACTACTGTATTTATGCTGGATTTCACCTAATTCATGATTTTAAACCTACTCTGAACTGTGATACTGATAACAATGGAATCAGGCAAAAGTTTATTCCCTAAGAAGACATCCCAAACTCAGTTTTATATGTGTACAAAGAATGCAAAAATCCAATTACATTAACTGAATTTCTGTTATTAGAATAACTTTAGTCCTTCAATTATTTAAGCCAGTTCTATTGAACTTTATAAGGGCTATTCAGATATTAGCTATTTATTACTTAATTGGCTATTGAATACCTACTTGGCTTGTTAGTTGAAGGCTAGTCACTGGCATTTTAAAGAGTATCTTTCATTTGGACTACCTGAGCGAGCCAATGTCATTACCAGCTGTAGTAAATATATTCTAGTGGTCTCATGTTTATGCTTCTGTTCTTTTTTTTTTAACCACTAATTCGTTTAAGATCAAAATAAGTTCATCATATTGCAAGTGATCAATATATCTTTTTCCCTCAACTTGATTGAGATATAATTGATGTATAACATTGTGTGAGTTTGAGATGTACAATGTGATGAGAGCAACACATCCTTTAAAACTCTTTTAATCCAAAGGTTCCTCCTCTAAGTCTCTTTTTAATCTTAACAATTTATTTGTTAAAAAAAAAAGCGGGTTGTTTGTTCTGTCAGTTCCTAGAGGTCGGATTTTGCTGACTGCATCCCCCTGGTATAGTTTAACATGATCCTCTCTTCTCTGTATAAGATGTAGACTGGTGGGTGGTAGGATCTGAAAGCTTGATCACATCCTGTTTGATTGTTCTTCCATCAGGAGGTACCACAGTGACCGGATATCTTTTTATGATGCTAGCAGGATTTTACGTTTATGAATTGTTTTTACTTACAACACCTCTGACATCGAATGTGTGGATTTTCTACACTAAGCAATTCTCCAGTTCCCTGTGGACACCAACTAGGTGTCCTAGAAGTCGATTCAATTCTAAAACTAATTGCCAGTAGTTAGCTCAGGCCCTGTAGATTAAGGACTCAGTCCCACAAGGTTGCCCCCACTTCAGACACCAATCCCAAAACCTGAGCCTCTGGTACTTTTGACTGACAGGCTATAAATCAGAGGCTCCTTTGTCTCCTTCCTCAAGTTCAATAATTGGTTAGACAGAACTCAGGAAGCCACTTTACTTACTATTATCAGTTTATTATAAAGGATACAACTCAGGATCAATCAAATGGAAGACATGCATATGGTCGAGCATTGGGGAGTGGGGTAGCAGAGGCCCATGACCTTTCCAGGCACACCACCAGGACCTTAATGTGTTCACCAACACAGAAGCTCTCCAAACCTCATCATTTAGAGATTTTTATAAAGACCCCATTACATAGGCATGACTGGTTAAACCATTGGCCATTGGTGATGAACCAGTTTCCTGCCCCTCTTACCTCCTCAGAAGTTCCAAACTCTAATCACATGATTGATTCCTCTAGCAACTAACCCCCATCTAAAGCTATCTAGGGCAACCAAGTGTCACCTCACTAGCATAAACCTGCAAAATATAAATAACAAATGCCATTCTTCTCACTTCTATCACTCAGGAAAGTCCAAAGGTTTTACAAGTTATTTTGCCAAGAACCAGGACAAAGACAAAATACATATTTCTTATTATATCACAATATTCAATGCCTAGATCCATTAGATTGTTAGAGTTTGTAATTTGGTGACATTCTAGCATTCCTTCTACATTTATACTGAAAAGCTTCTATTAAAAGACCTATATGTTACTCAGTAATATAGTTCATACACAAAAAGAGATGTTTGATTTCCTTTTTTATTCAAAATTATGTAATTCATTTTAAAATAATGAGTTGCTTTTCTAGATTCCTCCAAGAGTGAACAATTAGTTGCTTTTCATTTCTTAATATTGTAGACTCATAGATTTTAAACATATTTCATATGTTTTAATTAGTATTCCTGTTGTATTAGTATTCCTATTGGTTTCATCTTTGGCCAGTGGGAGCCTCCAGAGGTTGACTCCTGAGTCTTTCTGACACTTCTTAAGTAGTCTTTGATAACTTCCCTGCTATCTAATATGATGTCTCACACTCAATTTAAAATTTCTTGCTCCAGAGCTAGAATCAGCCATTTCCCCCAAAGAAGCCTCATTCCTTTTAGTAGAAAATGGTATTTGGATTTCATGATCTGAGAGTAACACCTATCAATTCATTCATTTATCAAACATTTTCTTAGCAATTTTATATGCTGTAACTGGACTTGGCTTTGAAGACACAAAGATAGAACACAAACTCAAATTGCTGACAAGCCAGTGGCATATACTTAAAAAGAATAGATAACCAAGAGATGCAGAACAAAGCAAATAAGCTCTAGGCAAAATAATCCATATGAAACTTATTTGGTCAGGGAGTATGATTCGATTTAGACAGCATTCTTAGAGAGAAATGAGGGAGAGATCTGATTCATGATGACATAGTGAGAGAAAGACTCTAAAGACTAGACCTATACCATACCAGCTGTATAAGCGTTCCTGTTTATAAATATCAAACAAAGCAGGGAAGGAGAGGGACCAGACTTATCTTCAGGTATACAGAATTACACAAATGACTAAATGCCTCTTTATAGAATATTAAGGGTCCTTGGCAAACTAAGGAAATCTTTTCTTTTCAAACATATATATTCTTACTATCAGTGTGCTTCTTCCACTTAATATCATATTACTTCAAAGATCAGAGTGAAATACTTCTCAATCAAAAAAGTTTGAAATCTGTAATTTTTCCATTCACTAATATTTTACTTCCAACTAGAAATTAATTACAAAGCAGCTTACCTTCCATCTTTATTAATTTTCCCCATTTTTCACTTATATTCCTCCCTCTCTTTCTTAAACTTCTTTCTTCCTGACTTTCTGCAAAACACAGCTTATCCAGGAACCCCACTTCAACCAATAAGAAAAAACAGAAAGAAATTGTTTCCTATGCCGATCTGAAAAGAAAAGTTCCTTAAAACAGTACCCAGGATTCTGTGTTCTCAGGAAAAAAAAAAAAGGTAATTGTTAACCTATTTGAAAATGTTACATGCTGTATATATGTTACAAAACTAAAGTATTAAAATGGAAAATAAAAAGATCTCTTACCTTTCAGCACTAAATGCTGATTCGGTGTCAATGTACACAACAGCTCCTTCTAATCCTCCCATGTTGGTGGGTAATGTGGCCAAAACACTCATCATTATACAAAACTGAGTTTTTCCACAACCTGGTGGGCCTGTAATCTTAAATAAATAAAGACATAAACAAATAAATAAATAAGTTATTTATATAAACATCACAAACTAGTCAAATCAAAATTTTTGAGGAACTTACCACAGACACAATCCAACTAACCTAGATTCCTGGGTTCCCAGGGATAACATTCTAATACATTCATTGTCTATAATGAATTAACTTCACCCCCATGCATCTAGATTGGTACTGGTTATGTACCATCCTTAGGAAAAATAAGAAAATAGTCATTCAAATCATCCTCTATGTTCTGTAGTTCAGATGAAAACTTTGGTTGAGAAAAGCTGAAGGATTTATTTTATACATTCACAATTGGAGTTCTATACCTTTTCCTCATTAAGACATTTATAGAAGAATCTTGAAAATATTTAAGAGGCTTTAATAATTGGTTTAGCATTTGCTATGCATTGGCTTTGCAGAACAAATTTGTACTAGTCCTCTTAAGAGCTATTTTGACCTTTATTCTCAAGAGTAAAGTATTTAGAGGTAAAGGGTTCTGAAAAATAGTTTGCTACCAGATGGTTCAGCAAAAAAACTGTGTGTGTGTGTGTGTATGCTCATATGTGTGTGTGTAAAAAGAGTGATAATAAAGCAAATGTAACAAAATTCAACAATTGTTGAATCTAAGTGATTACTAATTTGAAGTGTATGTTTTAAAATTTTAGTTGGTATTTCAAGATTACAAAATTTGAAATCAAGAGGCTATAGATGGAAAAGAATAGGAAGTTAATCACATAAATATGCAAGTCCAACTGGAATTACTTAACAAATATTCATATGAAAATATTTAAAATATCCCCTTTAAACATACACGAATTGTCACATTGGCTGTGACATCCAAATTTTAAGAACCAAAACACTATCCCTTTGGTGAAAATAACACTAATGAACAATTTTCACAATAAGAAGAAGGAATAGAAGAGGGAAGGAAGAGAGAAGAAAATCTCTGGTAGAGATGAAAAAAGTCTGAGCTAAGACTGAGATATACTACAGGCATGAAGAAACTGTCTCAGATATATCATGAAGTAGAAAGAAGAAGGGACAACCCATGAGTCTAAATCATTTAGGCCAACAGTTCTCAAAACTGAGTGAGCATTAGGATTACGTGGCTAACTTGTTAACTAGCATCTCTGGTTCAGTAGGTCTGAGATGAGGCCTGAGAATTCACATTTCTGAAAAGTGCCCAGGTGATGCCGATGCTGTTCTACTTTTAAGAGCCACTGTTTTTGAACTTAGACTAAACCTAAGCTTCATTTAACAAGGCTCGACATTAAAAAACAAAAGTTCACAAGTTAGAAACTATGTGCTAATTTATAATCTCTAAAACAGTGATTTAAACTTTAAGGGTAAATAATTGTTACTACAAATAAGATTGCCAGATCATGAGTGGTCAGTAAAAAGGAGTCTGCAACTTCTCTGATTAGATATTCTGACAAGCCAAAACAAATAAACAAAAAAATTTAGTATGGTCTTCCAATAATGCATATTTATTATATACATACTATTTTACTAATACATTTTATACAGTATAAAACATATATAAAATAAAATAGGGATAAAAATGAATAAAAGATGATAAGTATTTTAAGAGTTTCATATCTTAGATGTAGAGACCTTTTCACTCTCATAAAAACGTATTAATACTTTTAGTGAAATAATGATAAGGAAAATATGTGAAATTATATTACTTTTAAATATTGATTTAAATATTTTGCAGTTCAGTGACTGAAATGTCAGGTCCCATGCTCTACTTATTTCAGTACTTAATTGAAATGGTTGAAAAATTGAGGAAGGGATAATTGCAAAAATATAAGGACTGAAATTAAATTTAAGAAATATTTATTGTACTTACTAAATCACTATTTTTATTTTTCAATAATGTCTATCAGTTAGCAAAAGTTTTTGTTGAATTTTGGCTAATAAATTTCTATCTACCCTCATGTAGATCAATTACTCTTACAAACTAATCAAAAGATATGTTTTTACATTTTTTAACAATTGATTTAAAAATCAATCAAAACTCTTTATTTGGAATGTTTTTAATAGTATTGAAAATATTGTAACAAGTTTTAAAATGTGCAGATAGCAAAGTTTTCATTTGACACACATATTTCTGACAACAAAAATCACATAACAGAAAAATTTCCAGTGACTTAAAAAAACATTCTCTCTATATTTTAATCTCTGTCTTTAAAAAGGCATTTGCTTTCTCACTCTTTATTAAAATATTGCCTTTACTTTGATGGGATGGATTAAGAGTGTTCCACTGGTTGGTTGGTTGATTTTTAATCTGCTATGAAGCATATACCATAGCCACTTGTCATATATAAAAAAAGGTCAGCAAATTAGATGTATCTTGCCTTTTCATTTAAAACAATGCTTCACCCATCTTCAAATTCAACAACTCTTTTACAATCTTTGCAGTGAGATAACCAAAGAAGCCATTGTGATTCAGATTAATTTCACAGTCACTCCCCATCTCACTACAGAGTACTATAGAAATTTTATAAAATTTTATAAAAACCAGTCAGGTTTTTATAAAAAATTGACAACATAGGTACCATCCTTAAGCAGTTTTCACATATCTGACATCTACATAAAAATTAAATTTCATTTTATCAGGTAGGGGGTTAAAACATTTCAACATTAACAGTTTTTAGCTTCAGATAGTCCTGCTCTGAATTCTAGCAGCCAAACCACAAAATTTCAAGTTGTGTTCAGTTCCCAGGTTCAGCTCCAGTGGTGGTTAGAAAGAGTGAACATGCCAAACCAGAAGAGTCTAAGTTTTTGCTTCTTGGAAACACAAAGTGAATATAACATTTACACACAAAAGACACCAGTAAAATACAATTAGCTTCATATAGTTACAGCCTGAGTTTCAACTTGCCTGGGAAAAGTAAAAGAACTGAAAGAAAATAACCAGTAATGAAGATCACTCAAATATCCACAAGGAAGTAAATATCAGTAATTGGTTAGGAGGAAAGAGAATTATTCTCAAGTTTAAAAAGTCTAATTGTACAAAAGTAAAAACGAAGCCTAGTCATTTTAATCTTAAATGAGATTAAATGATTGAGATGAACGTGAAACCCAGACTGATTAGGACCTAAAATTTTACCAAGTTAATTCTCTCCACATTCAAGGTGGGAGCCAACAGGATGGGGCAACCAGCCAAACCAGTACTTTGCAGAAGACAATTTAAGGACTGCCTGGTTCTGATCTGAGAAAAGAGCATGTGGAAACTTCAGCATCTAACTACTTGTCTCCATTTGCTCTACAATTATGTAGAATTATGATTAGGTCTTTAGACATACAGAATTCATTTTTAAAATAACTAACTCTCTAAATCCTAAAACAAACACAAAGCAAATAATCTCAGAGCAGGTAGCACTTTGCTTTGTGAAAGAAACCTTGATCTTAAATTATTTTACATCAACATGTGGAAGATTTTTATATCTTGGATTCTCTCCACCAGTCCCTTATTTCCTACTGACAACTGCTGGTTTTGAAGTAAATGGGAAGAGATGGAAAAAGAGAACAGAAAGGAACACAGCAGAAAGAAGCAGGAGGACATGGAACTGACAAGTAACCCAAGTTTTGGAGTTTAAAATAAAAATAAAAAAATATCAAGACCTATGAGCAAGAAAATGAAATATCTGTTGCTGTTGTAAGCAGTGTAAGCAACCAAAACTGACTAATAAAGCATTTATTTATGTCTTATACCACACTGTTTCTGCATTTCGATTACATGCCTGGCCATTGTAGGCATTTAAGTTTATAACTCCCCACTTTATTATCTCCTATGATGATCTTGTAGTCCACAGCTAACTCTGCCAATGAGAAAGAACAAAAGCTGTAATATACAACTGTTCTGAGGAAAAATCAGGATGCAAAAATAGGACTCTTGTCACCCTGCCTCTATCTTTTTGGGGGACAGTAGTATAGTCACTTTCAAATCAAAACCATCTCACTCATGAACAAAGCATAGAAATAACTCTCAGTATGACTACTGTACAAATGTGCTACATTGTTTCTTATTGGAGCAAGGATCTAGGTATAATCATCACTCTTAAATGTAAAGATCTGGCAGTGCTTCCAAGTTCACTCTTCCAGAGGTACTCTTGAACTAAAACATGCAGATGTTCCATCGCTTTTTGTTGACGTGAGTTGGAGGCAGTTCGCTAGTCCTATAATCTCCAGATTACAAAATAAAAATACCCTTTTTGATGAACCCTTTAAATACAATCTTAATCTTACTTAATCATATTAGCATCTTAATCATACACTTTCAGCAGGGGTAATACTAACCATAAGGGTAAAACTTGGTTTTGATTAGGGAGGGGGAATAATTTTACTTTTTATATATAAAGCACAGATACACATACAGTACTTAAACTGAGTTACAGTATACCTGTGGTATTAAAATTTCAAGCTGGGATAGGGGGGTGATTAAGGAAAAAAATTGTTTGAAAAGCTCTTTAGGGAGCAATAATGAAAAAAGAATTGAGAAACACTGATCTGATCTGTATTATCTCACAGGGGAAGGCTGACATTACATGGTTTGAACACCACATAATGTAAACTTCTAAAGTTTAAACTTCAAACATATCTTTGCTACCAATATTCAGTTATAACAGATGCAGAATTATCTGCTTATATGTTCCGCAAGTAAGGAATCTGATGTTCTCGGGGAATGGGAAGCCGGGTAGCTCACTTCCATTACTGACTCAGCAGAGTTGGTTTTTCTTTGATTTCTCCTCTGCTGCTTCTGCTTTTGGCACGAATAGCACTTTTCTAGTTCCACTTTTAATCTTGGTCCTGTAACTGAATATACACAAATTCAGTGAAGTTCACATAAATCAAAACTGATGATAAATAAATTAGAGGATTCTGAAGCTCGAGTCAGGAAAGAGTAGCTATAAAAATGATGGTAGAATGTTTCCAGATTTATTCTTACTGCCCCAGTCATCTCTGGGCCTAGTCTAAGTTTATTCAACCAGTGGCCTTACCCTTCACCTCTACCAGATCTAACCTGATATCCAGGACTCTAGGTTTGACCTTTTAACCAGAAACAAAGTTCATACAATGCAACCATTTAGTAACCTGCACTGATACCTGTATTAGCCCTCTACAGCTAGGTAACAAATTACCACAAATTTCACAGCTTAAAACCAAACCTGTTTATTATCTCACAGTTCTGTAGGTCAGCAGTCCTGATGGGCTTAACTGGGTTCTCAGTTCAGTCTTACAGGGCTAACATCAAAGTGTTAGCTGAGCTAGGCTCCTATTGGAGCCTGGGAGGAGTTTCCACTTCCCAGCTCATTCAGGTTGTTGGCAAAATCCATTTGTCTGCAGTTGTGGGTCTGAGCTGTTTCTTTTTCAGCTGTCATCTGAGGGCTGCTCACTGCTCCTAGAGGCCACTTACATTCCTTCTCACATAGTCCTTTACATGTTCATGTTTTGAATCTTCATGTTTTGGTTCCCCCTTCTTTCTGGTTCCCCCTTCTTCTTTAGCCAGAGAAAGCCCACTGTTTTGAACGGCTCATGGAATTAGATTGGGATAATTTCTCTATTTTAAAGTCATTGGTGCCATATAACATACCATAACCATGGAAGTGATGGCCCATCATATCAGAGAATCCAGGGATTACAGCAGAACATCTTTGGGAGGATATTTTAGAAATTCTGCCTATCATAGAGTCTCTGGGAATGGAGAGGTAATAAATTACACGTGCACACACATATATGCATACATACATAATAAACACACACATTTATATAGTGATAGCCAGTCTCTAAAAAGACCCTCATTTTGGTGGTATTTATGCCCTCAGTCACATAAGTAAGCCATCTTTAAAGCATATCCCCCAGATCCAGTCAAGTTTTCAATTCAGATGACTGCCAGTATTTAGCCTCAGCCAACATCTTGACTATAATCTCCTGAGAGACCATGACCAGAAACACTTAGCTGAGCTGCACCTGAATTCCTGACTCACAGAAACTGTGTGAGATATTATTTACTGTTGTTTTAGCCACTAAGTTTTGGAATGATTTCTTAAATATATAAATAATATATAAATATGTAGACATAGATATGTAGACATTAAAGACATACAACTTTAAAAACATATTTTTTAAAAACTCCTAAAGTAAAAGAATCACTTATGTTCATTAATAAAAATAAATTAAGCAGAAAAATTATATTCCTTAAATGTACTACTTTGATGCTTTGAAAAAACAAATGGTGTACAAATGAAAATAAACACTGTACCCTGGATTAGCAATAATGTTAAAAGTTCCTATAGTTTGGCTTTCTATGATCAAAGGGGAAAGTGTTCAAAAGGCAGAAGGTACCAAAGCATTGGAGTAAACAAGCACTATATACGTACAAAAATTAATAAATAAAAACAAATTCATTTGGTCAACTAATATTTATTATGTGCCTTCTACATGTGTTAATACTGTAGATGTAATAAAAAGAAAAAGACATAATCCCTGCCCACTTGAAATTTATTTTCCAGTGGGGAAGACATATATTAAGCTAATCACAAAAACAGCAAAATTTTAATGATGACAAATGCTACAAAGAAGAACCACAGAACATGGTTCAGTTCTCCAGAAATATATGACAAATCTAATGTGTTAATTTAAGTGTGATAAAATAGGCTCAAAATATATAAAGTAAAAAAATCAAACTACAAGTAAACTTTTCAACTTGGCAACACAATGAACTATTTTAACAACATTCTATAAATTACCACTAAGTCAGGATAAAAAAAAAGTCCATAAAAATAAAGAAAATATGGACAAACTAAATACAAGCTTAATTTAATGGTCATGTGCAGAGCACTCAATTATTAAAGAGTAATCATTCTTCTCAAGAATACGTGGAATATTTACAAAAGTTGATCACATAATAAACCTTAAAACAAGTCTCAGTAAATTTCAGAGAATAAATATCATTTAGTTTTCTGACCAAAATGCAATTAGGTTAACAATCTAATTAAAACTTAAAAGATAATTATTTAATTAAATAATTTAAATATTCAGAAATTTCAAATAACTCATAAGTTAAAGAAACAATCATAATGAATTTTAAAATACCATTAGAAATAAATGAAAATGAAAATACTTCACATGAAAAAAGAATGCAGCAATGGAAATTCATAGCCTTACAAGATCAAAGTAAAAAGAAGAAAAACTGAAAACATATTGATTAAATGTGCAATTTAATAACTTAGGACTCACAAATATAGTGGACAATTTCATGATGGACAGAGGAAAGGGGCATTAGGGGGCTGAGAGAATGGGATGAAGAGTTAAAGAAGTACAAATTAGTAGTTGATAGTTGGTCATGCGGATGGGGAGCACAGCAGAGTGAATGCAGTTAGCACTAATAAGATGGCTAGGTGGAGGGCTGAGGGAGGGAGCAATTGGGATCGTTTTATGAACTATATAGATGTTTAACCAATGTACTGTATACTTGAAAGTAATTTAAAGAAATAAATTTTTTTAAAAAGAAGTTAGAAAAGTAGGAGATAAAAGATAGAGAAAACCAACAAAGAACAACAGCAAAAAGTTTAGCTCTTTGAAAAGACTATATGGGATAAAACCACATATAAAACCAGATTTAAAGGCAAGGAAAATACAGTGAATAACTTTATACAAATAAATTTGAAAAGTTACAGAAAATGGGCAAATTCTTAAAAATATCATTCACCAAAACTATTCAAGAAGAAATACAAAACCTGAATAATCCTATAATCATTATAAGAATTGATTTCATTTTTTTAATCTTCCCACAAGGAAAATACCAAAATCAAACAATTTTTCAGGCAAGTTCTACCAAATTTTCAAGAAACAAATGATTCTAACCTTACACAAACTATTAGAATATAAATTTTAAAAAATATTCCACAATTCATTCTACCTCTTAACTCAAGTAGATCACACAAAATAGACCATAGCTTAAATGTAAAACCTAAAACTATAAAACTCTAAAAGAAAACTTAGCAAAAAATTTCTATGTCCCTGGCTGGACAAAGAATTCATGGAGATTACACCAAAAGCACAATCTATAAAAGAAAAATTGATAGATTGGACAACACCAAAATTAAAAAGTTCTAAACTACCATTAAGAAAATGAAAGCACAAGCCACAGATTAGAAGAACATAACTGTAAATCTTTATATCCGATAAAGGACTTGTATTCAGTATATGTAAAGAACTTTTACAACTCAGTAACAACAAAACAACCAATTAAAAATTAGGCAAAAGTTTTAAATAGACATTTCCCTAAATATACAAATGGCTAATAAGCACATGAATAAGTGTTCAAAATTAGTCATCAGGAAAATGCAAATCTAAACTACAATGAAATACCAATGCACACCCACTAGAAGAGCTAAAATCAAAAAGATAATACTGAGTCTTGGTTAGGTTATGGAGAAACAAACCATCATGTATTGCTGGTGAGAATGTAAAGTGTGCAGCCACTTTAAAAATCAGTCTGATAGTTTAATCTTAAATATAAACATATGCATATCATACAATCTACTCCTAGGACTCTAACAAGAGAAACAAACATATATATATATATATATATATATATATATATATATATGTTTGCATAAATACATGTCCTTGAATGTACTCAGAAGCGTTATTCCTGAAAGACAATAACTGGAAACAATCCAAATGTCCATCAATTTAAGTGGGTAAACAAAATGTCCTATAGCCGAATAATGGAATACTATTCAACAACTAAAAGGAACTACAAATATTGCAACAACAGTTGATGAACTTCAAAAACATCATGATATGTGAAAGAAACCAGACACAAAAAACTACATTGTATACTCTTCTATTTATATGAAATTTTTAGAAAAGTCAAATTTAGAGACAAAGTTTATCAGTGGATGCCTCAGGATAATGACAGAAGTGAGGATTAACTATTAATGGGCACCAAGGAATATTTCAGGATGACGGAGATGTTCTAAAACTGGATTGTGGTGATGATTTACTATAAATTTACTAACATAATTGAATTATACAGTTGATATGGTTACAATGATTGAATTTTATCATATTTAAATGGCACCTTAATAAAATTATTTTTTTAAATTAGTAATTAGGAAAATGAAAACTGAGGTCAGAAATTAAGAAGCCTGATAATACCAAGGTAAGACGATATGAAGCAAGAAAAATTCCTGCACATCACTCACAGAAATATAAACAGGTAAAACCACTCAGAAAACAATTTATTCTAATTCTACAAAGTTACCCATATGCATGCCCTACAGCCAGCTAATCATTCCAAAATAGATACTCTAGATAAGAGCTAGATTGATATTTTAGGCTTTGTAGAGGATGAAGTGTCTGTCACACTAACTTAACTCTGCTTTGTATCACAACAACAGCCACAGACAACATGTAAACAAATGAGCATAGCTGCTGCTACATTAAAAACAGGCAGTAAGACAGATTTGACCCCTGGGCAGTAGTTTATCAACTCCTGACCTAAAAAAAAAAACAAAAAAAACCTGTACCCATGATCCAGGAGATGTGGAGAACTGTTTTCACAGAACTTGTTTACATTAGCAGAAAACTGGAAGCAGCCCAAATGCTCACTTACAGGGTAAGGGATAAATGAAACACAGCATGATTTCAGAATGGAATATGATACAGTAGTGAAAGTGAATAATATTTTTGCTACCTGCAACAACATGAATAAATCTTAGAAAACAATACTAAGTGAAAAAAGCAATTCATATAAGACAGCAGACTTAATCACAGATATGATTTAATAGAGCTCAAAAATAAGCAAAACTAAACAAAATGTCATATCTCCTATGTATACAGGCAGTAAAGGAAAAATACAGGTATAGGGAACTATAGGAAACTATGAGGAAAAAAGTAGAATGGTAGAAATTCATGATGGAGGCAACCTCCCAACAGCAGGCCAAAGATAGGATCAGGAGTCCACAGTTCATTTCAATGGTTTTGGTACTGTTCTAGTTCTTATATTAGCTCATAGCTCATAGGAGTTCACAACTTACACATGCAGCATCTATTAAATTTTGTATAAAATACTAAAATTTTATTTTTTCATTTAAAAAAAAAGACAGAAATACCCCTGTATTTAGCTGAAAAATCCCAAAAATATTGAAGAGGGGAACTGTAGCTGAAACAGAAAATAGAGATCTTGCCACTAAAAAGCAGTCATGCTGTTTGTACTCTACTTCAGCCAAGTAGATCATGACAAAACACATAAATGGCTTGTAACTACTGCTTGGATTCAGAAAGAGTTGATAAAAACTAAGTGAAAAAGTATTGGAAATTATTCTAAAACTTAAAAAATAAGTAACTATTGGTTAATTTTCCATGAGTTCAATATTTTGCTATTTAAATAAGTTTATGACTTCAGAGCACTAGATCCCCCAAAAAATACGCAAAATAGAATCCTGGCCCCATCTGGTGGCAGTACACTGCAACAGCAGGTTCTAATTTTTTCTTTTTTAAGATCAATTCACTCATTCATTCGTTATCTATCTATAAGCAACTACTTGACATTTTTAAATCTTTCTTGAAACATACACATTTTTTAATCTTTCTTGAAAGACAGGAAATAAGAATAATATTTAGCATCTAAAACAATATTAGATCTTTAAGGAAAAAAATCTACAGTTAAATTTATGACTATTGAGACATAAGAATTTGTTCTTATGTAGAAGTTTGCTTAAAGTATCCACGTTCCTGGAACTCTCAGGCAAAAAGTTCCACAGGAGTGCACTGGTAAATACAGTCTATTGAGTCATCACATCAGGACCAGTAAACACACTAATGTAGTTTTCAAAAAAAGAACTGTGGTGATTTTTAAATGTCTTCAAATTCTTGACACTTCTTTCAAAGCACAGAGCCTAATTTTCCTCTCCATGAACATGGGCTGGACTTAATGACTCTCTTCTAATGAAGAGAATGTGGCAGAAGTAATGATGTGTTAACTTCCACAGCCAAATCATCAAAGGCATCACCACTTTCATCTTGCCTTTTTTGGGATCACTCACTGGGGAGAAATCAGCCATCATATCATGAGGAGACTCAAGTAGCCTTTGGAGAACCTGCTTGGGGAGGAACTGCGACCTCCTGTCAACAACTAACACCAATCTGCCAGTCATGTGAGTGAGGCCCCTTGGAAATGTCCTCCAGCCTCACCAAGCCCTCAGATACTGCACACTTGCCAATATCACCAAGCTAAGCCATTCCCAAAGGAACAAAATAACTGTTTATTATTGTTTTAAGCCACTCGATTTTAGGGTAATCTGTTATGCAACAATATATAACTAATATCTATTACTTCCTAAAATCAAGTTTTATCTACATAGGAAATAAAAATAGCTCACTTCAGTTTAATACTACAATTTGCCCACATGTTAATAAAATTTCAAATTTTATTAACTAAGGAGTAATCCTTATACACTAAGGAGTAATCCTTTTTTAATTCTCCCAAATTGTTTCATATCATTTCATATTATTCATAACATTCTAAGTTTATTCAAAAACCCAGCAACCTAAGCAGACCAGTCAGTCAGCAAGGATTTTTTTAAACATCTTTTTGCAGAGCAACTGTACTAGGTAGAAAACCATGCCCTTAAGGTGCTTGTAATTTAACTAATATTCATTAAATATATTTTTTAACTAAACTTTTTCCCCTGTCTATGACGGTGACAGGAAGATTTGGTCTCCCTTACCTCTGTGAGGGATCCACAAGCCACACCACCATGCAGGGCTTCATCCAAAGCAGAAAGGGTTGTAGATAAGAATACTGGCGAGAGAGCAGCAGCCTTTTGTGTCTTTATCCCATAAGCCTGAACAAGAAAAAGATCAAGTTCTTTTGAACCTCCTATGTATTCAAAAACATAAACCAACTCCATACCTCAAATTTTAGCAGCTGGAACCCAATTCCATTTTTTTTCTCCTCTATTATTTATTTGTTCAACAAATATTTACTCTGTGCCAGTGACTGAGCCAGATTATAAGAATATAATTTAACAGACATCCCCTGCCTTCACAGTACTTATAGTCAACCATTAGGACTAGAAATTGGGCGATTATAATGCAATTAATAAGAGATGTGATAGAGAAAGTGAAGATGCAGACAATCAATATACCTGATCTGGATTTTGTGATTCAATACGGCTTCATGGAAGAGATGGATGTCCAAGCTAAAATTTGAAATAGCTGTTAGACAGATAAAGGAAATGTGCATGTTCCTGCCAAAGAGACAGAATGTACAAAGGTCAAGAAGAACAGGTGGAAATGGAAAGCAACAAAAACTATAAAAAATAGAGTTCATTTAGAATAGTTGAAGATGGAGTGTGGTAGTGCCGTGGCAAGTGATAAAGCTGGAGAAATAGACAGGGGCCAAATCATAAAGAATCTTGTTAAACTTTGGAGTTTATGCTGAGAGCAACAAGGAGTGACATGATCAAGTTACCATTTCAGACTGAGACTGGTTTGTGAAGAATAGCTTGAAGGTATGTGTGGTAGTCTGAGAAATGGCCACCCCAAAATATATCCACATCAAATCCTTGGAACCTGTGAATGCTACCTTTTTTGTACAAAGGATCTTGCAGATGTGATTAATGTGATTATATGCCCACTAGCAATGTATAAAAACACTTACCTCTTTATAATCTCTAAATTTTTCACTTTTATGAATGAAATGTAACTATAAAAATTCATTCATTCAACATATATTGGGTGCCAATTGCATGCCATGCTCTAAGACTGGCTCTGGGAATACAAAGGTAAACCAAATGGATAGCTTCTACCCACTCAAATTTTAAAATTTAATAAATCTATGACTTAAACGCAAGGCTGTTCTGCTTTGTTATGATGTAGGAAGACCAGCATATTAATATTTATGAGCCATAAATGTGCCCACTCTTACCTAATCTTACTTATTGAATTCTTAGTTCAGTTAAACCAGGAATTACCACAGATTTTTTTAAGGCTATTTTCAAGCACATATAATAATTAGAAAAGCTATTGTCAAAGTCATGTAATGCACCTGATTTAGAAATACCTGAATATTGTCTACAATCCATCATCAGGCAACATAGGTGGGTGTGGGGACACATTATCAAACATGTAAAGGCAACTCAATATGTCAATGTTAAATTGCTTTATTTTCAAAGTGTAATTATTGAAAAAATAGATTTGGTGACTCTCAAAAAGAATAACAAAATGAACTAATAAAACAAGCCTTCAGAAATTATAGTATATGCACAAATGAGAAAAAGTAATATTGTGATATGACACTCCACCAGTTTTTCTACTTTGGCAGCTGCTGCTTCTCAGACTCATCACTATCTAATTTTATCTTTAAATGTTGGCTTCACTCAAGATTTGGTCTTGGGTACACTTATCTTCTTACTTTATATACTTTCTAGGCAATTGCTCATCCATTCCCATGGCTTTGACTATCATAGGTGCACTGATGACTCCCAAACCCATACTTTTAGTGCGGACCTCTCGTTCAAGCTCCATGTCCAGACATTTAACAGCCTACTTAACATCTCCACTCAATATTTCACATGCACTTTAAATTCAACAAGTACTCCCTGAACTTTTCCTTCATAGGACTTGTCACTACTACAATTAACTACTTACCCATGTTATTATTTATTTAATGTGTGACTTCTCCCACTAGACTGAGCTATATGAGAGCAGGAAATTTATCATTCTTGAAAACAATATCCTCAGTCCCTGACAAAGAACCTGATACATGGCTGGCACACAACAAATAATGGCTGAAGGAATAAATGACTTAATAAATGAATAAATAAAAAGACAAAAATTATTCTTTAAAGAATAAACTAAAACTAAGCCAATGTTTAAGTCAGAACTCAAATTTAAAGAATGCTACAAGAGTGAATGTACAATGAAGGAGAAAGATGGATTCTTGAATTGGTACTTGGAATGATATTGAGATTGCAGATGAAGTGGTGATGGAAGTGGAGACTAAAGTTGAATTTCCTGCCCAAGCTTTCTTATTTAATTATCTAACTAGAAATACGACATAGATATTGACCAAATAGAATGACAGATGTCAAATTTTCTGGTGCTTTACAACCTTCCAAATAGTAACAGGTTATTTTGAAACTAGTCACAAATCATCTCATACTATTTAAATATTAACTTATTCTACAAAACAAAGAGAGCTTTCCAAAGCTACAAGAACAATGACAAAGCTAAGACTAGTGCCAAACCCTAACTCTGATTCTAACTTTCCTTTAGCCTACGCTGCCTCTAAGGTATTTTCCTTAGATCACAAGCTAAATCTGAACAAAAGAAAATACTTTATCTGTTCATTGCTTCAGAAGTCTCAAATGTCACTTCCTACTTCATAGTAGTGCACCCTACTTTATTGCTCAGTGGTTACTAAATTTCAACATGCGATCGTAAGGTAAGTATCTTACCTGAATATTGTTTACAATCCATAAATCACATAAATAAATAAATTTGCAAAGCACTGAACAGATTGTAGGCAACTCTCATCCTGGGAAAGCAGTATCTTTCTACCATGCATAAAACTTTCATTGGAAAAGCTATAGTCGTTAAATAGAAAAGTATGAAAAAATAGTACAACTTAATGAGGACTTTACCTCTTAAAAGATTTTACCTCTTCTCAAGAGTGAGGATAAGTTTTCAAGTTTTATTCATTCAATCAATAAGCAAGTGTAAGTCCGATGTGTGTATTTTATGATGTAAAGTAAGTGACGATGGTAAAAGTATTACAGAGGCAGAGAAATTCTAAAATTAAAAGTATACTGAAGTCCACAAACCCCACCCAAACAAAGAGAAAGATGACCTTTTGAAATATCACTATCAGCTACAGAGAAAACTTTCTGTTGTCCCTCATTCCTGTAATTAAGAACTACCTCCCATGAGCTTATAAACTATATAAATTTTTCGTATGTGGTCTCACCAGAGGACTAATTCTGCCTTGAGAGTCTGTATTTTTGACGTACTCATCTCTATTTTTGCTTTTGTCTCATTCCAAAAAACAAAAAAATTTTAAATGAGATGAAGAATCATTTCAAAATAAAAGTAATAACCAAATCATCTTTAAAATATATATATACCGTTTGCATCTGTGGGGCACAGGCCCTGCTGACCACATACACAAGTTCATGGACACCTCGATAACTAAGGCCAGTCATCTTCATAAGCTCCAATGGGGAAAGACATAAAAAGTCCTAAAGAGACATAAAGAGAATATTTTAAACATACGTGTAACAAAGATACCGGAATTAAAAGGTATATTTTAATTGAAACTGTCCATATGTAGATAAAAGTGAAATTTATTTCAGATCAAAGACTTACTTGTTCCATACAGTATTTTCGCCCTAAATATGCTTTAACTCAAAGATATGATATTAGTCTTTTCTTGTAATTATCCAATTTAGTTAGCATATACTGGAGGACACATCAAATAACATCACATAGAAGCAGCATCCAACCCAAGAGTATAAGCACTGCATCTGTGCCAAGAAGAGTTTGGGTACAAATACCCAGAAAGTGTCAAATTGAAATGAATTTCTTCCTAAGCTATATAAAATCATTCAGAAAAAGTATCGGATAACTGAGAGCATTTCAAAGTATGAACATAAGAATTATTAATTATATAACACAGAATCCAAAAAGACCTTTAACACATGAAGCATTTTTAAAAAGTTGTGGCATGCTCTGAAAGTCTGTTTTATTAAAGATCAAATCCTAATCAAAAATCTTAAATCTCATTTAATCCAAGAGATTTGTTTCACTATTGTGTTTAAAAATGTGACATCTCTATACATTTTTCTCACTCCTTCAACAGGAAAAACTATTAATTTCTCTTGCTTTCATGAGGAATTATTCAATTTGAATACCATATCCTCATTAGAACCATATTTCTCATATAACTACAAAATTTCTTTTTATCCATTTCCCATTTAAGACAAAAAAGTGCAGCTAGCTGCCAGCATCAATTTAATTTTACATAGACATGCTCTTTGAGGTTGAAGCAAATTTGACTGCTTTCAATGTAAAATATAAAAACTGTTCTTACAGTTATCTCTACATAGAACTTGTCTCTAATCCTAATGTAACAGAAATGTATATATGAATCGGATTCACTAAATGAATCTTTGGCTAACAACTGAGAACAATATTCTATCACACGTAGGAACACTACATTTTCTAGGATTTGACATTTTCACTGATGGAGAATATATTTTGTAAATGAAAATACCACTACTAAAAACAATGCTATAAATAGAATGATGTCATTTCTTTCCAAAACTATCAATATACTAGAGCAATGCAAAAATAATAATAAAAGCAAAATAAAATAAAACTTTGGAGGTAAGGTTAACACTGTAATCTGTGAGTTATCTCTGGGTAAATGGTGCAGCCACAAGTGCCACCAGCAAGTATTCTCAGGGCAAACAGAAAATGGATTAAGTAGTAAAACTTTCCTAGAATCCCAAATAAATGGCGTAGGTATATTTCTCACACACACACACACACACACACACACACACACACACACACACCCTGCTCATGACAAAAATATTGAACTTGGGTAAATGAAATCATATTTGGAAGTATAATCCAAGTGACTTGTCTTTTCAACTTAGCCTATGGAGAAGCACTATCATTTGTCCTTTTTTCTTCTGTAAACCTAATTTCTCATATTTCAGGTTTAGTTAAGAGTTATTTAGGTATACTTAAAATTAACTGGTACTTAACATTTCTCATTGAAAAAATTAAATAAACTTTACCTGACAGGTAACAACTTGAAATCTGTTCAGACGGTCACACAGCTCTTGTGATAAACCCACTCGTCTTAGTTTCTTGCTACCCATGCCTCTAGATGCAGGGGGAAAAAAAAAACACTTTGAAAATACATCAGAAAATAGCATAAGTGATAACAGATGGTTACTATCCAAAACACTCTACAAAATAACAAATCCTCCGAATTTTTCCATATGCAAAATGAAATAAGTAGTATTTAAAATGTTACTGAAAAAATAAAGGCTATAGAATCTTTCTAAAAGTCTTACATCAGGAGACAACTGTTTGGCAAACAGACACACAGAGAAACAAGGCAAGAAAAGAATGTGCATCTCACACAATACTATTACATGAATATAATAATATCACTTCACATTGGTATAGCATTTTGAAATTTTCAATGCATTAATAAATTTTATTTGCATGTATAACTAACCTTCAAGGCATATTTCCAAACAACACTCCTAGAAAGTCTTTATTTTCATTGTACTATAACAATAATAAATTTATTGAGCATCTACTATATACCAGGCACTGTTGCTTTATATAAATTATCATATTTTATCTTCTCAACATCCCTATAAGGAAGGTTATTGGTCTCATTGTTGCATATGAGAAAACAAAAACTTGGAAAGTTTATTCTAGTATCACCAGAAAAAGTAAATGGTGGGTCCAGAATTTGAACCCAGGAAGTCTGATTTTGAGGTCTACTCGCTGAACCGTTATACTCTACTAAAAGTCCATAATCATATTTAACTTATCATTTTTCTATAAGTCAGATAAGTCTTCTGTATTAAATGGGATTTTGTTATTTACAAGCTGAATTGTTGTTTATTACTCTAGCTGCCCAGATTCCCACATACTATAACAGCTTCTCACATTCCCACATACTATACTAGCTTTGCACATTCCCATATACAATTAAATTTCACTGTTGTTGAACCTTGCTAGGGCTAAATGGGGTTTCTGAAATAACTGCCTTCCAAGAGCTAGAATATAATCACTGTGATTCCTCTAATAATGCATGCAAAGGAAAGGCTATGTATCTCACTGAGATAGCAAAATATCCTCTGGATAGAGTAGAAACAGGAACTCTTCATTGTTCCAGGGGATAGAGCAATGTAATTATCAAAAAGAAGTAACATTTTGGAACAAAAATATATACCAAGAATGTAGATACTTATATCTATCTAATACCAAGGTCCAAATTCCTATTTAATATCTAAATTTTCTGAACTAGATTAAATCAATCTCTCTCATATGCGTCTGTCTGCTCCTTCTCTCACATACACACACACCTTCCACAAACACAGAATACATTCCTCTCATTTCTCTCAATGGGAATGTGTCGGTATTGATTTCTGTTTCCCCAATAGAAAGCTTATTAAGTGATGTGTGCTCTGTCACTGCCTAGTGTCTTTACAGATCAGGTAGTTCCAGGCAATGACATCATTTAGAGATATATTCAATCAAAAAGAACTGTAAACCCAAAACTACCAGGATTTTAACAATGAATGACCAACTCTGTAATTTTTGCCTTATTAGGGCTACTCTAATCACTTGTCTGGACTATTGCATATGGCTCTGGTCACTTCCTGTCTCACCAAAAAAAAAAAAAAATCCATTTATTTGCTTCTTCCACAGACACTTTTTAAGCACACACTCTGCTAAGCTCTGGGTCCAAGAATCACTTAAACATATTCCCTTTCCTTTGGCAATTCACAGTAAAAGATGAAAAGAGCCGCATACAAAAATAACTGCAATAGCTATCGCTGGTATTTAAATGTGCTATGGACAGAAAGAAGCATCAAACTGGCCTGCAAAATTGAAGTCAGTGCCACAATCCTCCCAGAAATAGATTCTTAAAAAGTTGCTCCAATCCTGTCACTCTCTTCCTTTAAACAGCCCATGTAATCATTAGACCACAGGATAAATTTCACACTTCTTAGGATTGCATAAAAACCCTTCATAAATTAACCCTTCATTTCCCTCTCACTGGAAAATCAGATTGCAAGGCCCAAATCCTGGCCTTCCTGGCAAAGCAACTTCACTTACTACTGTCTTAGTTTCTCATCTGTAAAAGAAGGGTAATTCAACTATCTACTCCATAGGAATGTAGAGAAGGTTAAAGGATTTGGATAATGCCTGGCACATAATGTTCAGAGTTAACAATCATTATTATTATTGATTCATTCAGCAAAACATCATTTGCTGCCTCACATAACTTGATCTCCAGCCACAACAGTGTATTGGTAAACTACCTAAGCATCATCCTGCCTCCCTAACTTTCCTCCACAAAGCCTTGCCCCAACTCAGTCTCTTCTCATCACTTTGTACATATTTGTCTGATAATCTTTTTAGCATATCATTATGGCTTCCATGTTTGAGTCTTCCACCAAAGACTGTAAGTTCCTGCTCTGTGTGTGCTCATGCACTCATGTGAATGCAAAATGAGGAAAGATATTCAACCCTGGTGACTGAATCCTCACCTCATTAAGAAAAATTCTTAAGAAGTACAAATTGGTAGTTACAAAATAGCCAAAGGGTTGTGAAGTACAGCATAAGGAATATAGTTAATAATATTGTAATAACTATTATAGTGCCAGGTGTGTAGTAGTCTAATCTGGGGGATCACTTTGTAAATTATATAAATGTATAACCACTTTGCTGTACACCTGAAACTAGTATAATATTAAATGGTAACTAATTAAAATATTTTTTTAAAAAAAGGTAAATCCTCACGTTAGATGTTCAATGATAACCGTTAAGTAACAATGACAGCTAATACTTATTGAGCCCTTATTATGTTCCATACACTGTTCCAAGCGCTTCAGATGTTTTACTTCATTTTACAGATTAAGGATACTAAGGCTGAGTTGAAAAACTTTCTCAAAGTCGAACTGCTGGTATATGCTGGCCTCCGCATTCAAATTCAGGGATCTGATTCTAGATTCCACGCTATTTATTATCTACCACTTCTTCAACACCTAAACCTAACAACGGGCTCCCCTGCCTAGACCTCAAACCGCTCCGAAGTGGAAGGGGGTAGGCATCAAGCAACAAAAACAACACCCCAACATTCCTTAAAAAGAACTCTTCAAACAAGTTCTTTCCATGCAACCCCACAAAAGAATAATACAAGAAATCCCCATATCGGCGGCAGAGTTCTTGCTAACATCCCTACCAGTTTACAAGGGTGTGCCCTGCACCCGAGAGATTCTCCGCTTTCCCAATATAGATACCATGGGCCCAGAAAGGGAACAGAAAATAATGAGCGCACCCCACGTCCTCACAACTGTCCTCAAGATGAAACTTTCCAGTACCGGGTCTGCAGCATCCAACTTTCAAAGTTTTTCCCACCCCTTAACACAGTTGCCCGCGAAAAGCGCCACAAGGCAACAACCGAAGCGGTGGCTGGGTTGCCACCGTAGCAAACACCCAATCAGAAGAAAGCAGAGGCCCAGGTCGGCTCGCTGCTTGATGGGAATTGTAGTCACACTCTGTAACAATGCTGTAAATTCGTTTCTCCATCTAGTGAGAAACATCAGCAAGGAGTGTATGAAGCCAAGAGAAATCTTGCTTGGAATTTTCTTTTCTTTCGTCGCATTTAAAAATTTCTTAATGGACCAGAGAAATATGAGACCCTACTTATCATAGAAGAGGATTTGGAAGAAAGCTTTTGGTTTGTTTTGGCTTGCTTTTTTTCACCATCCTTTGGTGGTGAAATAGTTTGGGAAATGCTGAATTATTCAAACCGTTACTTTAAGAATCGGTTTCAGATTACTGTATTCGCGAAAAGCTTTTGCTCATTCTTTGCTCATATCTCCCCTATGCATAACTCTTTCTTATAACTTAGCTCACTCTATATTAATTATTGACCTGCACACCTCACTACACTTGAGGACAGGGGAACTTCTAAAGCCTAGCACACCGTTCAATTAACGGTTCCGGGTAAGAGAGCACATAAATGAATGGAGTTAAACAGAAGAAAATGGGAATTCAGAACGTAGAGTTCTGAGATTATAAGAGAGCGTGAATGGACAGAATAATGAAGAGGATTCAGGTCTTGCTCTAGGTGTCCCCAAGGCATGGCAAAGCAGTAGTACTGGTTGGCGCTCAGTATACGTTGACTTCAAACACTAGGGGAAAAAGAGCGGGGCGGGGGGAATCAAGGAATACAGCCATTCCTGCCGGAACGCAGGACGGAAGGTGTAGAACAGAGGAGTTGTCAAAACTGAGAGGGATGGCGCATACTTAGTCTTTCCGAACTGCCTAGCTTTCTCTAGTTCCGCGAGGCGGCGTCACGTGACCCAAACAAATATGGCGTTTTATTTGCATCTTCCCTCCATTGACCAATAGAAGTGGCTACTGTCAGTCGTCAGCCTACCGCCACTCTCGCAACCTCCCAGATGGAATCTGTCACCTGACTCGGCTCAAACATGGCTCCGCTGAGATCTCTCTTTCTTTGGGCGCCAGGAGCAGGTGAGTGTTAAGGCTCCACTCAGAAAGCGGGGACTCTCTCCACGACCCCTGTACGGAGCGTCTCGGTGTCCCAACCCCACCGCCCTCCAGTTCTGACACAGAGTCATCTCTGGGTTTTCAATCCTCTTCTTTCAGGCTGGGCTCAAACTAGGGAGGTTCCTGCTGAATTTCTCATTCTTAAGGACGTGACCACCTAGGGATTTGGAGCTGTACTAGGAATAAAGTTCAGGAGGGAATACAAAAGTGAAGTTATGGGTCTGCGCCCCGAGCTAATAACACTATTAATATTAATTGGATATTGGATGCTTGATCTACCCCTTTGAGGAAAGGTGGACCTTCTCAAAAAAAGATAGTAACATGTCAAATCAATCTGACAACGATAATTAGGAAGAAGGTCCCGCCTTTCCCTGTCCGGCTAGTAGTCGCTAATTTGTCTAAACGTTGCTCCTTGCGCTTCTCACTCTGTTGTAAATTGTTTATAGGAGATGCCCCACGAAAACTGACAATGTGTTCTGCGTAATTCATCCCTTTCTGTCTCCCTGCACTCTGTGCTGGGAAAATGCACCATCCATTTGGAAAAGAGGAAACCGCTTCCCAGAAGGAGCTTTTTGGATTTTTCTGTGAGTGCCTTTGCAGAGGAGAATGGGAGCTGGCACAGGCTTGTGTACCTCAGCTACATGAAGCACAAGGGGATATCCCAAAGAAGGTGGAAGATATACTTCAGGCACTGGTGGTGTGTCCAGATCAGCTGAGGTAAGAGATTTCTCTTCCTGCCAGGCCGTCACAGGGCAGGAGACACTAGGTTCAGTATTTGGGTTCTGATCGATGTGCCTCATTCAGCTACCCTCTGAAGAATTAGCAGACGCAGAGGGTATTTCACATGCTCTGAAAAGTTATCTCTAAAATGTATGCCTGTTAATCAATACTGGCTTTGAATTATCATCTGGATATGCTGTTAAGCTTGGCCAGCAAATTGTGACTGAACCTACTATTTCTTGTTTATTATTAAAGTAGATGGTAGAACTGCATTGAAAAGCATTATTTTTTTGCCTCCAAAAAAGCAAACCCTGCTCTCCTCTTATGAAATTGAAGATATTGTTGTAGCTTTATCAAAGGACTGGAAGTAAATTCACTTAAAGCCTTTTATTTTGAAATAATTATAGACTCACAAGAAGTTCAAAAATAGTACAAAAAGCACCTTTTCCCCAGCTTCCCCCAATAGTGACATTTAATATAGCTATACTATAATAGCAAAACCAAGAAATTGACATTGGTATATTACTGTGACTACAGAGTTTATTTTAGTTTTCACCATTTTTTAAATCTGTATTCATTATTAGGTGTGTAGCTCTATGCAGTTTTATCCATGTGTAGATAAATCATGAAATATCTCGATAATCAAGATACACAACTGTTTCATCACCACAAAAGAATTAACTCACTTCCTGGGAATACCTCCTAGGATTTAGACCCCTCATTGCCCCCTGGCAACCGAAAATTTATCTGCCTAAATTTTTAATGAAGTTCTTCTTGGCAATGCTAATAACAACTAGTGATGTAGGAGTTAAATGTACTGTTTAGTCTCTCCCTCACTTTTCCTTACTTTGGCAGTTATGTTATACTTTTTAAGTACTGTATTAGCATATATAGAATGGAGACATAGGTGATTCTTTTCTTTATTTTTTCCCCTTAAATTTGGGTTCTAGCCTGTTACTGTCTAATTTAAATTACTCACTTCATAGAAAGGCTTATGAATTCCTATAACCCTCTTTTTAGCACAGAGTTAAAAATTAATTTTAATTAAGTTCCTTTTTCTTGAAGACTACTTGATTATACTTTAAAATTATACTTTAGGTAGCTTTGCTTTATAGTTTTCTATGTGATATTATTTTGTTTAAAAATAATAAAGACTAGATAAGGAGGTGGAGGTAAAGATTAAGACTTTTTTATGAAAGCTGCTAGCTCTATTCTGGTTTTAGTTTTATTGATCTGCAGTATATATTTTTCATTTCTCATTAGAACAACATCTTTCCTGTTCAGATTTAAAATAAATTGAGCAGTAAAATCTAAAATTTGGATCACAAAAGAGAAAAGATTAATAGAAACTCTTTGTTTAGAAATTCTTTCTTTTTACATTTTTCAGATGTGGACAGGACATCAATCCTCAGAGATTAGCCTGGGTCTGGCTTCTTGTACTGGAAAAATGGTTGGCCCAAGAAAAGGTAAGTAGGTTTATATTTCAAATTTTCTCCTGAGGTCAAGACTGAGAAGAACTAGGAAATGGTTGCGAGATTTCCCCTATGTCTATTACTTCCTTTATTATGAGGTTTGTCATATTCCTCTTTCCATATCGACAGTGAGAATAGCTTAAATGTTTATTGCTGTTTCTTTACCTAAATTCATTTATTAATTCACTAACATAATTGGCATGTAATTCCATCTGAGGTGATACCATTTTGCCAAAAATCCCTGTGACACTTGTGCCTGACAACTTTGCAGAATTTAGTGAAAGTGACAAGATAGCAAATGAAGTATGAACCTCATATGAATGGAGAATGGGCTGAGCTAGTTGTTCTTCCAAAAATACTATTTTAATTAGTCCAGTCCAGTGAAATCTTACAGATTTAAACCTCATTAATAATTTAATTACATGATTTGAACTAAAATTTACCAAAGATAAAAACAAAATGAGCAAGTTAACACAGAATGAAAACTTGTAAGAAAAAGAAAGAAAATTTGCCATTAAAACCTTTTAGAAATATGTGATAATTATCAGAAGTTGATATCCATTAAAGGTACTTTTCTTAGGCAATTTTGTATTATTCCTCAGACTTCAAGATTTAAGTGAGGAACTTTTGACTCAAAAAATAAATGAATGGCCTAAGGTCACAGTATAAAGTTAGTTGGCAGAACTATAGTTGGAAACAAGATCTGACTGTGACTTCCCAGTCCTCTGCTTTTCCACCTCAATGTTAGTTTTAGGCTTTATTGGCTTAAAAGTAAGAAACCATAAGTTCTATTTTGTAAATATATATAAGTTAGCCTAATTTTCTTTTTTATTCAGTCATCAGAATAATTTTTGTCTTTAGTTCCAGTTGTGCTCTTCTCTACAAGAGCTGTCAAAATAGAAATTACTAATCTAAATGTATTATCCAGGCCTTGGCCAATTGTCTAGCAAAGAGAAATTACAAAAAGACTAGGATGAGTGGGAAGAAAGTAGCAAAACTGAAAAACAATCAACCCCAGAATGATTAACAGTTGGCTATAGTTTCAAATCTAAAAGATCTGAAAAACTTGAGCTAAAATATTCAGTAATATCTTCAAAGAGAAACATAAAAAAAAGTTTTATTGTTACTGACTAAGGATATTTCCAGTACAAACACGGGATCTGTGAAACCCGATGAACTTTGCCCTGATTGAAGGGTACTTGCTTACCTTATGGCTAATTGGTTGCTTATTTTGTGGACAGTTGCTCAACCAAATCAGGCGGTGATATCACTTCCCCCTGGCTCCTTAACACAGACTGAGTTGCTCTTGTTTTTGCCAACATCGAGGATCATTTGGTCCTTAGGGCTCCAATGCCTCAGTTATTTAAACAGTTATGGGAATGCTTTAAACTTTAAACAGGAACCTTAGAGAATTTTTAAATTTTATACAAGGACTAAGATTTCAAGTAAATTCTAGGAGTAGTCCTACTCCTGGAGTGGTCTTCATCTTCTCAAGCTTGCTGGCTGCCTATCCTTTTCCAGTCTCCCACCTTCTGCCAAAAGCTTCCTTTTTAATTATTAGTTGAAACAGTGAGTCAGTTTTCTCTTTCCCTCATCCACTTTTGCCATCTACCTTTTTATCTTGTACTGATCTATACACGTGTAAGCATGTGTGCAAAGCTTTAACTGCAGAGATGTTCACTGCCATGCTGCTTCTAATACAGGAAAACTGGAAACAACTCCAATGTCCACAGTATAGGACTGGCTTATCTATTTGTAAAATACCACACCATTATCAAAATTATGTGATAAATGAGTTTTCAGTGACCTGGAAAAATGTTCATACTCTGCTATGTGAAAAAGAAAAGTTTACAAAATAGTACGTTTGGTATGCATGCATAGATGCATATATAGATGGTCTGAATGCCCTTAGACCACAGTATTAATAGTTCTCTTTCAATGGAAAGGAGTGTGTGTGTCTGTGTGTCTGTGTGTCTGTGTTTGCCTGTTTGTAAATTCTCATTTTTCTACATTGAACATGCCTTGCTTTTGTAGTAAGAAAATCTGTTTAGAAACATGGAACAAATTCTTGCTTGTTTTAGAAATGTGAGTCTTTTTTACCCTACCTATGTATAATGTAATTTCACCAGTAAAATAAATATGAACTAATCAGGATTCTACATTAAAGTTCTAAAATCATAACCAGACTTTGTTATTTTAAGAGGCTACTGTCTAGACATCTTACCTATTTCTTTCTCTTAGTCCTCAGTAAAAAACACTAAGCTTCAGCTTCCCAGCATGAATTTTCTTCACCAGCTTTCAGTCACTACCATTATGCAAGCATGCAGGTGTAGGTGTGTTAGGAAAGAGTGTGGTAAGGAGAAGTAGGATTTGGGGCCAAGAATGTGCTAGATCATATTAAGTCTCTGATGTGATGAATGTTACATGAATAGAGTAATTGTGATCTTGTGTTGTAACTCCTCTCACACACACACAATCCTGTGGGTGTGTCTTGCTGTGAGTTAGGGGACCTTTCGTAAAACCCAGCTTCTGGAAGCTTTAACCAGTTACATGATTTACAGTGTCTCTAATTTAAAGCAGTGTTTGTCAGGATTATTCCCAGACTTTATCTTATTTGTCTTTGTGTCTGGAGAAAGGGAGACTATTATTTTACTTTTAAGAACCAGGAAAAGGGAAGTTATTCTGAAACAAACAGGTGCAGGAAGAGTCCGAGGCTTTCTCTTCCTTTATTCATTAGTCTTCTCTGGTGGCATGTCTCATTAACAAACATTGGGATCACTTTTTCTTATTTATGCTTAAAATAATTGGAATATACTTCCTAACCATTTCATCTTTAGTAATGATTATTTTTTAAAATATATACTTATGCCACAGGTTTGATTGATTTAGAGATGAAATGAGATTTTAAAAAAGATGTGAAAATATAGCACACAGTACCTGACACATAATAAATGTTTAATAAACATTAGATCCTTTCCCTTTATTTTTGTTTTCTAGCTTATAATGAATACTAAAGTTAGGGATCACATGGGCCATACCCTCCATGCTTACTCATAACTAGGTGTTTTTGACACTGCAAGGGAGCTTCTTGGAAAAAAGACTTGAAGTGACAGAAAAAGTCACATGAAATGAGCAAACATTGGAGTTTGAATGTGGGATTTAAGAGTAAGTGTTTAAGAGGGGTATGCACCCAAGCTTAGCTGTTCTTGTTTATAAAGTATCTCAAAACATATCTATGAATTTAATGTTTAAAAGTACTTTATCTTAGAGAAATGGCAGAAACCAGAGTAACTGAAGAGAAATATTTACTTACAATTTGTTAACTAAAACATATACCTAATCATGGTGCTGCCTTCCTATGATTCTTTTAGAAGTTACTCCCAACTGTTTTCCGGAGAAAGCTTGAGTTTCTCTTATTGTCAGAAGACCTTCAAGGTGACATTCCAGAGGACATTCTCAAGGTGAGAGAGGGCTCTGGAGCCATCTGCCCACAGTCACTGTCACTCAACCATTTCAGCTTCCAGGGATCCAGCAAAGACAGGTCCCTAAGAGGATGGCTATAAGCTATTCTCAAGCAAGACCAGGCTAGATAGAGGCCCCTCTGAGGGGAGTTTAGAATTAGGATAAACTTGCCTGATTTTAAAATTCTTAGAGGTGGGTTGTTTAGAAGTACTAAGTATAGCTGGGGATTAAAGATTTTTTTTTTCATTTCATGTAAAAGGAATACATAACTTGAATTAAATTTAGGTGTTTGAATTTTTCACCAGTATATGGTAGGGAATGTGAAGGGAGAAATATTTGTTTAATACCTCTTCTACAACAGGTGCACTGAATGTGTTATAGTTAATACTCACAAAAACTGAGGGCCAGATTCAAACTAAGTCTTTATCTATACTTAAGTGCCTGAGGTATGCTCTGAGGTTTAGTACTTATATTTTTCATCACCCTGCCACCACATACTAACAGCAAGGTTTAAGGTAGGGACTTTCACTTATATTAGGTTAAGGACTCATGGTTCTGTGACCATCTTGGGGGCACTTAATGAAGAAGCATCCCTGAGCATCATGCATAGGCATGGTCCTAAAGCACCTCCTTTTCTCCCTCTGCCCCGACCCTGCAAACAAATTAGAGGCTATAGAGTTTCTTGCCTTTAAGTACTTAGTCTAGTTGGGGAGCAAGGACTAATTAAGTACTAAGCCATGTGGTACTAAATAAGACAATTAAGTACTAAGCATGTGGTACTCATTTTGAGTAGATTGAAAGCCCAATAAAGAGGGAGAGTTGTGTGAGTTGGAGGTATTGAGGGAGGTTTTGTAGAGGAGTAAAAAAATAGGCTATACCTTAAAGCATGGCTAGGATTTAGGCGGGGGGTTAATGTGTAATATGGGAATGGTGTGTAATGTTTTAAAAAAACAAATTTAAATATCTTGAGCTGGGCATAAAGTCTTATGCCTTTTTGTTACCTGCTTGGTCTATGAGTTTGCAATTCCTGATTTAAATCGACATTATACATTTTGGAGATGGTAAGGGGGTGGCGGTGAGTTTGAACATAGGCCTCAGGCAATTAAATTAATTTCTTTGCCTCAATCTCCTCATTTGTAAAATGAGGATAATAATAATATCTTCCTCTTAAAATTGTTTTGAGGATTAATTTGATTTTTCTGTGTAAAGGACTTGGCACATAGTAACTACTACAGAAGTGTTTGCAACTGCTACTATTATACACACACACATTGAAAAGAGGAAAACATCAAGGCATACAGGTGATAACATTCTAGACATGCTCACCATACATCTTTCTCTTCATTCTCTATTTAGGAGCTATGTGAGGCTTTATCACAAGATACAGTAGACCCTGTGCTTGATGGAAATCAGAGGCAAGAGAGCTGGACCCTCCAGCTCAGCTCAGAAGCTATCTCTGTGCTCTGGGACCTTCTGAGGCAGGCCCCCCAACCAGTGCAAGCTCTGCTGGAGCTCCTGCTTAGGGAGGACGATGGCACTGGCTTCTGTGTCTGGCCTCTGCAGAAGGCACTGGTGGACCTCATTCGAAAGGCACTGGGAGCTTTGCAGGGCCCTGCTGCTGGGCCCCCTGGGGAAGCAGATGCCATCTATGGAGCCCTGCGGATTCTGCATTGCCCTGCAGAGCCACTGGGGGTTGAGCTGCGTCTCCTATGTGAAGAACTGCTGGAGGCCTGCAAGACTGAAGGCAGTCTCCTGCAGGAGGAGCAACTGCTCAGCTGCCTGTTACATAAGGCTGGACGTGGCCTGGTATCCCTGTATGGACGTACCTATGCAGAGAAGGCCTCAGAAAAGCCACCAAAGGCCACATCCTCGGGAAAAGGTGTGTTCCCTTTGGCACTTTTTCTGATGTGTTGGTAATTCCACAATGCCCAACCTCTCTGGAGTTCCTCTAGGCTGGTGCCTTTATGTTGCTCCAGAAATCTAATAGGAGAGGCTGAGCCATTATAGTCTAAAACGGAATGCTAGAAAAGCTATATATAGTAATAGTAATAGCAGAAAGAGCTTTTTAGAAGCTACTGAGAGGAGTAAAGAGTTTTAATATAGAAGTATAGAAAACCTGGTTTAAGTGTTTAAAAGAGCAAACTGTCATATCAATTGACTTTTCAAATGGGCTTTACCTTAGGAAAGAAGAGCTCCGGTTCCCCAGTAACCTGTGTGGTTTGATTTTCAGCCTCACCGGACCATCTAGATCCTGACCGGGCAATGCTAGCCTTGTTCTCCAATCCTGATCCAGTCCAGGCTTGGAAATCGGCCTGTTTCTACTGCCTGAGCAACAGCAAGCACTTCCTTGAACAGATCCTGGTAGGTCAAAGTTAATTATTCTCCATCAGAGAAGTACCCAGAGACTTTAGATAGGCTTTTTTATTCCTTGTTTTTCTCTCACTCATTTATCCAACACTTAGCAGTCTAATTATTGGTGAGTCATTTGGATCTGTCCATCCCATAGTCCTAGGGGAAAGAAGGTTTTGAGAACCAGTGTCATTATTAGAAACGCACTCATTTTGTATCGGTCCTTTGGCAAGAACTAAAATGTTGGATATGTGTAAGTTTTCTGGAGGGTGCGAGGAAGAAAAGACAGTGGGAGCAGTATGTCACCTGTCTGACGGGAATATAATCTCTCTAACCTTTTTCCAGATTGCACTGAGCTTCAACTTAATTCAACAGATACATATCAACTTCATCTTACATGCCATGTTCTATGCTCATCCTATGTGCCATGTTATAGCAGAAGTCAATCCCTGCCTTCAAAGAGCTTATAGTCTAGGGGTTTTGTGAACATTTTTTACTCAACTGGTCATGTCTGTCATTGTCAGAAATCTCCCTGCTATACTATAAAGTTTCTTACCCTGATGAACTGCTTATAGCAGCCTCCTTTGACTTGCAGGTGACAGCACTAGCACTGTTGAAAGAGGAAGACTTCCTAAGTCTTGGCCATCTGTTAGATAGGGAATTCAGGCCTCTCAGTCGACTGCTCGCACTCCTGGGTTGGACACACTGCCAGAGCCTAGTGTCAGCCAAGAGGCTGCTCCAGACACTCCACAGGACCCAGGTAACTCTACTCTGCAGCCTGGACTGTTCCAGAAGTGAGCGCTTTGGGGCTTTGGGATGAGGCAGATAGCAGAGTACTGAAGTCAGTCACAATCTCTGGCCCCAGATGCTTGAATCAGCATCTCTTCTATATCAACAGGACCACATCTGCGACAAGCTCCTCAGGGATGCCTGTGATGGGCTGTGGGCTCATCTGGAGGTCCTGGAGTGGTGTGTACAGCAGAGCAGGTACAACGCTATGTGGCACACTTAACCCCGTGCTCTGCACCTGTGACCATTTCCAAACATCTTCTACATAAAATGTTTTGAGTTGACAGTGTTAACCACCAACTAATAATTATCCCAACTACTAAACCAGAAAATATAATTAGTATAGCCATAAGGTTATAAGTAGAGGAAAATTTTAGGGTATCAATGATAAAAAGAACAATAGGTCACATTTCCTGAGCACCTACTGTATGCCAGGCATAGCTTCAAGCCCTTTACATGGGTTATTTTGCTCACAAAAATCCTATGAGGTAGATACCAATATTATCTTCATTTTTAAGATTGGGCAGCTGAAACCCAGAGGTGTTATATAACATGCCCAAGATGACATAGCTAGTAAATGTAGTCAACATTCTTAGCCATGTGTTATCCTGGATCACACCTTTATTTAACAACTGCCTATTGAACTGTGTGTGTGTGAGCCATATTTTCCTGGTAACTTGGCCTTAGGTCTTGCCTACATCTGGGTTCCTGCTCTTCGCCTACTTCACCAGCACTTCCTGAAGTAAAGTAGGCAAAGTGAGAATTAGTGAGAGGCCTTTATTCAAAGTAAAGCAGAAAAGCTTGTGTCACTTCTTAGCTAGGAAGAATAGAGAAATTGGGAAGCTTCATCTGCAGGCGCTTTCTATACTCTAAAGACCTAAAGGCTCTTTCTAGGTATTTCTTGAGGGTAAATAAATGCTCTGCTCTATCCCAGAACAACTAAAATTTTGTGTTTGGGCAACTGAAACCTGTGTTGTGGGTCAGGGGAATCGAGATTGGTCTTTCTTAGAGCAATTATATAAACTGCCTTCCCTTCCAACCCATAGCGCTCATCTTTCCTTTTCAGCAACCCCATACCAAAGAGAGATCTCTTGTGTCATTTACATGGTGGAGATAGCCACTCAGTGCTCTACTCTCTCCATCATCTTACAAACCTTCCAGCCCTCAGGGAGGAAGATGTTCTCCAGCTCTTACAGAAGGTGCCAGCCAAGGACCCCCAGCAAGAGCATGGTGAGTTGGCAATGGAGTGACTTGGGCAGTTTCCTCTTAGGATAATCTCACCCAAGTTTCTTTTAGCACAGGATTTATCTAGAGGTAATCTGTCTAAATGGGTGTTCTAGCATGTGCCCTCTAAATTAGTGCTGTTTGCCCCAGTGAGATTAGAAGATATAGGAACATGCCTCCCCTTTCTTGGTGAGGTGTAGGGAATCCATGAGAACAGTCCCATAGGAACCTCTGTCCTCGTGGAAACATCTCAGCAACCACTCATACCCTCATTCCAATGAAACAGTTAGGAAATGCCCTCTGAATTCACAGCATTGTCGTTGGCAGTGACGCAAATTTTTGATGAGTCCATTCTTCAAAAGCTCTCTCATAGCACATTTTGTGTCTGCCTTCTCTCCCATATCTTCTTTATACTCTGTTGAACAGATAAAGAGGTTTGGGAGAAAGACCTGCCTGAAACAATAGCAAAGCCTTGATTTAATCTTTGATTTTTGCTTAAAATTCAAGTCTCCATTAACAAGCTTTTTTGCTCTCAAAAATCCTATCATAGTGTAGTCACTACCTGCCACACAGGCCTTGGACTCTTAGCTTTGAGAGAAACAAATGTCCTCATATGGTAATAGACATTACTCAGCCTAGATACTGCTTTGATTTACTTTAAAAGGACCTGGCACTAATTGGAAATGTGTTGCATTCTATATTTTTTTTTAGAAAGGTAGGCAAATTGTTTAGCAGATTTCCTACAGGAACTGGAATGCTCTGTTTTTGTACACACTAGTGCAAAAGGCTTCTAAAGAAGTATTTTAAACCTTATCCCTAGTGATCCACTAGAACACACTTAGAACTAGAACTTGGAAAAGGCAAAAAGGGAACAATAATAAGACCAAGACTAGGGTAAGACAAGAGAGGCATCTGAAATACAAAATTTAAGAAGCCACTTATTCTTGCGGTTGTGCAAGTAAGTTCATGCAAGTCCTGGCCTTGGGTGATAATGCCATGTAGAGGCAATGGACTTAAAACAATATTAATCCCCTTCTTCTTCTTACTCTGGCTTTGACAAAACAGCTTTCTAGAAGAAGTAATCAATAGGAAGCCTGTACATAAAGGGATTTACTGCAGCATTGTAGTAGCAAAGCATCTCTAACTGCTGTAATGCCCTGCCCTAGAGGAATCTGCCTAGGTAAGAGATTGGTTCTGTAGAACTACATACAGCCATCAGAAATTTAGTTAATGAAGAAGCACAATCAAATGTGATACTATCTTGGATTTTTAAGAAGTGGGAAAATTAAATAGTATAGAAAATGTCATTACACTCAACTTAGACATGCACAGCACAATCAGAGGGTTTAAATCAGAATGTTAACGATGGTTGTGGTTAGTTGATAGGATTATGGGTGATATTTTCTTCCTCTTTTTTGCTTTTCTACATTTAATGCTTTTTCTTTGAGAAGGTTGTGCTTTTTCTATGAAAAGAGTTAAGGCCAGAGTAAGATGTTTAGAGGCCCTACAAAGATTATGGTATTCTCCCTTACTCCTGAAGTTCAAAATTTTTTTTAAATGACAAATTATAAATTATTAAACAAGTACAAGGAACTTCAATAGAGTTTTTTCCCCATGCTGTCTGCTTTATTGCTTTCTTAAAAATATCATATATCTTTTCAAAAAAATTACTTTTGTTTCCTTTGCCTTTGTTACTCAATCGAAACACATTTTAAGCCTGCCTTTTGGATAATGTGGCACAGTGTAGATTAAAAATTTGCTTTAAGTTTTAATTTTTAAAAAAGTAAGAATAAGATTTTAAGTAGTATGAGGAAAAGACTTGTTAAGCAGCCATGAGGGCTGTGTTGAACAGATAGGTGGGAGGGAGGCTGGTGGGCGAAGGAAATGGAGAGAACTGAAAGTTGGTGTTAAGTAAATGAAAGGGCCTGGAATGGACAGAAAGGAGAAAGGGTAAAAACACTTAGAGGACCTGGAAATGCAGTATCTCTTTGCTTCAGCCATACTTGCAGCCCATACCTGAAAGAACCAGCTCTGAAGTTCTGCCTGTTATTCTCTCTCATTCTTATTCAGCTGATACCCCAGTCCCTGAGCACCTGAGCCAGTGTCAGAACCTGACACTCTACCAGAGCTTCTGTGCCATGAAGTATGCCATCTATGCCCTCTGTGTGAACTCACACCAGCACACCCAGTGCCAGAAATGCAAAGACAGTCTCTCTGAGGACCTGGCCTCGGCTGTGGATTCAGTGAATAATTCTATCTCCTCCTCAGGTACAGCACCCTGCCTCCATCCCTGACATAAGCTGGTAAATGACCTGTTCCAGAGAGTTCTTTGGAAACGCTTTTCCACCAGAATTGGGGAGGTGCCTGTTGGTTTAAATATGCCCAAGAATAATTGCATTCATTTATCAACCTCTGTGAATCAAAGGGACATGGAGAAAGCAAGTGATTTGCCTAAGTTCTAATGAAGTCTCATCACCTAGTGAGGTGTTTTACAAATACTTTTTTAAAACTACAATCCACAGTAAAAATAGCATTTCACATCTCACTCCAGTTTGCACCTAGGTATATAATGTGCATGTTTATGTATGTATGTGTATGTAAGTGATATACAAACTGAAATAAGTGTTAAGAAAGAATACTCACCCTTCCAAACAGCACACTCTCAATTATTTTTCTGTTTCATCATTTTAAATGCAGCCTCTAAGTCAGTGTCATAGCCTATAGTGTGAAAGAACATATGTCCTATCTTCTCTCATTTTTCTTAATAACTTATGTTTTTAATAACTTAAAATTTTTTAACTTGCTTTTTGCAACTACTGGATAGTTATCTCTCCCTTATAGCTTTAGAATATCGTTCACCTCTAACCTTGATTATTTTTGACAAGTGAGTATTTCTTAAGAAATCTAGGTTGTCCATGATCACCTTTAATATTAAAATGAGTGAAAATGAAGTTGAGGAATAAGAAATCTGCATGCTACCTTCATTTCAGGAACAGAAATATGGAGTGCTTGCCTGAGATGAGAAGTAATGTAATATTTAAAAAGCCAAAACAAAATGACAATGTTCAATGAGCTGTACTTTTAATTGAGGTAGCAAAATCTTTCTGCAAATCATGAAAAGACATGGCTGAAGAGTGTCTTATCCTTCTAACTATAACCACAATTCCCTTAGTCATTAAAAATAAATAAATGAGTTAAAATTGTGAGAATGCTTGAGTCTGGCAAGTAGTGTTTTTAATGTTTGAATTTTCTCTTTTTCTCTTGTCTCTTATATGTGCTTATTTAGGTGCTTCACATCTCTTCTCAACATATCTGGCTAGGTGTCAGCAGTATCTGTGCAGCATTCCTGACTCCTTGTGCCTGGAACTTCTAGAAAACATCTTCTCGTTGCTCCTCATCACCTCTGCTGATCTTCACCCAGAGCCTCACTTGCCTGAGGACTATGCTGAAGAGGATGACGTTGAGGGGAAGGGCCCTTTGGGTTTGAGGTCCCCATCAGAGAGCCCTCAGCACATAGCACAGCCAGAGAAGAAGTCAGAACGGGGTTCCCAGGGAGTCCCCAAGAGTTCTGCTCATGCAATTCCAAGCTGCATGAAGACAGAGCCGAAAAACAGTTCACCAGCACCTCACGGGCACAGCTTTTTGGACCTAACACACTTGACTAGTGGTATCAGTGGGTTCCTGGCTGACGAATTTGCAATAGGGGCCTTCCTCAGGCTTCTCCAGGAGCAGCTGGATGAGCTCAGCAGCCACACATCCCCTGAGGAGCCAAAGCTGCCAGAAGGCCAGAGCTGCTCGGGAGGCAGAGATGGACTGCAGAGCCGCCTGCACCGCTTTTCCAAGATTCTTTCCGAGGCCCAGTGGAGATATAAGGTTGTAATGAGCAACCAGGGCTCAGGTGAGAGAAAGCAGAACCAGTGGGTTCAGAAACTGAGGAGGGAAAACATCCCAGGAATGTGGGAGTGAGTGAGGAATGCATGGAGTTACACTGGATGCGCTGTCTATCACAGCAACTAGTGTCAGAACTGTACCTCAGAGCCCAGTCCAGATCCTCCCCTACCTGTTACCCCAGAAGGGGGTCAAATCAGTATTAATCACTCTCCCACATGTCCCACTGGGTTTGCCGTTTCAGAGGAACAACCTTCCCGAAGATACCGGCCTGTTGCCGCACGGCACACTAGTCTCCGCAGAGGTCGTCGGACACGAAGGAGCCGGGCAGGTAATCTGAGGAGCTGTCTCCCCATGCCTCATTCTTGTGCACCAGGCAAGTGGCATACTGCCACTCGTCTAACAGTCTTTGAGGTAAAGCACGTGGTCCAAACAAAAGTGATGTAAGGTTATCTTACTCCCACTCCACCAAAGTAACCCTAAAAGTTTCCTTCCAGAAATTTTTTATACAGTACAAGCATGTGTATCATTTTATATACATACATACTTATATACATTAAGAACTGCAACTTTCTTTTTTTATTTATATTCTTTTATATGTACAGATGTATCATACTGTGTATTGAGAACTTATTTTTACCTATTTTAAAGGCTGCCTATTATTCCATCATCATATGTACCCTTTCGTGGAGATTTAAATTGTTTCCAGTTTTTTACTATTATAAACAATGCCACAGTAAACAGCCTTGTACATATGTCTGTGCATACTTGTTTGAATATATCTATAGGTTAAGACCCTAGTAGTAGAATAGCAAGATCAAAGATATGTGGATATAAAATAAAGATATTATCAAATTGCTTAATAAAAGAAGGACCAATTTATATTTCCACCAAATGTATATGAGTGCCTATTTGCACATACATTCATTAAAAATGAGTATCATCAGATTTTTAAATAATCTTTGCCAATAGATTAATATAGCGATGGTCTATCACTGTTTTGGTGTTTTTAGTTTGAGATTGCATATCTTTTTATATATTTATTAGCCGCATATCTTTTTTGAGCTGCCTATTCATGTGTAGGGTTTATATTTTCTATTGAGTTCATCTTGTTGAATTGTAAGATGCTCTTTAAACATTAAGGAAAATATTCTGTCATTATGTGCTATAATTTTTTCTCTATTTTGTCTTTTGACTTTGATTATGAGTTTTTCCTAAGGAGTTTAATACAAGAGCATTGTATAGGAGTGTTATACTTTTAAATAATCAAATTTTCGTATGACTTTTGGTGCTGGTTTTTAAATAATCAACAGAATTCAGAAGAATTTGCTCTATATTAAACGATACTAGGTATCTTGAGGGAGGTGAATGGGGCATACACCAAGACTTTGCCTTCAAAGAATTTATAACTTACCTGCATAGACAGTACACATGAAACACTTAAACTGCTTCCTGAAAACAGAAGAATTCTCTTGGAAGGGAAGATCAGCATAGCCTACAAAAGTCAGAGAAACAGATTTTATGGAAAAGTTAACTCTTGAACCTAGCTCAGAAGAATGAGTAGGCTCTAGCCTACTCACTGTAGCAGTGAGAAAGATGAGCATACCTGAGTAGAGTGGAGGATATCATAAGAGAAACCTGGAAAACATCAAAGTTGAGATGCTAAGGCCCTTAAGCTGATCAGTTAATTGGTTTGAGTCAAAAGGCATAGTTTTGACTCAAGAATGCACAATCTGTCTTCTCTTTCCTACAGCAGTCTATTTCAAAACTGTGAACCCGACATTCCCTTGGCTTGGGGCTGATATCGCCTGTATGACCACACTAAGGAACAACAAACCTCCATTCTCAAGCCCTGGCATTTTAATAAAACAGGTGTTGAGAAAAAGCTTTTCCTCCAAAGCTCTAAATACTGTGGTCTTTGGCAGACCAGATCTTATACTTTGGTTCCCTACCTTTTCAAGTATAGGGACAACGTTTTCTGTATCAGAAAATTTTGTGACCCTCCTTTGTACCCTACTACTTCCTAGTCATAATAGTTGTGATTTTTTTCCCCCAAAATTGACAGTGCTTAGTGAATAGATGTAACTCGTAGAGCTCTGAGACCCTCAGATTAGAAACCATGAGTATAAGCTACTAACCAAATGAGCACTGGGGCCATATTAAGCCCACCCTTTATCTTTGGTCGCAGGAACTTGCATTTTACTGTAAAGGAGCAATAGGCATAGTTTTCCATCACCTCAACTACCCAGATCTTGACTTTCAAGCCAAATTCTCACTCTCTACACTGTAAGGATTTGATGGTTGATTTTCTCTCCTCTTCCTAATACCTCTAGATGGCCGGGACAGAAGTTCCAATCCATCCTTGGAAAGTACAAGCAGTGAGCTGAGCACAAGTACTTCAGGTATGGCGGTCCCAACCAGTTACCAACTTCAAGCAGCTTTGCCTTGATATGCAGTTGCCATACACTGTGGTGTATAAGCCTGGGCTGAGCAGTTCATGCCTGTGTTTAGGAAGGTTGTTTCTAGAAGATACAAACTTCCAGTTATAGGATAAATGAGTCCTGGGGATGTAATTTACAGCATAATGACTATAGTTAACAATAGTATATATTTGAAAGTTGCTAAGGGTATATCTTTAAAGTTCTCATTACAAGAAAAAAATTTACAGCTATGTTAATTAAACTTTGGTGATCATTTCATCATATAGCAAATTATTATGGTGTCTACTTAAAACTAATAATACAATGTTACATTGTCTATTATATATCAATTAAAAATGAGAAGTTTGGTTCTGCAGATGGCCAAATAGATTTCAGCAGGGAAAGGGCTGTTTCACTATCAAATGAGTTGCCCTTCTGCAGAGAGAAGAGAAGTGAATACCTAAGAATAATACTTAAGTCTTGTATTCAAAGATGATAGCTTAGGTTTGCCATTCAACCGAGGAAAAGCCAAGACCCATTTACACACCTTTTAGAGAAGGAACTTGAATAAAGGAGAGTTTGGTGGGAAGTGACAGCAATATAGTTTTTCTTCAATTTCTATTGCTTTCTCGGTCCCTATGTTCTTATGTCTCAACAGAGGGAAGTCTGAACACTGTGTCTGGAAGGAATGAGCTAGATGGCCATTTGCAGCCCCAAACTCAAAGTTCACTCATCCCCATGATGTTCTCCCCACCTGAGTCACTGCTGGCATCCTGCATCCTCCGGGGGAACTTTGCAGAAGCCCGTCAGGTGAGGGGAGTACTGGTGTAGCAGGTGATAGTAGCCTAGGCCTTACCTTGTCATCATAAAGAATGCTAAGTCAGTATACAGGAGGTATAGGGGCTGCCAACTGGAATGTTCCTCCAGACAGATTGTCACCCTCCTTGAGCTCTGATAACCTCAACTAAAGATTAGAGTTAAATATAATACCTGCTTGTCCTACCTCATGAGAATGTTAGATTTTGTACAGGCTGTGAAAAATACAAGAATCCTCTACTATTGTTTAAATTTAAAACATAAAAACCTACTATTCTAATTTTTGACACTCTGTTGATATATTTATCATATTGTGCTCATCCCTTAACCTGTAAGGCAGACAGAATTTTTCTTTCATGTGAGTTCAATTGTTGAAGAATTAAGGAGAAATCTAGGTGATAGGAGAATCTTTGCTTAACTTTCTCTGGTCATTTTAGACCCCATACTTTAATAATAGTGATAATTCTGACCCTCTGGGGAGGATAGGACCACCACCAGCCTTTTATAACCCCAAATCTGGAAGAAGTCAGCGATGAGCCCCCTGATGCTTTACCCCTAAGTGCCCTCACTTCCTCTTCCTTTCCTGGTCTGGTTTTTTTTTTTTTTTAAGCTTTATTTTTAAACCTGGTTACAGAAGAAGTTGTGAGTATTAAAAGAAAATACCAAAAATAATAAGAACATTAAATTTCTTGTAACCCTATTTTCTAGAACAACCAGTATGAAAAATAAATTTTTTGTCAATATTTTTTCAAGATATATATGACTTTTATATAGCTGAGATTATTTTAAATCTAAAAATATATACTGCCTTTTTAAAATGTGCCTTGTAACTGATTTAATGACCTTAAAAAAGTCTGATCAGGTAGCTGCATTTCACCATTCCCCTGTTATTCAACATTTAAATTATTTTCAACCTTGTCATAGTGGTAATAAACAGCGCCAAAGTTATCACCTGTAGGCATTAGCCTTTTGAATTATTTCCTTAAAAAAGTTTCTCATGAAAATTACTAAGTCAAAGAATATACATGTTTTTAAAGCTTTGTGGATTGCCAAATTTTGCTTTTCTCAAAAAAGGTTATGACAGTTCATTTTGCCACCACCTCCTGAGGATATATTTTTACTTTGTCACTGTGATAGATGCAAAATGATATTAATGTAAAATTCCGGGATTACTGGAAGGGAAAACATTTTTTATCTATGTATTATTATCTGTATTTTGCTACATACAATACTATGTATATATTACTCATGCGTATTTTCTCTTTGAAATCGTCTGTGTCTTCTGCCTGTTTTCTGCTGGGGCTTTGGTGGCTTTCTTGCTGACTTATATGAGTTATCTCTATATTTGATCTACTCTTCTAACATGCAGCGGTTTTCCAACCCTACAAAGCAGATATCTTAGGACCATAGTCTAATGACAGGCAAGATCTCATATCTCTAGACATCCCCCAACTTAGCAGGCCTACCACAACCCACACTCTCCCTCTTCTATGCCAGGTGGTGTTCATGTTCAACCTGAAGTCCTCTCCCAGCTCAGGGGAACTGATGTTCATGGAGTGCTACCAGGAGGTGATCCAGGAGCTGGCCCGGGTAGAGCACAAGATTGAAAACCAGAACTCAGACGGGGGTAGCAGCACCATTCGAAGAACAGGGAGTGGCCGCTCAACTCTACAGGCCATTGGCAGCGCTGCAGCAGCAGGTCAGCCTTCTCTGTCACCACTGTAAGTGGTAAGGCAGCTGAGGGAGGAGGGCATCAGGACAAAGCCGCCCAAATGACGGGCTCATCATGAGGGAGAGAGGAATCCAGAGCAGGATTCTCGCCTTGAAGAACAGCAGTCCTGATATATTGAGAGTCGGTTTTAGCTATGCCCAACTTCCATGACCATGATGGTCACACACCTGCCACTTGAGCTACTCCATTAAGCTTGTCCTATGTGACCTAAACTGAAGAGTGTGAGTGCTATTTCCACCATATGTTTTGATGGCCGCTGTCTTGGGCTTTATGAAATGATGTTAGGAGTTTATTCCTTTCTTATATAATTATTCGGGGATAAAGTGTATTTTACTTTTCCGTAAAGAAGTTGTATATGATACATATGGACTGCAATTCACAGGTCTCAATTCCCAACCTTGGCTGCACTGCAAAAAAGCTTATCTCATTTTTCTTGTCCCACATTTTCACATTATTTTATTGGTCTAGGTTGTATGTATCAAATACCATCACACATTGCTCCTTCTATATTTTCCCAGCTATTTTCTATAGCTATCCAAAAAAGTATATGCACATCTTTTTTAAAATATCTAAATGGGCTCTTACAACAAGTACTATTTCTATCTTGCTTTTTTAGTAGTGTATTTAAGCGATCTTTTCTGATTAGCACACATAGATCCACTTATTCTTTCTCAACCTACTTTTAGATCCCATTTAGAAGAAGCCCTCATTCATCTCAACAATTTTGAGTTTCTTTTGGTCTTCCCATCCATCCCATTGTTTTGATACCATAGAATGAACTGTAATGATGATACTAACATGCATAGAAGATATCCGGTGCAGAAGGACCTCAAACATTTTTTAGAGAACTACTTTTCAGAGTTAAACTGGTAGTTAGAATCATTTTAATCTTTTGCTTTTTACTCCACTTTGGTGTCAAGGGATGGTATTTTATTCCATCTCTGATGTGACCGACAAGCTGCTCAGCCCCTCTGGAGACCCTATCCCCACGCTGCAGGAGGACTTTTGGATAAGCAGTACCCTGGTGGAGCCCACTGATCCCCTGAGAGAGGTTCTAGAAGACCTTAGTTCCCCTGCCATGGCTGCGTTTGACCTAGCTTGCTCTCAGTGCCAGCTCTGGAAAACCTGCAAGCAGCTCTTGGAAACGGCTGAACGACGTCTGAACAGTAGTCTGGAGAGCCGGGGTGAGTGTACTTTTTTAGCTTTATTCCTTTTCGAATGCGTTTCTGCAATATTTGATAAATTGTACAAGAAGAAAGTACTGATTGGAGAAGGTGGGACAGGGAAAAAGGATTATTAGTTAATTTCCTCATGTCCAATTTGATGGCATAAATAAAGTCTGTTGAGAGTCTCGTCTTCTTAATAGAATAGCAGTCTGCAGTCATTTGGGGAACTTTTTTTTCTGACTTATGGATAAATTCAAGGAATGGATACACGTTCAAAAATGGTATGGATGGAATTTGTGTCTTTAGACTGCATTCCGCCTCCTGAGTGAACTTTAACTTATAACTTGGGACAGTTTGGAGTTTGTAAATCAGATATAAAGGAAAACTTGGTGGATTGCAGTTAGAGGGAGGAGTGTATTGTACCTCAAAATATGAAGGTGAAATTCTTGGAGGAATGAAGGTAGAAGAATCTGAAGACGGAAGTAGGCCAAGTTCCATTCATGCATCCTTGATACACACACTGAACACTGGAAGGACTGACCAGTGAGGAAGAAAGGAGCATGTTCTCTCTCAGTAATGTGGAAGGAAGAGTGGTGGACAGGTTGTAATATGAATAGCCACCCCTAGGTTAAGTGGTTCACTAGAGAACTCACAGGACTATAGTGAATATAGTCATACTCATGGCTAAGATTTATTTCAGCAAAAGAATGTAAGCAAAATCAGCAGAGGGAGAGGCTCATGTGACAGTCTGGAAGAAACCAGGCAAAAGCTTCTGAGTCCTCTCCCTGTGGAGTCACACAGGATGGACTTAATTCCTCTGGTAATGAGTTGTAATAAGTGTGAAGTGTTTTCTACAGGGAAGCTCATTAGAGATCCAATACCCAAGATTTTTAGTGGGGGGCTAGTGACAAACGTACCCTCTGCCCATTATAGACCAATATTCCAGACTCTCAGAAGGAAAGCAGGTGTTCAGCATAAACCACATCGTGCATAGTGTAGGCACAGAGCCATTTCTATCATTCAGAGAAAGCTTTGTATCATGTAAGAAACTGTTTAACAGCCAGGTTAAACAGGGCCCACCTTGCAAGCAGGCCTGACTAAGGATAGCAATCTCAGGCCTGCCATGTTGCCTCTTTCCTCTTTAAGGAAACCTCTTTAAGTCACGTCTGAGCTGTTGGTTACAATGTCCTTTAATATTCATATAGTCCTTCTAAGAAAGTGTACCGTGTCATAAACAACGCAATTTTTATCAGACAATTCCCCTCCCGCTCATCTAGTACTTATATTCTAAAATGAAAGGAGATACTATTCAAGCTGTTAGTAGCTGAAACAGTTTCATGTCAGTCAGTTAGCAATTAACTTAGTACCTACTGTGTTTCCAGATAACCCTAAGTATATGGGGTACATATAATAAATACTATCTGTCCATAAAGTTGTTTAGAGTCTAGTCAGGGTGTCAAGATCCCTTAAAGCAGTTAGAGAAGACAGATAAGATCCCAGCTCCAGTCCTTAGCTGAGGGCACTGCCCAAGGCAAATCTACAAGAAGTACCTAATTGGCTTGGGACAGTAATTCCCTAGGAGTGCTGGACCTCAGCCTGCTGCTGCTGACAGCTGAGGCATCTTGCCAGAGGTAGCCCTGAAACTACATACATAGAAAAGCCAAGTATGGCTGGTTGTCACCCAGAAATGCCGAGCATATGTTTCCTCCTTAATATTGGAGAATATAAAATGTTCCAAGTAAATACAGGACTGAGTACCAGTCTCTGAAAGTCCTTACTGTTTTTTGATTCCTTCTCGCTTCATCTGTTCTCAGGTAGACGGCTAGACCACATATTCTTCAATGCTGATGGCATTCGAGGTTTCCCAGTTGTTCTTCAGCAAATCAGTAAGATTCTCAATTATTCACTTACATCAGCTGGACACAGTAAATCAGGTGAGTTGCTTTTCTCCATTTTTTCTCCTGGACTCAGATCATTAGGTCAGCATGAGACTTTACTTTTTCTTCCTCATTTGCTTTCCACAGAGAGTGTAGAAGAAAAAGGGGGAGGACCTCCACGGTGCAGCATTGCTGAGCTGCTTCAGATGTGCTGGCCCAGCCTCACTGAGGACTGTGCTGCCAGCCATGCCACCCTCTCCCAGCAGCTGGATCAGATCCTTCAGTCTCTGAGAGGGGCACTAGAACTGCCAGGTACAGGTCTGAGAGTATGGGAGCAGATAAGGCCTGAACTGGGGAGAGGAAACAGCTGAGAACAAAGGAACACTTTGGAGCAGAGACTTAGAACTCCGGTGGTGGGCCCTACCAGCTCCCTAGTTAGCAGGCATCTGACTAACTCCACTTGTTCGCCTGCCTCTCAAGTGAAGGAATGACTAACACTCCATTAGCCGATACATTTTTCTTATTTCTAATGAGATATATACCCTGAAGGTACTCAGTCTATACTGATGAATCCTTCCTTCTCCCAAAGATTGCTATACTCATAAAAGCCATTCCAACCCCAGAGACACTGAACTATCCACCCCAGTTTCTCCAGCTTCAAAGCTCTTCCTGGCTAAGAGTCACTTGTTCAGGTGACCAACTTAGAATTTTATAGCTACCTTGTGAGTGTAGCACCTGAGCTATAAGATGCCCCATGCAGTATAGAGAGGTCCAGTTCACATAATTGTGTTGGAAATTGATGTTGAGCTGGATGCACAGACTAAAGCCTGCATCCCTTCTCCTGCCATTACTCCTCTCAGAGCCCAGAAGTACACCACTGTCCTCCCTGTTGGAGCAAGTGGCCCAAAAAGCTCCAGAGGCAGAGGCCCACCCTGTGTACATCCAGACTCAGCTTCTCCAGAAGAACCTGGGCAAACAGACCCCAGCAGGCGGCAGGCAGACTGACTACATGGGCACCTTCTTCAGTTACTGCAGTACCCTGGCTGCAGTTCTTCTTCAGAGTTTGCACTCTGAGCCTGGTAAGTAGCAAGAAAGAGGAAATAGAATCATGACTGGTTTGCACATGTTTAGGACAAGGAAGAGGAAGGTACTCAGTTTAGAGCTTCTGGGCACAGCAATCGCCAAGGAAACTAGATTCATAAAGTCCTCTCTTATTCTTCTGTGATTTATTTGTCTTTGTCTCCCCAATACCTACGACAGTTGTACAGCACATAGGAGTACTCAATAAATTTTAATGGCATTAATGACTCAAAAATACTTCTCTCAGACCTTCAGTCCATTGTGGATTTGAGGACCCAGCAGAAGAATCAGGTCTCTGATATGAGTGCCAGACCCTTACTTGAGTCCACAGAGCAAGTACTGACTGTACTTCAGTAGTGTTGGAGGAGCAGAATAAGCCGTTTATGGCCAGACCTGCCCACTGAAGTTAGTCTGTGGTCGGAAGTCTTTAGAGCAGTGGTAAGGTGTAGAAAAACTTTGGGTCAGGATCATGTTGAGAATACCCTTTACCTAGAAAATATCAGCAGAAGGGCTCACAGTGTAATCTTCATTTTGATACTGTACTTTTTTTTTATTGGTTCTTGAAAATAGGGCTCTGAACTGCTGCAGTCAGTGGAGCCAACAAAGGTCACTTTCTTTACCTTTGCAGATCACGTGGAGGTCAAGGTAGGAAATCCCTTTGTTCTGTTGCAACAGAGCTCTTCCCATTTGGTGTCACACCTCCTGCTTGACCGCCAAGTTCCCCCAGACAGGTAGGAGCTTCCCCAGGGGAATCAAGCATGGGCCTTTCTAACTGTTTCATCAAGGAAACCAAAGCTTCTTTGGGGTTGTGCTTGGGTTCAGTACAGAGAGTGGGATTTTATTCAGACTTTGCCCTTGTTTTGCATTTATTCTTAAATAGCTACATCCAAATTCAGCGTGCCTCTTTCTCTCTTGTCACCTCTAACATTTACTTGGCAAGTATAAAATTAGGAGGTTAATCTTCACTTGTAAGTACATGAAAATAAAAAAATTGATAATACTTTAGTTGGCTAGGAAGACAAGAATTCTCATATATTACCAGTGGGATATAAATTGGTATGGCCTATGTAGGAAGGAAGTTTGTTCATATCTACTAAAATTACAAGTTTAAATACCCTTTGACCTAGCAATCCACATTAGGGAGTTTATCCTGCAGCTTTATTATACGTATTGAAGATGATGTATGTACAAAGTCATTTTATTATAGTCTTATATGTAATATCAACAGATAAGAAAAATCCATTGTCCACTAACAGGAGACTAGTTGAATTATTGTTTGTCCCCATAGTGGAATACTATGTGGCTGTAAAAAGGAATGAGCGACCTCTCTACAAAGGGGTCTGAACAGATCTCCCTGATACCTTACAAAGTAAAAAAGTAAAGGACAGAGCAGTATGTCTAATAGGCTACCTTTTGTGTTTAGAAAAGGTGGGGGAAGAGGATAGTTAAAGAACCTGCATTTACATTTGCTTGTGTAAACACAAAGAAATTCTGCGATTAGGTGATAGTGCCTATGCACTCAGGCTTAGCATGCATTCTGCTGCTCTTTCCTCCAGGCTAGCAGCCCTTCTGGCCCAAGAGGGTCTCAGTCTGAGTGTACCACAGGTCATCGTCAACTGCTGCTGTGAGCCCCTTGTCCTTTGCTCTTCCTTGCAAAGCCAGCAGACATCATCTCTTCTGACTCACCTGGACATCCTGGCCCAGCAGCACACCTCTCACTGCCTGGAGGACCTCCCACTTCCTATGCAGAGCTCCCCAAAGCCAACTGAGAACACCACATCGGAGAGAAAGCCCCGTTCCTCCCCAAGGGATTTATCACTCCCAGCCCTCACCGCCTCTGCCTTGGCCTTCCTAAAATCTCGCTCAAAGTTGCTGGCTACAGTGGTCTGTCTGGGGGCTTCCCGGGAATCAAAGGTCACCAAGCCCAGCTTGTCATGGAAAGAGTTTCGTGGCCGCAGGGAGGCACCTCTGACTGCAGAACAGGTAGCCCGGGAGTGTGAGCACCTCCTGGAACAGTTCCCTATGCTTGAGGCCTCCCTCCTGGCTGCCTGGGAGCCCCTTCGAGGGTCCTCTAAGCAGGGACCAAGTCTAGCAGCGAGTCTTTGTGGCCAGGCCGGTCTCTCCACTGTCCTCCTGGGCCTGCATTCTCCCAATGCCCTGGATGTGCTCACTGAGGCCTTCAAGGAAGCCCTGGCGGCCAAAGATTGGCCCCGGGCCCTTCAACTTGCTGAAGTGTATGGACGAGACGTGGACGACTTGAGCAATATATATGATGCAGTCCTGAGCTGTGCTGCAGCATGTGGTGAGCAGAAAGCTAGGCCTCCCTCCTTGACTAGTGGCAGTATTATTTAGCAGTCACTGACTGTATCACCACATCTAATTCTCACAATAACTCTAGAGAAAGGTGCCACCATAATCTCATGATATGAGTGGAAACTGAGACTCAGAGGGTAAGAAACTGGAGCAGAGCTTAGAACCCAAGACTGTCTAACTTTAAAACATGTACTCATAACCAATATTCTCAGCCCTACATATTAGTCTCATTAGAAAATTCTGTAAACTACAAATATCTGAACTCTACCCCCAGAAGCCCAGGATGAGGGTCAGGCAGATATTTACTTTAAAGCAAGGGTCAATGAATTTTTTCTGTAAAGGGCTTTGAAGGCCATACAGCCTTAGTTGCAGCTACTCAGCTCTGCCATTACAGCATGAAAGCAGACATATATGATACATAAACAAATGAATGTGACTGTATTCTAATAAAATTTATAAAAACAGATCGTAGGCATGTCTGAAATCCCCTACTTTGAAATCTCCCGGGAGATTTTGATTTTAACCAGAGTTGAGAGCCAATGACCTACAACAGTCCACTATGGGGAGCAGAGTTAGATGTGCTGTAAGGACCGGCTTCTGGGTAGGGGCCTGTCTCTGAGGGGAAGAAATCCACCAACTGACTGACTATGCAGTCTTATCAGCTTGGAATCTGTTTTTTAGCTGGGATATGGGTGTGGGAGAGAGTGATCCACTGAGTAATAATGACAGGGGATGTCAAGGGAGTGCAACTAGTTTACCTGAAATAACTTTGAAGTAATTATGTATGACACAGAGTGGAAATTACAGGAAAAGCTACAAATTCCACTGACAAGTGCAGCATGCCAGAACATGGAGCGCTTCATCTGTTCTTTCTATTCTTTCTTCCTTCTCCCTTTCCTCCTCTTTCTATTCTCCTCTCCTTCTGTCATCAGAAAGTCTCATTAAGTTTTCATAAAAAGAAACATAGGAGTATAGCATTTATCCTTGTCATATAGTGGTTCCAAGTATAAAAACTACTTAAGATCAGATGGATCTGAAGCACCTGTTTTATGAAATTGAACAAAGCCTTTCTCTTAAGAAGTAACCTGGACTCTTGAGCTATTCTAGTGCCAGGCTTGCTGCCTCTGAGCATCTTTTTGTCTTGTAGACAAAGAAGGTTGGCAGTACCTGTTTCCTGTGAAGGATGCCTCTCTGAGAAGTCGGCTAGCCCTACAGTATGTGGACAGGTGGCCCCTGGAGTCATGCCTGGAGATCCTGGCCTACTGCATTTCAGACACAGCTGTCCAAGATGGACTAAAGTGTGAGCTACAGAGAAAGCTGGCAGAGCTGCAGGTGTACCAGAAGGTATGGGCTCTGGCATCAAGAGAAAGGAAAGAAAGGGAACTGTGTCCAACTCTAGTCTATTCTGATGTGATAGTAGATTTTAAGAAACAGAAAATCTAGCCCTGGCTTTTGCTCTGCATCTGGCTTCTGTTCTTAGATGAACAAGAAAGCCTCCTATGTGGTCCTATCATTATAAATATATGCATAAAACAAGAATTAAAATATTAACACTGAATAATGCTTTAAACTCCACAAAGCCTTGTCACATATATATTTGAGCTTTGTGTATGTTTCATGTGTATTATATCTTTTTGTTGTTATTGTTCAATAGTTTTTATAGTTCTTAATCCCTATGATATCTTCTTTAAAGATTATTTTATTTTTCAGCTAAACTTCAAGAGTCATTTTTAAAGGATGCATAAAGTGACAGTTTCAAAAGTGTAAGATTTTTGCGGGATATGTGTTATATTCAAGATAAGAGTCTCGGGGAGACAGGTTTAGGTTGTACAGCTACATAACAATTATAAAATATATGCTAATTTTCCATGTGAACTTGGAACTGAACAGAGTCCAGAGCTGCATCAGGAAAAGGCAGATGAAAATGGCAGGTGAAAAGATTTTCTTTCAGCTCTTGCTTAGTGCTTTTCCTGCAGAGCTAAATGCTACATGAAAAGTGATCTTATCAAACATTCAAACCAGAATATCTTGGGTAGTTTTAAGAAGGAATGAGCATGGGACAAATGATCTTAGAAGACTGAACAAGGTGTGAAGCAGAAAAACCTCAGAATTGTCCTCAGAAGTGGAAGGCCCCAATCGTGGCCTCCCTGCTCAGCCTTTGCTCCCTGATTATGCTTCCCCAGTAGGTTCACTCACCTCTCCAAACAATCTTTGCCTCATTTTATTCTAATTCCTCCTCTCTCTTGACGAGTTCCGTTGGGACAGAGACCTAGAGATGGGCCATTCCTGGAAATTCCAGTGACCTGTTCATGGAGGCAGAAGTTACATTGTGGTTTGATAGCTTTTTCTGCCTCTCATTAGATTCTAGGTTTGCAGCCTACCCCAGTGTGGTGTGACTGGCAGACCCTGAGGAGCTGTTGTGTGGAGGACCCATCAACTGTCATGAATATGATTCTAGAAGCAAAGGTACCATTTTCCTGTGGGAGTATTCCCCTTCCTCCTCTTTTCAGAGTTGTAACTCCTTAGCTGATTGTGTAGACCCCTTTTCATGTATCAATGTCTGCATTTTTTTATTAACTATATAGCATTCTTTTTTATTTGTGTGTGTGTGTATGTGTACACATGTTTATGTGAAATTTACCACTATACAGAGAAGTATAGAGAATATAAGTTAATGTGTTTGCACTATCATCCTTGTGTTTGTATATACATGAGATTTTATACACTGTAGACACTAGACACAGAATATATGTCTAGCAGTGGAATTGCTGTGTGTCACACATGAGCATCTCATCTTTACTAACATGTTACCAATTGTTCTTCAAAGCCATTTCCCCAGCAATACTCCCACTCACAGTTCCTACTGCATATTCTTACCCAGCTTTTCACTTAATGCCAATAGGACGATATCTCATTTCAATTTTTATTTCCATGCTAAGTAATAACCAAGAATATCTTTTTGTGTGTTTATTGAACATTTAAGTGCTACATAGAATATTGTCAGCCTTTTAAGGAGCTGATATACCATAGTTCAAAATGCAGATATGCTCATTCAATGTTCAGTCATCCAGGAAACATTTCTCAAATGCCTATTATTTGCTAGACACTAGATAGTGCTAGATGGTGGTGAAACAAAGATAATTAAGCTTAGTCCTTGCCTTTGAGCAGATCACATTTTGGGAAGGAGGGGTTATGTGATATGTATTCCTAGGTGATTATTATATATGAAGTGACAGAAATAAGCCCAGATGATGGTAGGAGCACTGTCAGGGCATGTAACGTAGCCTGAGAAACAAGGAAGCATCCTGAAGAATGTGGCACCAGGCAGAGTTGTGGGGAGGGCATTCCAGATGCCACCCTATCAGAATACTTGGACAAAGCTCTGGGAACTCTGTTCTCTGAAGCTTTAATTCATAGTTCACAAATTGAGGGTGAAGGGGTAACAAAGGGGAGCATAGGTAGAATCCAACCCCCAACATGTTTGTTTGGCCCAGGCAGTATTGGCCCACAGAATTTTTATTTTTTATATTGATTTCATTGCCAACATTTTAAAATAGGGACTTTTTTTAATTAAAAAAAAGTTTTTAATTTCATTAAAGTCCGGTAACGCTTGACATGCGCATTCATATGGCCACAGTCAAAGCTGAGCAGGCATTGCCTCCTTTGGACAGTCTTCTCAATCTTCCCCACTTCCTTCACGTCTCCTAGGGCTGATACCAAGGTTCAGTCGCTGTATGTCATCTGCTTTTCTTTTTTATAGTAGAGCTAAGAGGAAAATCATATTAACAGTCAGCCTGGTTTGATCGTCTTTATAATTTACCTTGTCACTCTTATTTCTTTGAGTTTATGATCTTCCTTTAGTGAAGTTCTTATCAGCACTTCCCAAACTTTCTTAGGGCTTTAGCAGACTCAAGACTGCTGAGAAAAATCAGGCAAAAGCTGGATGAGTGATAAGACAAGTCATTTAAAGGGACTGAGGGTGTTTATGTTTCCTTCCAGGAGTATAGACTGTGTGAGGAGTGGGGCGGCCTGTACCCTATTTCAAGAGAACATTTAATCAGCCTACATCAGAAACATCTTCTTCACCTTTTAGAAAGAGGAGATCATGAAAAGGCTCTGCAAGTAAGCTTTGAAATTCTTCCCTTTTTTCTTTTGGGGAGGGACAGGAAGGTTAGTCAAATCAGATGGCTTTGTTCTTGCTTAATCCCATGCAAATATCCACAATCCCAGATCTTTCCCTTTGTGTCCTTCAGGAGCCAGTTATAGTCATGTTGAGCAGAAGAGGCATCACCCTGCATTAGGTGGCAGCTAGGTCCAGGATTCTACTGAACTCTGGTCCTGCCAAAACCACTATTTGTGAAGCTATGAGGGTGCTGAAAATAATGACTGCAGAGAAGGGGTTAATTCAAAGTGAATACATGTTACATTCTCAAATAAAACAAGGCTGGACTAAGAGTTCCTCTACAGGCCTCACTTTTCTCCTCTATCCTTCTTCTGCAACAGCTCCTGCAAAGAATTCCTGACCCCTCCATGTGCCTTGAGGTCACAGAGCAGTCCCTTGACCAGCACCCGAGCTTGGCCACTTCTCACTTCTTGGCCAACTACCTCACCACCCACTTTTATGGAAAACTGACTGTTGTCCGACATCGTGAAATCCAGGCTCTCTACATGGGATCCAAGGTAAGGGGGTAAAGTGAGTGTCGGGAAAGCACACCTGAAGGAGACACTGCTCCCCGCTCCCACTTCAGAATTTGCCCTGTCAATGGCTCTTCTTTCAGCCACCTGCCATCCTTGGCCTGTGCCACATGAAATTTTTACCCTAGTAGCCCACCACATCCTAGTTGAGTCCCTTAGGACTTGTTTTTCTCATTTTGCCCTGCTTCCAAAGTAAATTTTACCTGGTCCTCTTAAGTTCTCTTTATGCTTTCCCTGGCATCTACTATATCAGTGCTTCTCAGTTCTGAGTGTGTATTCGAAATATCTGGACTTTTGAAAATACCAGAAGTTGACCTCTATTCCAGATCAATTAAAACTGAATCTATAGGGACAGGGCCTGGCTGTCTTTCAAAGGGATTCTGATGCAACCTTGGAGACAGTAGTAGAAAGAATTATATACTAGAAAAAAATAATCCAGTGAAGGAAGGTTTGGGGAGAGATAGGGCCTTCTGACAGTCTTCTAATAATTCTGACTAGCAGTCAAATACATTGCCCCAGAAATAGAATGAGTGCTGGGAGAGCTGTGAATAGGATCACTGGCCCACTTCCTAAGAATTCAAATACATAAAATGTCGCAAAAAAAGATACACCTTGTTTTTGTTTTTTGTTCTTTTAGATGCACAATATCTAAATGGGGAACTCCTTAAAAACTGGCAGTGAGCAGAGCCAATGAACATATTTCAAGCCTAGTGATAATAACTTCTAGAGGGAGTTTAGAGTCATCATTTACCTGTAAGACACTGGAGATTCCAGGTTTAGGCAATCCACTAACATCATCACCTTATATTTCTCATTCTATTAAAGCCTCAAATGGACAGAATGGTGGCTTTGAGAGTCAGGCAGAACTCAACTGTGCCTTGAGGGTATAGGCCAGGAGTTGGCAGCCTGTCACCTATGGGCCATATCCAGTCCTCTGCCTACTTTTGAAATCAAGATTGGAACACAAATGTGTACATTCATTTACGTGTTATCTATGCTGCTTTTGCAGTACATTGTCAGAGTTAAGTAGTTGCAACAGAGACTTTATAGCCCATAAAGGCTAAAATACTTACTATCTGATCCTTTGCAGTAAAAGTCTCCTGACTCCTTATCTATGTGAAGGTACTTGGAGTATACTTCTTGATTGCTGGAGGATTTAGATAGGAGTCCAGCCTTGCTTCCAAAAAGACTACTTGCCAATTTCAGTAGTAAAGCATGTGCCTTTTGGTCCCTGACACCCTCCCCCTTCCCAGTAAGAATCTTGGCCTTCTTCAGAAGTTGACATACTCTTTTCTTTATTCTGTGGATCTACCCCCGAAACAGGTCCTGCTGACCCTGCCTGAGCAGCACCGGGCCAGCTATTCCCACTTGTCCTCTAATCCCCTGCTCATGCTGGAGCAGCTGCTCATGAACATGAAAGTGGATTGGGCCACTGTGGCTGTGCAGACTCTGCACCAGCTGTTGCCTGGGCAGGAGATCATCTTCACCATGGGCGAGGTCGACTCACTGCTTTCCAGATATGCAGGGAAAGCACTCGATTTCCCATACCCACTGAGGGAGAAACGATCAGGTAACTGCCAACGCCCTAGATGGGGGTATTACATCAGGGAACAAGTACCACACTGTATCCTTAGTTTTCATTTCTCTTATTTTGAATTGATGGAGAGTGAAAGAGAGTAGGAGAGATCTTGGTCTTGAAGGAAATAGTAAGCTAACCAGAATTAAAGGGTGGTAGGTAACCACCACATGCTTAATAACGTAAAAGTTTGGGAAACAAACGTCCTGGAAGTAGTATCTGTGTGGCCTTGGTACAGTGGATTCTTAAGTGCCATCACTTTGTATTGAGGATATGCTTTATTCTCAGAGTCATATCAGATATCAGGGGTTTCTGAACTGACTCAGAATCCTTGAGAATGAAGAAAATGAGATGAAATGACTGGGGTTCCTAGCCAGCTTTTTTTTCCTGCTCCCTGTTCTCCACAGGCATCATCTTCCACTTACCTCTGGTCATCTTTAGATTTATTTTGTAAAATCCTGGCATCCACTTTATTATCTCATGTGCCTTTATAAACATACTTTGTTTTCTGAGGACTTTAAGAAGCATATATGTTATTGGCTTAGAAGTACCTCTACCATTCTTTTTATATCTAGTAGAATCATGGAATGACAACTGGTGAAACCAACAGGGTTTTAAACTAAATGCCTAGCACTGTGAGTAAAGATGCCTATGATAGAATGATATTCTAACAGCATTTTCTCTCTCCAGGTTCTGTGAGTCACCTCCAGGAAATTGTCAATCAGACTTCAGACCTCGAGACCTTGTCTAGATCACCATCAGCAGAGTTCCCTTTTGCTGCTGCTCCTGGTAAGAACCAGTTCTAAGAGTTACCCATTTTTTAGTTCAATTTTGCCTTATTATGACTTTTTGATTCTTTTGCCCCTTTCCCATTACAACATTTCTACTGTTTTTCTTGGTTTGTTTAACTTTGTGTGCCCCAGAAAATTCAACACATGGTTGATTCTCATTCACGGTAGTAGTATATCCATAAAGTTATCACAAATGCTGAATTAAATACTGAACCATTGCTCCTAGGGAAGGTATGTACATGTAAGCAGAGAGAGAGAGAGACAGAGAAAGAGAGAGAGGGAGAGAGACAGAGCGAGACAAAAAGGTAGTAGATAGAGATATCACATATATTATAATCTTAAATTGAAAACAATTTTTTTATGAAAGCGATAAAGGGGTTCAGTTAAATGACTTGCCTGCGGCCACCCCACTATAATTAACAAGAGCTAGGATTCAAACTGTCTCCAACTAACCCCAGAGCAGGAGCTTCATGCAGTACACCACACTGTCCCCTACCATCTCCATCCTCTGGTTATCTCTATATGAGAGCTAAAATAAGAGTGCAGTATATTGCTTCAGACTCAAGATCTAAATAATGTCCATACATGGCATTTGGTTAAAATCTCATCTCTTAATCAGTTTGTTCCCTACCTCTTTCTTATTTGTGGAGTAAACTAGGTTATTTGTTCTGTAGAGTGTCCCGCATGCTGAATTTTGCTGATTGCTGCCCTGTGGCAATCTGGGGCTCAGTCCCCAGTATTTGTGGTGCACTGGTAGCTATATCTAGAAGTTTGATTTGATCCAGGCTTAATATTTTTTGGTAAGTATATTTGATAGGTGGTTGTCAGGTCCCATCAGAAGATGCCAATGCCCAGTTATCTCTCTTTTTCTAATGCAGTCATCCATTAATGATCATTAACTGGACCTATTATTTCATTAGTGGTTTGTAAAATGGTGGAATTCTAATTCTGTCATTCATTCTTCATTTATGAGCTGAACAATTGATCACCTTTTACTCTGACTTCTGGCTCTGACTCCCAGGTGTTTCCACTCTACATTCCCCCAGTCCAAGAGAGAGAAGTGTCCCACAGAATCAGCCCCCACTGGAGTTTGTGCCCCCAGCAACACCCCCGGCCAGGCATCAGTGGGTACCAGATGAGAGTGAGAGCATCTGCATGGTATGCCGCAGGGAGCACTTCACCATGGTAAGCAGTGTCAGTCTCCAACTTTATCTGCAGGAGAAAGGAAAGGAAAACTCTAGATCATGATCCTGAATTTATAGTCACCTCATGTCCTCAAGAGAATATTGATGTTTTCAGAACTACCAAATCTGAATCTTTGGTTTTATCTTTGATCTAACCAAAGTGTATTTTCTGCATTCAGATGGGTAGTAATGCATTCAGTAGCCTTAAATTCTAAAATCTTTGCCATTATTATGAAAAAAACAAAAAAGAGGCAGACTGGTATATTAGGAAGAGTCACCAGACATCAGGAGATCTTGTTCTTAGCTCTTCTGTCTTTCACAGCAAGACAAGTAACCTGGTATTGGTTACCTGTGTTGGCTCTGGAGACAGAGGACCTGGGTTCTAATCCCAGCTCTGCCTCTTATAGCAATGTCACTGTGAACTTTTTCAGTCTCAGATACTCACTTGTAAACTAAGGATGACACATGGAACTGTAAGGACTAACTACGATACAGATGTTATCAAACTTAACACAGAACCTGACTGGTATATTAGCTCAGTGCTTATAAAAATGGTGATATAATTTCTCTATGTCTGTTTCTTCATCATCTATAAAAGAGGTATAATATGTCTGTCAACATCTTATAATGAAATGAGGCAGTACTTGTGAAATATTTTGAAAAAAGAACACTTTTTATTCATCATCAATACCATGTAAAAATCTATCCTGCTTTTGCTGAGAAAGTCACTTCTTCCACTGTTCTCTTGCTGTGTCTTCACATGTTCCTCCACAGATAGGTAGAATTTATCAGGGGCTATTGCAAAACTGCCTGAGATATGAACAACTTTGTTCATCCATTGAGTATTCTTTCTCAGGAGAGGCCCAAGCACCCGGTGTTCTTAATAAGTCACAGAGGCTGAGACCAAAGATAGATGGCTTAACAGTTATACTCTCAGTTCCCACAATGTTACCTTCTTTCCTCCCCCTTCCTTCTCTTCCCTGTGATGCTCTTCAGTTTAACAGACGTCATCATTGTCGCCGCTGTGGCCGGCTAGTGTGCAGTTCCTGCTCCACTAAGAAAATGGTTGTAGAAGGTTGCAGAGAGAACCCTACTCGCGTGTGTGACCAGTGCTATAGTTACTACAACAAAGAGTGAGTGTCCTGCTGCAGGGCTGCTACATTATTGACCAGTGCACCCTCCCCCTAGGAGTGTCATTGCAAAGATCATCTCAAATCTGGAACAATCACAGAAAGTTTTAACAACACTTGCACTGAAATGCTATTAACTCTACAGTGAAATGTTTGACCTTGTTCAGAGAAACTGCTAAGAAAGGATAGGGGTGAGAGGAAGCCAAGTTCGAGGCTCATGTGATCTGTCCAAGATTAGGGCACTTGGTTCTTCAGTCTATCCCCTGACTGATGTCACTGATCTTAATTCACCAACATCTTCACCTGTTTTTCAGCCACTCTTACTCCAGTAGTCTCAGCTGGACTGAAAGGGACATGTTTATACTTGCTGAATGTTTGGATATCACTTTTATCATCTCTAATTAGCTAGTCATCCTAGCTTATTATCATGTACTTGCAGCCGCTCTCCAGCACTAGCATCACTGCTTCAGCTCCACCTCAGATCATCAGACATTAGATTATTTTTTTTTAAGTTTATTGGGGTAACATTGGTTAATACAATTACATAATTTTCAGGTGTACAATATCATTTGACATCTGTTTATTCTGTTGTGTGTTTACCACCCAAAGTCTAGTTTTCCTCATATATTTACCATGTATTTACCCTGTCTACCTCCCTTCTCCTGCCCCACCCCACTACTAACCACTAGTCTATAGTCCTCTGGTAACCCCTAGTCTATAGTCCAAGATATTAGATTCTTATAGGAACACAACCCTATTGTGAACTACGCATGCGATGGATCTAGGTTACATGCTCCTTGTGAGAATTTAATGTCTGATGATCTCGGGTGGAGCTGAGGTGGTGATACTAGTGCTGGGAAGAGGCTGCAAATGCAAATGAAGCTTCACTTGCTTGTCCGCCACTCACCTCCTATTGTGTGGCCCAGTACCATTCTATGGCTCCAGGTTTGAGGACCCCTGCCTTAGAGGATGAGAAATTAGTAGGAAAATGAGCCAAAACAGAATGTACACCCAAGTGAGAGGAACAACTGCAAAGGTAAAGATAGGAGAAAGTTTGAGTCATTTGAGGAAGTGTATATAGGTAGGTGATGGGTTAAGGTTCTGGCTGGTGCACCTTGGACTTAGAGGCTGGCAGCTGAGCCTATAGGACTTAGGCATGGCACAAAGGCTTGGAGCTTGCCCTTTAGCAGCATGGGTTGGGGTTGACTCAGGTCATGACTTAGGACTCAGGACTTGGGCTCTAGCTTACGGCATTGGGACTTAGTGCTTGGTGATGCCAACTGAAGTTGACCAGAGCCAGTGTCACAGTGGATAGGACTTTTACAGTTGAGCACAAGTCATAAGCAGCAGAAAATAGTCTCAAAGGATAGCCAGCTCAGGTTACAAGGGGCTTTGTCTCTGAACTGCAAATGCAGAATATATTTATCCTGAGGAGCTACCAAAGAATTTTAAGCAGAAGCATAATGTGACCAGATTTGCATTTTTGAAAGCTTGTTATAGCTGCAAAATGTAGAATAGGTTGACAGAATCAAGGAGACTAATTGGGAAACTATTGCAAAAGCTCCAGCCATAAATGATGAGGGCCTTCTCTCTGATATCTCACTTGGGTAACAGTAAATGTCAGTGTTACACACGAAGCTCAAAGCAAAGAGAAGGAGGATAGATTTAGGCATTTCATTTTTTCTTTCTGTTTCCAGTGTACCAGAGGATAATCCAGCACAGCCAGAAGGTAAGGCAGAATCACATTTTCTGTGACTTTATATGCTCAAGTTGGCTTTTCCTTCAGTTTCAGCTACAACTGATAACCTTTAATGGCAACTCAGTCGAAATTGTAGGCCAAGGAAAATATTTGGCATTTCTATCAAGCTGTTTTTCTTAGTTTATCATCACATTAATCTATAATACTGGCTTATTAGCTTTCAGCATTAAGAAGGCCAGCAACCAAAAATTTGGTCTTTAACTTTCAGTAGGTTCTTTGTTTGCTTGTTGTTTGTCTGTTTGTTTGTTTCTTTCTTTCTTTCTTTATTCCTTTCTTTCTTTCTTTTTTCTTTTTTTAGTTTTTCTGCCTAGGTTCCCTTTTAGCATCTTCCTACCTTCCAATGTTCCCTCCTTCTCCCTAAATAGTCAATATTAATAGTTTGGCAGGTTAGTTTTAGAGTAGCCAATGACTCAGCCCTTTATTCGAGAAGCATGTACCTTTCAGGGTTGTATGACAAATACCATAACACTCATCTCAGGTCTCCCCTACAGTGGAAAGGTTAGGGTACTTTAATGAAGTCTCTTAAAGGAAATCAAAAGGACTAAGAGAGAAAAGGCACTCAGATAGCAGGCAGTTATCTGTCTGCAGCTCACACCAGCTGACTAGATGGGGCTAGACTGGATTGCTAGCCAGTGACTGACACACAAATGGCATTTCTCTTCTCAGCACCAGATAGTTCCCAGAGTGAAACCCCTCCATACTCAGCTGTGGTTAGAGTCCCCAAAGCACCTGCAGTGGAATGGATTTTGGACCTGAATGAGGAAGAAAATGAGCTGGTGCGGAATGAATTTTACTACGAGCAGGTAATAGCAATAAAATTTAATGGCCATTTGAGTTTCTTTATTGATGGCAGTAGTAGTATGGCAGGAAATGCAGAGATAGGTGAACACAGCCTGGCCTTCACCTGTTTACAGTGTAATGATGTGGGAGCTAAGACAAGCCAGTAAGGCAGAAAGTCAGGAGCATCTTGAGAAATGCACAAGAGGAGATCAGAAAGCCTTGGAAGAGAGGTGAGAGTTTTAACAAGCAGAAATTTGGGGGTTGTGAGGATAGGGGATAGGGGGAGGACAAAAGGTACAAAACTAAAACATCTGAGTGAAGGCAGTGTCAGAAATTGCAGGGCATGATAGGAAATTAGAAATGGTTTAACTTGGAGGGATAAGGAAGGTAGAAAAAGGTAGGTTTAAAATGGTCTATTTATACTTAGGGCCCCTGAATTCTGCAGTAAGGAATATGTACTCGGTTAGCATCAAGGACCATGGAAGGTTTTGAAATAAACTTTTGGAATATTGATTTAGCAGCAGTGTGTCCAGTGGCTTGAAACAAACTTTTTGAGGAGGTCAGTCAAGCAAGGTGACTGTCATAGTCCAAGCCACCAATAGGGAAGACCTGTGTTAATATGACAATAGACTGAAAAAAGGAAGGGACATATGTGCATTCCCAAGAAGGAAGTAACAAATGAATATAGCTGTCTTCTTCCTACTAAGGGGATAAAACCTAACAGCCAGAGCTTTGTCAGTGCTACTTAGAACATCAGAAACTTGTTTAGTTCCACTTCTGCTTTGCTGTGGGATTCTGGCTCCTTCCTCCAGTGTTTTTCAAGCTTTGTGAAGTAGAAAAAATAATTCCTGCCATCCAACTAGGAGGTCCCTGTTTCTCTCTCCTTCCACACTGACCAGGCACCCAGTGCTTCCTTGTGCATTGCTATCCTGAATCTGCATCGGGACAGCATCACCTGTGGCCACCAGCTGATTGAACACTGCTGCAGGCTGTCCCAGGGCCTCACCAATCCAGAGGTGGATGCAGGGCTGCTCACAGACATCTTGAAGCAGCTGCTCTTCAGTGCAAAGATGATGTTTGTCAAGGCTGGCCAGAGCCAGGACCTGGCTCTTTGTGACAGGTAAATGGCAGTCATTTCTATTCAGCTTCTTTTTCTTACCCTACTAAGTTTTCACCTCACCATCCTCTCTGACAAGACATACTGAAATGTATGCATCTCAGTTTAATGTTAATGCAATGCTGTTACCAAATCACAGTGCTCTTCCTCACCCCCCCTTAACAGACTGTGTGGATCTTCAAAGCCGAGTGTTCTCTGGCTATACCCAATCAGAAAGAAAATAAAGACTCTGATTAATCTGTAATTAAATCAGTTAAAGGGAGCACCTTTAATCTCTGTGGAATTTTCTGGCTTTTAAAGAAGTGTCCTCCTTGATTGGCCAATGCTTAGTCTTGACTAAAACTCTACCCTAATCTTGACCAAGTTCAGACTGTGGCCTCGGGGGATTCTAGAAAATAGGTCTATAAAGTACTTTGGGGATTGGTATATCCCTGTGTCACAGGTAGGAACCTGAGTCATAAGTATTTTTGGAAAAGGTATTATTAGGCCTCAGGTCCCCCACACTATCTGCTCTACATCCCTTCATTAACTTAACAATGAAAACTCCCAGTTCCCAGCATATCTACGTAGATGTGTGACTCATATAGTGCGTTCTCAGCACTTGGTCCTAGCCAAATTTGGGAGTAGAGAGCATAATCTTCTTTGAAGTGTAAGTACCTCAAGCACTTCCTCAGAGTACTTGCTGACAAGCTCACCAGATAGCTGAGTGCAGTGAATCTCAGCTTCACTACTTCCCAGCTCTGTAACCTTAGACAAGTCTGTTAACCACTCTGGGCCTCAGTTTCCCCCACTATAAAACAAGAATAATAATAATACTTATCACATATGGCTGTTAAGATAAAATGAGAGTATACATGTAAAGAACTGAGCCACTGTACTCCAAAAATATTAGTTTTGTTTTATTATTTTTATTAACAGAAAGATGAGAGAAGGATGAGAGGACAAAGTGTAGTCGGACAGAAAGTGAAAGGATGTATAAAAGAGTTAATGTCACTCTTTTATATCAAGAGGCAATAGATTCTACATCATTTTTTAAGTTTAAAAATGAAGAAATAGTTTACAGCCATGCCACCCTGAACAAGCCCGATCTCGTCTGATCTCGGAAGCTAAGCAGGGTCAATCCTGGTTAGTACTTGGATGGGAGACTACCTAGGAAGATCAGGTGCTGTAGGCATAAAAAATAAAAAATAAGGGATCGTAAGCTGACAAGGGCCTTGCAATCTATGAGGTCAACCAAGGGTTGCCTCGCCTAAAATAAGTAAATAAAAATAAAAAATAAAGTGAAGAAATAGATATAGCATATGTTAAGTAAAGTTTTTAAAATAACCATGAAAAGAACAAAAATCTACCAATTTACCAGAAATGTAGAAGGGAAAAGAGAACAGAAACCCCTCCATACAGCAAAAGGTAAAAAGTAAGGCAAAAATAAAAATATATCTAAATATATCTTGACTATCAGTAATATAAATGAGGTAAAGTTTTATTTAAGGAAAAAGACACTGCGATTGGGGTTGGGAGAACAAATTTAACACAAGTCTAATACTTCACTAGTATAGATGGAGGAAATATTTGCTTTAGTCTGAGCAGCAAAACTTAAAGGAGTCTTCACTAGCATTCTCACCCAGCCCCGGGTGCATTGGGCTTCAGCTGTGATTCAAAATATACATTCTTTCTTCCCCACTCTGGATTCAGATGTACCTACTCTGGAGAATGGCTGCCTTTGTGCTCATTTGCTGGTGAGAATGGATTAATCTCTTGTGTATGTTTAGCACCCCTAGTTTACAGAGTATTTTTCTACTGTTTTTAACTCATACTTCCCTCTGATAGACATATAAATAAATTGAATGAATGAATGAATGAATGTGTGTATGTATGTATTTATGTTAAAAAACAAACATACAATACTTTATAATATTGAATTAGCTTTTACATACTATACTCTCCTACTCCATCCCTACTCGGTTGAGAATCACTGATGCACTAAATTCTTTTTCAGGGAAATCAGTGGACAAGTCAGGATCCACAGGGATTTAAGAACTTTGGGTGTATGCCTGTTTCGGGCATTACTAGAAAGAATGATTCAACTCTCTGAGCTCTCTATTGTTATAAGGTTTTTGTAATCATCAGGTGTCAATCATAGGTGGCAGTCCTTGTAGGCTGTCATGATAGTCCATACTTAGCCCAATGCAAGGATGTCAAGTCCAGGAGACTAAAACAGATCAGGATGCCCCTGCGCATAGGCACCTCTAGGAAATGGTAGTGATGTGACCTCTGACCTGACTAAGAGTACAGGCCATTGATACAAGCTCTCTCCCAAGCAAACAGGATTCAGAAGAGCCAAAAGCAAACAGGTTGTGAGCCTCCCAACATTCAATGTAAAGGTTTTGCCTCAAATAGAAGACCTGAGTGTCTCTACTCCATGTCTTAATATCTAACATTTAACAAGTGCCTACAAAGTGCCAGGTAGTATCCTAACCCCTTTTACTTGATTTATTTCCTTTCTGTATTCATTTTACAGGTGGGTAAATTGAAGCAGAGAATGGTTAACTAGCTTGCCTAAGATCATAGAGCTGCTAAGTGATGGAGTTGGAATTCAGAGAGTCTGACTCCAGGGTCTTCTCTCATAGTATCTATGTACCTCTAGATTCTCATGATCACATTTCACATTGGAAATGAAATAGAAAACCTTTAAGCAGCAACTATTAGTAAGACTCTGTGGAGCTTCATTGCCTTGTCCTTTTCATTCCTGTAGCTACATCAGCAAGGTAGATGTACTGAATATTTTAGTTGCTGCTGCCTATCGCCACGTGCCATCTCTGGATCAAATCTTGCAGCCAGCTGCAGTAACCAGGCTAAGGAACCAGCTTTTGGAAGCTGAATACTACCAACTGGGCGTTGAGGTAAGGCAAAGACAAAGCTTACTTCTACCCCTCTGTAATAAGTTGCTTTTGCCTGGCCTTGCAAACAGGTATTGCCACCTCTCAGTTGTCCTTGGCTGTGGGGAAGTGTCTAGGGCATGACCAGTTTGCCAGTGTGGAAGTAATGGCATGTTTGAGGGAGTTGGGGGTAGATGATTGACAATAAAGGGATACAATAGGTCTTAAGAACTCTCAAGCCTTGATGTAGGGTACCCCTTACTAAAAGAAGCAATTTTTCCTCCAGGTCTCCACAAAGACTGGGCTCGATACCAGTGGAGCATGGCATGCTTGGGGCATGGCCTGTCTCAAAGCTGGGAACCTCACTGCTGCACGGGAGAAGTTCAGCCGCTGTTTGAAGCCCCCTTTTGACCTCAATCAGCTGAGTCATGGCTCAAGACTGGTACAGGATGTGGTTGAGTACCTGGAGTCTGCAGCAAGGCCACTCCTATCCCTGGTAAAAGCAAAGATGGAGGGTCAGTTCCAGGGTAGGAGGGTCAAAAGCAGTAATGACCTGGGAAAAGGATCAGCTTCCACTCAGCTGACAGTGGCAGTCCCGGCTCAGAGCTGCCAGGCTTGGATTTTATTCTTTTTCTTATATATTGTTAGATAAGATAACTGTGTATGGTTAGATAAGTAATATAGGGTCAATATTTTTTTTAAAGCAAGCTACAGAAAACTATTTTTTTAAATGATAAAAATCACATATCTCATACCCAGACTTCAGTAGTATTTAGATTTTGGTGAAATTTCTGTTATGTTTTTTAATGAAATTGGTGTTAAACAGTATTATAATATTTTGAATTTTCTATCCTTTTTGCTTTTCTACTCTTACAACTGTGAGTATTTTTCCACACTTAAATATTCTTTGAAACCTGTAGTTTCAGGGGCTGCTGAGAACTTACTGAGTTTCATTTTTCCTTCACACTCTCTCCTTTTCTGTCAGCAAGACGAGCAGTACTTGGCCACTTTGAAAGAACTGGAAACTACCCTTCGGACCCACAGCCTCTCTCTGGAAGTGATTCCTGAAGGGAAGATAATGAACAACACCTACTACCAAGAATGCCTCTTCTACCTGCATAACTATAGCACCAACCTGGCCATCATCAGCTTCTATGTGAGACACAGCTGCCTGCGGGAAGCTCTGCTGCATCTCCTCAACAAGGTGGGCCCACTCAACTTTAAAGGGCATAGTAACCACCTTAAATTTAACCCAGTGTTGAGCTATGAGATCACCTCTGGCAGAGTCAAGTCGAAATGGAAAATTCTGTCTACACGAATCATGATTTGATGAGTGTGCAGTAAGTCTTAACCTGGATTCCAAATTGCCCTTCTGACTGGCAGTGACAAATTTCATTCCTTCTCCCAAAGCATACAGCAGAAACAAATAGTAGTGATGAGCAGGATCTCTGGAATAAGATGTTTGGTATAAGTAATTTGACTTTAGGCAAATTGCTTAACATATCTCTGTTTCCACATATCTCCCACCTACTCTGGGACTGCATCCCGCTGCTGACTGAGCTGCTCGTTCATTTGGCGTTGTTACCACAAGGACCAGGAGGCAGCCATGGCACAAATCTTATATTTGTGCACCAGACAGCTAATGGAAGGAGAGAGAGTGTGCTTTCTTTTTTCCCCCCTGACATTCTCCGTCCTCCTCCCACAGGTGGCCCAGTCATCACGTTATTTCTTTGGAGCCATTGTTAAGCAAAGTCAGGACTCTGTGTCACCATGACCCTTTAAATTCCCTTTTTTATCTGAATGTTTCCTGAAAACCTTCTGAGGAATTGGCTGATTTGTACCAAATTTCATATAAAATTAAAAGAGTTCAAGGTATATTTTAATTTCAATCTGTTGCCTTAAACCAGAATGACAGACAATTAGAGTCTGCAAATATACCCTGTAGGATTGCTCCAAGTGAAGTCAGTGATTCACAGTTTTAGTAACCAGATCCCTACACTACTGCTTTAGCCACTAACCAGGTCTCAAGAGTAATTTGCAAGAGTAATTTGAAAGTTATATTATTTGAAGTTCAATTGCTAACTTTTTCTTTGTCTTCAGTTTCCAAATGAGTTTTGAGGTAAATCTGCTTCTCACAAGCACAGATTAAGAATGGAAATCACCTAGTTCTGTTTTTTCTAACTAACGACTAGTCCAGAGAATTAAGCTACTTACTTACTTATCTCGGTATAAGCTGATGACAGCATTGCCCCTGCTTTATATTTGTCGGAGCTAGCATAGAAGCCTTCTTTTTATCTCCTGTAATCACAATTACCCTTGACCTTAAATATCTTGCCTTCACTCTCAAGTAGGTAGGGAACAACAGGAAAAAAAAAAAGAAAACATTGTGAAAATTACCACTGAACCTAGATCATGGGAGATACTGTGTTCCTAGCCTATTCCCTGCCCTTTCACCCCTTTACCTATCACACTGCCCCAGAGCGAACTTTCCAAAACATAAATACAACATTATGTATGTTGTTCATAATTCATGCTGTTTTTCTTTCTAGAAGGCCACAGGCTGAAGTCCAAATGCCTCAGCGTGCAAGCGGGACTGGCCAGGATCAGGGTCCCCCCTTTTTTTTTTTTTTACCACAAATCCTACTTATACCCTACATTCCAGATTTACCAAATTACTTAAATTTTTCTGAGTGTACTATGTATTTTCTTACCTCCATGAGTCTGCATGTGCTGTTCCTCCTGCCTAGAATGCCCTGCCCCTCCTTGTTTTCATGGCAAATACTTGTTTATACCTTCAGACTCTTGTATTGAGTCTTCGAAGAACACTCAAGCAACTTTCATTATCTCTTCCTGTACGCCACCATTATACCTAGAACATGGCTCTGTTGCCACATTTAGCCCACTGGATTGCAACTATTTATTTACAATCATGTCTTCCCATCTATACCAAGAAGGCTTATATTTTTCTCTTCTCTGTCTTCAAGCAGCTGGTCTAGTTCCAATTATGAATGAATGAGTGGATAGCTGCATAGATAAAATGGAAGTTCTTAAGAATTTCACCTTTCCTATGGAGCTGATGCCCCTGCTTCTCAAAGTCTGTCCTTCAACTATTAGGTTAAGTTTAGGTTTTTCAGTTAAGAACAGGAAACAAGAAAGTGGGGGAAAACCTGGAGATCGTGGTGTCCTGGAGCCAAATAAAGAAAGATTTGTAAGGAGGAGGAAGCCATTAGCTGTATCAAAAGCTATTGATAGATCAGGTGGAAATCAAGGACCGAGAATTAACTTTTAGATTTAAAACCTAGAAGATCATTGGTGACCTAGGGGCAGTTTCAATGGACTTCTGCGTGCAAAAGCTACATAAGAGTAGGTTCACGAGAAAATCACAGGAGATGAATAGGAGACAGCATAGATAACTCTGTCAAGGATCTTTCTATAAAGGGAAGGAGTGGAACAGTCACAAGAGTGGGATTCTCAGAGGTATCAATGACATGCCAAAGGTTAAAAAGCATTGTTCTAGGAGGACACTGAAGGAAATTCAGGATGGATCCCAGACAGTGCCAGACCTAGGCTCAAGATCTCTGACTTTTTGCTTTGCCCTGCTCCAGGGGAGTCCTCCAGAAGTCTTCATAGAAGGTGTTTTCCAGCCAAGCTATAAAAGTGGGAAGCTACACGTTTTAGAAAACTTGCTAGAATCCATTGATCCCACCTTAGAGTGCTGGGGAGAGTACTTGCTTGCTGCCTGCCAACATTTACAGAAGAAGAACTACTACCACATTCTGTATGAGCTACAGCAGTTTATGAAGGTAAGAGCAGCCCCGGCTTGCCTTCTACCATTGTCACTGATGCCTCACCGTGCTTAAGGGGCGACTGCACAAGATAAGGGAACAAGATTGTTGTTCAATCCCTCCTTGCTATCTGACTAATGCTAGAGCAAATCCATGTTGCTGTCTAACATAGTTAAAGTAATATTAGGATTTCCATCCTCATCCTAAAGAGGCAAACTTTTATGAGTAATGGCATTCTTCAATGTAAAGGTAAAAAGACAGTTTCAAGATTAACGTGCGTGAATGCAGAATTCATAGGAATAGTGGAGAAGTGTTTTTAGAGAGGATGCATGAAGGAAGAGGGAATAAGTTTCTTCCAGTCTCTCTAAGAGTTGCCAGTACTGAATCACATTGAAATTGAGTTATTTCATGCCAAAGTAAGAATGAAGCCAAGTTGAACAGAGAATCAGAAGTACCCTTTTTAAGATCACTTCTGTGGTGCAATAATGTCCTGCCCAGGAGCTCAGCCAGTCAGTTCACTGCAGGATCTCTTGGGCCTAGGAGTGACTGATAAAAGTAGCAGTACAGCTGGCAATGGGAATAGGTGCTAGCAATCAAGCATAATGGATGAGAATCAGATCAAAATTCACCTCACACCCTCCAATATCACTGACCTCCTTTGACCTGAAATTTCCTCTTTCTCTTCCAGGACCAAGTCCGGGCCGCCATGACCTGTATTCGGTTCTTCAGTCACAAGGCAAAGACATATACAGAACTGGGAGAGAAGCTCTCGTGGCTGCTTAAGGCCAAGGATCACCTGAAGATCTACCTCCAAGAAACCTCACGCAGCTCTAGAAAGAAGAAAACCACCTTCTTCCGAAAGAAGATGACTACAGCAGATGTGTCAAGGTAGCTCGGGGTTCAGGGAACAATTAAGGTGGGGCAGAAAGGCTAGAACTGAGTGTCTGTTGGTGATGAAGCTGCTCTTGCCCATTTCTCTAGAAACTGCACATTAAAAGGAATTTTTTCTTATTAATCATAAAAGATGAAAGCTTACCATTTGTGATTACATCAGTGGACCTAGAGAATATTAAGCTAAGTGAAAAAAGTCAGACAGAGAAAAACAAACACCATATGATTTCACTTAAACATGGTATCTAAAGAAGAAAATAAACAAAACAGAAACAGACTCATAGTTACAGAAGACAAACTGATGGTTGCCAGATAGGAAGGGAATTAGGGGTTGGCTGAAAAGGTGAGCAGATTAAAAAATACAAATTGGTAGTTACAAAATAGCCACAGGGATATGAAGTACAGCAAAAGGAATATAGTCAATAATATTGTGATAACTATGTATGGTGCCAGGTGAATACTAAATTTATCAGGAGGATTACTTCATAATTTATATAGATGTCTAACCGCTATACCGTACACCTGAAACTAATATAAAATAATATTGAATGTCAACTGTAATTGAAGAATAAAAAATACCATTTTGAGCACTCAAAAAAAATAGACTAATAAAAGGGATCATTCCTAGACCACAGTGTCTAGTGCAAGCTTGGAAAGCCTACAGAGGAGCGAGTAGAAGAGGAAAGTGGCAGGAGATTGGGATCACATGTTTCAGTTACACTGAACTCTGATCCCTTTACAATAGGCAAAAGAGGTCCTGCATGATCTGGCCCCTGCTTGTGTCTATCTTATCTCCCAGCTACCCTCTTCTTTGCTGAGTGTCAGTCACACCGGCTTCCTGGCATTCCAACTCAGCCTTTATGCTGCTGACCCCTCTGCTTAGAAAACATCTAAAGTAAATGCTCCACCATTCCTATTTATTGCCTTCATAAACCCAGTTGCAAGATAGTTTATGTGTTTGCTCATTTTTCATCTCTCCTCAGCCTATGAACTCTGTGAAGACAGCTTGGCCCCTTGAACCTCTGTTGTTAGCAGCACATAGATGCTCCATAAATATGTACTGATTGAAAGACTGGATCTTATCCAGTCCCACGGAGCACTTTAACTATTGTGATTCTGTGCAAGGCACTAGACCACCCATTTTTCCTTGTCACAACTACTTAGAGGATATTTTGGTCTCTTTTCCATCCACATCATTTCTTTTGTCTTTTCCATTGCCATTTTATTATGACCTCTCAGTCACCAGCTCTAGTCATGTTATTCCTGAAGCCCCTCGTGAGGCTAGACTGCGTCTCCTATCACCATAGGCACATGAACACACTTCAGCTGCAGATGGAAGTGACTAGGTTCTTACATCGGTGTGAAAGTGCTGGGACCTCTCAAATCACCACCTTGCCTCTGCCAACCCTGTTTGGAAATAACCACATGAAAATGGATGTTGCCTGCAAGGTACGTATGCTATTTCCAAACTCCAGCATGCTATTTTTTCAGAATGCAATCATCTAGTTATTATTTCAGTTGTTTGTTTGATGGCTGCCTCCCACTAGAGTGCAAGCCACAGAAGGCTGGAGAGAGAGTTCATTTTGATTACATTTGTACCCTTAGTACCTGGCACTTAGTAAAGTCTTAACAAATATTTGTTGAATAAATGGGGGCTCTCATTTTTAATTGAGGAGTTACTCCAGTAATCATTGTTTCAGTAAGCACATTTCCCTCTCCTTTTCAGGTCATGCTAGGAGGGAGAAATGTAGAAGATGGTTTTGGAATTGCGTTCCGTGTTCTGCAGGTATGACTTGGATAACTCAAGATTATGCTGAGGGTGATTAGCACCTGATTACAATTCCATGAAAGATTATTCTTCAGAAAATCTTTATCCTAAGAAAAGCAGATTTACATGTATATCAAGGATGAAGTCAAGGAAGTGGCTATTATAGAACTGGGTCAGATTCAAGGCTCTAGGCCACTTTGTCAAAAGCCAAATAACCAACAACATATTCATCAAAACCTATCAAGTAAATACCTGTAACCAGATCTAAGAATTCCCCACAGCTGTTTCCCTGCAGAGCCTCTGGTCACCCTTGCAGAGGAAGTGGCCAATGGGGGTGGGGGTTTCTGTTTGCTAGGAGGGGCCACTGGCAACAAGGGTTTCCCCTCCATCCTTCATCTGCCCAGGAGCTGGCTCAATGAGTACATTTTTTATTGTTTGTGAGATGAAGATGCAGGTATGACTATGGTACTGGAGCAGAGGATAGAGCAAGGTGCTGAAACCACAAGAAGCAGAGTCTCCAGACCAGAACCACCACACAGTTACACGCATACACTCTGAGGACCATCACTCTGGGCTAGCAGGGTCTTGATCTTAAGCATTATGCATCTCTCAGGGATCAATGGCTCCATGAACCACCTGTCAGAATTCTTTCTTCCCACCCATTTTCACTGTAGGACAAAGCTCTCCACACACAGATACGCCTGGTTCTCAGGCAGAGCCACAGCTCCTCCCAGGCCCTGTGACAAGGATTGTCCTAGAACAGGCTTAAAATGTTTATCTTGTAGTTTCCAGCAAATCGGTCTTTTGGTGAATTGGTCTGTTTCCAAACACTAAGGCACCAGCTGTCAAGGGCAGCAAATACCAGCCCCAACATTTGTTTCCCAAGAAAAAGTGATTTTTAGAGAGAAGATGAACTGGTCTTGGGAGTTTTTTTATTAAAATTATTGGGATAACATTGGTTAGTAAAATCAAATAGGCTTCAAGTATACAATTCAATAATACGTCCTGTATGTATTGCAGTTTTATATATTAAAGTTATGATTTTTATGTTTGCTTCCTAAATGTCTGCCTATCTCCAAAAGAAGAACTTTTTTTTGTTTGTGTGTTATATGTATGTTTTCTATTGTAACTACAATTAATATGGCTTATCTACACTAAGCATAGTGGAAACTTTTTAAATGTTACCTCCCTTCCCACTGTTGATGTCCCTTGCCACCCTAAGCCCATCATTCCATGTTATGTTCTAGGACTTTCAGCTGGATGCTGCTGCGACCTACTGCAGAACTGCTCGGCAGATGGTGGAGAGGGAGAAATACAGCGAGATCCGACAACTGCTCAAATGTGTCAGTGAGTCAGGCATGGCAGCCAAAAGTGACGGAGACACCATCCTCCTCAACTGCTTAGAAGCTTTCAAGAGAATTCCATCCCAGGTATGCTCACTCCCATACCTCTTGGCTCGTCCATCTGCTTCATTGCCTCCACATCCCCCTCTTTATTTTTCTGTTCACTGTAGTGTACCTGAAACTCTATAAGATCCCTTTATCTTTCTGACCCTTTGTAATAATGGCCTCACCCTTCCCTGAAAGAAACTTTATGGTCAAAACCTCTATACCCAAAACATGGCCCTCAGTATCTTTACTAGTGTTATTTGCACCGGAAGTGTCTTTGGGCCAACAGAATCGAGCTTCTCCCTGTGATTTAGAGGAGGTCAAGGTGAGCCCAGAAATGGCCTTTGAAGCATGTTGCCTGCAGAATTGTCCCCCTGTGGCTTCTTTTTGGGTTAAACAGAGCCACATGTATTTGTGAAGGCCAAGGACAGGCCTCTTGGGAATCGTTCTTTCTTCTCAAATTCCTAAGCTTAGTGTCATCATTAGATTTCCTTTGTTGCTCTTACAGCAAGAGTTGAGTTTAAAAAGGGTTGGACAGGCATCCCCACCCTAGAATCAGAATGTCCAGGCTGAGACTGGATTAGGCCCCAGTTCCCACAGTGGGGACTCTGTCCTCTCACAGCTGCTATGTTTCTGCTTTGCACAGGAGCTGGAGGGCCTAATCCAGGCAATACACAATGATGACAACAAGGTAAGCAGAATTGTCTCCAAACCCTGGTGATGCTCACGTACATAACCTTAAGTTTGCTTTGTCATCTTTATTCCTTGCTCCCCATGACAGTTCTATAGCTTCTTTGTTATCCATTACTGGAGCTGTGACCCAGATAGAAGTCCAGTAGGGAGGAAATAGATGGGAACACACAGACAGTGAGCACAAGAGCCTTTGCCTTCCCATTTCTTTATCCCCAAGACAAACATGTTTTAGGCTGCTCTTGAATCTCCATTTTCTATGAAAGTCTTCTCTCAGAGAGCCTTAAGAAATCCCCTAGTTTATCTTCAGGTGACTGATTGAATGAGGTTCTCAGATAGGGCAGCATTTCTTTGTCCTGGAGAGAAAGGGTATCCTATACAATAAGAAAAAAACCCACCCAGCCCTTGACCAACAAATATCCACTGCTATGTCATTCTCTGGACCAGGTCTTTCCCCTGCGGCCGATGATCTCCCTGTTTGGTAGGAAACTGATGCGCCTTCACTTCACGTTGCCTTTGTAAGGAGTGTCAACCAGAATAAAAGTATCCTCAGCTGCTTCTATTTGTGGCTAACCGTAGGCCTTCCTCACCTGCCATTCAGAGGAAGACCCGCAGGCTAGGAGAGGCATGGGAAAACCCAGCTGACTGCCCTGGGCACTAGCAGTGGAACGATGCAGAAGTTGAGTCCCTCATAATAAAGCCAGTGTCAGGCAGACAGCCTCTTACACAGCCAGAGCTGTTCTCATGACAGTACTGTTATCCCTGGAGTGAACTTTCAGGGCATTTTTCATTTGAGGGGTTAGAGACATGTTCTTAACATTTCTTCATTTATTTCTGCAACATCCTGAAGAGATCCTATAGAAAGTTTGGAATTCTGACATTCTGAAATGTGGAGAATTATTTTCCTAGAATCAAAATGAAAACTCAACAGCCAGGTCAGACATCCAGGTTCCATGATTCCCAGACTGTGGTCCTTTTCCAAGCCTTTGGTAAGCCTCCCACTCAACTGGACTGACACTTTGTCCCTGGAAAAGATGTGCACTAAAATCTAGAGTGTCATTATTACTTTTAAGGTTTTTTTCTTTCAACAGCTTTTCTAACGAACTTCAGTGATCTCAGGCCACAAAATCTTTCCAAAACTCAGCTTCATTCAGTTCCTACTTCTGGCAAAATGCCCTCTTTCTCTTGGTAGGAATTTTGTCAGCCACTTGTGTTATATATTTAACATCCATAGGCGCTAAGTGGAGCCAAAGGCCTGGATGAGAGCTAACACCCTGAGCAGCAGGTAGAGATACCCAAAAAACAGGACTTGATTACTTTAGTGAGCTCAGAATATGCCAGACATCTTTTAGCTGTAGGAGATTTTCTATAATTAAGCTTAGGAAAAAAGACTTTTGTGACCAAGCCAAAAAAGAATAGGGAGCATTGAAACATGAAGAGAGAAGAGTCCCCTCCAATCAGGAAAGCCAACTGCTAGTGGAAGCAGGTTTTGAGGGCTTTGCTGGTCGCTGGCCTAGAACACTGACTAATCAGGGAACTGCTAGTGAGATCAAGACCATTGGAGGAAGGGGTTCTCATCTCCACCGAGTTGGGGATCCTTGAGATGGAGGGTGTCCAGAGCATAAGAGAGACACCTCATGTACTCAAAACTGTGCTGTCTCTGATCCAAACTACAAAAGTTATACCTTTTCCAATTAATGTCTAATTTAATCTTTCCTGTTAAAAGATTTAAAATTCAGCAAGTTGAAAACAGAAAAATTAAGAAATAGAATCTGTGTGAGACAGCAATAATGGTTCTTTCAATCATTCATTCATTCATTCGCTTGATTCATACTTATTGAACACTTATTACTTGCCAGGGCCTGTGCGAGGCCCCAGGAGTACAATGGTAAAAAAAGCAGACACTATTCCTGCCCTCATGGAGCTTAAAGTCTAGTCAAGAAGGCAGACATCAATCAATCACCCAAATAATTAAAATCGCAACTTGTGGGCAGTGAAGCCAAGAGGAAGCTGGAAAGCCCAGGATAGTGAAAAGGAGGGCCTCAGAGGGAGTGGACAGGCCAGACTCTGCCTTCCCACTTGCCTTCTTTTTGAAATTCTTATCTTATTTGTAACAACTTTTTGCACTATAAAATAACACAATTTAATAGCCTAGTATCCTGATATCTAAAGAGTTGCTATAATGTAATAAAAGGCAAGACTGCAATGATTCATTTGGTGAGTGAGAAGTGATAGCTCTCTGAGCTCTGACGCAGCACTGTGTATTTGCTGGTGATTTGTCGGTGACATTCTCTTTCCACTGTCTCTTATACCCATTGCCAGGTTCAGGCCTACCTGACATGTTGCAAGCTACGTTCTGCCTACCTGATTGCCGTGAAGCAAGAACACTCACGGGCCACAGTTCTCGTCCAGCAGGTGCAGCAGGCTGCCAAGAGCAGTGGGGATGCAGTAGTGCAAGACATCTGTGCCCAGTGGCTTCTGACAAGCCACACCCGGAGTGCCCATGGCTCAGGTTCCAGGAAGTGATCATGGACAGCAGGGCCTGAGAACTGTGGGACAGAAATAATGGAGATGCTGTCCACTTTTTTCCTGTGTAGTGAGACCTTCCTGGCTCTGCCCAAGTTGAAAAGAGCTGGATTGGATCCTACTTGCCATCTTGAGCAAGGACAGGACCTTTCACGCAAGTGCCATGTTTCTGTAAAATTATGGAATCTGTGTGTGTCTATCTGGAGATGGCCATTTCTTTCTACCTCAGAATGAGTGAGTGTGTGTGCACAATCCTGTGCACTCATGTTTACACCCAAGCATTTCTGAACAAATGAATCTCTTCTACTGAAAAGAGGCACTTTATTTTAGACTTCTGCTGATCTGAAAACCTTCTCCGCACTTTGGTTAGAACCCGGGCCATCCCATTTATGCACAGCTTCTCCGTGTGGAGATGTTCCAGCAGCTCCTCATAGCTAGGAGAGTTTACAGAGAGTCACAGAGCAGTGACAGAAGGATCGCCTCTTTTCTCTTCCCTTCCCAAAATTCAGAAACAGCTCTGGAGCACATGCTACCTGTGTATTAAAACTGCTCCAGTTGTCTCCTCTCACAAGCACAAGGAGTTATCATGAGTCCTTGGATGGTAGTCTGAGCAGAAGGGTCCTCTGGTGCTGGCCTCCGAGAGCTGTGGGTGTACATACAAGTGATGGTGTCTGGAACCCCAGACATGGGCGGGATGGGCACCATCAAATTCATCCAGCAGGGAGAGAAAGGTGAGCCTTTCCAAACAGGAATGCAAGTGAGTTGCTTACAAGCACTGAGCTGGCTTTTGTGAATATCCCTGCTGCAAAATGAAAGAATGTGGCTCCCTCTGTGAGAGTCTGGGGAGAGAAATGGATGCAGGATCTTAGGATGAATGGCTAGACTTCGCCTATTTTGTTACAGTCCCATTTGTGTTCCTTAAATTGGTTAGGAAACCACTTCTCTCCTGCCTCTCTTCAGAACTGATGGATAGATGTGCAGAGAGCCACAGTCATTGAGAAGAAAATGTACTTCTTATCTTGACAGAGGGAGTCAAGGGTTTGCTTTGGAGGTGGTCCTGTGGACAAGAGTCAGACGAGGGGATAATGAATAGGTCCCATCCAGTTGGCGAAACTAGGTGGCATGCTCCTTTAGTATGCACTGGCTTGTCTTCTCACCAGAGATGTGACAACGTTTTAGAAAGGGTTTGTCATACTCAGTGACTTGTATTTCCAAATGAAGGGACCAAGAAAAGCTCCACAGCTCTGAGCCTCTCACCAGCCAGAGGTCAGCCTGTTGATCTCACATTTGCTACTGATACAAATAGGAACTACAGGCTGAAGTCAGTGTCTCTGGTGCTTAGAATCCCATGGATTTCTTTCTGAGCCAGGTTTTTGATAGTAAAATAAACAACTATTATGGACACCCATCAGATTTAAAGCTTTGGTCCTATTAGAGAATGAAAAGACTGCAAAGGAAATACTAGATCCCTTTTGACAAGTAGCTTTTCCTTCTTTGAGTTATAGAATGTATCTGTCTCCTAGGAAATGTCATTCCCTGGTATCTGCTTGCCCTTCTGACTCCGCCCTTTTTGCACTGAACATAGCACTTTACAAGAATGGTTTGCAGATCTTGCAGCCCTTAATTTGGAATATTAAACCAAATTTTCCTGACTTTTTCCTTTAACTCGTTGAACTTTAAAATAGGCAACCATTGACTAGACTGACATAAGATGAGGCTAATGACCTTTGAGCATCACACTGTGGTCTCCAGGAAAAAAAAAAAAAAGCCCTAATGCACATGTCGAAAGGTTGAATGTTTTACTACAAGCAGCCACAATAAAGTCTCTGCCCTACCACTCTCTTAGCTTCATGATTTCTTTGTGCCACGATGCCCTTACCCCTTCCTGTTTTGCCTTGTGTTCTGTGTGGAGAGGAAATATGAGTGGGAAAGATCATGTGACCCTCAATTCTTGAAATTTTCTAAATGATTCCCATCGTAACTAATGACTTTATCTCAGTTTCCTATATGTTAAAAGTATTAGTGGGGGTGGCTCCATAGTGTAGTGGTTAGCACATCTGCTGGTCCTGGGTTCGCACCCCAGGTGGAGCCACGGACCATACCCCAGGCTCCTGCAGCGAGCATGCAGGAATAGACGCCCTGCCTCTCAGAGGAGATGGCAACATCCATAGGTCAGAGGTGGAAGGGGATTCGGGAGGGATTAAAGAAGCAGGGGGAAAAAGTATTAGTGTCCTCTCTACCACCATAAAATTTATTTTTGCTTCAGTTGGGGTAGTGGGTGGAGATCAGTTGTACATTAATTAGGTATAAAAGAGAAAAGTTCCTCCTGTTCCCTGTCTCCTCAGACCAGTTCCCTTCCAGAGGCCTCCACTGTCACTAGTTTCTAGAGTACAGTTCCAGAGCTATTTGATGCATAAATAGCAGTGATGACTAAAGCATTCCATGCTGGAGATATGCCATAAGTATTGAACCAGTCTCTATTGATGGACAGTTTAGATTGTTGCTATCTTCTGCCACTACAAATTATGCTGCACTGTATTATCTTGTCCATAACACCCTGGGTCAGAGATGTATACTTAGTAAGTATTGCTAGTTGTCTTCCAAAGAAGTCACAGCAAATGTCCCACGAGCAGTGTAGGACAGTGCCTGCTTCCTCATACCCTTGCCTCAAAGGATATCAAACTTTGCAGATCTTTGCCAGTCTAGTGAATGAAAAATTATAACTTTGAAATTTTTATAAAAGCTGTTTGTCATTTTAAAAGTTCTATATGTCTTTATATCAACCAATTTGTGAATCTTTGAAACCAAGTTAGGGTCTTTGGGGAAAGTAGGACTCAAACTTAGCTAAAATTTTTTTCTTCCCGCCCTCTTAGAGCATGTGTTTGTAGTGCAATACTTGAGCCATGGACAGTAGCACTGCTGTCGTTATCTCCTTTCACCAGAAACATGATCTCATCCAATTTTTCATTTAAACACACATATACACACAAACAAAAAGTAATGATGAAAGTACAGCTGAAAACCACCTTGTGTAGACATGGCACAAAGATGTGTCACAACAAAGGCAATTGGAACGCCCAATCTAAATATAGGCTAGCAAACCACTGATTATGCTTAGAAACCTAAGAAACTCCAGAGTTACCAGATATCTGGTGGGAGCTTAAGCAAAGGAGAGCAAATGCTATCAAACTCACTTCAGACTCAAACAACCAGATCTCAATAGTCACAGCAACCCTGGGGAAAATGGCCTTTTCTTGGTCATTATCTCTCCACAATGATAATGTTGACGAACCCATCCCCAAAATTCTAATTCTTCTACAACATATTTATTCAATATTTGGTTACTAAATGGCTTCTTCAGTGGAGTGCTTCCCTGCTCCCTATTTCTTCATGTTATTTCTGCATAGAACCCTTCACAACCTCCAGTACCCCACCCTCCAGTCTACTGTTGTCAAAACCCTTTTTTCAAGCCTTTTTCAAGTGCATCTCTACAAATTATTTGCTTCTCTTGTTCTCCTTTCTCTTCATCCCACTGAAAGGCTAAAATTCTTCAAGCTTCTATCCATTTTCTCTTGAAACTTGTAGACTCTCCTTTGCGACCCCAAAGTTTCAGCGATCATCTTGATTGGCTGAGTTCGAAACCAAATTTGTCTGCCTAAACTCTTCTCCACATCAGATCTGACTTTTGACTTTTTTTCGGAACTCACCCACATGGCTAAGCCTCACCTAAAAATATTGGCATGTCCAAAATATAACATCCTAATTCACTAATAACCTTATCTTCCTCCTTCAGTAAATATTAGTATTAATAGTATTATTACTACTGTGCATGCTGCCAGATGAGAAACCTCAGGGGTTCTCTGCACTGACTATTCCCCCTCCTCAATCAATGAACATTCAAGTACCTACTGTGCATCAAGCACATAACTAGTTGAAAAGCAAATCATATTCTACCTTCCCAGTCAGAAGAACCTGGCCCTTTCACTTCATCACCTTACTTCAGGTCCTTGCCACTTCCTCCCCTGACTATTGCAGAAGCCTCTTTTCTTTTTCTCAAATACCTATCCAAAAGTTGTACCTCCTATCAACTCCATATCAATAAATAACATTTCTAGAAGAGTAAACAGAGTTCTCTATAATCCTGAGGTATGGGAAGTCTTTCTAAGCAGATACAAATCCCAGAATCCTTGGAACATGTAATTATTTTTATCATGGTTAAACTATACATAACATAAAATTTACTTCTTTAACCCTCTGTGTCACTTAAAGCTCTCCTATTCTGCCCACTTGGCAGTCAATTTGTACTTGTCATTTATTTACCTCATGGGCCAAAAGCTCCTTGAGGGTAAAGACCATCTCTTGCTCACATTTGAGTCACCTACAAATTGTGCATTATCTACCAGTGAATAATTATTGAATTAAATTGTATAGAATGTAGCATGTCCTAAACCAGACATGGGTGAAAAGTGAAACATTCTGAAGTTATCTGTTCAAAGGCCTTTTTCCGTACTCTAAGTTACTAAAGGTCAAATGACCCATTTCTTTTAGATTCTTAGATATGGCATGTTCTTTGCACCTTCTGAGCCTGCTACCTGCCTGGACCTCTTTTTCCCACCCCTTCCCCTGCTGACTCATCCTTCAGGTCTTGCTTAAACTCAGGCCACTTGGTTCAGGAAGTATTATCTGATCTCTTACCCCTACCTCAGACTAAGATGAGTGCTTCTGCAAGAGGCCTTATAGTGAGAGCAGGAACAGGAAAGAGCCAAGGAGGGCAGCAAACAGAAACAGAAACTCTATCTTTAATGAAACTAGAAGATAGTTGTAAGAGAAATTTATCATATAAAGATTTAAAAAATGGGTGGGGTGACAACTCTTCTGCTATAGAAGCTGGAAAGGAAGAAAATATGAGTGGGATACAGGTAAGTTTGCTGGTTTGGTAGCAGAAAGTTGAGGGAGTTTACAACTGATGGTTTTCATGTTCTCTATGAAGTCAGAGTAGAAATCACTGGTTAACAGTTCAAGGGAACTAGTGGGTTGTATGTCTTGAGAATATGGAGAGGACATAAACTAGGTGTTGTAAACTCAGAGACAGTTTCACTGTGAAGCTTCTGAAGCTTACTTGGATCCCTGTTAGTAAAGAGAATTGCTGGGAGTTGCATTCTAGCTGGAGAGGGGAAGTCAGGTTGATATCAGAAAGCACTTTTATGCAAGCATTGCTGGTAAACTGCCTAAAGAGAGCTCAGAGGACCTTACATTCCCAAGGCTCCAGTTACTCATGTTTGCTTGTTTTTCTCATTCAAGATCAACATCAACTTTTGTACCTAATTTTCTATCTGTGATTTTGTATTCTCTTCTTAAGATATATAAGCTTCTCTGGATCTATCATTGACCATAGTAAAGGAAATGAGGCAGTACTGAAAGCCCAGTTGGCACTGAGGACAGGTGATTAACAGTGGCTCCATTCTGCCAAGTTTAGTAATTTTATCCAGCAGCACTCTTAGCATATAGAAATCAAAGCATTGCATTCTTCCGTGGTTGACCTTTGCTAGACAGGGGTGAAAATGGGGCCAGAGAATTGGCAAGGGAGAAAGCTGCAGGAGGAGAAGGTTGTGTCTGGAGTGAAATGTTAGAAATTAAGGTATCTGAGGAGCAGCAAGTTCATGTGATAACAAGGTGTCTTGGTATGGTCCTTGTCGTGGGAATGAGAGATGAAAGAGGAGTGGAGAAGTTCAGTGCTGAGGAGATTGGGGAACCATGTCTGAATAAACCTGTGTCACACTTTCAAATATTAGTTCTTTGGGCAACCCACATATACCACAGTTATCACCCCATTCACTTAGCCTTCCTACAGTTCCATGTTGTTATTTGAGTTGAGATACTCGCTGTCTAATCATACCCTCTCAGATACCTTAGGAGGCAACATTCTCATGTTCAGTAAAACTTGATCTTTCTTTCATGTCAGATTGAAATTCAGCCTCTATGGTAGATGTGGGTGCTGGCACATGAAAGGGGCCTCTTTCCTGGGAATTCTCAAGGCTGGATCCCCAGCGCCCATGTCAGGACTATATGAAGAGCATTGTCCTTAGGCCCAGTAAGAAGGGCTCCTTCTCTTCTTGGTCGTGCACCTTTAAAAGCCCTATATTTCACAAAAATGCACCAGAATTTAGTAAATTTATTTAAGAATACCTGAACATCTCTGTTACTGATGTTCTGACATTTAGTTCTGACTTAACAACCCAACAGCCTGAACATCTGTTCTCGTGACACCATTTAAGCCCCAGGAAAACTTCTCTTGAAGCTTTGAAGCTGTCACTTCTGAGTGCAAGGAGAATTTGAACAGGGGGAGCAATTGGGGAGAAGTAAAGACAAATTAACTGTCAAATTCTTCCCCAGAGTGAATGTAATAGATACTTGGATTAAAACTGGTATCATTTTCAGTACTGTTGAGTGTCTATTTTCTTGTCTCTCTTCATATACTAATGTATGTGTGTTTGCAACACTTGTATATTCAGGTTAAACAATAAACAATTCATGTTGCTTTTAAATTGATAGACTTGTAGATATACAGGAAACATGCATTGTTTACATGGCAACTAAATGGACACTGAATATTAGAATCATGAATAGTTCTGTTTTTATAAAAGTTCATAGAAATAAGTTTTCAAAAACTAAAAAATTAACTTTACTGAAATAAGTGACTTAAAATGATATTCATAGCAATAATGTATTTTGCCTTTTAATTTTTGATAGATAATTTAACTATTTTAGAAGAAAAATAACCCAAGACATTTTTAAATAATGTTTATTTTTGCCTTTCCTTAATTTACACTTTTGTGAAAATATGTTTAAATTTGCTTATATTTTGAATATGATTACAGTTTGTATTTTTTAAAATTTCTTCAGTTGACTACTGCCATTAGAACACAATATAATGGATGATTAAAAAAAACATAATTAATGATTTTAATGAAATCAAAGCTGTGTGGACTAGAGCTACCGTCCCACTCCTATTCCTGCATTAAACTGTGATATGAGCATGAAATAACTTTTTATTGTATTAAGCCACTAAAACTTAGCATTGTTTGTTATAGCAGTTATCTACTCCTGTCAGAACAAATTGTGCTTCATGCTCTGATTTTCTCAGCTCTGTGATTCTATCAGAACAAACTGTACTTTCTGTTTTATGATCTCAGCTGATTGAGATGAAAATTTGGGTGACCGTCTGTGAAAGTATGCCAAATCTATTTATACTATACTGGGAAGTTAGATCAGTTATCACTGTGGGTGCTACAATTAACAGAAGATGATAGATCTTTACAGTGGAGAAAAATATAATGAAACAGGTGTCAAAATTTCACTATACAGTTGAGAAAATTGAAGGTGATGAATGCAGGTCAGGAAGACATCTGCCTTAGATTATCCCTAATGATGGGGGGAAAAGAAGATAAAAAAATAGCAGAATATCAGCAATTTTATGTAGCTCAGCATAATGCTCTTCTATCAGTTAGGACATAGACTTCAAAAATGAGGACAATGTATTGTGTCATGTAACAGGAAGTCTCAGGAAACGCAGCTCTAGTCTTGGTTAGTTCAATGACTCACTACTTTTTTATCATTAGCAACCCAGGTTCTTTTCCTCTTTCCTTCTACTGTCCTTAGCATGTGAGCGAGGTGTTTGGGCCAACTCAGCCCTACTCATTATTACTCAAGATAATTACGTTAGATTCATCCATAAAAATGTCCAAGAGAAGAAAACAAAAAATTTCTTCCTGTGTCTCACTTTTAGGTCAATGAGGAGGCCTCCCAGAAGCTACCAAAGAGATTCCTTCCATATCCCATGGGTCATGATTGAAGCACATGCCTTTTTCATAACCAACCACTTGCACAGGAAATGTGGTCACCATGGTTGCCTTGGACCAGGGGTTCACAGCCTGAGCTGCACATCGGAATCACCCAGGACTTCCAAAAACATTTTCCCAAGACTAGAACAATGAAAATATGAACCTCTGAGGTGAGACCTAGGCGCTGGCATTTTACGTCTTTTAAAATACAGTTAGGGATGAGGACAATGCAATAGGCTAATCAGTCACAGACAGTGACAGTAACAGCCAACAGTGTCTGCTGAAATTAATTTTTAATTTCAAAGTAAAATGTAAAAATATTCTGCTTTTTAAAAAATTGAAATATTATTTCTCATCAATTCTTCCCAGAGGCAACATCTCTTTTGTGTTCCATGTATATGGCTTTAGATCTTTTTTCTATGTTTTTCTATACTTATATATTAACCCATTGAAAATAAATGGTATCATGTTATATGTATATAACTTTTAAATATAAATCTTATCACCTACACACATTCATCATTCTGCATGTCAACACTTTATTCAATAATACATGTGCATATATATGTGTGTGTATAATTATTTTTTAAATATTATTATGGGGGGGTGTAATTACTCCAAAAGCAAGTTTACTTCTCCATTGTATGATTATACGAAAATTATTTATTTTCCCCCATGGATGGACTTTTAGGTTATTTCTAATTTATTCCAGTGCAAGCAATGTCTCTTTAACACATATGCTAATGTCATTGCAGGTATTAAGTAGCAGAATTGCTTGGTAGAAATGGCTTCACTCTTTCTTCTATTCATACCAGCAGTATATAAAAATATCTATTTTCTAAACTTTTGCCAACATTTACTAAATGCTCTAATTTTTGACCATCTGATCACTGAAAAATGACATCATGGCATATTTTAATTTGCAGTTCCCTGATTACTACTAAGGTATATTAGACATTTTTATTCCTTCTACTAATTTCTTGTTTATACCTTTTGCTAACTACTCTGTTGAGTACTATGTCTTGTTCTAATTGAGAAATAAAAGTTTTTTTATGTAATATGGGTATCACTCTGCCTGATATATGTATCACTGCAGCAGATGCTGTGGGATGCCAACCAGATTTCCCCAGATGCTGGGAGTATAGGTAGCTGACAGCTCTCAGCTAAGTTTCTCTAGAACTTGCCCTCACTGGAAAGAGCCACTTTACCCAGGTCATGTACTCTCTCTGGAAGCTGCCCACATCCAATGATCTGTCAATGTGGGACACAAAAACTAACCTCTTTTCCTCATTTCAGGACAGCTCAGTTCTAGAGCTCCCTGAGGGATCAGGATCACCTAAACCTTTGTTGTGCCACACCACAGTTCTACCCACTCTTTGCTCAATCCCACTTCCATTACTCTCCCATAGCATTGATCCCAAGAGTACTTTTGACAAATTTCTTGTATGCAAATGTTCATCTCAAAGTCTATTTCCCAGAACACCTGACCTGAATTACATGGTTGCCAATATCACTTAACTTTCAGCTTTATTTTTGGTGTTTTTAGATGTACCCCTCTTTTCTTATATACTTTTTACTTTTCATGTCTTAAAAAGGCTTTCCCTCTTCTAAGGGCTTAAAGATATTCTATATTTTCTTCTAATAGTTTGACAATTTTTTATGCTTTTTAATCTGTCTAGTATTTGTTTTTATGAGTAGTGTGAGATAGCTATTTGCCTAACACCATTCATTGAATAGTTTGTTATGCTCACTGATGTGAAACACCACCTCTACAGTCATCACATTCTTACATGACTCTTCCTCTCTTATCATAGCTGAATGCTTCATAGTGAGCATCTAACTCAAGCCAAACCTGGGGTCCTTTAAATACGACAAATAAACAATAGCCACGGTGTCTCTTCAATAGTAGAAACCACGAGGTATGAAGCTGAAGAGTTTTCCACAGCCAGGTTTCTTGCTACTTACTCTGAAGTGAAGTTTACAACTGGAGAAAGGCAAATATTATAGGGAGGGGACCACAGTGATACTTGATGCATGAATTCTAGTTATTTCTGAGTTATATCCATGCTCTTTCCCACTTTTCAGTTTCAACCCTTCCTTGAATTTATGAGCAAAATATTTTATGGTTTTGGCCTAATCATGCTCAACATGGATGTCTGTTTCATAACTAAAAGAGGCCAAAGACCAAAAGTAGATCCTCCAGGACTTGGAGGCTTAGCAACACACAATACAGAGTTGAGTGGGACAAGGTCAGGAGCCAGCCAAGGTAATCTGTAGCAGTGAGGTAGTCCATGTGCTGGAACTGTTTGCTTCCTGACTTTTATATGTCTCTCAGGGTTTTTTTCCCTTTAGTTTCCCAGACAGTTTTATTTCTAAGAAATTTAGGCCAGTCTCCATCCAGCCAAAGGGAAGAATTTTCTTCACCTGGCTCAGGCTAGTTAAGGGTCCCAGAGCATACAGAAGCCAGGAATAGTGAAGGCAGTGGGCCTGGAGCAGCTAGAGAAACACCTAGGAGCAGAGAAGTCTGGGATGGTTGTAATCCCTGAGCCCTTCTCATCTAGGATCTTGCATCCTGTATCCATAGTGCAAACTGACTGGAAAAAAAAAATGGTATCAGTGGTCATGGGGAGAATATAAGGAGCAGAGATGGAAAGGTTGAATGGTGACGTGACTTAGTCACCAGATTCCCAGCATCATTTATTCTGGGTCAAGGCCTTTCTTTCCCTTACTTGTCTGCGAACTTGAGACAAGTCTCTTCTGGAAACATGACAAGAGGCAAAGGCTGGCACTTGTTCCTGGCCCAAGCTGAACAGACTAGATAATACCTTTTAGCAATGAATAGGAAGCTATATAGAGACAAGCTATACAGAGCATCAGATGATTCTGAAATAGTGCTGAGGGAGGCTGTCTCATGGGAGCACCTGAACACCATGAGAAGTGACAGAGTCTGGAATACAAATAAGGAGAACCACAGTTGTTTAATACTCTGAAAATACCAACAACATATAAAATCAATACCTACATTTTTTTTTTCATTCTTTGCCACTCAGCTCTCGCCTATTTGGTTTTATTATTGTTTGGTGTAACTGCATTCAACAATTTGGGATAAAATAGAAAACTTCAGATTTAAAATATTTTTTCTGGCCAAATAATAATCAGACTTCTTTAAATGAGGTTAGGATTATGGTTATGAATAAGCACTCCAACCGTGTATTCCTTTGATCTGGCTGAGCTGTGCCACTTGCCAAGGAGGGCAGAGAATGACACATATTCCAAGTAGAGTTGTTCTTCAGGAAGGAGGGGGATCTATGGTGTGGAAGTTATGATTAGGGAAGTAGAATTGGGGCAATCTGTGTTTTCTAGAGACCCAGGTTAGATGATAAGGCAGGGAATGGCCCCCTGCACTAAAACTCAAGGGAAAGGATTTCTCCACCAAACGCCATGACCTTAGAGTCAGCACTTAGCCCCCAAAGCTCCTAAGGCTATTAATCTGTCAGGGACTGAAGTCCCTCCCTCTTGGATGCCAGGGTCTCACTCACACTGCTTTCCTCCTAGCATTTCCATACCCTGAGGATGCTACATTAGAGCTCCCGCCTTGGCCCTGAGTTCCAGGCCCTGCTCCCTTGATATTCCCCAGCCCCTGTACTCCAGAATGAGGCTATCAGCCTCCTGTACCCAGCAATTGACCCTAGGGTCTCTGTGTATCTTAGAGAATATACAAAAAGGTTTTTCAGATTTTATATATTTGACATAAATTAAGAATAGGATGATCTTTGTTAAGTCAATCACACTAGCAAATAGTCTGGCAAACATGAAAAGTTATACAATGTAATAGCCCAAAGGGTTTCAAACACACATAATACATGGAATCCATAGATTTTAAGAAATAATCTTTTGAATGTGTTAGCATGGGGTTCTCTCTGAAAAATATACAGAGACTATTCCATTTAATAAATACGATCATATTTAAATGTGTGGAAGTGGAGAAACCAGCCTTGTGAGCAGGCTTACTCTACTCGCCCTACGCCAATCCTAGTGTGTGGCCTGGATGTGGCAGCTGGAGACAACCTCTTACAGAACACGCATGGCTTTGTTCTACTTACAACCAGCCACCTCTGACATACATGATTGCACCAAGCTCAAGACCACTCCTCTTGACCACTCACCTTGCTTAGCATTTAAACTTGTGCGTAGGTGTAAATCCTTGCTCTCACGCTCATAGTCTGCTTGTTCTCCTTTATGAACAGAGAGCAGCCCTGCACGCTTGCTTTCCATCTTACACTCCTAGTGTTTGATTTACGTTTTTTTCCTCTAGCCCAGAGGAGACATCCAGAATCACCAATACCATACATGCTTTTCACCAGCCCTGTCTCCCCACTTTCGCATGGCCGTTTTCTGTGTTTTGTTGTTTTTACCCCTTTTGTTTTTTTCTTCAGGCTTTAAACTGGACCCAACAGCTTATGAGGCGCCAGGTCCCAAGAGTGAACATATTGGTTGCTTCCCCAGTATTACCACAGCCCCAGCACCCCTTTGCTGTTAAGAATGCAGTTCTAGAGTCAAGGCAAAGCTTTTCCCTGCCTCATTAGGAAAATGCAGATAACAATTGTACCTATCCCTGAGAATTCTTGTGAAATCGGCTAATCCTAATTAACATAAGTGCTTTATGTTAGCTACTATTCTTCCCCAGTGGGGTGGAGTATAGCCCATCCCTAGCCATAGTGATTGGTTCAGGAGGAAGCCTAGTATTCATTCAGGCCAGTGAGGCACAAGGAAATTTGCTGAGGGCTTCTTGAAAAGAAAAGCTTTCAGCTCTTTGGAACCATTTCTCTTTTCCTGATTTGAACACACCAGCAGTAAAAAGAATTTGAAAAAGTTGTTATTGTTTTTTTTTAAGTCCACTTTCTATGGAAGGGCAGAAAGGTGCCCTTTGGATATTATAGAACTGGAACCAGTAACATGACTTTTTGGGTCAATTGGCTAACAGATTAGGCACATCTCCCTGTCTCTCCTTTGTGGCCTTCAACAGTTGAGGCAAGAAGCAGGTCATCCAGCGCTATAGCACAGGATAGCAGGGAGGCCAGAAGAGAGGAGAGCTACCATTTCAGGTAGAGGGTTATCAGGGTTTAGTTTTTCTGCATCTATGTATCAAATTAAATGAATTCCCATACTACCTCTGGCCTTCAGCTATAGTGGAGCTCAGCATCTGTGTAATTGAAGTCACTCCTATTCCTTCTTAAATAATAAAGTGTGAGAGCTGGAAGAAACTTGAGAGAACACGCAACTGAAACATCTTATTTTGCGCCATGTTAAAAATGCATTGTAAGATGAGATATTATAAAAAGGTTATAGGTGGTGAGTAGGGTGAGATACTACTCACTAAAACAGAAGGCTGGCTTCCCACTTTGTTCCATTGCTGCCCTGAAAAAATAAATAAGGCATCGAGATGTATGTGCAGTCTTTATTTCCTCTAAAAATTGAGGTAAAGGGAACTCGAGGACAAAAACCATCTACATGATTGAAAATGGGAAGGTCTAAACGTATACATTGTTGTATGTCAATTATATCTCAGTAAAGCTGAAAAACAATTTCTTTTAATTTTTAAAAAAGAACTGAAAACAGAAAATGAGAAGGTCCAACTTCATGCAATAGCTCCAGGGTACTCAGGAAAAAAAATCAAAGTTGGTGAATTTTAAGCCAATATGCTCCTGAGTTGGTCCAGATTCCAGAGCTGTGACTAGTGTTTCAAAGAGGAAAGTGATTGATCAAGAGTTTGAGTCTATAGTCCCTAGAAATAGGTAATGCTGATGCTCCTGTCACTTCAGCTGAGAATGCTGGCTGACGTTGCTGGTCCTGGTGAGGAAACTGACCTGATTTTCCAGGCTCTTTGGCCATCTTCATGCCCAGGCTGGCATTTGCCTACTCCCCTTGCCCTGAGAAGGCAGCTGATGCTGCAAGTCTCAGAGAAGACTGCTCTGTGGGTGTGACTATCGTATGCCATGAACCAGGTTCACAAGAGGGTTGAGTATATAAAGATTTCCAGAAGGGTCAGGAGAACTGGAGCAGGGCAGGATGCACAGCAGCAGCCAGCTGGCAAGACAATCCTTCCAGGCTGGCCTTCTCCTCGTTCCCCTTTCATTACAGTGTAGATTGGGCCTGATAAAGATATGACTCTTCTATCAGCTCTATTTCCACTGGATTCCTAGAAGCTCACAGCTGACATTCCATAGGCGCTCGGCCGTTTTGTTATTTCGGGCCTTTGGAGACATCCAGGTCCTCTTGCAGTCTCTAAAGGGCAGAGAAAACGTGAACATCTAGAAGTGGAAATTGACAGTCTGGAAAAGTTCATGGCCTCTTAGAATCTATTTCTAAATGTATAAAATATACTGGATGAAAATAAACTAATTATATTGAAGTACAGTTTTAAAAAGTTTATTGTAAAAATAAATCTGTGATATAGTAATACGTAGGCCTCTTTATTAATGTATTCTATAACAAGAGCTAGCACTGGGTCTGATAACCACCAGATTTCACAGTCGTGCTGAGCAGAAGTGATATACTGAGAAAGAAATCTGCAACAACTGCAATACGACATGAAAATATATGTAGTTTTATTGGTGAGAAAGTCACAGGTATTACTACTAACCCTGCAGTACATAGCCTACATTCATAATTGAAGGAAATGCCAAATTTCAGATGGAGGTCAGTGAAATTAAAGATGAAATTATCTTCCCATCCAGATTTACAGAACCCTTGAATTCTATGCACAGACTCACTTGTGCCCCATGAACCCCAGATGAAGCACCCATTTTGTTTTGGGGGAGTAGGAGATGGGCTAGAAGGATGAAAGGATGGGGCAGAACACAGTGCTCATGGTGTTTTTTTAAAAATAGTATTTATTTTCTAATTATAAAAGTCCTGTGCAATACTGGGAAAATACAATACTGATAAAAATGAAAAGCTTATTCTTCAGTTACTTTTCCTTATACTCTTACTTGCTTTGTTTGTATATAAATAAATATATAGTCTTCCTTTTATATAAAACTAGGATCATACTGTATCTAGTTTGCAGAGGACATCTCTCTTGTTAAAACATATTTTAATTGTGCAAGTAATACATATATAATCCTAATTTTTTTTTAAATAATAAATACCTGGAGTAAAAGGTCACAATCTTTCACACTCCGTCTGATGCTTCCTCAAACTCCCTGGAAGTAACCACTACTACAGTTTGCTGTGTACCCCTCCAAAGTGTTTTCTAGGGATTTACAATGAATAATTATATAGTTCCGTATTGCAGTATTTCTCACAGTAATGTATCACCAACATTTTCCTCTCAAATATTATTTGAAAATATTTTATTTAGTGACTGATAGTATTTTATTACATATTTAAGGCAGTGATTTAAACACCCAAATTCTAGGGCATCATTGTCTAATAGAAATATGATGTGAAATACAAATGTGAGCCACAGATGTTATTTTAAATTTTCGGGTAAAATTTTTAAAGTATATTATAAAAAGTAAAAAGAAATGGGTGAAATTAATTTTATTTAACCCAATATAGCCAAATCATTTCAGCATGTAATCACTATAAAAAATTATTAATGAGATATCTCACATTTCTGTTTTCATATATGTCTTCAAAATCTGGTGCACATTTTACACTTACAGTACATCTTAATTTGGACTAGCCATATTTCAAGTGCTCAATAGCCACATATGCCTAGTGGCAACCATACTTAACAGCACAGCTCTAGAGCCAGACTGCCTGGGTTTAAAACCCAAGTCTACTAGTCACAAGTCATATGACCTTGAGCAAGTTAATTATTCTGTGCTTCAGTTCCCTCATCTGTAAAATGGAAACAATATTATCTGCCTCTTACAGTTGTGATGATTATATGAATTAATACATGTAAAACACCTAGAAGAGTGCCCAACACTTTGTAAAAGCTCAAACAACATTAGCTATTATCATTTATCCATTCCCCTATTGTTGGACACTAAGGTTATTTCCAATGTTTCACTTAATAAATGGTGCTCCGATGAACAGCTTTGAACAAAGTGGGACAGACAGAAGAGCAGACTGGGCTGGATCAAGTCATAGAAAAGGAAGGAGATTTAATCCTGGGCTTCCCTTTATTCCAAAACTCTGATTGCACATTGAGTTTGTGATAAGACTCAACCCTGAAATGTCTATTTCTATATTCTAATAGTGCCGATCTTGGAAGCATTGAGAGACAAAGTTCACACTGGGGAGAGGTGACTTTTTGCCCTAGTGCTCTGTGTTAGTCCCAGTCCAAACCATGAGTGGCATTAAAGAATTTATGAAAAAAATCAACCAAAAGCGTCAAGAAGGAGAAAAACAATCCAGAGGGCCTGCTAATGTTCTTCACAAGGCATAACCAATAGGGACAGTCTTCTCTAACAGCTCTCAGAAAGCTACAAAGTTTCTTGAAAACATGGCACACAGGTACAAAAGAGAGCCATAAAAGCATCTCTTTCCAAGTTTCTAATGTCAGTTCCCTCGGAAAAATAATAGCATTTTGTTTGCAGGCCCAACTCAAACCTGGATTCCACTTCCACTATCAGGCACAAACTCAGCCACCTGGGGTGTCAAGCCCAGGGTGCCCTGTGCCTCACGACACATACAGGTGGTGGAGAGAACCTGCACTGCCTCCACGTACCTGAAGTATTTGCCACTCAGGGGCTCCAGGCCCTCAGCCAGGGTGCAGTACAGGCTGGTCTGCGCCCCCTCCCATGCTGACTTGAGGAAGGGGGAGAAGAGCCACCAGAGCAGGCACATCAGGAAGGAGTGCCGGATCAGTTCAGATTGGACGACGCCTGGGTGTACAGCGTAGGTGGTGACGCCAGTGCCTAAGACAAAGCACAGTTAGACCAGGGACATACTCTGAGCCCAGTGTCACAGCTCACCCCCTGCCATAAAATGCACAAGTGAGAAGAAAGGGCTCAAGAAGCAAAACCCCAGGCCTCAGAAAGTGAACCCTGGCTGCTGCTAGCCAGGTAAAATCTGACTAGTAATTGATCTCTTCCAGAAAGACCTATAGTCTTCTCAGCCTTCTGTGCTCCAAAAGGAGTGCTTCCTTAGCTTAAGGTCCTCCTATTTCAATGTCACCTTTCTCTGTGGCTTTAGTATTAATCACAAAACAACATATACCAGTTGTACTTCCAGTAGCAGTCATAGTATCGATTACTGACAATGGTATCTTTAGAATTTCTATAGGAGGGCCTTAGAGGAAGCAATCTGGTTGAAAGATAGGAAGCTAATGTTTTGAGCTGCATTTGCCAGGTAAGCACATTTTATGAGGTGTAGACTGAGGGTTGTCAAAGGAGATGATGGGGGTTAACATGCCCCCCAGTATTTTTAGTACTTATTATGTGGAATGGCTGTGCTACAAGCTTTACATGCATTATCTCATTTGATTCTCAAAGAGGCTTTTGAAGTAAGTAACATTAAGATACACATTTATAGCTGAGGAAACTGATGGGATTACATCAGTAACGATTACGTCATTACAGAGGGGATAAGTAAATTGCCAATGGTCATACCCAAGCAGGCTGCAGGGCTAAGGTCTGAACTCTGATGTAAAAAGCATGAACTCTGGAGATAAGACTGGGTTTCAATCCTGGAAACTTGCATAGTCAAGTTTCTTAATATATCTGTGCCTATTTCTTCATTTGTAGAGCAGGGGAAAACAATAGAACCTACCTCATAGGCATATTGTATTAAATGAGTTAAGACATGTATAGTAAATGGCACACACAAAACTCTCAGTTATTACTTTATTACTATTATTTCTTTTAATGATTACCTTTCTACCTTCTGTGTTTTGATAGTAAATACCATTGCTCCCAAACTCTGCAAGAGGTTGTTTTGAAAAATCAAATCAGATAATAGATATGAAATAAGCTATGACAGAAATGTAAGGTAACCTTATAGGTTCCTATCCCCTATTCAATTTTAAGCTTCCTGAGAGCAAAGATTCTGTTATTATTCTACTCATAATCTTATTCTCCTCAGTGCACAGAGATACTGCTATAATGTACACATTTGACATCCCGACTACAGAAGTTTCTGTGAGCCTCTAATTTTAACTAAAGACCCTGCTTTTGCTATCTTAACGTTGGCCCTTTCTCCAGACTTACCTTGGAGCCTCTTGGCCAGCTCACGAGTAAAAAGCAAATTGGCCAGCTTGCTGTGGCAATAAGCAAAACATGGACTGTAGTTCTTCTCACCCTGAAGGTCATGGAAGTGAATCTTGCCAATATGGTGGAGCACCGATGACAAGTTCACCACCCGTGCAGGAGCAGACTCCTTCAGCCGCTCCAGGAGCAAGTAGGTGAGCAGGAAGTGGCCTGCAAGAAGAGCCGGCAGGAATATGGAAGAGTGGTGTGGCTGCCCAGGCTCAGGATATGGAACCTGATGACAGGACTTCAGCCTTATCGCACTCTCTTCTGGGTGTGAACAAGTTTTGATGTAACTCAGTGCTAATGGCCAGTCAGTCTCAATTAGTGGATTCCTTAAGGCAAGGGCAAGAGCTAAACAATAGGTAAGGCAATATAGACTTAATCTGTACTTGCTTGTATGTCTGCCTTTGCCCTAGTCAGGAGAAATGCCACCTGCTGGCTTCCGACCCTGCTCTGGTCATGATCGCATAACCGTGGGTCCAGGTACACTCAAATACAGAAGGAAGGATGGAATAATCAGGGAAAGTAACATTTTCCTAGGATCAGAGAACATGTTCCATGATCTCCTCGCTGGAGCCATCACCTTGAACTCTGAACCGCAGCCTCTCTCATTCCTCAAGTCCTCAGGTTTTGCCTCCTCCATGGACCAACCTTTGGCTTGCTTGTCCCTCAGTTATAGATGTGATCCTCCTCCAACCAAACACAGACTCCTGCACCCCCGACGCCTGGCCCTAATTGGCAAACCTTGTGCTACCACAGCCCCATCCAAGAATGGCATTCTTCTTCTTTGTATCTCCAAAGTTTTGGGGTTTATTTGTGGTATGGGTAAGAAGATCTTATTTTTTTGGACTGGTCAGGAAAGAAGTGAACAGAATATGAATATGTCCAGTCCCCTGGAACCCTGGGCTCTATGAGGACCACTGCAGATTCTCGGCACTGGCATAAGGTCATCTCCCTACAGAGGACAAAGTGGGGTCAGCCTCACTTTTCAGTCACTCTAAGATACTTACCCAGGTAGTTGACTCCCATGTGGGTTTCAAAGCCATCAGCTGTCTTGGAATATGGGCACATCATCACTCCTGCATTGTTGATCAGAATATGGAGCTGCTTTTCCTCTGTGGCACAACCAATGAGAGCCTGTGGTTAGCAGGGAGTCTACTAGCTGCCTGTCATAGTCCTGAGTACTTGCTCTTTGCCTTTGGATCTATCTTACTGATATTCAACAACCTCTGTCTCTTGGGTCTCTAACTTTAGTTACTGATGTCTTCTTGGACACCATTCATTTATTCATCCATTCATTCAGCAAACATAATGAATACTGACTCTGGGGCAAGCCTACTCTGCTGGGCACTGGGAAGACAGTGGTACAACAAGACCGACATGGTCCCTGTCCCTCATGGATTTCATAGTTGTTAGTAAAAGCTGGTCTTTTTCCATGATGCAGAACAATTATGGCAGCAGCACAACCTCACTTGGCACCTGTAGCCACAGAAGGTTGATTGTCAGGATGAAAGAGAGTATCATCAGGGCCACATCTTGATGTCAAGGTGCAAGTCCACACAAGGAGGTGACACTTCCAACATTCCCATTGCTGAAGCAAAGAGATGTTAAAGATCCTGCCTAATGTGTTCACCTGCCATCCCCGTGCCAAGTCCCTGCCCTGCTGATTAATGTGGCATAACCTGTCCAGTGAGATCAATGAAGGTTCTGATGTAAGAGTTAGAGACAGTCCAGGGTAGAGCAGCTCTCCCACACCCAGCTTCTTGCTTTTCTAGCTACTCACTGGGCTCTTACCTGCCAGAAAGCCCTCAGCAAAGGCTCGAATAGATTTGGTATCAGATAGGTCCAGTTTCCGCACCAGCACCTGGGAGTTCTTCGTATCAGCTCGGATTTCACTCGCGGCAGACTCCCCCTTCAGTGTATCTCGGCAGGCGATGTATACTCGAGCTCCTGGGGCCAAAACAAAGAGAGGGCAACGTGTTCTGACTCTAGGCTGAAGAAGAGTTACAGTAAATGAGCCTGGGACTGGTGGACAGACCATTCTAAAGCCAGCTCGAAAGCAGTGAGAGGCTATCTTGCCACTTCAGTATTCGTACTGCTCTGCTTAACTCCAGGCTAGAAACCCTTATTTTTATACTCTGATATTTAATGTTGCTTAGCATCTCCTTTTCAAACAACGGACTTGACCAATCCTATACACAGATATCATTGTTTTCCGTAATTTATGTAATAGGAAGGGAGCAGGGAGGAAAGGCTTGTTCAAGGGCACGTAGCAGATTGGTGTCACAGCTTAACTTGAACCCAGGTTCCTTGAATTCCTAGCCATATCTTCCAAGTCCAGGAGGAAAGACAAGGAAATGTGGGCAGAGCCACAGTGAGAAAGGCAAGAGGTGCCGCACTGTGGACATGGAAATGGAAGGACTTGCCTCTGCGAGCGAGCTCCCTGGCCGTCTCCTTGCCGATGCCTGTGTTGGAGCCTGTGATCACTACTACCTTCCCAGGAAGCTGCACATTTGTCTTACAAACTCCACCAGCGAAGTACTTCCTACAGGCAAGGGAAACAAAAGTATTCATGCACCATCCTTCCCAATCCCAGACTGAGATACATTAAATCCATCCATCCTCAAAGGGATTTCTTTCTTTTGTTGTCAGGAGACCAAAGAAGCTAATCTTCTGGGTGTTTTCCCGTGAGCAAGGGAGTCTCCTGCTCATCAGCTCAGGTTGAATGGTCCCATGTCCAGAAGGTACAAATGGTCACCTGGCCAAACAGAATAAGTGCTCTTGAGCCAGGGCCAATGGAGACCTTCCTTATTAGACAAACATAACAAAGCTCTTTTCTCTAGAGGTTCCCAGAGGTCAGCTTCCTCCTCTGACCTGCATTAAAACATATGGGCAAAGAACATCAGTGGAATCAGTGGTCCTGAGCCCTAGGTCTTCAATAAGCATCACCAATGAGTAACTGATGAACAGCACCTCGAGGACTCCCACAGACAAATATTGCTCTTGGGCTCCCGTTCCAGTTTTAGAGAGCCAGCATCTTTAGAGGCTTTCTGCCATCATACTAGAGATTCCATTCTAGCCTTCAGTGTACAGAGAGAAACCTCAATAGCTCACACTTCTGTGCAGAGAATAACCTTTTACAGAGTTGACTTGACAAGTTCCAGAAAGAAGATTGGAGCGGGGACAGGTGATTTCCTAAGCATCATTCAACTGCCAGGCATTAGGTTAGGCACTTTCCATAGGGAATTTTTTTTAACCCTCTTGACCACTCTCATATTATTCCCATATTACAGAGAAGAAAACTGAGGCTCGAAGAAATCCAAGTCACTTGCTAATGGAGGCAAAACCGAAATGTGAACTCAGGTTTCTATGCGGGACCTAGAGCAACATTGTCCTTGAAATGTTCATATAACCTTCTTCATCATCAGCAATTTTAAAATTCTCTACTCAGAACATGCATTTCTTTAACATCTCCAGAAATCCCACAGCAAACGAGCCATTCCAAAACAGTTGAGGGAAGAGAGTTCCTTCCCCAAACGCCTAGTACCTAACAGTGAGTGAGTTCCAAGGCAGTAACCACCCATACTAACCAGCAGCGCCACCCTGACTAGAAACAGTGAAGGAAGAACTTCAGAGGAACCCAAGGGAACAGACTGAAAGAGCAAGAACTCCCATCCAAGTTGTCTGTCAAGCTACTTAAGAGTCATCCACTTAGCGCTCTACTAGCAGCCTCTCAGCCCCAGGTGCTTCCTTCTCATTTTCTACCACGGTATCCATAATCATCTCCTTCCTTCCTGCTTTTTCTGTCCTGACTTTCTCTCCCTCGGCTCCCATTCCTTTCTCTTCTTTTAGCAGCTGAGAATTCATCTACTTACAAACTCCGTGGTTCCCACTTCAGGGTTTTGTAAAATGTTGAACAAGTCACTGAATTAAAACAAACCTGATGCATGGAGCTATCATGTACAGGAAAGAAAGGGAGGAGGTGAGCAGTCCCAAGATAACCAGCATCTTTTCAACTTCTTAGTTGCTGATTCTTTGGCAAAAGCAACTTAGACTCCAACTCTGGCTCAGGTTCCTGGTCTGGCTCCTTGCTGCTCCTTGCTGCTTCTTGCTGCTCCTTGCTGCTTCTTGCTGCTTCTTGCTACTTCTTGCTGCTTCTCCCTCCTCCAGCTCCTCTCGAGCTCTCAACCGCAGCCTGTCTCTAAGCGCAGCCCAGAATCCTATTTAAATCCGAGAGCTGTCAGAGCACAGCCTGCTGGGAGATGTAGTCCTTGAGAAGGACAACTGAGGAAGAAGTAGAACTTCACGCTAACCAGCAAAGAAAATGAGGGGAAATGGAGCATCTGCTCCTAGCTCTCCCACTCTCAATTATTTCTCTTATCTAGGGAATGTGTTCTCCCAAACCACTCCTGCTTCTATTCCTGCAAAATAGGATATTTTTAACTTTAGCAACAGACCCCATGATACTTGAAATACAAATGTGATTAAAATAGGAAGACAAGGAAGAAACCCCCAGAAGAGTGGTGAGAGAAGTCAGGACAGTGGTTTCCCTTGGTGGGAAAGGGGTAAAGATTAAGGGGATGCATATTGGGAACTCCTGGGTTGGGGGTAGGGGAGCAGGTAGGGAGCTGATAGTTTTCTGTTCTTTGACGAGAGTGCTGGTTACACAGGTGTACTCACTTTGTGAAAATTTATTGAGTCATACACTTGATTTGTGCACTTTTCTGTTTTATGTTATGTTTCACCATGCCAAGGAAAAGATACAGTGTTTCAGTGCATGTGTTGCAGAATGGACTTCCTGGTGCAAATCCCAACTGAACTACTTACAAGCTCTGTGGCACTGAGCAAGTTACTAAACCTCTCTGTTAACCCTGTTTCCTCCCTTGTATAACTGGCATGATAATATTTATATTTAAAACAGATATATATATATATATATATATATATATATATATCTGTTTTACAGGTAATTAAACAGGTAATTAATTGGTAGAAAATTTGAGAGAGACTACTAGTCAACACTGTATAAGAATGGGCTGCTATAATTACCTATATTGATTCCTATCTTCCTTGCTATCCCACTCAAGATTTTAGTATACAAGAGAGAGAGGTAATGAATGTGAGTGACGTTTCAGTTGAATGTTATTAATGAAGAGTAGAAACACAAGAAAAAACACTTGCAGAAACTCTCAGAGGTGGAAAAGTAGGATTCACAGCCCTGCTCACTCCTCTCTTGGACAGGATGACAGGCAAGGAGTCAGGACAGGATCCCCAGGAGTCATGTCCTAGTTCTGCTCCTTCCTATGAAGTTGGAGGACATGAGTGATGAAAAAATACCTGTGGCAGGCAGGTACTCACTCCCTCACTCACCGATTCATCTATCTATTTAACATATAATCACTGAGTACTTTTGGGTGCCAGGCATTGTACCAAGTACTCCAAAGACATAGCTGCTGCCCCTTTGGGAATTCCACGAACATGATAAACAGAATAAAGAGCAATCAGATAATTTCCAAGGGGAATGTCTCTTGACTCCTACGTTGCCCCTCCCATCTCTTCCCAATTCTCCCACTCTGGTTCTAGTTCCCTGAAACAATGTCAGCTGCAGAGACCACAGAGTCTCAGAAGCCCCTAATATCTTGTTACTGGAGCTCCCCAATGCCTGCCTCCTAGAAATTGATGTCCACTGGGCCAACATAGTCCTACCAATTGGATAGAGTTTCTTTCTCTCAACACCTGGTGACACTCATAAATTATCTGTAAAAACAAGATCTGTTGGTATTTTATGCTTCGAGTTCCCTATCCCATGTAATCAGGGCTGTAGTTAACCAGAGGGACAGACACAGTGCTATACCATTAAAGAGAGAGCACATCCAATAACCTCAAATAAGGGTATTTTTGTACTAATGTCTTCTGGGCTCCCCATTTCTACTGAATCAAATCTGAGATCCTCTGCATTTGTGGAAATGATACTCAACTTATCTTGAGTTTGTCTGCGAGGCAGAGGACCCTAAGGAATAGTATGTAGCGCTCTGGAGAAACATAGAGAAGATATTAGAAAGCACATAAGGCATCTAGAATTATGGAAATACACAAATGATTTCCAAAAAAAATCTTAAATATTATAACCCAAAGATTACCATCAGGTGATTGCTGAGTCCTACCAAATGTTAAAAAATTATATTTATATTAAATTGTTATATAAAGCTATAACAATTTAAATAGTGTGGTACAGAAAGGTGAATTATCAGACAAATCAATAGAGCAGAATGGAAAACCAAGAAATAGACCCAAATACATATGGAAATTAGGTACAATAAAAAAAAATTTTCAAATCAGTGTTGGGAGAGATTAATTGTTTAATAAAGTATTATAATACCTTGGTATCCAGTTGGGAAAAAGTAAATTTGATCCTTACCTTACTCTTCACACCAAAATTTCAAATAGATCAAAGATATAAATATAAAAAATAAAAATCATTAAAGCATTGGGAAGACCCACGGGACAGATTTTAAAATAATTTTAGAGTGGTAAGGTAATAACATAGGAAACCCAGAAATTAAAAAATAAAGTATAAAATAAAATCATCATGACAAAAAGCACCATACACGGGCAAAACAGAAGAGAAACTGGGGTGGTGGTGGGAAATATTCATCACATATATTGAAACAAGGGTCTAACCCATATAAAGAACTCTTACAAATTACTAAGAAAAGGGATAAAAAAAAAAAACTCAATCGAAATAACAGTTTACAAAAAAGAAAATATAAGTGGCTCTTCAACCTAACTCAGAATAAGAGAGATACCAATTAATATTACACCTGAGGCCACTTATCAGATTTGCAAAAATAAAAAAAATATAGTTCACTGATGAGAGTGTGAAAAGGTAATAATGTATTGCCCGTGGGAGGATTGTTACCGCCTCCAGAGAGAAGTGTGGCAACAGCTAGAAAGAAAACCATGCATGTACCCATTGACTTGGACATTCCACTTCTGCGTATTCATAAGATTGTCATTGCACCATTGTGTGTAATAGCAAAAGTTTGAATGTCTTCTAAATGTCCATCGATAGTACAGCCACACAATGAATACCACACAGATATGAAAAAAGAATAAATACTTTTAAATATACTGACATGGAAGAATCTTAGAGACATTAGGTGAAAAATCAAGGAGCAGAACGGTGTTTAAAATATGCTACTACTTGTTTTGAAATGAAGGGAATAGATGAACATATTTGTATATGTATTGGCTATCTCAGAAAAGATAACAAGAAAGGGGTAGCAATGGTTCTTTCTGGAAGAACAGAGGGACAGGAGTAGGAAGATTTCACTGAATGTACCCTTTTATACCTTGTGTGGCTTATTAAAAATTAAAGACCCAGCTCTTTAATGTGATATCACAAAACAAAGCTATTTTTCAACTCGACATTGAGATATTCTTAAACGTGTGTTGCCACATAAGCAAAGTTGTCGTTATGATTGATTTCATCACTGTAAATGACACCAAAAGGATCACGAACCAATCTGATATATGCTTTTTTAGGGACTGGCAACCTGAGACAGACATAGATATACATAACAGAAAGAGCTGAAAACACCTGAGGGAACAGTGCCGAACAGACCTGAAAAACAGTGATGAAGTAGTCCTCACTTACTACTTGCAACACAATTGTGAAATGCCCTCTTCCTGCCACATAAATCACAGGTCAGAATGAAATGCCATCATTGGAGGAAAGGGTGTCAAGAGCTTGGCAGCTGGAAAACCGCTCCATGATTTGATCTTTGGTCTGAATTCAATTGGCGATATACTGCACTGGCAACCTGGTGATCCTGGTTACCCTAGAAAGGACCCTCTTATGAATCAGAGCAAGGAGAAGAACAATAAATCTCTCTTTCTCTCCCTCCCCTTCCCTAGTCTTAAAATCACAGATTCTGGAAGCTAGATAAGTAGGTCACAATTCCAATCTTCCTGCCACAAACTGCTCCCCACTTCCCTAACAGCGCCTATATAGCACCACAGAGACATTTCTATTTACAGCCATGTGGACCTTGTTGCTTCTTCCCATGTCCCTACCCCAAGCTTCATCAAAATGGAAGCACATTTTTTTATATCTGTTTTATCCAATGATGTGGTTACTTTTTCTTGATTTTAAAAGGTGAAATAAACACATTATCTTGAGAGAGAGAGACAGACAGACAGACAGACAGACAGATTGCTACTATTATGTGATTTCTGAACCCCTACTGATTTTCCCCTTACCTGCAAGTTACCACTGACATTTTGGGCAGGATAATTCTTTCTTGTAAGGGGTTGTCCTGTTCATTGCAGGATATTTAGCAGCCTCCCTGGCCAGGGACAATCAAAATATCTTCAGGCATTGCCAACTGTCCACTGGGTCTGAGGCTGGGTGATTGCGGGGAGCAAAAATACCCCGTTTGAGAACCACTGCTCTCCAGGATGTAAGGCCTACAGGATAACAGGATGTTGCAACTTCAGTGTATATATTATCGAAAAGGATTAGAGCACAATAATGTTTTGTTTGGTATTCTGTGTCTTTGACTCAGCTGGAGTTTAACCAAACTAACATGCTTACTGCCCATGGTCAATTATTGCTAACTTTTTGGGGCCTAGTGGTGCTGGCCGTCTCCTAATCTTTTTGCCTTCTCCCAGCTTAATTCTGTCTACCTCTAATCACTCTAATCTACTGTGATGAGATCTATGCACACATATACTTCAAAAACATCCCTCATGAGGAATTTTCTAGTTGAAGGGAATGTTCTATATCTTGATAGGAGTTCGGGTTACTTGGATCTATGTATTTGTTAAAATCCAGTAAATGTACACTTAAGATTTGTACATTTCACTTTGTGTAAATTTTACACACAGCAATTGGGAAGAGTCACAGCTATCGAATGCCAGGAATAAGATAGATACAAGAAAGAAATACTTCATGGATTACTTTAAAATGTTTTCTTATTTTCTATTTATAATAAGAGTATGGAGAACAATATAAATACTCACAGTTACTCACTTATGAAATAAAACCTCATCAGAGGTGGATCTAGACCAATGTTGTAGGGCCTGATGTCTATTCAATTTAGAGGATTCTTAAAGAAAAGAATACAGTACTGTGAATAAATACTAGGTGCAAAAGCAAAAACAAGAAGTTGATTATAAAAAAAATTTCATAACACACTACAAATTTTTAAAATCTAAAGATTGCCAAAAATACCACAAAATCTAGAAAATGGAATTATATTTTTATTAACTGCTGACACATTTAATGATATTTTTCTTATTTATTTTTGTTTGCACATTTTTGATGGCTTCTTCATATGACAATGACTGTAAATATAATTTTCCATAGAGAGAATAAAAAGATAAAATTGAGCTTTTCCTCTATGTGGATGATCAAATTTATTTTTAAAAACATTTTATTTTTAAATATTACAGAAAAGTTTTAAAATAGTGCAGAAAGATACTATACATACTTCATTTAGCTTCCTCTAATGTTAACATTTTAAATAACCCTAGTATAATTATCAAAAGCAGAAAGGTAACACTGGTGTAATACTTTTAATTAAACCATAGGCCTCATTTTAATTTTACAAGTTTTCTCATTAATGATCTATTTCTAGTCCAGGATCCCACATTGCATCTAGTTGTTATGTACAATGTTTGAAAAGTTTTGGTTCTGTTATTTTGCAAAATGTCTCTAAATTTGGGTTTTCTGATGTTTTCTAATGCTTAGATTGAGGTTCTATTCACATTCATTTTTAATAATTGATAGTTGTATAAATTAGGTGATTTCTTACATAGTCACATACACTTTTAATTTGTAATGTTGCTGCCCTGGGAACATACGGATTCTGATTAATTATTTTTCATATATTCTCATCAAAAAAGAAAAAAAAATGGTACATTTGTAATTGTGTATTCTATATTATTAAATAATTTCCATTTGACTAGGTATTGATGAGAACCAAACATTCCACTTACCTTTTACACTTCTGATGATTGGAAGACTTTTCCACTGATTGGCTTCTAGAGCCATACATTTCAAATCTCATTACTCATGTCCTGTCCACATACTTTCAGTGTAGGGTACCATTGGATCCATTCATATTAACATGACCTCTGACCACCTACACCAATGCCCCAGAAATCAACATGGATATTTCTTTCCAGAGCAGTGAAAAGCAAAACCTAAGTTTCAGGTCTTAGCACATTACTCTGCCACATTTATTTTAACAATCCTTGGTCATTGTGATATATTTTAATGACAAAGATGTAACCTAATATCAGTGAAGTCACCCCGTCTTTTGACTTTATGTAAAGTTGACTTAGACCCACTTTCCTACATCTATTGGGAGAACCAATAATCTCTCTAAGATTTCTGTGAATTCTTGGGGACTTACATTGTGTGTGAAGTAGATTTTTCAAGATGATTTGGGAAGATGGAGAGGGTTTAAAACTTAGCAAGGTAAATGGCCATACAACACAGTTTCTTAAAGTTCTTTGGTTTCCCTGTCACGGAACATTTTCCACTGGTCACTTATCTATAAACTCTAGTTCTTGACATTCTTTCTCTCTCTCTCTCTCTCTCTCTATCTCTCTCTCTGTCTCTCTGTCTCTCTGTCTCTCTGTCTCTCTCTCTCTCTCTCTCTCTCTCTCTCTCTCTCAGCTTTATTGAGGCATAATTAACAAGTAAAATTTTAAGATATCTAAAACATGATGGTTTGTTAACTCTCTTCTTTAAGGAATCTTATCTTCTATCCTTTTTGACTGTTCACTCAAACCCTCAAATTCCTTTATCTTCTCATACAAGAAAATTTAGTTATGTCTGTTGTTAAACGGTCTCCTCTTCCCCTTCCTTCCTGAAGGTGCTATACACACATTTTCTCAAACTACAATTATCACCTCTAAGAGAAAATATGTCTTCCAGCATTTAAATGCCTTTTTACCCAACTTCTTACATAGAATAAATAATAACAAAACAAAATTTGTACCATTTTGTAACCATGATGCATAGCAAAAAGCAGAAGCCTATGAGTTGTGGGGCCAGAATTCCTGGGTTCAAAATCCTGACTTTACTCAACAATAAAACTATAAATAACCCAATTAAAGATGGGCAAAGGATCAGAATAGACACACTTCCAAGGAAATGTTTCCAAAAATAAAATAGCCAATAAGTACATGAAAAGATGCTAAGCATTATTAGTCATCAAGGAAATACAAAACCACAATGAGATATCACTTATACCCACTAGGACTACAATCGAGTGTTGACAAGGATGTAGAGAAATTGGAACCCCTATACACTGCTAGGAGAAATATAAAATGGTATAGTTTCTTTGGAAACGATTAAACATAGTGTTAATATGTGATCCAGCAATTTTATTCCTAGAGATATCTTCAAAATAAATGAAAACATATATCTATGCAGAGACTTGTATAGGAATGTTTATAGGTGGCTTTATTATCTTTAGAGATGAGCCAACAACTCCCCAGTCCCTCAGGCCCCTGACCTCCTCATCTCCAAGAACCTTCTCCTCTATCTCATCCCTGCCTTTTGGTTTGTCAACACCTAGAACCATCCATCTCTAAAGCCCTACATTCACACTTTCCACCTCTCTACTGTCTCTCCTGCTCATCTAGCTCTCTTATGGCATGAATCCCAGCCATAGCAATTATTTAACTCTGGGAGAACCTCCAGACAACTATAAGCGCCCCCCTGTCATCACTTTCTTGAATTGTCCAACTGAGATTTCACACTCATCACTTTGGTCATTCTCTTGCCAATATCCTCAGCCTCCTGTACATCTTATCTTTCTGACCCAAGATCCTGATAAACCCCAACTCTGGATGAACCCATACATCTTCTTTGTACAGCTGGCTGATGAGAGCTGCTAAAAAAAAATCATATCACCTTGCATGTCAATGCCATTATAAATACATAGCCACCAACATCACCTAGGGCCTCCAACAAAACTTTTATTTCTTTAATCTCCACAATGATTACATTTGCTAGCTTTCTTAAACTTTTTGCCTACCTCCCTCAATTTTAGCATATTTTCCATCCTCTGACACATACACGTGCACACTGTGACACACACACACACACACACACACACACACACACATGGACCACCAGAAAGAAAATTCTTCAATATCCTGGTACCAAATTTATAAGTCTATCTAAGTTTATGTTCATTATATCTTCCTTTCTTCCCAAGATGAATTTCTCTCTAGCCCATCTTCTGCTTTCTTTTATCTTTTATTCTGTCTCTCTTTTATCTTTTATTCTATCTCTCTTTTATCTTCAACTTTTTCCTCTGTGGTCCTTAAAAATGCTCCTACCATTCTCCCACCCACTTTGGATACTAACCTCCTCTCTCCTTCCCAGCTTGAAAGAGTTGGCTACACTTTATTACTTTCCATTCACTCCTCAGCCTACTCCAACCAGGTTCCACTCTGCTACTTCTCTGAAGCTGTTCTCCACAATGTCACCAATGACTTGATGATGCTAAATCTAGTGCATACATTTTAGTTGTTATGTTTCTTGCCTTCTCAGTAGCATGGCACACTTGATTAGTACCTACTTCTCCAGTTCTAACAGGTTTATTGAGGTAAAATTGACATGCAATACTCTGCACATGTTAAAAGTATACAATTTGATGAGGCTTACGTTTGTATACACTCATAAAACTATCACCACAGTCAAGACAAGGAATATGTCCATTGGCCCAAAAAGTTTCCTCATGCCCGTTGGTAAAACCTCCCTATCCCTCCTCGTTTTCTCCCTTCTCCAGGAAGTTGGTGTTCTCCTTTCTAACGCTATGATCTATAATCTACAGTTTGCATTTTCTAGAATTTTATGTAAATGGAATCATGCAGTATGCACTCTTTTTTGTGTGTGTGTGGGGGGGTCTGGCTTCTTTTACTCAGCATAACTACTTGAATACTCATCATTCAGGCTGTTCCTTCTATTTCTTCTTATTGCTGGGTAGTATTTCATTGTATGGGTATATCACAATTTATTTGTCCATTCACCTGTTGATGGATATTTGAATTGTTTTCTATTCTTGATTATAACAAATAAAGCTTCTATGATCATTCACATACATGTCTTTGTATAAATAAACTCTCATTTCACTTAGAAAATTACCTAAGAGTCACACGATGGTGTATGTTTAACATATTTAACTTTTTAAGAAATTGCCAAACTGTTTTCCAAAGCAATTATACCATGTTACATCCTCAAAAGCACTGAATGAGAGTTCCAGTTATTTCACATTCTCATCAATACTTGATACAGTTAGTCTTTTTTATTTTCTTTGTTATAGCAGGTATATAGTGGTATTTTATTGTGGTTTTAATTTGCATTTTCCTAATGGCTAATGATACTGAGCATTTTCTTCATGTGCTTATTTGCCATCTGTATCTCTTCTTCAGTGAAGTAGCTGTCAAATCATTTGGCCATTTAAAAAAATTGGGTTGCTTTCCTTTTTTTTTAGATTAAAAAGTAAATGTTTATTAGAATAAAAAATGCTTTTAAGCATTTTAAGAAGAAATGCTTTTAAGAAAGGCAAAAACTCTACAAATATCTATTAATCCAAATTATATCTTTAAATAGAATAACTACTAAACATATCTATAACCTTCTTTTAAATATTTCTATGTTGCTTTTTTGGGCCAATTTTGCCTTCTGTTTCATTTGGACCACTAGCTATTATCAGGAAAATATGTATAAACTACTCTAAAATAGGATTCTTTCTGTTGAGATAAAAATGTACACACGAATAAATTTGATGTTTGTAGTACAACCGCATATCCATACTTCACAAACACAGGAATTCTGATGCATTGTATTTCACACAATTCTCACCAAAAATGAAATGAATATATATAGTGCATTTATACTTCTCCATTATTGAATGTATTCTTGTTAAGATGGGTTGCATTCTTAGTCCTGAGTTTGGGGAGTTTTTAAATATATATATTCTGACTATAAATCCTTTATCAGGTTATGTGATTTGCTAATATTTTCTCCCAGTTTGTGGTTTCTTTTTATTATCTGTCAAAGAGCAGAAGTTCTTAATTTTGATGAAGTGTAACTTATCAATTTCTTCTTCTATGGATCATGTTTTTGGTGTTGTAAATATCTACTTTTTGAAATACTTTAAAATTATATTCTATTATACCACATTCTCTGGATTACTTCCGGTGCCAGTTATCAATTTATTGTCTCTCAGCTTTAATTCATCCTATTTGCCTGTTCTGAGAAAATAGAAAATAGAAAATAAATATTTTTTCTTTTCCATCATCTGGCATAATGTTAAGCTTTGTCAATGGACAGCACCAGAAAAGCATTGCAGGAAGAAAGGATTTTGACTCCTGGTTCTGGTGTTCTAGTTCTGCAGGCTTCTGCAGCATGCTTGGCTTCTGTAGTACTAGGCTCCTGTGGTGTACACAACTTCTCCAATGCCCTACTCCAGTAGGATTCAGTGACCAGCAGCTTACACTCAGGTGATTTTGTAGGATAGTGCCTCCATTTCTCTGTGAACAGCTTCCCCCAGCAACCTAAGTAGTGGATTGCCAGCAAATTCCACCAGTGCAGTACCACAGTGATTTCTGTGCTTTTCGGGCACTATACCTGTTCATCTCCAGGTATGGGCCTCAGCCCAGGAGTGGGAGGGGTCTCTTCCTTGCGAGCTCTATCTCAACCCCAAGTAGTGGCAATTATATGTTATGTTATGTTATGTTATGTTATGTTATGTTATGTTATGTTATGTTATGTTATGTTATGTTACATTATCTGCTATTAAATTTTTAAATTATATTTGCTTTATATTTTAAAATTTTATCTGCTATTGTATTTTTATTATATCTTCTCTTTTTATCTTCTTTTGAGTTCTCTTTTCTTCTGACTAGCCTACAGGTTGGCAAAACATGGCCCATGGGCCAAATCAGCCCACTTCCTATTTTTGTAAATAAAGTTTTATTGGAACACAGTGATGCTCATTTGTGTATGTATTGTTTATGGTTGCTTTCATGCTACAACATCAGAGTTGAATTGCAACAGAGACTATATGGCCCCCAAAGCCTGTAATATTTATTTTTCTTTATAGGAAAGTTTAACAACCCCTATATTAGCCCATTTCTCAGTACTTCAATCCCCTGTTATGGTTAATAATTCTTTAAACTTTCCCTGTACAAATTACTATGTGTTTTCTCTAACTGGATTGGACCCAATCTAATACATCTATCTCTTTGTCCACTTTTTCCTTGGTCTATTTTCAGGCTCACCTTTCTCTACTTATCCTGTCATGTTAGTACTCTTTAAGGCCCTCCTCTCTGCTTTCTGTGCAGACTCTCTAAACCAGTGGTCCCCAACTTTTTTGGCACTAGGGAATGGTGCTCCTATGAGAATCTAATGCCTGATGATCTGAGGTAGAGCTGAGGCACTGATGCTAGTGCTGGGGAAAGGCTGCAAATACAGATGAAGATTCACTCGTTCACTCACCACTCACTTCCTGCTGTGTGGCTCAGTTCCTAACAGGCGACCAGTCTGCTGGCCTAGGGGTTTAGAGACCCCTGCTCTAAACAACTCATCTGTTTACTCATTATCAGTTATCAGATTTAACTGGTGGTTTTTACTCTGGATTATATGGATGAAATTGCACACAAATGTATGCAATCCTATGTATGAGGAGAAGATTCAAGCCTCATCTTCTGGCAACTTGGCTTGGTAGCTAAGGGCACAGACCCTGGATACAACCTGCTTAAGTCTGAATCTCAGTTCTGCCACTATTACCTGAACTAACTCACTTAACCCCACTGTTGCTTTAGTTTCCTTGTCTGTAAAATAGGAAAAATTATAGTGCCTACCTCATAGAGATGTTATGGGAATAAAGAGAGTTAATACATATAAAGCACTTAAACAAGGCCCGGTACATAATAAACACTATATAAGCTTTGGCTGTTATTGTTATTTCTGACATGCATTCTTGCCCCATACTCCAACTCGACCAATGTTTCCCATTGTTCTAGTGACATCTGCTCTGACTCTGAAACCTCAAGTGAGCTCTTCCCTCTGCTCAGAGCATTTTTTGCCTTTAGGATGGCTTGCCTATTAACTCCTGACCTTCCCTCAGGCCTCAGCTCAAATGTTAATTTCTTAAAGACACCTTTCCGACCTCCAGACCAGGAGGGGCCTCCTGCCATAAACTTCCAAACATTTCTCTTTTTCCCTTCATAACCCTCATCACAATTTATTCACAGTGATTACTTGTTTAAGGTCTTCCCTGACAGGCCATAATCTCTAAGAGGACAGAGGTCATTTCTGCCTAGCTCCCTGCGGGACTTCAGCATGGTGCCTAGTACACTGTAAGAGTACCATAAGTATTTGTCAAATGAATGAGTGAATGAATAAGAAATCTTTTAATATGCCTTTTAATAAAGGTATAAAACCTGTATAAAATATTAGGTACATGATAACGAGCATGTAACAAAATTAGATAATTGATGTTAAATAAGTAGAAACTTGTGTGAAGGAAACCTTCTCCTCTCCAATTGATATAAAATATGAGTTCAAATTGACCTTGAACATGTGTCTTTCAATCAAATGGTAATGAATTACCCAGAAGAAAGTACCAGAAAATATTACTGTGTGCAGTCAGGAATTACACACAGATAATGACTAGTTAAATATCTCTCACCTTCACTCCTTAGAAATCAAATATAGGTCTCAGATGGCAGAACTGAAAGGAATGACTGACCAGGGAATCTGCTTATTCCCAGAGAATTTTTACGGCCTTAATTCCAGACGAGATTAAATACTTCCATGGGCTGGCAAAACCAATTGTGCTGCTAATCTGAGAAAATTCATTACTACCCTGGGAGTTAATATAACTAACCCAAGTTGTCCAGAAAACTATATTCTATGATCAGTTATTAGTCAAACACTAGGAAAATTATGATAGTTACCATTATAATTCAAAATAGACACAATAAAGTGATTCTCCTGGGAATGGCTTCGGGGACCTATTACTTCCGCTCCACTGGATGAAGGACTCCTTACGGAAGAAGGGTTCTCACCCTCCACTGCCTTACCAACTGTCAAACTCCAACCGCCCCTCTTTTGTGTAATTGGCCTTAAAACACTTCCCAGATGCCAATATTTGGTCTCCGGGAGAAACAATGTGGTAGCTGTCTAACCATGATTGAGGAAAACTGAACCGGGGTCTGGACTTGGGCACAGGGAGACAGAGGTCTGGGGAAATTCTGGAGAATCGCTGGTGACCAGAGGGCTGTGGGAGAGCTGGTTGCATGATCCCAAAAGCCCTAGACCCTAGAGGCTGGGGATCTGTCGTGTAACTGGTGCTCGGTTCAACTTCTCTGGCTTCTGAGTACGCTCTCTGCCTGTGGGCTGGCACCAAGCTTTGGACTACATTTCCCAGACGGACTTGCTCCCTGGCGGCGCTGTCGTACTTTACTAGGGCGTGTCTGAGAAGGGAAAGCCGCGGTCGGTGAGCACCTCTGGGGCATCTTCCTCGGTGCTGCAGTATCGCAGCTACCGCCCTGCAAGATGATCGGGGTCCTGCTCCTCTTCCTTCTCTTTCTGTTATACATCGCTGCACCCCAAATCAGGTCTGTGCAAATGTAATGTCTTTTCTTGAGAAGTCTTCCGGTAAGGGGGCGGGGCGGGGGGAATATTAATCCTCACTGAAGATATGTTCTTCAAGAGAAGGAAAGTGAAAATTCCGAGGGGGGCTCCTAGTAGGCTGAGGCCGAGTTCGGTTTGTCGGAGGAGATCGTGCTGCTTTGGATGCAGGAAAGACGACACCAGGAGACCCCAGGCAATGGGGAAGGGTTGCAGACTGGAGCACGCTGCTTGGTTTCCCTGCCCCACTTTTTGGTCTAAGCAACCCTTGCTCTGGGTCCAGTGAGCCCCGAATGTAAGGTTGCCTTAAACATCTAAGTTTACAGCTTTGGAGGTTTCAGAACCTAAAGTGAGGTATGGACCTGAAGATTTTTTCCTTAGCTTCCATGCCTTCAACTAGCCCAAGCTATCTTCTTGCTTCCAACCTTGAAAGTACAAAGTAGCGATTCAACTTTTTGCTTTCTGAAACGGAACCTTGCTGGTAATCGTGACATATGCAGCCCCATTGCTTGCTCTCTGGGTACTGTTAGATTCTTTCTCTGGGCGATGTTGTAAAGGAGGGAAATAAAAGGGTTTTAATATGAGCCCTATCCTGCCTTCCGAGCAGGATTATTGAGATCGGAGGCTTGGCCTGGGATCTCAAGGTGGGGCAGAGAGGATGGGTGTAGTGGTCTCTTAATCAGGCCATGAGTCCCTCCAGAGAATCAGTAGCCGGATGCAAAATAGGCAGCCTGCTGATTGGTTCTGAGTAAATCACCAGTAGTGAAGGTGGACCAATGACTGAAGAGACACACACCCTCCTGAGGGGTGGAGTGTGGTGTCGTTCGCGCGCGCGCGCGTGTGTGTGTGTGTGTGTGTGTAGTTTTTGCTGTTTGTTTTGTGCCAGGTTGACAAGCTTTTGTAATTTATTTATTTATTTATTTTTGTATTGCATTAGCTGTTTATCAAGGTCACAGAGTGCCAGGTCTTTCTTCTTCTAGGTAGAGTCTTGTGACCCTAAGTTTATGGAAGAGCTCAAATCAAAGCCAGATTCTTGGTTGATAGAATATTCATCCAGTTCTTGTACTGCAGGGAGTAACTAAGCAATATTATTGCCCTTATAATAGACTCACTTTTGTTCTTGAGCTGGAAAGGAAAACTTTTTGTTTTCTTTCCTCCAACCTTCCTTAAACCTATAAAACGACAGCAGTAGAAGGAACCAAAGCAAACCTTATCCTTGGAATTTGAAGAACCGGGGGGTGGAGGGGGTATAGGAACTTCTGACTGAGACAAGGAAAATGAACTGATGAGCTCTCCTCTGTCTGCAGGGAAATGCTGTCCAGTGGGGTGTGTACATCAACCACCCAGCTTCCTGGGAAGGTAGCTGTGGTTACAGGTGCCAACACAGGCATCGGGAAGGAGACAGCCAAAGAACTGGCTCAGAGAGGCAAGTTTATCTGCTTCTAATTCCCTCCTGCTACTGCCATTTTATCTCTCACAGCAATGTTCATTCTGATTATTTCCTCCCAATCTTGGAATTCAAGAACATTCCAAGTGCCCCAGCAATTTGCTGGTGTGAAGCTAGTGTAGCACTCTACATATAAATGGACACTTAATGACTACTATTGATTTATTTTATTTCCTGATTTGTTTTCTTTCCAGATTTGCTCATCAGATACCTCTGTTGAGAAGTAGGAGTAAAATAAATAAAACAGTAGAAAATAACATTTAGCATCAGTATGAGGTCTGTAATGCCCACTCACAAAAAAGAGCTGACAGTTTGTTTCTCATACGGTGGTTGACAGGAGCCCGCGTTTATATAGCTTGCAGGGATGTACAAAAGGGGGAATTGGTGGCCAAGGAGATCCAGACCACGACAGGAAACCAAGAGGTGTTGGTGCGGAAACTAGATTTGGCTGATACTAAATCTATTCGAGCTTTTGCTGAGGGCTTCTTAGCAGGTGAGTAGAACCTGAGACTGTGTTGTGGGTCTTGTGATCAACATGGCAGACTTAGCTAAAAGGAAACTATTCCTCTCCTTCTCTCTATATAGAAATACTAGATAAAATATAAACAAAAAGTTTTGATTCATAGCTGAACTCATTAGTAACAAAGGGAAATCTTCACGAAGCAGAAATAAAAAGTAAATTAAAAAAAAATCATAGCTATGCATAAGAAGTAAAGCCAAAAATCTCACAGGAGTGTCAGAACTCAATATGGGTTTTAGAGTATGGGTATGAGGCCTCAGGCCCTTGAGAGCTGGGGAGCTGTATCTGATGCTCCACTAAGGTTGGGACTCACAAAAGGCCATTTGGTCCATGGTACAGGAATTTTAAAAAGGCCAGGCCACCAGCTGAGGGACATGACAAAGAAACTTATTCTCTTTAGGACATGGATGGATAGAGAGTCATCTGTAGGAAATTAAAACCCCATTTTAATTTCATTCACACCACCAACTAGTACAAGAATCTTGAGCTGAGAAATTAACATAAAACCCCATAGTATCACATGAAAAGCAAATCCAAGAGCACTCTATAGGCATGTTCCTTCATAACCCGTGGACCTTGGCCTCCCAAGAAAAACACTGAAATTGGCTTATAGTCAGAAATTACTAACCACGTGAGAAAATGAACCATGAGAGAAAGTTTGCGGATGCAACAAAGATATAAAACCAGTATTTCTTTTGGGGCCTGAATCCCAGTGGTAGGGAGTACATCAGAACATCCTTTTTTCTTGCTTCGGAATCTTCCCATTCATCTTGGGAAGTCTGTGTTGGGAGGGGCGGACGGAACATTTCCCAAAAGCAGTAATAAGATTTGAAAGGCCATTTTGTATTGTAAGATGGAATTTTGCTCTGTGTGTGTGTGTGTGTGTGTGTGTGTGTGTGTGTGTGTGTGTGTTGTGTGGTTTAAAGTAAAAGAATGCAGGATCCAACTGCATCCTCATTTTCAAAGCCTGGTTATTAGGCAGATTTTTAAGACGTAACAGCTGTGGGTGGCCCCTTGCACACTCCATATCCTCTTCTCTGCAGAGGAAAAGCACCTCCACATTTTGATCAACAATGCAGGAGTGATGATGTGTCCCTACTCCAAGACAGCAGACGGCTTTGAGATGCACATAGGAGTCAATCACTTGGGTAAGGAATCTAGTCTCATCGCAAAGCTAGAGGGAATCTAAAGTTCTTGGAAAACTTAGGGGTCAGATTGAATTGCCTTTGTGGTGTGATTGGACCTCTGGGCCATAAGAGACTATAAGTAAATAATAAATAACATGGTCCTGGCTGAAAGCTCAGAACGTAAGGTTCTGCCCACTTTTTAATCTGTGATTTACATTCAGTTTACTTTGGGGCATTTTGAACAGCCTAACTGTATTGGGGGCTGTGTTGCTTTCTTTGTAGTGGTCCTTGTAACCAGCATCAGGTAGAGAGCCCACCTGCTCTTAAAGAGTGATATTAATCAAAGTCGGGACTTCATATTCATATTCAGATAATCCAGACCTACCTCGTAGAAGGATGTCTCATGTCTTTGACTGTTCCTGTTTCCCTAAACCCTCACAGAACTTGTTCTGTAGTTGATAACGAATTAATGAGGCAAAAAGCCTTATTACTGAGTTCTCTGCTTCCCATAGGTGATACCTGCTCACCATTACTCCCTTCAGTCTTACATTCGCCATGAACTCTGTTAATTATAGTTTTTCTTATAGGTCACTTTCTCCTGACCCATCTGCTGCTAGAGAAGCTAAAGGAATCAGCCCCGTCAAGGGTAGTGAATGTGTCTTCCTTAGCACATCACCTGGGAAGGATTCATTTCCGTAACCTTCAAGGCCAGAAATTCTACAGTGCAGGTCTGGCCTACTGTCATAGCAAGTTAGCCAACATTCTCTTCACCAGAGAACTGGCCCGGCGGCTAAAAGGTAGGCTTGGAAGAAATCAGTGTGGAGACATGAGTCAGGGGAAAGTAGCTAAAAGCCATAGGAATGGAAACTGTTTTCTGGAGCCTATCTCCTGGACAAGGATCTGCTTCCCTGACTATAACTGGGTATAGTTTTAGTAAGCAGCCCGCAGTTGAATATTGGAGATAGTTGACAGGGGACAGGGAAATTCTGACTTTAAGTCTGAAAGCTTGGCTTTACCACTTACTAGCTGTGTGACCTGCAGCAAATGACTTAACTTTTCAAGACCTATTTCTTCATATGTAAATTTCCTCAAATAGGACTACTTCACAGGTTATTATCATCATTAATTTAGGCTTCATGAGTAAGTCAAAGTTTTTTACTCCTAATGAGACTGAGTAGAAGGGAGGAGCCTGAACCTGGCATGAGATAGGATAAAACAAGTGATGGGACTATGTGTGTGAGGTGGGGAGAGGGTTCGTCTCTAAGAGCAGAGGGTTAAATAAGAGGGAGATGCATGCTTGAGGAGGGGAATCTACAGTCACAAATAGACTTCTTTAGCATCATCTTCTCTGGATTTCCAGTAAAGACAAAGGAAATCCAGGGTGGACAATTGGAGTTACTTTAGGGGATAAGGCAGGCAGAATCAGGCTCAAGGAATCAGACATAGGAGCCCCATTGTTGGAACAGGATCATCAAACCATGTAGGCAGCTGTGAGATGGGCAGGAAGGAAGATGGTGGTCCACTCAGTTCATATGCCCAGTTTATACCCAAGGCATGACATCATTTATCAACTCAGGATCAAGGATCAGGATGGTAAAAACTATCCAAAGGTTTGGTCAGGGAGGTAGGGTGGCCCGGAAGTAGAGAGCTGTGAGGATCAGAATAAAGCAGAGGATACAAGAGTGAGGAAGCCTGATGGATTGAGGATTAGGTGGGAAATTGCTATGAAAGAAACTTGGGCATGATGAAGAAGTCATTCATACAGCCATTCAGCAGACATGTATTCAGTGCCCATGCTATTCAATGCACTGGATTAGGGGATTGGGGATGAAGTGGTGCAAAAGACAGGTACAGTCCCTTCCTTGATTTGGTTTACATCCAGTGGGGAAAAGAGATAATGTCAGGTGTTTATACAACTGTGTTACATGTAAAATCAGCCTGGTAATACATGAATCATTTTCATTGTAAAAAGTTCAAATAATGTGGAAGTATGTAGAGTTTAAAGATCCCGTCTCCCCCTCCTACTTTTCTCCTCTCAAGAAACAACTCGATGGGCATCTTTTCAATCATCTCCTATGCATTTACATATGTGTATTTCATACATAAGGAACTGAAATTCCAATACAATATCTTGGAGATATTTCCATGTAGTACATAGAGATTTACCCCATTCTTTTTGTTGGTTGTACTATGTTTTATAGTATAAAGTACCTTAGTTTATTTATCCTTAACATTTAGCTTATTTCCTTTTTATTGTTGTTTCATTATAATTGCGGTAAATGCTGTAAAGGGGACGTATAAGGACCTATTAACATATTTGGGGGGAATTTTAATATATTTGAGGGATCAAAGAAGACTTCTCTGAGGAAGTTAAAAGCTGAGCCCCTTGCAGGACTATTAGAAATTAAATTGGTTATATTGTGAGTGGGGTGAGGTGGCTGAGGAATGTTCAAGGTAGAGGTCAGGGAATACATGATGGTCTGGATTTAATTTGAGAAACTGAGAGAAGGCCATCATGGTTAGAATATAAAATATAGAATATGGATCATCTAGAGTAGACATATTTGAATTGAAAATTCACAGTCCTTTATCTGTAATTTGTGAAATCTACAGAGTCCTGAAAACTCAGTTTTTTCATAAGCTTGACATCAAAACTCATTGGGCAGCAAAACCACATCTGTACAAGGGAGAAAGGGTGATAGGCAGTATATGTATATGTATCATATTACCTTTGTAAAATCAGAAAAAAAAAATTGGAAACATTTCTGGCCCCAAGGTTTCCAGTGAAGAATAGGGGACCTGAATAGTGCATATATAAGTGTCATTTAGATGAAGAAACTGAGTCACAACATCAGATCGTGCCTGAAGTCACATAAGTAGTGAGTGGTAGAGTTGGGATTTGAAACTGGGCAGTGTTTATTGATGTCCCCTGCTCTCTTCAGTCATTCAGCAACATCAAGTCATGTCTTCCTAGGCTCTGACGTTACAGCATATTCTGTACACCCTGGCACAGTCAACTCTGAATTGGTTCGGCACTCATTTTTCATGAGATGCATATGGCGGCTTTTCTTCTTCTTCATCAAGACTCCTCAGCAAGGAGCCCAGACCAGCCTGTACTGTGCCTTAACAGAAGGTCTTGAGAATCTAAGTGGGAATCATTTCAGGTATGAATGTATCTGTTTTTGAAGATAGAATTTTAAAAGGACATTGTTTATCAAAGCTTTTGTCTTTTGACTCCAGAGCTTTTACTTTTTATTGGGGGAATTGACTCATTAACATTTTTTCGCAGTAACTAGTAGGTTTGATTTTATTCATGCCTTCTTTTATACTGATGACTGCTTTCTCCTTGTTTCTTTTTTTCCTACATTTTGTTTTGTCAGTTCAATTGTTTTGTACTTCGTTTGTTTGTTTGTTTTTACACTAAAAAGAATTTGAATTTGTATTTCTCCAGTGCTTTCAGGGCTAAAATAGTATTAATGGACTCCTTCTTGAGTAAAAGAAGATTTTAAAAATTTTATTGTAGAGAATTTTTAATATACACAGTAGACAGAATAACATGTTGAATCGGCATATACTCATAATCCAGCCTCAACAATCATTAACCCATGGACAATCCTGCCCCATCCTCATTTACTAATGCTTCCCATATTTTCTCATCCTATAATACTTTGAAGAAAATCCTAGATATCACATAAGATCAAAATCTTAATGTGTTTTTACCTCTACCCTCAAAATTTTATGGTGATTGTCTGAAATTTTAGAGAAAGGGCTCTAAATAAAGATTGGAATGAAAGGTAGACAGTCATATCATGAGGGGCCTATAATGTCAGACTTAGAGAGGAGCCAGAGAGTTGGTTGAGTAGAGGGAGATATAATCTGCTTTGTGTTTAGAAAAATATCCCTAACGACTTTGTTTCATGAATAAGTACCCCACGTGACAGAAGAAGAGTTCCTGATTTAGGGTAATGACAATTGGAATGAAAAGAATGGTTAAGTGAGAGAAGCTCTGAAGAGGCAGAATTGTAACCACTTGATAATCAGTTGATATGGTGATTTGGGTTCAATCTTGAGTTATTAGGAGATTGATGGTGACATTAACTGGGTCAGCAAATATGGAAAAATAATATGTCTAACTTAGGGTTCTTTAATCCCAAAGCATTGGAAATAGACTCTGGCTACCATAAGCAAAAAGGGAATTTATTAAGATATAGGGTACTTTTAGGTCCCAAAGAGTAGACTGGAAAGCCAGGCATACAATTAGAGTGCCTAGTCAGCCAGATAGGGCTCTCTGACTGTTTTAAGCCAGGCTCTTCAGTCTTCTCTTTGAATCTACATAAAACGCCAACTATCTTCTGTTTCATTGCTTGCTATCCACTCTCTAGGGAAGTAGCATTGGATCTCCCCTGAACACTACCTGCCATCCCTTCACCCCATTGCCTTGGCTAGGGGAGAACAGGCAGGCACGTGATTAATGGGTTCTTCAAGTCATATCCAAGGGGAAGAGGTGATTCCACAGAAAGAAATCAGGTTGCTATTGCCAAAAGAATATAGAACGGATGTTCAACCAAAGAGTAACAGTTGCCCACTGTGCAATAAACATGCCTCCCTACCTTTTGAGTGTGTTTTCCATGAGACATGTGAGTAGAACTGTGTAGCAGATAATTTGAAATGTGGGTCTGAAGTGCAAGAACATAGACTATGTAGCTTTGCACACTGGAATGATTTTCCAAGAGTGACAAGATTCTTCTTCCCTGGTGATTTTAGGAAAAAAATAAATCTTTATCTTGGTTGTGACTGAGTGCTTTAAAGAAAGTCAGCCTCAAATCTATGATTATTGAATTGACTTTTGAAGAGTCTTCATTGCCATAGATTTTTAATTTTAAGCTCTTCGAAGATCAAATAGCAGCCATTTGGCTACTATCAAGAAATGAACATAAAAGTGTCTTGAATGAAGCTTTAGGACCTTTGCACTGTTTTTTTCTGCCTGAAACTACTAATCTACTTTTTATCTCTGTGGATTTGCCTATACTGGACATTTTATATAAATAGAATGTAATATATGAATCTTTGGTGTGTGGTTACCATTGTGAATATGAAAAGGATAGTTCTATATATACAGTCGTCCATTTTCTTCTGCATGTGCCTTATTTCCATTCTGCTTTGCGAATTTGAATTGTTGAATCCTCCCCTTTTAAGTCATTGTTATCTCCATTTGTCCCTATGTATGCTGAATGTTCATTACTATCTTTCTATAACAATTCTCTTCTTATTATTTAAGCTTATAATGCCCTGTTCTTAGTAAGGGTTGAACTCCTCTGCTTCTATTTGCCTGATAGTCACTTTGCTCCTAATTATGTGGATTGTTTTTTTGTTTTTTTGTTTTTTGGTCATTTTGTTTTAGGTGAGCTGACCCCTTTCAGTATTTCCTGTCTTGCAAGCCTCGTCATGGAGAATTACCTCAATTTTTGTATGTCTGGAAATATCTTAATTTCTCCTTCATATCTAAACAAGAGCTTAGCTGGATACATTATTCTTGGCTGGTAGTTCCTTTCACTTAATAGTTTAAATATTTGATTCCATTCCTTTCTGGTTTGTAAGGTTTGCTCTGAGAAGTCTGCAGATAATCTAATGGGTTTTCCTTTATAAAGTTAGCGTTTTCTCCTCCCTGGCTGCCCTGAGAATTGTCTTTGTTGTTGATTGTTGATACTTTTAATACAATGTGTCTTGGTAAAGGCCTTTTAGGGTGAGGTAATTGGGTGCTCTGTTGACTTTTGAATTCTAAGCTCCAGTTTATTCCTTAGATTTGGGAAATTCTTGTCAACTATTTGTCCAGAAATGCTTGCTAGTCCCTGCTCCTTTTCCTCGCCTTCGATAATTCCCATTATTCTTATGTTTCCTCTCCTGATGGTATCAGCTAGTTCTTGTATTTCTCTTTCATTATTTTTCATTCTTCTCTTTTCTTCCTTCTATTTCTAGATTTCTGTCTTTGATATCTCTGATCCTTTTGTATATTTGGTCAACTCTGTTTCCCAAGCTTGCTGTTTCATTTTTCAACTTGAGTGTGTTTTCTTTTTATCTCCAGAAGTTCTATGTAGTTCTTTTTGAAGGTTTCAGTCTCCTTGCTCTGCTCATCTAGGTGTTTTTTCAATTCTTGAAATTGTTGATATGACTCATTTTGGAACTCCCTCAGTTTTTTCAGAAGTACCATCCTGAATTCTCTGTCATTTAAGTTGCATATTTCTGTGTCTGTAAGCTTATTTTCTGGAACTTTTTTTCTTTCTTTCAGAGATACCTTGTCACCTTGGTTGTTCATGGTGTTTAATGGACTATTTCTCCACCTGGGCGTTAATGGAAATGTATTCTGCTTTTTGCAGAAAGAAGGTTTATTATATAAAGGTCTCTCTTTAGCCTGCTGCAAAGAAGGCACTTTTCTTTTGGTTTCCAGTAGGTGGCATCTAAGCCTTTTGGATCCCTGCTTTATATAAAACCTTAATAATGCCTTTATATAATGCTTTTATTTTCTTGTAGATATTTAATCACTCTTGCTACCCTCAGTTTCAGTCCTTGTCAATGTTAGCAACAGTTTAGGTAGCATTTGCTCAGATTCCCCTGGGGCTTTATAGTGATCAGTCTCAGAGGATATGGGGAGGGGCCCTCTGAATTGGGAGTTGGGGGCTGCGGCTCAGCCTCAGTTTTGCAACTGGGGCCGGTAAAAATCAACTGTTATTTCTCTGTGGTCCTGTCCCGCTTCTCTGCTTTCTGCCTTGATGACTGGGCCCTGCTGCTAGCTGTGTGGAACTCACAGCACTTCCAGGCAGGGCTGTTCAGGGAAGTCGCTGCACCTTCTCTCCTCCCCTTCCTCCTGCAGGGAGCTCTGGTGGCAGGGAGCTCTGGTGAGAGGCAGCTTCTTTATTTCTCTCAGACCACCACCCAACACCCAGGGTTCTGACCTGTGGTAGCTCTTATGTGTAGATCCCATGTTCAGACATGCTGGTGTGCAGTTTGGTGTTTTTGTTGAGTTTTAAATGTTCAGCTTATTGTTGTTTCAAGGGGAGAGATATGGGGACGTCTCTCACTCTGCCATGTTTCCTTTCAATGTTCGGATTTCTCTCTCTCTTTTTAAAATTTATTTATTTATTTTTTTATGGTGACATTGGTTAATGAAATCCAACAAATTTCAGCTGTACATTTTAATAGTAAGGTGTATACATATATTTACATTGTTTTCACTTACCATAATTAGATTTCTTTCTGTCATATTTGACCACTTTTACCTTGTCTACTTCCCCTCTCAGAAATGTCTATTTAAATTCTTTGCCTATTTTTATTTTTATTTATTTTTAAATAATTTTTTTATTTTTAAATTACAGTTGACATAAAAGATTATATTAGTTTCAGGTATACAAGACAGTGATTAGACATTTATGTAACTTAAGAAGTGATCAGTCTATGGCTATGCCATCCTAAACGTGCCTGATCTTGTCTGATCTCAGAAGCTAAGCAGGGTCGGGCCTGGTTAGTACTTGGATGGGAGACCACCTAGGATACCAGATGCTGTAAGCATTAAAACAAAAAGTGATCACCCTAATAAATTTAGTACCCCTCTGACACTATACATAGTTATTACAATATTATTGACTATATTCCCTATGTTATACTTTGCATCCCTGTGACTATTTTTTAACGACCAATTTGTACCTTAATCTTTTCCCCTTTTATCCCTGTTCTCCAACCTTCTCCCATCTGGCAGCCATCAAAATGTTCTCTATGAATTTGTTTCTGTTTTGTCTGTTTATTTGTTTTATTAGAGTCCACATATAAGTGAAATTATATATTTGTCTTTCTGTCTGACTTAGTTCACTTAGCGTAATACCCTCTAGGTCCATACTTGTTGCAGATGGCAAGATTTCATTTTTTATGGAGTAATATTCTATCATATATATGTACCACTTCTTTATCCATTCATTAATGGACACTTAGATTGCTTTCATATCTTGGCTGTTGTAAATAATGCTGCAGTGAACATAGGGGTGCATATGTCTATTTGAATTAGTGTTTTGAATTTCTTTGGATAAATACCCAGAAGTGGAATTACCAGGTCCTTCTTTGTCTCTTGTTACATCCTTTGTTATAAAGACTATTTTGTCTGGTATAAGTATTGCTACTCCAGCTGGGTTTTTTGTTCCATTTTCATGAAATATCGTTCCATCTCTTTACTTTCATTTTGTGTATATCTTTCAATCTGAAGTGAGTCTCTTGTGGGCAGCATATGTAAAGGTCTTGTTTTCTTATCCATTCAGTCACCCGATGTCTTTTGATTAAAGTGTTTAATCCATTTACACTGAAAGTAATCGTTGATAGATATGTAGTTATTGCCATTTTTATTTATATTTTTGCTCTTTGTTTTTCTTCTTAAAGAAGTCCCATTACTATTTCTTGTAATGCTGGTTTGGTGGTGATGAACTCCTTTAGCTTTTTCTTGTCTGGGAAGTTATCTGTCCTTTAATTCTAAATGAAAACTTTGCTGGGTAGTGTAATGTTGGTTGTAGGTTTTTGCTTTTCATCACTTTGAATATTTCATGCCAGTCCTTTCTGGTCTGCATAGTTTCTATTGAGAAATCAGCTGGCAGAGTTATAGGAGCTTTCTTGTAGGTAACTAACTGCTTTCCTCTTGCTGCTTTTAAGATTCTCTGTCTTTAAGCTTCAGCATTTTAATCATAATGTGTCTTGGTTTGGGCCTCTTTGGGTTCATCTTGTGTGGGACTCTGCCTTCCTGGGCTTGTATATATATTTCCTTCACCAGGTGAGGGAAGTTTTCTGTCTTCTTTCTTCAAATAGGTTTCCAATTCCTTGTCTTCTCTCTCTTCTCCTTCTGGTACTCCTATGATGTGAATGTCGGTACACTTGATGTTGTCCCAGAAGCCTCTTAAACTATCCTATTTTTGGATTTTTTTCCTTTTTGCTGTTCTGATTGGGTATTTCCAGCTACCTTATCTTCCAAATCACTGATTCAGTCCCCTGCTTCACTGAATCAACTATCGAGTCCCTCTAATGTATTCTTCAATTATTGTGTTATTCATTTCTGACTGGTTCTTTTTTTATATTTTCTATCTCTATTTTTATATTTCCTGTATTTTTGTTGAAGTTCTCACTGAGATTATAGAGCATCCTTAAAACCATCATTTTGAACTCTGCCTGAGAATTAGCATTTCTATCAAGTTCCTAGATAATGCTCCTGCTGCTCGTCTACAGCTCACACTTTGAGTAGCATTGTTTAAATGGACATAGTGTTAGGGGTTTGCTGCGAATGGTTATTTTGGACTTGTCAGCTCACCTTTTCACCTTCAGAATTTGCTTCAAATGTCCAGGAAGCAGTTTGCTTGAATGAGTATAGTTTTTAAAAATGCTTTTCACATAATTTCAAAGATTGTAATCTGTTTACTCAATCAGTAAAAAACAAACAAACAAAAAACAAAAAAATCCTTCAATGAATACCTGCTCTGTACCAGATACAGAAAATACAAAAATGAGTAAAAGAATTATCCTTGAGAAAATTTTCTGGGCGGTGCAGAGTTGGGATAACCCCCTGCATTTAATGGGGACTTAGCATAATTAGAATTATTGCAATGAAGAGAAGGTATATGAAACACTGGGTACCTTGTTGCCTTTTCTTTTCTGTGATTATCTTTTCCTTCTTTGGTTACTTATGAAGCTGACTTGTTTTTCAAGTTTAAAACATTCACAGCTTGTGGAAGACCAGCAATAAGAAGTGTTTTGTTGTTGTTGTTGTTTTCATTTTTTACCACTCTAAACATCTGTGACCAATGTAAACAGCAGGATCTGTTTTACGACATTTTACAAAGTCCTGTAGAATGGACCTCAGAGAGTTGTTTGAACAAGATGAACATACACAAGTGTCAGGCGGGCACTGATGTTAAATATATACATATAAAGAGGAATATAAAGACTAAATGATATGCATTTTATTACACAAAGCATTCAGATCAGAAAATTACATTTTCTTTGGGGTGAATATTGGAGAGTGAAGAGCTAGGACAAACACTGGATCTATGAAGAGCCTAGAGGACATGTTATCTCTGGATTGTTTTTTTTTGTCATATTCCTTATCCCAAGCAGAGAATGGACTCCATTCTTAACCCTGTTCTTTAAACCCCTCTCTTTCCTTTCCAGTGACTGCCATATGACATGGGTGTCTGCCCAGGCTCGTAATGAGACGATAGCAAGGCGACTATGGGATGTCAGCTGTGACCTGTTGGGCATTCCTTTGGATTGACAGATGGTGGCAGCTGGACCCAAGAGCAGCCTGCAGCAGACTACTTGGTGGTACTACCTCCCAAGCTGATTCTCCTTCAGGATGGCCAAAAGTTTGAGCACAAAGAGAGTAAACCTTCCAGCCTTGCTAGCTTAATAGCTGATAACAGCCCAGTATACAGTGAGTGACAGATTCATCGAAACACCTTGCATTTGTCCAGATACACTTTGCTCCTATTATTGCCAGTTACTGGAATATCGTATGATAAGTAGACTCTCATGTGGCCTGAAACCTACTACCTAGGAGAACCTAAGCTATGGCAGCTCTTCAAGGGAGCCAAACTGCAGCCTTAGTTGAACTCCAGAAGTCACAAAGCTTGTATCAAGAGCAGGGCTTATGCCTTACCTCTTAAGAAAACCATCATGGCACCAACATCTGGATCCTTTCAGGAAATTTATCTGAATCAAGATTGTGGTATGGCTTTATCTCTGACAACCAAAAGCCACTGTTAAGACACTTTCCCATGTCTAGACCATGGAAGAGCTTCCTTTTGTAAGAAGTTTGTGGGGTTTGGGGGAAGGCAGAAATAAAAAATCAAATTTAAACTGTCATTTTCCTATTTCTCTGACAAGGGGGGAATGAAAGGCACAGTTTGAGAAGGTAGGCCTCCTGACTTCAATTACTGACCCCAGACTCATGGAGGCCTCCTTGTGTGCCTTAGTTTTGCTTAGAAAACCAGAAGGGAAAGGCTATTTGGAGATTGTTAGTATATGTGTCCTTATGTATTTATGCAGTTAGGAGTATTTTCACAAAATTCAAAATAGCCACAAAGGAACAGTATTAAACTGGACTCTGGTGCAGGTAAAAGATCAGAGATGGAGTAAGCCAGTATCATCCAGTCTTCGATACAAATGGGTAGAGCTGCAAGAAGAAGCAAACTTTGTGAATGTTGATAACTACCCACCAAGATGCACCTTGGGTAGCAGGAAAGACATTCAAAAAAGAGAATAAGCCTGGAAGATAATGCATGCAATGAAGGGACTAGTTAAGAATTAAAAAAACAAGAAACAAAAACAGCTAAAGATGGCAATATCCAGCTACCTGTAGATTAAGGGTAAGCACCTGAGTTAAGTAGACTGATAAGGCATTATCTTCATATAAGTACCAGTCAACCAATGTGGCAGGGGAAAAAACCAAAACAAACAAAAAGCCTCAATATTTTATTCTGCAAAATTATCTTAAAGACTGATATTGGTAGTTACAGTCAATTTAATTATCTCTTAGGGCATTTTTTTACATTATTTGACAAGATTAAAATGTCTACTTCCTAAAAAATAATCTACATGTGAAGAACTTTTATCAAAATTAATGCTGCCAAAGGATGTTTGAGGAATTGTTTCTATCGCTTGTTTAGAGTATGTTAAGTTTATAATTTTCTCGGACTTTGAAGGAGTTATGGGACCACAGTCTTTTCCTATTTGTAAATAATCTTTTGTTAATTAGTCTTGACCATTAAACTACATATTTAGAAATGGCCATTTTATGGAAAAATTGAAAATTTTTTATAATAGTACAGTCGAATAAGTGAATTAATTTTACTTAATTTATATTGAACCGTTAATGACAAAAAAAATTTTCTATTATGTTTTCATTTACAAAACTAAAAATTAAAGTTTAGTGTCAACAGAAGAAAACACTTCATTATTATGGTTATGCAAATCACTTCTCATTCTGAGGATATTTTGTGCCAGAATCTAGCCACTGTACAGTCTCAATTGAAATGCCATTAACTTCAGTTGTGTAATAATACGATTATTCATCCACCTATTTTCTACTTTTCTTTTATGATGCTGTTCAAAGATCACTTCTTCCATCCCAGGTTATTTATCTCTCCTTTTTGTGACTGCTCCTTCTTTAACAAGGCAATGGGACTTCACTGTACACTGTCACAAACATTCTCAGATTTTGCTGTCTTTTTATGCTTAATGAATATTGCTCAACAAAAATTTAATCAATGGTCAATGAACTCAATCTAATAAAATAAAAAAGGTCCAGGTGATATAAATCACCAAATCGTTTCCTCATGAGCAGTCATGTATCTCTTAATACGTGTGGGGAATTGAGCTGGCAAGCAAATATTTCAGGACAGGCTCCATAGGCCTAACAATGAAATCGGTGAAAATAGGAATTTCTTCCACTGAACTATGAAAACCCATGGAGTGCAGGAAAAGACTTTATACTTGTTAACACATTACACTTAGTGAGAGACTTGAAGCCGAGTCCGTGTTGCTCACCACATTATAAATTACTTCAGTAGAGAAAGGGAATCTTATTTACCAACATATACCTAGTTCCCCTGCACAGAGACTACACTTAACATTAAACACCTGCTGAGTGAACGAACGCACGAAGGCCAGCCCGGCCGCTAGAGGCTGCGTATTTTAGGAATCACTGCCAGGAGACCACTTCTGAAAGAATGACCCTGGTCACTTGGCCTCCCCAGAAAAAGTGCTTTACCGCTCCAGAACAAGCAGGAACCTCGCCCGGTTACCTTTCGAGGATTGAAAGCTAACATTTAGTCAGGTCGTGAACTGAGAAAAGGTGGCCAAACAGTACGATGACAATGAGGATGACGTCAAAACCACTGCGTGTCAGCTTCACCCCAAGCAGCCACGGTGCTAGCTGGGCCACCGCCCCGCTGCAAAGCGTGACCTCCGAGTCGGTGCTCTTTCCCCATCAAACTACAGCTCCCGGCACGCACTACAGCGTATGCCGTACGACGAAAGGCGGGGCCCTGGAGAGAGGCGGCCGCGCTGCCACTCCCGCGGGTCCGCGCAGTCCTTTCCATTTTGGCGTTCTCCCGAATCCAAAAGCGGGTATTTTCGGGACTCTGGGGCTGCCGCTTACCCCGGTGCGCCGCCCTTCTCACAGGAGTCGCCCGGGCGGCAGAGGCCATCCGACTTTCCATCAGGCTTTCGCGCTCGGCGCTCCCTCAGTGACGGAATGAAGGGAGTGGCGTTCTTGCTCGGAAGGACCCCGCCGCGGCCCCGGAAGCGTCTCGTCCAGGGCGGCGGTAGTGGTGGTCGCCGTGATGCCTGCGGGGCTAGGCGGCTGACCGCCGGGCTAGGAGCGGGCCTGGGCCCAGCATCTCGGCAGCCACTACTCGAGTGCGGCTTGCGCCATGGCTACCTCCGCCGCCTCCTCTGAGCATTTCGAGAAACTACATGAGATCTTCCGTGGCCTCCATGAAGACCTACGACGGGTACCAGAGCGGCTCCTGGGGACTGCAGGAACAGGTGAGGCGGCGGCCGCGGGCGGAGCCGCGGGAAACTCGGTCGCACGCACTCGGGGAGGAAAAGTCCCCACCCCGCTCCCAGACCCAGGCCCTCTTCTCTCCGCTCCTCATTCTCAAACACGCCCCCTAGAGCCAGCTGGGTCCCAGTGCCTGGAGCTCCCTGCTTCCACCTTGGGCGCACAGGGATGGGTCTTGGGGGTGTCATTCTTGATTCTCATAGCCTTCAAAATTTTCTCCTCTCATTTACACTTTGGCAGAAAGAGCATAGGAAACTTTAAATCTGCGGTTCTGTATTTCAGTAGCATTGGTTGCTTTTGTAGCTGTCTGTATTTTGTTTTATGCGTTTAAAAGGTTATCCTCAAGAGAGGGCCATAGTTTTCACCAAACTGACGAGGATTCGTAGCACCAAAAAGGTTAAGAACCCAAAGGAATCATGACTTTTGGAGTTGGTGAATACCAGTTTGGGGCGGTTGGTCATTAAAATCGGGATGGTATCGTTTAGGTGTGGTCCTCTTAGGAACTTTCTGCTTTTCCTGCCTTTTGATTTCAAAATTCAGGTTGCTGCTGGCTTTGAAGGAACTAGAGCTATCCAATTAAATCCGTAGGAAGCATAGTTTTTTGCCTCAGAATGAACTTGATCTTGATGGTAAGGCGGATAAGACTGTGTTTTATTGTTTTCTCTTAAGGGTCAAAGCTCGAGTGTTAGTTTCCCAAGGTCATATGAATTGAATGACTGGAGAGAATGAAATACGTTTGTTTAATATGTATTTAGTAGAAGAAGTTACTATGTGCCAATCAGTGCCCTAGATGCTGTTAATATTGCAAATTATGGTGAAAAGATATACAAATCCCCATTTTGGTGAATTGATGATAATATATAAATATTAAGAGGTGGTGCTAAGGATAACACAGGCATATCTGGTCTTATTGCGCTTTGCTTTATTGTGCTTCACAGATGTTGCGTTTTTTTTACAAATTGAAGGCAAGACCCTCCACCTGCAAAAAGATTACAACTTACTTTATTGTGATACTCGCTTTATTGCGGTGATCTGGAACCCGATCTGCAATATCTCTGAGGTATGCCTGTATAGAGAGATAAAGCAGAGTAAAGGAATTGAGAGGGAGGGGGCACTCTGTTTTCAAATTGGATGATATGGAAGACTTCTTTGAAGAGATGTCATTTGAACAAAGACTTGAATGGTTAAGGGAATGAACCGTGCAAAAATCTGGGAGAAATGAGTGTCAAAAGGACAGAATAGCACTACATAGTCCATTAAGCAGAAATGAGCTTGGCATGTTCTAGGAAGAGCAAGAAGGCCAGTGTGTTTGGGGTGGAATGAGCAAAGGAGGTAGTAGTAGTAGGTGAGGCTAGAAAGAGGTAGGCAGATCATGTGGGGCCTTGTAGACCATGGTGAAAGATTTGCATCTTTTTCTTAATGTGATGGGATGCACTTATACGGTATTGAGCCAGGAGAGAGAGAGATCTGATTTACATGGTTGAAAAATACTTTCAACCATGCTGAATTAAATTTTGCAGTATCCATTTGTAGAAATAATAGAAAACTTAGTTTTATTAATCTTTGTCATCTACATAATCTTTTTTTCATTCCTGCAAAGAGGTCAGTCAAAATGGTGTGAATTTCTACCCAAGCACAAATGCAACAATCCAAAAGTTTGTATGGACCCACAAAAGACACTGATTAGCCAAAGAAATTTCGAGGAAGTTGAACAAAACTAGAGGATCATGCTTCCTGACTTCAAACTATATTACAGAACTATTATAATCAAACTAGTATGGTACAAGCATAAAAGCAGACACAGAGATCAATGGAACAGAACAGAGATAAACCCTCACATATATGGTCAATTAGTATAACAAAAGAACCAAGGATATATAAAGAGGAAATGTACGTACAAGGAAAACCCAGTCTTTTCTTCCTTTGTGTTTCTTTTCTGTGTGTGTCCTTTAGTACTCACACAGAACACTTTATTTCTGGTCACCAAATACCAAATGTGCGACGTGAGTGGGCATCCATATCTTCTGATCTTGTTCCTGAAAACTTTCACTGTTGAGTTTGATGTTAACTATGGGCTTGTCGTATATGGCCTTTATTATGTTGAGCTGTATTCCATGTATATCCACTTTATTAAAAGTTTTTATCATAAATGAATGTTGAATTGTCAAATGCTTTGTTGATTGAGATGATCATGTGATTTTTATCCTTCATTTTGTAATGTATGTGACGTTGATTGATTTGCAGATGTCAGACCATCCTTGCATCCCTGGAATAAATTACTGCTTGATCAGGATGTGTGATTCTTTTAATGTGTTGTTGATTTGTTTGCTAATATTTCATTGAGGATTTTTGCATCTGTGTTCATCAGGGATATTGGCCTGTAATTTCCTTCTCTGTGTCCTTGTCTGGTTTTGGTATCTGTGTAATGCTGAACTCATAAACGAGTTTGGAAGTGTTCCCTCTTCTGTCGTTAACTCTATATTTCATCTGTTTATTATGATCCTAAGCTCCGAGAATGATGCCTATCCTAATACATACTAGGTGCTTCATAAATATTTGCTGAATGATTGTATAACTACTGTGGATTGTTAGGGAACAGTATATGATTGGGTGTTGAAAAGAGTGTGATTTTATTTCTATACACTATTTTTTACATTTTCATCACTTTTAAAATGGTTGTATACATCTATTAGGAAAAAAGATAGCTAACAATGTGTTCTATTATAGAAAGTTTGTCATTCATAATCTGTTAGAATATGTGATAATTATTAATCCATTTAATATGACATGAGGCAATTACAGCCATAATTTCTAGTCTTAGTTTTGTAGCATCTGAAAAGTTACCTCTCTAAATACCTCAAATTGCTGTAAATTCTTATCCCAGTAACAGAGTAAGTGCCTATAGTTGTAATTTTTAGTTTTGGTTTTATAACACCTGAAGGCATCTCTCCATATGTCTTAATAAGTGTTGTAAAATTGTCAAAAATTTTTCATTTAATTTACTTAAATTTTGATACCTATACATGAGACCTTATCTTGGAAACCAGGAAAAAAACACTATGGAGGACTCTTTGCAGCAGATTGGTAAATACCAATTACTCAATGTCTGGAATTTAATTTTTCCAACGCTATATTCATTGGTGAATTTTATTTTTGCTTTTTAAAAAACAATGGTAATTACTATTTATTGAACCCTTGATATACCTAGCATCTGCCAAGGGCTTGTTATATGTATTACCTTTTACCCTTTCAAACGACCGTATGAGGTCAGTTGTTATAGTTCCTATTTACAGATGAGGACTCTGATGCTTTTACCTCCTATATGGTTGGTGTGAAATCAGGTAAAATTATTGTGGTCTACAAATAGAGAATGTAGGTCTAGGAAATACCACGTCAGGGTGCCAAAAGCAAACTGGCCACATATTTTAAAGATCCTGGTGAAACTGAAATTATTTCCACAGCTCTTATGGGCCAAGGTTAGTCATTCTTGAGTTGGTAATTCAAACCTCCTGTATGGAAAAGAAACTGACACCTCGATGAACGTTAATGAAGGCTTCCTCTGGCTCTGCCTTTCAGAGCTGACTTTCTGCTTCTATTTTATTCCATGTCCAGGGTGTGGTGCTGCCATCCACTCAGTTTACCAGTCAGTCAGTCTTAGAGTGAGTCACTCACATGTCACTGGTTTGGGAGGGAGTGTGGGTGGTACATAGTGTTACTTGGAGTGGCTCATTCTTGTTTATGATACCCATTCCACCCAGTATGCAGACCGACTTTTTTTGTAGTTGATTATAGTGGTAATTCTAACTTCAAAATTAAGAGGTCTGAACAGATCTTACCTGTTGCTAAAAGCTATGCCCTGGGAGCATAGAAATGCTCCTTAGAGCTATAATGTACAGAAACGTTGGATTGGGAGTCAAACTTGCATTCTAGAACTAGTGTAGCCATACCTTTACTTCTCTTATGACCTTGGTGAAGGCAGTTTTTCCAGGCTCTAATTTTATCAACTGTAAAATGAGGTTAGACTGGATGATCTCTGAGGTCTGTCTCAGCTCTAACATCCTATGGTTTCACGATTCTGTGACTAAAGTATAAAGAAGCAGCTACTGATACCTCTCAGATGGATAAAAGTTGAACCTCTTTTGAACCTTTAAATATCTGCTTCTCTGGCTTCATTATTAGAGGGGATGATTTCAGTGGCTTTTTTTTTTTAATGTTAAGATTATATAAAGGATCTCTTAATGTGGTGAGGTTCTTCAGATTTTTTTCAAAGTGAGTGTATTTCTTTTTAAAGTGTGTAAGCTATAGAATACTCCTAGGAGAATTTATGTCTTATGAATTCATGTAGAATGGAGTATTCCAACTCTAGAATGACGGAGAATAACAGAATCACACAGGGAAGTTAGTGAAAGGGCCAGGATTCTGTGAGCTACCTCTTTTCTCCCTCTTATTTTTATATAGCCACTTTCTTTGAATCATTCTAGAATTTGCCTCTTAAGAATGCAGATTTTCATATCTTTTAACAAAGGAAGAATATGGGAGGAGATTTTGTGACTACGAGAATTGTAGAAAAATGTGAGCTAGGAAGGGAACAAATTTATGTATAGACAGACTACTTCATACTGTCTGGTTTGGATTAGGAGTAAATGTGCTGAGTTTGGAGATAGACCGGTATAGAGGAGAGATGACACTCAGCACTTGTGTGACAGCTTTTTGCAAAATAATATGATACCTCTCCATGGAAGTAGCCATTCTTGATTGCAGATATTATTTCACTGCTGGTGGCTGAAAACAGCCCTCTCAGGCATAGTAACAGCTGCTTTGGTGCCTATTTCAGTTACATCAGGGTGGTCAAGATGTAGACCATATGCCATGGCTTAACTTTTTCTTTTTTTTTAAACAACAAACCCTGTGTTTTGTGGGCAGTGTGGAGTGAAAAATAGTTCACCTGGAGTACTTTGTATATATTAAGGAAATGGTAATTCCAAAAGATGAGTTAAAAAATATTTTAAGCAATGGTAACTGTGGTAATAGATTATGTGTAGATTTCCAGGGTGAACATTCATTTGAATGTTTACATTTTTTTAAATCAAGCTCCTCATAAATAGGGCTAATTTTTGCTTGTTAGATATGAAGGGATTACCTACCTCCTCATTTTATAGCCGAGGAAGGAGGTCAGATCCCAAGAAGATGAAGAGAATTATTCAGGCTTCCACACTGAGTCAAGCCCAAAGCTAAGACAAGAACCTAACCCTCTTTACTCACCAGTAGTTGTATCCTGTACAGGTGTTTACCAGGTGATGGCATACCAGTACTCCCTTCATCATTTTTGACATGTCCAAGTGCCATGTTTACTACTTGGTTCTTTATATCAATTTAGTTCATGTGAAACACATTTATTTAATACATGAAGTTATTTAAAAGAAATTTTGTAACACTACTTTAAATGGAAGAAATCAGCAGAACCTATCTAAATGATCAGGAAAAATACAAGAAAGGCAAAACAATGGTGTTTTAGTTAGATGGTAATTGTTTTGATGCTGAAGCCTCTTCTATTTTTATTAAAAGGAGAGAGTAGTAATTTTTAGGTATTAAATACATACTAGCACCAAAATGACACCATGCAAAGGATTGAAAGAGAATTGATAGGGGAATGATTTTCTTACTGCTTGAGTCAGTGGTGTTTATATTGTTTCCCATACCATTGCCAGTAGTATGGCCGAAAAACATGCCATACCATGCAGCCTCTCCAGCAAACAGAATAGATGGGTTTTGATTTTTTTTTTTGGCAGAAAAGCAGTGGATAAGGGTTAAAAAGAAAAGTGATTCAGAGTGTGGGTGTAAGTGGGGACAAGAATTTCAGAGAATAAATATTATAAGTGGGGACAGGAATTTCAGAGAATAAATTTTATAAAATTTATTTTTTTAAATTTCAAGTATACAGTACATTGGTTAGACATCTATATAGTTCATAAAACAATCCCAATTGCTCCCTCCCTTAGCCCTCCACCTAGCCATCATATTAATGCTAATTGCATTCCCTCTGCCGTGCTCCCCATCCCCATGCCTAACTATCAGCTAGTAATTTGTACTCCTTTAACCCTTCACCCCATTCTCTCAGCCCCCCAATGCCCCTCCCCCATCACCAAATTGTTCACTATATTTGTGAGTAGTCCGTTTTTGATTAGTTTGTTTGTTTTGTTCCTTAGATCCCGCATATAAGTGAAATCATATGGTATTTATCTTTCTCTGACCTGTTTAAGTCAGCATAATAATCTCTAGGTCCATCCATGTCGTTGCAAATGGTAGAATTTCATTTTTTTTTAATGGCTGAGTAATATTCTATTGTACATATGAACCATAATTTCTTTATCTAATTGTCTGTTGATAAGCATTTAGGTTGCTTCCATATCTTGGCTATTGTAAATTGTGCTGCCATTAATTTTGAGTACATAGATCTTTACGAATTATTTTGGTTTTCTTTGGATAAATACCCAGAAGTGCAATTGCTGGGTCCAAAGGTATATTATCCATTTTTGATTTTTCGAGAAACCTACATGCTATGTTCCAGTTAAACATTCTTATTGATGAAAGTGTGCCTAGTTAGGATTGGGAGAAAAAAGATTGACAGTGATTAACAGACCTGTAGTGTTTCTTAGCAAGAACACTATTGGCCTTTGGGGCCAGGTAATTGTTGTGCAGGATTGTCCCAAGCATCCATATTCTTGTTCCCTGGGCACTAAATGCCAATAGTAATACCCCGCCTCTCCCCTTCCCCAGTCATTGTGGTAACAATCTCCCATACATGTCTCAATGCCTGTTAGGAGTGATTAAGTACTACTATCCCCAACAGGGGAAGAATGGGTTTTTATTTTAAGCAGAGGGGATGGCCTCTACAAATGTGCGGAAGCAGAACTGAGCATTTGAAACTTGTCTTATTTTTCCAGAAGAGAAGAAGAAGTTGATCAGAGATTTTGATGAAAAGCAACAGGAAGCAAATGAAACGGTGAGAATGAGGGAGTGAGTCTTTATTTCTTCTACCTGGTGTTCATCTTTTCCAGTGCTTATGACCTGATCACAGATTAACTCTTCCCACCTATTGATTCTGATTTTGATTATTTCTTACTAAATGAGGCTAGTAATGGAAATGAGTTAAGAAAACAAATGGGTAAAGCTCAAAGACTCTCTTGAAAGAAGCTTTGCTAATACTAATACATTCCTGATGTGATTCATAAGGGCATTCTCATACCTTTACCTGGCTGGTCTTTTAAAATCTCACTTTAAAAGCTGGCCATTAAGATCGGTTATTGGTTAAACTGTCACAGAAAATGTAGCTCAGAGGTGGTTCCAGCCACATTCCCTTCTATTTTAAAAGACAGCATAGTGGCTGGATTTGGTACCTTGGGCGAGATGTGCATGAATGGGAAGAGTACTAATCAGGACCTAACAATGTCAGAAGCTGGTCCAGGTTGCTAAGCTGTTTTAACAATTGCTTCTCTCTTAATCTTGCCTTTAAGAAAACAAACCTTGCTCTCACCTATTAGGAGAGTCCTCCTGTCTCCGTTATGCTCTAGCTTCAGCAAACCCTTTCGGGAGCCTGGGGGTAAAATCCAGGTCCCTAGCAGAATTCTGCAGGAATAGTTGCCCCTAGTCTTTACTTCCTCAGAGTAGACTGAGGAGGAGCAATATTCTTTTTAAACTAGAGAATGTCCTTCTTATTGAAGAACAACTTCCCTAACCTAATGAAGTTTGAGAAGTTAAGCTTATCTGCTTCCTTTTCTCAGTTGTACATCTATTTTAAGAAGGATTGGGCCACCAGACTGTGGAAACTCTCCTTCATGATGAGAATACTGTTATTTTCTTAATACTTGTGTACAGCTGGACAGATCTATGATTCTTGTTACAGAGCCAGTCTTTTTTGATTAACATTTTAATAGCATTTAAAAAGGTTTTTAGCTAATACCAATTTATTTTTTGGTGCTTACTGTCTTTCTCTGAACTTAGCAAAATGAACCAATCCTACTCTGGCCATCTCAGGCAGATGAAAATTATTTATGGCCTCTTGTGAACATGTTTAGGTTTTATATTTCACTTATCCCAGAAAAATGGAAATCTGATGTGGGCGTGTGGTAATCTCCCATATGGAGACAGTTAGTTTTCAGAAAGAGGAGGAGGAAGGGAAGAACCTTGATGCCAGACTCCCTAACATTTTTGGTACAAAATGCCTCAGAGTGCTTTATGACAGCACTTGAAACATAACAGGCTAAGAACTTCGTACACTGAAAAGAATTTGAAGATTCCGAATCCTGACTTCTTTCATTGTGTGAATTTGAGCAGGTTTCTTCAAGTCTTATATGTGAAATAAAATAGTATTTTCTACTTTATTGATTTGTTGTGAAAATTAAATGGGAACACATATAAAAAAGTATAATAAACTGTAAGGTGCTTGTTTGTTTTTTACTAATTCAACACATACTTCTCAAATGCCTGTTCTATGCTTGATAGGTGCTGTGCAGACACTCAATAATGAAGTGAACCTGTTACATGTGGCCCCTTGTCCTTGTGGAGCATATGGTCTCATGAGAACTGATTTGGGATATCTGTGGTTTGATGAGTCCAAACTAGGCATATACTCAGATGAGACAGAAAAGAACCAGTCTGTCCACTCACTATTTTTTGTCTTCCTAGCTGTCAGAGATGGAAGAGGAACTACGCTATGCACCCCTATCTTTCCGTAACCCTATGATGTCTAAGCTTCGAACCTATCGGAGGGACCTTGCCAAACTCCACCGGGAAGTGAGAAGCACACCTTTGACAGCCACTCCTGGGGGTAGAGGAGACATGAAGTATGGCACATATGCTGTAGAGAATGAGCATATGGTAAGCTGGTTTTTTTCCCCTTAAGAGTCTGTGGTATAAGAATTAACCATATTGTGGAGTACAGTTCCTGTTACAGTATACACTAGACTCTTGTTTTTCTCACTTATCCTTTTTCCTGAATCCAGTTCCTTTTCTCCCCTTACTTCTACTTATTTAAATCAGATCTTTTCAAAACCCATATGCTTATTTACATTTCTTTGTATCCTTTATATATAAAACAGTGTTTGGTATATGGTTGTGGTATATAAATGTTAACTATTTTTGTTATCTCTGGACTCTATATTCTGACTCATTTATCCAATTTCTTTCTTACATGTACCCAAAAAATAGTTAGATTTGTAATTTATCAGAGAGTATTGTTACAAAATTAACCCAAGCTTTCTTTTACATTTATTAGCAAGATGACCCAAAAGCCAAGATACAGTAGAGAAGGCAGAATGCTTCTTAAGAGGCTAACGCCTTGCTCTGTTGTAAAGTGACTCAGACTGCTTCTCTAGTCTCCATTATTGATTTATAAAGTTAGACTGACTAGATCGAAAATCTATATTCCGAAACTATCTAGAGAAGCTAGTTAAAGGAATAAAACTTCATAAAGATTAAATTTAATGTGTTGCATTTGGGGGGATTATATTCCATAGTATGAAATAGAAATGGCCTAGCAAGTAGTATGAGAGAGAAATGGAAGTACAGACTGTATGTATGTAGAAAGGCTGATGATACAGTTGTATGATGCATCATATAGTTTGAGAAACATTCAGATGATACTGGCCTGACATTGGTGAAGTCAAAACTAGAGTATTTGAGAATCATGTAAAATTTTCAAAATTCACTTGTGAAGGAAGACTGGGAAAAGGGAGGCAGATGGAGCTTGTCCAAGTGAAATGAAAAGTGTAAAGTGACTTTGTCATTACTCAAAAAATCCAAAAACAAGGGGAGATAAATCCGAAGAATAATTTTGCTTTAAAATTATTAGTTTCAGAACTAATAAAGGGCTTATGTCAGCCTCATTCAGTAGTTTCCTTATCCACTGGTCTACATGCCATATATGAAGTGAAGACTTTTTGTTACTTCTGATCTGGGAACCTATCTTTTGGCCTCTTGGTGGTGGTTTCTAAGACTAGTCACCTGCTCAGTAATAGGCCCTGTGAGCCGGCCCATTTATGAGTGTGTATATGCATGCATATATGCTCTGAACAGCTAAGACCTTAGAGCTGCACCTATTTGTCAGTGGCTGTTCTTGCCTGACAAAAGGCTACTTCTGTCTCATGCCTTCTGTGCTTAGGATTATAGGTGGAGTAAAACTTTGGTGGGGATTTAAATATTAGGGCACTTAGGAAGTTGGGGCAGCTAGGGCACCTTACTTGGCCCCACAAACCTCCTTCCCTGAATGTACATCACCAGTGTGGCAACTTCAGAGGTATGGTTTTCTGTGTTTGGCCTGAAGTAAAATTCTTTTGGGGCTTACCAAGAGTGTAGCCACTTAAATTTTTCCCAGAATGTGGCAGTGTCTCTGACTTCCAGTGATTTCTGTATGTGCTGAAAATGAATAGCTTATTCGTGGTCCCTCAGTACCAATAATAGGAATCTTCAGTGAATCAATCTGTTTTATAGGCCTGTAGAATTTAGTTGGTTTGCTTGTCCAGAAAGCACAGGAACCAGTTCAAATTCATTATGAATAAGGGAAATGTTGATGTTTTTAATTCTTCCTGCCTTGCTTGAAATATAACAAGCAGTGAAGTGGGAGGTATTGTGATCCTATATTGGATTGAAAGTTCTTCTTTAGTTTTTGACCTTCAATAGGATTTTATAGTTCATTAGCATCTTCGGTTGTTTTAAAATAATGAAAATTATTTCACACTATAATCCCTTCTTACATAAGCATTGGTCATAAGGATTGCGCTGGCAATGTATTTATAATAGAAGTTGTCGAACATTTCCCTTCCATACTTGTCAGAAGGATTGTGCTGACAATGTATCTATAATGGAAGAAATCAAACATTTCCCTTCCATACCCCTGTCAGAATCGGCTACAGTCTCAAAGGGCGTTGCTTCTGCAAGGCACTGACAGCTTGAACCGGACTACCCAGAGTATTGAGCGTTCTCATCGGATTGCCACAGAAACTGACCAGATTGGCTCAGAAATCATAGAAGAGCTGGGGGAGCAACGTGACCAGTTGGAACGTACCAAGAATAGAGTAAGTCTGATGGACTGGGAAAGGGCAAGAGTGAGGGTAGTAGGTGGGCCCATTAAACCTGTTAAACTGAAAGCTAAAGCAGTTCTGAATCCAGGGTATATAACCTTTTAGGTTCTTGTGCTTTTCTCAGTTTTTAGCTTGCATGGCTGAGAGATCTACCTGAAAGTAATTTTACCCCTAACATTTAGAAGTTATTGGATGGGGGGAAAGGTAAGACTGAGAAAACCCGAGTTCTACATTTATTTAAGGTTGTCAAATAAACATAAGATTGAAGCCACTCCATCCTTTTATTAATTCCTATATTACTATTCTGAGATTTTTCTCATATATCTAGTAAAATATTCTGCTATTCTTATGAAAGTACCATCTACTTAAAAAGATCCTAATTTTCCTCTCATTTAGAGCCAAGGCTATTTTCCACATGTCATAAAATAGTACCACTGACAATTTACAGAGGTTTAATCATGGACTAATTCCTTACTGTTACCTAAGGTAAGCTGGATTGTTGTGTGAAGAAAATGGAAATAAGCCAGACAATGGCTATACCAGACGATGGCTATGTCGGGGCCTCTACTCTATCACTCTAAGAGGCTCTGAAAACTCATTTCTTCCTTTACATACATCTGCATAGAAATTTTAAAAATGGTATAACTTGCCAATAAAATTCAGTATTCTTAATAGCATGAAGCACATCCAAACTGAAAAACAGATACTGTGGGCAAGATTTGGATGGGAAAACATTAGTTCAATGTGGGGATTTGAGGTGATTTTCTTATACAGCCTAATAGCTACAATTCTCCATTCAAAAATCAGAACGATGCACTGATATCAGTGAAAATTCATACTGAAGTACTGAATTTAAGGTAAACTATGGAGAAGGCAATGCAGTTTGTGTAGTTTTTGACTTTTGAAGATACCGGGTGGATTGGTTGAATTTAAAAGCCAAGAAACGGGCTGAGAGGTCAATTTACCAAGGCCACTGGGGATTGGGGACAGATGGTAGATGGCATCTACTGAAATATCCTCCAGTTATCTATAGATTAGTAGCAGGCAGCCAAAGGGGAAAGTTTTTAAAGGATTAAAAAAGATTAATTCTTTTCACAATTCAATTAAGTATCTCTTAAAGGGGTAAAGAAAAAAGAAAAAATAACCGTACGCCATGTGTAATCCACAAGCCTACAGAAACAAACTGTAACTCAAGAGGCTGTCCTGGAGTTTAGCTGATGAAATTCAAATCTTAAGTTGCTTCAGTTACTGGCAAGGTACACTTGAAGCCTTTCTCTTTTGAGTAGCCAAGAAGTCTCTCACAGCAACCTTGGGATATAATAATTCCTAAGCCTACTCGACAAGCATTAAAGTATCTTGTCCTTTCCAGTTTTTTACTTACACTCCAGTTTTTTACTTAAATGACAGAGAGGCTGTCATTTAAATTTGTTTGGTTCCTTGGGCTTTTTCAGCATATACCTCCTAATGCCCACTATCATTTAGGAATGTTCAAATTCTAGAGTGTATACTTTTAAACAAAGGGAAAAATAATTGCCATTTTCTCTTCTCAGCTGGTCAACACAGGTGAAAACTTGAGCAAAAGTCGAAAGATTCTCCGGTCAATGTCCAGAAAGTAAGTTTTAAAAATAGTCACAAAATTGATGTCTCTTAACTCTAGTCTTTAACCAAGAATGTCAAAACTTTAAATAGTAACTTGCAAAGGTCCTAATAAAACTGAAGAAATAAAGAATGTTGTCTTGTATATTTAAATATCCCAGAAAATCTTTTGTTAAAAATATATTCTGCTTTGACTTGCAGTGGAAAATTTGTTCACTGGAAGCATTTTTAACCCCATTTTACATTTCATAGCAAAGACAGCACATGGGGGTATTAGAGCTTCATATTCCTTGAAAGATATTTGCAAAAACTTGTTAAAGAAACTTTTCTCTGTTGTTGCTTAGTGCTTGCTTTTGGCTCTGCTTGCCCTTCATGGGAGGCAACCCCTTATACGAGAGTTCTGTCTTGTTAGCAAGAAGTTGACTTGAAAGAAAAAAAAGGTTGATGTAAGTGCTGACAATAACTGAGGCTGTTTGGGATAAGTGAAACTAGTAGGAGAGTGAGATTTTTCTAAACAGTGGTAAATTCCTTGTGGAATAGGGGGAAACCAATCTAGAGTAAACATGAGAACCAGAGATTGGATTCTTTGTGTTAGCAATATAGTAAACTTTTGGAAGCTCCTATATATCACACCTTTGTAGGGTTCACAAGGGAAGAGAAAGTAAGAGAGGTACTACCCAGCTTCTGGTTACTTAGGACCCATCCCTGAGCTGGACTTCGTCGACACTGGAGAGTCTGCCACGAACATTTCTCCCAACATATGCTCACAGCTGTAGTATGTAACTGGTATGACTCTATATAGTTAGACGATAAATAATTTTCTAACTAGACCCTCCTAGAAAAGTGATTTTTAAAGTGAGGAAGTAACTCGTATTTAAAGACATTTTAGAATCAAAACATTTGGTGTATATTGTCCCAGTTTTCAACATTTCTGTGAGGTAGATAAGTTTTTCTCTGCATTACAGCTAAAGAAGCTCACATGGGCATACCTTATATTGTTCTTTGAATTTGCATTTTTTACAAATTGAAGGTTTATGTCAAGTAATTCTGTTGGGGCTATTTTCACACAGGCTCAGATGATGGTTAGCATTTTTTAGCAATTATTTTTTAATTAAGGTATGTACATTTTTTTTACATAAATGAAACTGTTGTACACTTAGACTACAGTTTCATAACTAAATATGAACTGGGAAACAAAATTCATGTGACTTGCTTTTTTACTATATTCACTTTGGAATATAGTAGGTATTGCAGGTTTGGTTGTTTGGAACCAAACCTGCAATACCTACAAGGGATGCCTGTATATACTTACTAAGCAGCTATGTGATCAGAAATTTAGTCTGCCTCACAGTACCTGGCCTCAGCCCCAAGTTAAACCTCTCAGTATTAAGAATGGAAAGAAATAAGGTTATCCAGACTTCTGACTGCTCACTTTGCTTCTCTTTATAGAGTGACAACCAACAAGCTGCTACTTTCCATCATCATCTTACTTGAGCTAGCCATCCTGGGAGGTCTGATTTATTACAAATTCTTTCGTAAGCATTGAACTTCCCGCAGGGAAGGGTTTATGGACCAGAATTTTAACCCTGTGAATGAATGGCATTAGAGATGTGGAATAAGCGTATTGCTGCTGTGAGCTAACGGTTCATGGATGCACTGTGTAGCCAAACTGGGAGGAGGGAGGAAAGACGGAAAACCAGTCAAATGTGAAGGAACAGTAAGAAGACCATTGTGATATACCAAGGTAATAAATGCTGTTTATGACTTCTTTAAATTTACATAGTACTCCAACATAGTGATGCCCTGTGAACTGCAAAAAAAACAAATACATTTACAGTAGTAGTAGTGGTCAGCAAAATGGAGAGGGAAAGGAAACTTTACAATTGTGAGAATGTGTAAATGTTCTCATTAAGGCAGTATCGACTCAGATGGCCATGTAGTATCTGTCCCCTCAAACATCTCACAACTCTGGAATGCCCATTGTGATGAACATGTGTCAGCACAAGTATTTCCTAAATTCTCACACGTTCTTCATTTTCTGATTCATCTGGTGAACTAGGAGTAGGAAGCTGGTCATAGAAATTATGCCCTCCCTCCCTTGTCTGACCAAAACTTGAAGCAATCACATCCACTGCCAGGCCAGCTGTAGCCTTGGCTTCTTCCTCTGAAGCAGCCAACTGAGGGTTGACTTCAACAAGATCCAGTGCTGACAGCAATCCTGAAAGAACAGAATGCATGATGAGACTTCAGAAAATTCCTTAACTACTCCCACTCCAACAGAATAAACCAAGGTTTATAAAAAAGTCATTTTCTACTATAAAATTATCTACTGTTAGAAAACCCCTTATACTTCATACTCTTGGGCATGAATTTATTAAAACACTGATATATTAGAGTAGGTTTGAAAGAAACTCATAAAATCAATCATCCCTGTTCAACTAACATAAAAGGCACAGCTATCAGGCTTTCTCGATAAAATAAGAAAAGAGCCCAAGAGGTGGTGGGGCAAAGAATTTACATTCTACTTGTTTTGAAAATGTGTGCTATTTTCCAGTATTAAGGAACCTTCCAGATGTCTGCATGTAGTTGTGTGAAGAGTTCTCCCATTTCTCACTAGCCAGAGCTCTGTTCCCACTTTTGAACTCTTAGGCTATGCCTGTTATATTTTAAGGCACCATGTGCCCTGATGTGGTTATTACTGCCTATCTTACTCACTTCTGCAGGTCTGAGCTCTGAGGGCAGGTTCCACATCTGACAGTTTTTAGGTCTCCCACCATCAAGGGAAGACTTGGCCATAAAAGACTCCAAACCCAACCTTCTCTGAGGGTTTGAGAACTGGTGCCAAAGAGTTTGAGATGGGAAGATTAGATTGAAAGAACCTATCCAGACCTCCCCTCTACCAGTCCTTCCCTGCCCCTAACCCCCCCCCCCCACTTCTTTGGGTTAAGTCTTTAGTTATTCTGGATGAAATTAATCTTTCTCTTCAGGAGTTATCTGAACAAACTAGTATTTAAGAATACAAGTATCTGAGAATATTTAGGGTGGCCATGAAGCCTGGAAACGGGTAAATATACCTAACGGTTTATTGATATTATATTATAGTATATGATGTTCACTGCCATTATATGCATTCAGTGTGGCATCCTTTATTAGCAAAGCTTAGTTCAGTGCACTGTGCAAAACAGATGAGCAGGTAAGTTACTGTAGCATTTCTAGCAGTTCATGCACATGCATCTATGTCTGATGATCTGTCTGAATTCCACTGACTAAACCTCAGCATTTAGCATAGCCCAGAAGTAATCAAGAGGATTTGAACTATTTAAAATATACATTATCTATGTTTCCAGATTATTGTCATTCTGTAAATTAGTTTAGGCAAACTACTTTTTGTACCTAGTTGACAGTGTCATGACAATCTTTTGGAATAGAGTAATACTGCAGCAGAGGAGTGAAGGACAAGGTATGACAACTGCCCCATCTAAGTGCTAGAGTCACTAACCCCTGGCTCTTGTGGTGTCACTGAAAACAAAACAAAGGATTGAACTTCTAGGTTCACCAGCCACTAACCAACATCTAAGATTGTGGGTCTGAGAATGAGACTACTTTGCCACTGTCAGAGCTGATAGACAAGCATTCTTTTCTTTTCTGTAGTGCCTAAGAGTCAAGTAGGCTCCAGAGCTAAGGAGACCACTTATCAATTTCTATATCTATCCCAACTGGTCAAGGGTTTCCCATAACCCTAGACTTTTCAGTGTGAGGTCTCTATGCTATTTAGACTCCAATTTCATGAGATGGTATTGAAGTATCATGTAGTTGTTTAAATTTTGGCAATTAAATGTCATTTCAAGTACCCTTAAAACGAGAAGCTTTCTGACAGAAATGGAAATTGTTTGCAAACAAATGAGTTTTGGGATAGTAACCTGTTGGTAGCTAGTCTTGATAATCTAGCAATCACTTTACTAATCTGTCGGCTATTCATTTTCCATTATCCCTATGTTAAAAGTCCTATTAAACAAGCTCTAATATAAGACTTACCCTATGTGAAAGGACCCAAGATATTGTAGCTTTGACATATCAAGAGGAGCTTTAACTCAACATTCCCAACTCCCAGTGAACCAACCTCTTACTGTCAGGGCAAAAATTATAGGTACTTGGCCTCACCTTTTCATCTTTCTACCTTTAGACAATTCAGATGCAAAGAACTATATTAGTTTGGCAGGTTATTCTTGTATTTAATAAGTGTTTAAGTAGATATAAACATATTTTGTTCAATATTACCTTAGCATATTTTTGTATGAGCCAGATCCAAACATGCCTCTAAATGACTATCCCTTATTAGGCTGACCACATGACTTTTAGCTACAAGTTTAAGCAAAAACAATGTCTACAATGACATGAATAGTAGAAAAGATCCCCTGGCAGGCAAGAGGCTTCAGAGCACATTTAATTATGTAGTGAACAGGCTGATCACTACTTACCTGTATTGTGTATTTCCTCAGTAATATACATGCCTTCTCGATAGGTCAGTCCCCCTACAACAGGTGTTCCTGTGGCTGGAGCCAGTGTAGGGTCAAACGCATCAATATCAAAACTCAGATGGATTGGCCTTTGTCTTCTTGAAATGAGAAGGATAAGTCATTTGATTGCACCTGAACATTTATCCTTTCCCCAGCTGCAAATCCTTGTTTTTGTTGCTATTAGTCCTGGTACTTTGTTAATACAGCAGATGTCCAGGTTTCCTATTCTGGTAGTTACTGAGTATTTGCATATTAGCTTCCTATATACCACTTCATAATTTTGCCATTTGTTCTCTGGACTTCAGATGTACTAACTCAACTTATATTCCTGACTTTCCCTGAGCATCAGAACCTCTTACATTAACAACTGTCAATAGAATTCTTCCCTTCCATATGACCTTGGCCTTTGATAGATTCTAACTTAAGTTAGATTGATCTGGGTTACAATTGCTCTTATTCTCGCAGTGTAACAGCAACTGAACTTGTCTGATTTTATGTCTATAATATTATCTTCCAATTCTAACTTCAGTTTAGCCCAGGTGTCAAATAGCTGAAACTAACATACAATACCTAATTGCTAAATAAGTAAATTTCTTTGAACACCTTAAGAAATGGCATACTACCAGGTGGTAATTAATTACATTAATCCAGAAATAAAGACTCACCACTGAAAATGCTCCTAAAACTAGTGTAGCAAAGATGGCGTTCATCTACCATCTTTCTACACTACCAAGATTTGCTTCATGTAAAACTCCTTTTAGATGAAGCAATAGTGAGGCTGGGAAGAATGGGACAGTTGGAACAATGAATGCTTTTCATCTCAGAAGATAAACATAAAAAATAGAGCTAAAGAGAAATTCATGAGAGATGGAGGATCTGGGCAATGACTTAAAGGAAACTCTCCCAACCCTAGAGGAAGAATATAACCCGTTTTATGTTCTCCCTTTTTGAATTGTTTGTTATTTCTTTATATGCACACATTTTGCTTTTATTTAAAAAAACAAAAAACAAAAAACAAAAAAAACTATCTCCAAGAGACAAGCTTAAGTGTACTGCCCATTGGGAGCCATATTCCCTTTCAGACCTAGAAGTAGATAGCTACTTACTTGCCAATCAGCAGATCAAATGTCTGTTCCATGACCTTCTGGATACCAAGTCGATCTATGTCTTTCATGGAAAAATACTGGATATCGTAATTCTTTAAAATAAAACTGTAATGAGATAAAAAGGAAGGCGTCCTTAGTTTAAACATTTTTAATCAAATGCATGTTTAGAGGGGTTTGTCTTTATAGTAAGACTTACAAATTAAAGCAAAGAACAACCTATCAGATGGAACATATGTGGCCAGCATAGGCCCAAAGCTCAACTCTATGTATCAACTTACTGTTCAGGAGGGTCCACATCTCTTAGACCAATGTACACGATACTTGGGGAAGAAATACAAGGTTTGATCCAGGAAAATCCTGGGAGCTGTGGTACCTATGAAGAAAGAAATGAACAGGACTCATCAAAGATTCTAGGTCTCGCTAAGATAATCACCGTGTGCTTCCCAGTGTATGTACTCCACTTTTTCTTCCTACCTATAGGATGTGTTTTAACGTAACATAAGACATACTTGGTCTGGGAAAAAGAATTAACACAAGTGGAAATGACTCAGAAAGAACACAGTATTGCTTTATCAAGAATTAAATCTCTTCTCCTAAGGTCTCGGTTTCTCATTAACTTACCTAAATAGCAGGAATACTGCTGACTAGCCCCTTTTCCACCCCTTCTCACATTACTGAATTATTTACAGATTGGTTCTCGAAACCTAACCCAGTTGCCATCTCAAGTTGCCGACAGCCAAAACACGAATTCTGCCTAATGAATAACCTTTGTTATTTCTGGTTTAACTTGGTCTCTCACTGAGGGGATAATAGTCTATGCCTAACATGGACTCCCATGCCTTCTGAACAGCCTAGGAAAATATTACCTAGAGGTAATTATGGTTTTACTTGTATTCTAGACCTGTGGGTCGGAGTGAGGCCTTGGTCCTCAGGCTGTGGGTGTATCAATTACTCTAGTTACCCAGTACCACCTTCCTTCCTTACAAAGTTATGAATTCTCTCAGAGCAGAGACCATGTCCTAGTCATCTTTATATACCTAGTATCTAACAGACGGCCTCTCCCTTGATAACATTTAATGAACAAATTAAGTGGTAAGCATTTCTATCCCTGTCAATCCATCCTTCACAGAAATCTTACTGAACTAGACCCTCAAAACTCCAGATAACCCCAGTAAGCCATCCAACTTTCTTTTTATTTCGGGCCACTGACCTTGTCCTGTAGTTCTCTGAGGAGAAATGAAACTGGCTGTCCATGGAGATTTCCAGATGAAGTGGTGAGTGGTGTATGGATGTCAGCATGGGCATCAACCCAGATCACACAAAGATCTGGGAAATGCCGGGCGTGTCCAATAATGGTACCAATCGCCAGGCTGCAAAGAATAAATACAGTTGACCCCTGAACATCATGGGTTTGAACTGGTTGGGTCCACTCATACACAAATTTTTTTTCAATAAGTACCTATAAATGTTCAATATACAGCTGGGAGTCTGGATATGGAGGGTCAACTGTATGCACTGATCTATGTCATTTTAGATAGGGGCTTGAGCCATCTGAGGACTTTGGTAGTCTCGAGAGGTCTTAGAACCAATCCCTTGCAGGCACCAAGGGACAACTTAAGTTTTCGGTGAGTCAGAAGTGCTACTTGCATTTTCAACTGTGCAAGGGGGTTGGTGCCCTTAACCTCTGAGTTGTTCAAGGGTCAAATGTACAATAATCTTTAAGGCCCTCTGCTTGGCAAATATCACCAGCTAATATCTTCAGCTAATGCACCTCATACTTTGCCCTCAGGGCAAAGTCAGGGCCCCAGACTAAGGCTAGATTTGGATGAGACAGAGTCCCCAGCACTGTAATTCCCAAAGATTAACCCTGAGTAAGTTATTATGCAAGGAGAAATGGAAGGCTCTAAAGTTTCAAAGCTGACAACTGGGTATCCTCTCTGAAGTGTGAAAGACATCATTACTGTCCCTAAACCCCTATAATTTGATCCATTAGCTCTGGCCCAGAAAAAGACCTTAAATATTTGTTCAAGAATGAAATCCAGTTAAAGATGTGGTCTATATGTAACAACTCATAAATATTGCTTACTACCTCTTCAGGGAGACCGGGAAGAGATAACTTTTAAGTATAAAAATTAGCATTATAGCTTTTAAAAAAGATTATGTGAAAAAAAGATGAGTAGTTTCTGAAAAAAAAAATGAACTTGTTAAAGACATTAACACGGCAAGCCAATTAAAGACCTCATTTAGATCACTGACTAAAACAAGTTTATTTGCAATTTATATACATTAGCGTGGCATTCAAATATCATTGTTTCTCTGTATTTTCTTTCCTTTTCCTTTGTATCTGCTTATATAAGCCAACTGTCCTGTCTCAGCTGTAGGAATATAGCTGATGAAATCGTGGTTGGAAAGCTGCCCAGCTTCCTTAGTAGCATAGATGGGAAATGCAGCTTAAGCATCTTAGGAACTAACTATAGCCATCCATCCTTCTTGGTCTGTATATGAGACAGACAGCATTTTAAGCCCTATGCCCCACATAGAGCTTTTTCTGAGTGATAGCATGGTCTAGTGCTAAAAGCAGTGGATTAAGTCAATACTGCAGATACTATTGTTTTCCCCCCACCCCAGAAAGAACTGTGTGATCTAGGATAAGTCATTTAATTTCTCTAGACTTCAGTTTCCTTTTCTATACAGTAATAATCTTAGCCTGTTTTAAGTTGGTTTGAGGATTAAGGCAATCCTGTATGTTATACATGTAAAAAGAACTGAGTGACCTAAAGCCTCTTTTAAAAAATGTTCAACAGCTGTTCAGGTTTTTTCCTATCTAGAATCTTTTAGATAGTCTAAGTTTTAGCACTGACCAGGAAATTGGAAGTCGTGACAGGGCTGTAATATAGATAGCTGCAGACAAAAGAAAAACCAAGAACTATGATAATCACATTGATAAATGGTCCCCAAATATTGAGACAAGCAGACAGACAATATAAATGAACTTTGAGAGAGAGCACTGAGCTAAGAGGTGAGAGACCCGCACTCTGGTTCATTTAATTGAATCTCAGTAGAGAACCAGGGACTATTACTCTTATCCTACCTAAAACTTTATTCATAATGAGGAGATCTACTTGCCTCTCCTGTTGTAACAAAGATTTAACATCCATTAAGATCTGAAAAGCTCTCTTGAGTACCATAGGGAAAATTGCTAGATTGGATCTCAGAAGAAAAGTTAATTGCCTATAAAAGTCACATTGGATTTGAACCCCAGCTCTGCTACATCCTGGCTGTAGACCTTGGGTAAGTTATCTAACCTCTGTCCCTCAGTATACCAGCAGTAAATTGTACAGCAGATAAAATTGTACTTACCTCACGTAATTATGAGGATTAACTAACAATATATATGAACTGCTCAATACTCCTAGTACTTAAATGCTGTTTTTTCCCCTAACAAAAACCTTCATTACTTAGCTCAAATCACACTCCCCTGTGAAATCTGACTACTCTAGCCCAGACTGACCTCCTTCTCTCCATGTGTATTTATTTCATATAGGTCTAATAGATCACAAGTTTCCCACAATCCTTAGTGCTCCTTGAGAACACATCATAACAGATCTACTGTATTAGTCACCTAAGATCTGTTACTGTGGAGGTAGAGAATGTAGTCAGGTGCCAAGTGGGGATTTCAAACAAACCTATTAGAAATCCTTTTTTAAAGAAGCCCAAATTCAGCCTATTGATGATACTTCCAGTTTTCCCAGGTAGCCAAATGAAAGTCATAAGAGTTTCTCAAGAAAGCTCTTTCCAAGAGGTAAGCATGAAATAAACTTATGTCTAAAAACTTTGCTTAGGCTACCTCTGAACTTGTCCTCATACTAGACAGTGTTCCCTATAAAGAAAACTACGTGTGCCTCCAGCAGCTCATGACCTTAATAACATCAAAATGCCCTTATTGTTGACCTTAAAAAGTCAGCGAAATATTTCTCCAGCAAAATGGGTTTATTCAGGAATAACAGAATTGCAGACTGGAACATGCAACCATAGCAGGCCGAATGCAAGTCCACTGAAACAAAGGAAATTCTTGTATAAAGGGGAAAAGAAGTCTGGGGGGTGGCTGTTGCAAAGTTCCTCCTGCTGTGCCTGGAGAGCTACTGATAGGGCACGAGATCACCCCTCTAGCCCCCTTGTTTCATTTTGAATGACATTTCTGTTTATTAATTTTTATTTTTTATTTCATACCCTAAAAATTCTGAAGGGTATTTTACTCCAAGTGAGGAAACTGACAAGCTCATTGATTAGCCCGAAACATCATGCGATCCAGCCCTGCTACTACCCCTGGCTTCTAAGCTTACCTGTGGTCTCCTCCTAGTGTGACACAACTGTAGCCACCTGACACGGCTCTACTAACTACCTCAGCCATTTCCTGATTGGCACGGCCCACTGAGCGGGGATTCACTATCAGGTTGTTGTAGAGATCATCTTTGGGCACTGGAGTGAAACTCAAATCTCCAAAGTCTTTTAGGCGGCAGCCTGGAAACAAATAGGGAGAGGGTGACAAAATTAATTGGAAATGTTATTCTAACTCTTACTGGCCTAGGCCACAAATAACTGAGAAAGTATGCATCGTCATTTTGTCATGGTAAAATTCAAATTGTCACATGACTGGCAGGATTACCTTGGTCCTCCCAGCAATCCTGTGGGGTAGATCCTATTAGTAACACCATTTTGCAAATAAAACTGCATGTTGAAAAGTGAAGCCCAGAAATGTTAGTTGACTTAATCACAAAATTGGTAGCAATTAGACCTCAGATATTCCAGAGTTAGAGTGGAAGTAAAATACCAAGAAGAACCAATGGGATTGAAAAGAAAGTTAAGTGTTATTAAGGACAAAAATATATATACAGAAATTTTCATGTTATAAACCTAGGTAGGTCCCAAGGTCACACAAATCATGAGTGCCAGAATCATGATCCAAATCCTGGCCATCTGTTCCCGATGTGTGTATTCTCAACTGTGCAGTTCGTGTCCCCAAGAATCTCTCTTGAATGCAACACTTTTAAGACCTAGTGAGTCCTTTCTGAAGAATTGACAAGATGATGGATATGGAGCAGAAGCAGCCGTTGACCTTCTACAAGGTCAGTTACCATGGCGTGTACCTTGACCAGCTGCTGGACACATCCTCCCAGCAGCTGTCACAGTGATGCAGCTGCAAAGTGCCCAACAGCAGCGGCGTAAGCAGCACTTGTTGAAGCACCTACACAGGGCCAACCAAGAAGCACCACCCACGAGAAGCCAGAGCGGGTGAACAGGCACCTACAGGACAGCATCATTCTGCCCCAGATGGTGGGCAGCATGATGGGCATCCAAAACCATAAGACCTTCACACAGGTGGAAATCAGGCCTGATATGCAAACCTGAGATGACTGATCTGCTACCACCTGGGCGAGTTCTCCATCGTGCCTACAAACCATGAAGTATGTCTGGCCCAGCCTTGTGGCCACCCACTCCTATCGCTTTATCCCCCTCAAGTAGCCTGTTCAACCAATAAAAGTATAGAGTTGGCTTTAAAAAAAGCAAAAAGGAATTAAAAAAGAACTAGTGATACATTGACACAAAGCTGTAATATTTCCTACCCAGGTATCACATATTATAGCAATTAAGACACCAGTCACTACATGTTAATTTTTATCTCTAGTGTATATACAAATCTTTCCATTGTAACCATTTATATCAGTAAATTGATTAGCTGCCACAATTAGGACGAGAACTAAATAATCCAACTCTCTTAGAAAAGTATCTGAACTATCAGAACAGTACATTATTAGAGATTGTATCCATAAAACTCTGCTTCTCAAATTGGAGTCCAGGTATGTTGGGGGTAAAGGGAAGTGGCCACAGAATAGATACCTTAATATTCAAGAGATCTGTGCTAACGATTTGGATTAACACCAGCACGGACCCATCTTAAATTTAAATTGTACAGTTGTGAGCTTTTCTTCTTGAACCCAAACTCGATCCAAAGCCAAACTTCTGAGAGAATGTAAAACTTCGAGAAGCAATGGCCTGGAACACAAGGCCAACTAAGGGATTAACACCAAAAGAGATACTAGAAGCAAAACATAAAACCTTATACTATTTTCAATTAAAGGCAACATGCATTTGCTGCTAGAATTGTTTGTATTTTTTTGATCACTGCATTAAAAAACATAATCATATAAAAGGCCTAGAACTAGAGATGATCTGGACAACTAAATAAGAACAAAGGGAAAGTGTTGAAGATAAGAAAAGAATATAATAGGTCAAAGACATTGGGAACCAAGAAAAAAAAACCCAGCCAAATAAAATATCTATAAAAATCTTAAAAAAAAAAAAAGCCATAAGTATGGTCATTGTGTACTTTATCAAATCTCAAAATACAAGAGGGCACTATAGATTTGAGCAATGAAGCTTTAACTAACTTTGAAGTCAATATCAGGTCTTATCCCTGTTGGCAACAGTTTTGGGCCAGGCAGATTTTGAATGACTGTACCTATACTTGATCAATGTTGATCTCAGTACCTCTTCAAACTGCATTAAGTATTTAGGTTCTTACTAGTTATAAGACTCCAGGGAATGTCTGGTGTTTTATAATATTAGATGTGTAAGCAGGAAAAGTTCATAATCTAATTAAATAATGCTAACTTTTGAAGACAACTTTAACTCGTTTAATCCTCACATGACCAAGAAAAAATACATGGCAATTAAAGTGATCAACTTGGTGGATTAAATGACAAAACCTGAGATCACTCTAGTCCAATCATGGAATCTAGGAATGTAGACTCAGATAAATATGACAAAAACATTATTAAGCTCACTATTATTTACTTCTTAGGAGAAAGCTTCAGAAAGCCTAAAAAAGAACTTAAAAGAGAATTTGGCAGTCTTAACAGCAACACTCTACAAGGAAGAGACTTAATTTCATAAATGGATTTTGGTCATTAAATATAAACTCTGTGGAGTGAATCACTAGATTAATTCACAGCCTAGATGGTGGGTGCTCCAAATTACCCAACTCCATTTGCTCACCAAACAGCCCTCCAGTGATTCACTTAGTTTTCCAATTGCCTTCATACTAGCAAGAGGGCTTCCTGGCAGTGGACACCGGAAGGGCTCTTACCATAATTATGCATGGGCATTTGGGGTTATATATCCTGGTTAGCATGAGTCTCTGGGTCTGAAAGCCTGCTAAGTTCTGCACATACCAGGACTTCTGTTCCTGGATACACAAAGACGAAAGCCAGACCCCTTGAAGGGAATAATATCTTGAGAGGCCCTGCCTGAGTGGCCCACCCCATATTACTCCCAAATCTGCTGTTTAATTTCCACAATAAGTTCCAGGTAAGAATAAGGGACAATGAGTGTAAAGGAGTCAAAGGAAATTCAGTAAGGATTGGAGTTATCAAGGAATGACTCCTACAATAAGTAAAGCTTTACCAGCACCTGTTTGCTAATTTTTGTTGTTTCCTTTCCTTACTAGCAACAGCAGTTTTTTTGTAAAATCCATAAGAAAGTGTCAAATGGTGAAAGTCCCCTATCCTACTCCCTAGGCTTGACTCTCCTTGCAGACCTTTACGTAAAAACATAATCCATAATATTTTCTTAAATAAGTTGTTAGAGTGGGCTAAATTGCTTTAATAAACCTTCCCCCAAAACAATGGCTCAAACACAGTAAATTGGTTTCTTGTTCATTTAATATCCAGGTCAGCAGGAGGCTTTCCTTCATGTAATCATTCAGAGACCAGGCTCTTTCTGACTTGTAGCTCTGCCATATCTAGAGCTTTGCCATCTGTGTAGCTAAGGTTAGGTCTCTCTAGGTTCAAGGCAGCAGGAAGCAAACATTGAGAAGACACACCTCTACTTTGAAAGGTCCTGGCCTAAAAGTGATACATCACTCCTCACAGAGCACTGGCCAGCTAATGCAAGTCTAAGTTATGTCCAGATGATGAAGAGAATTGATAACCAGCAATCTCTCCACAAGGAGTACTTTTAAATCCTATAGCCATAACCTTTAAGTGATTAAGAACTCAAATACTAAAGCGTATGTTGCTGGTCCTAACTATTGGTAATCCTAACTATTCTAGTTCATTACAGAGCTAATCAGTGAATATTCTATACCATCCTGTTATAGCCTCTTGGGAGACTTCTCCTCTAATGCCTACTCTTCCAATAGCATGGCAGCACCCAAAGGTCTAGTGCAGTGGTTTCTAAGAGTGAACAAAGGCCTGAAGGAAGAAGTGTACATGCTGTGTTTGGAAAACAGTTGAGTAATTTAACAAAAATGAGAAGGTTGCATATTGGAGCAATGCAATATGAGATTGTAGAGAACATGAATTACAACCCATAGGCCGCAGTTTTGAGGAGTAGGGAGACTGATGGGAGGTTGTATTTTTGTAAGAGCAAGGTGAAGTGAGTAATAATGAAAATACTGCTTTATCAGAGTGCTACAGAAAATTATTTTAGTTCAAAAGGCACAAAAAATGGTGTAATTTTTAAAGAATCTTAAAGTAATAGTGAAAAGAGCAAATATTTTAATATGGAAGGAATATCTGCCTGTCATGCCTGAGGGAGCTGAACCTTTCTCAAACTTTTTGTACTTCAGGTCAGCTCATCTACAAATTTAGACCAGATGAAACAAGATGTTTCATTGCTGCTATCTCCTCTCCTTTAAGAAGGCACTATAGGACAGAATGAACCTGAATCTTCAAGGAAGCTCTCATGACAGACAGACAGATCTGAAACCAACTTGAAAGGGCTCTCATGTTTGACTTGCAGTGGGAAAAAGCAAAGATCTATATATACGGACACAGCCTCATTGCTTCTTTCTCAGTGCTGGTAATAAAAAATACAATGAAGATTATTATTATCTTTTGAGTCCAGATGTTACTTTTGGCTTTGATAAACATCTCTAGGCTCCATCAGAGTGGAAAGAGAACACAAGTGCATCAGCAGATGATGCAACCAGCTGGTGGGGAAGGAATCAAAACAGCCCTACATAACTTTAGCAATATCTATAGACAGCACTTCTATTTAGGGTGCTGATCACTAATAAATCCCTGGAAAAAAAGCCAGTGATGGGAAAGAAGGAAAAGGAACAAAACTGTCTGCCTCCATACACCACACTATGCTAGATGCTTTTCAGACAGCTGCTAATCCTCATATCCTCTGCTGGTATCACATACTTTGGAGGGAGAAATTCAGCCAAGTCAAAAAGCTCCATCTGTTTAGTACAAGCTTAATCACCCTTTGGTTGGCAACTCACATAAGAAAATGTTATGAGCAAGCAAGAATTTTGATAGCATAGAAGTACTCCATTTTCCCTACTGCTCTGACTTACACTTACAGTTAGCTCCAGCCGCTTCCAAGTTTCCCAGCAAGTCAAGAGAGGCGGGTTTCAAAGCTGGCTGACACATTGGAGAGTCCACCCAGCCCAGGGAGTCCACTGGCAGAATAACAGATCTAGAGAAAAGCTAGGGGCCTGTTAGTGTACAGTTTTTTCATTCTGTGCCTGAATAGGATGGAGAGTTTATGACTCATCAGGAATAACAAGTCAGTGAAATCTGGAGAAAAACAGACTATGAGATCTCACTTGGTTCTGAGAGATTACCAATCCTAATGGCTTTTAAAGTTATAGACTCAAAGATTATGCATGGCAGATTTAGCTCCATGCAAAGGGAATTCCCAATATTTTAAAAGAATGCTACTGATAATTCATAGAACTTCAACAGTGTACCTGGAAAAACCAGCTTACTGAAAACAAAGTTGCAATGTTACTGGAGGTCTAAACCAGGAAAACAATGCCAGAGTTCATTCAGGCCATTTGAATTGAGCAGAATTTCTCATATTCCTAAAATGTGATTTAGGTAATAACCTTTGAAGAGACATTTAAGGTAAACTCATTTGGTTGCCACCAATAAAATGAAGAGGTCAGAATTTCATTTCGTGCATTTAACTCCCAGAGGCTGTACAACCTAAAGAACCCACATGTCCTGAGGTATCTAAAAATCAGCTCTTTGCTTCCTTAGGCCCAGTCTCCAAAATAAGTTTGGTATGTTAAGGAAAGAAATCACATCATGCAAGTACACATATTTGTTCTAGTTCACTTCGTCAGAGTCCCTGAGAAGACTGCTCCAACCAGCACTCTCAGCATCTTCTTCCTCCCCACTCTGTTCTGTTACCTCTGCAACAGGTAGGCATTGTCAGACACAGTGAAGACCACGGCTGAGGAAGACAGGAACAGGGAGAGTGGTACTGGGAACTCGAGAATGCAAGCTGCCCTCAGGGCATCCAAGCCAGTCATTTCAGATATGTCTGTCTAACATATCCTAGAGTTAACCTCAAGATGAAATGATATAAATATGGTGTTAATAGATGCCTTTGAATAAATGTAATCCTTGCGTAAAAATCCAAATACAAAAACAAACTCAAAAATTTGGCTCTAAGACATGTTAACTAAGATGATTTGCAACACCATTTATATGTTCCCTGCTAATTGCTTCTCTAGCTATGACTGCCCTTCTTTCCTAAGGAGAAGAGAGTAACACTATCTAAAGATAGACAACAGTAATGTATGCTCTGATGACCCAAATTCATGTCAACCTTCTAAGCACCTCTAGATCATAGCAAGCCAGCTCAGACTTTCACAGACAGTCAGCTGATGGCACCTTAGCAGCAGCCTGGTTCCAACACAGGTTTCATAAGGTTCCTCTGGCTTCATAGACACTACAACAAAACCAATTTCCCTCATTCCAAATAAGACTGTTGAGCGTCTCTAAAAAAAAAGATCTGCTATTGTTAACATGCTGACAAAACTTCAGTCTATTCCAATATCGACCCACAGGAAGAGAGAGTAACAATCCCTGGGGATAAAGACTGCTCCTCAGAATATGTGATCTTTCTTTTTTTTTTAATTTTTGATACTTCATCTTTTCCAGAAAGGATTTAGAGACATCAGGCTAGTGACTACAGCTTTGCCAGTTAATTGTTCTGATGTGCAGTTCCCTGCCCCAGACTTTGGGCTATACCCTGGTTAGTGTTCCCCAAGGACCTCGAATTAGACCGCATTTCATACTACTCTAGGCTGAAAGTAAAGTGCTGCAAGATGGTCTCTTGATGCAGTGGGTCAAGTGCTATAACAGATGCAGAGGAAGAATCTTTGCCCTCTTGACCCCAAACTTCCTAGAAGAGTCAAAATCTCCAACCAAGTTCAGTTCCTAAGCATATCACTATTTTCACACAGTTACAAGGATTAAAGCATATCACTATTTTCACACAGTTACAAGGATTAAATGAGATAAGGAAAAGCCCTCATAGGCTAAGAATTACATATTAGTTCAACTGGATGAGGCATCTTTGTGGTTCTTCTGTTTGAGGAGGAAAACTTCCTTTCTTTCCTTCCAGGTTCTTTAGCCTGTTAAACTGACTTCCCCTGGCAACTGAGGCATATATGCCATTCTGGGCTAAGGAGAAGGGGTAAGGGGTAAGTGTTAAGAGCTTCGAAGGGAAAGAAGACAATTCACAGAAAGATGGGAAATGCAAATGTTTGGTAAACAAATGTTTGCCATGCCATGCAGAGACAGAGCACCTTGGACTTTGAACAAACAGAACCTGCCAAGCTTCCTCTAGCTTAACCACACCTCACCCATACTCTCTAGTTATTTCTGGCGATAATTCTCTTCCTGGACCAGGCCTTCTATCTGAATTTGGGAGTTAAAAAGAAGAAAAAAGCTCCTCCTGAGTGTGGAGTGAGGGGACTGACAAACAAAATGGAGGCAGTAAGACTCCCTCCCAGCAAGCTGTGCGGTTTCTGGGCAGCCTTAGCTACAGTGTCCCAAGTGACCTTAGATACAGTGTCCTATGTAACCTTAGATATAGTGTTCTATACAACCTGTACATTTTGATTGATTTTAACCAATTGATTTTGACCTTAAACCACTATTATGCACCTTGTTACAAGAACAGCCCCACCTGTGCAGGCTGAGGGTAGCTGGAGCTGTGCCTGTGCCTTGCTGTGTCCTGCTAAGCCTGAATAAAGCTATGTCATATCTGCCCACAGCTCCTCGCATATTCTTCCAGCTGCCAGAACTGCGTACCCCAAGCTTCGGTACCCCGAACCTGCAGAACACTGAGTCTTTTGGGCCTTGAATGACTTCAGCTCAAAGTAATCTACATGCCAAAGTGGTACATTTGGGGGAAGCTTGTCCTAAACCCCTTCACTTCCCACCCTACCCTTTTTCTTTTCCTTGAAATGGATGGTGTAACCTAAGACTTCCCCAAATCTGTTCATGACTATGTCATTTTTATAAAACCAGAGTTTTTGGTGAGAATGAAAAAACATACACAGGCCCACTGATTTCTCACACACAGCTCAAATTTTCTGCATTCTCTATAAAAGAATATAAAGGTGAGACCATGTGGATGAAAAAGGGCCTCTATAACAAATCTAACCAAAAATAACCTTATGAGGTGATCTAACCAAAAATTCTTAACTGGGCAGGTCATGGTGGGTAGGTAGTCAGACCCCAGGCCTAAAAAACATTTATCTTTGCTTCAAGCAAGCCCTGTCCTTGTTCTTGGACATCTAGGTTAACACACTTTTGAAATGCCAGAGTAATCCTTTCCAGACCTTTTCCACTCACAAGGGAGCACATAATCTTGTTAACTACCCTATAATTCAATCAGAGAAATTCCCACTCCCTTACCTCTCACCACCCCTGCCACACAGACAATCTCCTTATTTCCCTCCTTAATTCCAAATGTATAAAAGAAACTGCCAAAGTGTCATTCTCCAGAGCATTTGAGATCTTGCTTCTCAGCAGCTGTTGTCAGTTTGGCTCAAATAAACTCAAAACAAAAATCACTACAGGTTTGGACATTTCTAATGTCTATAGCTAGTTAACTCTTGGAACACCAGTTCTCTGAAAGCCCTAACTACAATGCCATACCTTGCTGTGACTCATTACTTTCCTTGCGGTAACTCATTTCTTGCATCACACAGGAAGGTGTTACCTACTTCTCTTTCTACTCAGTGGTTCTCACCTCTAGGGGTGAAAGAGCCAGGAAGATTCCATCTTCAATTCAAATCCAAGCATCACCCCACCTATTATATTAATACACGCTACCAAGAGTTTAGTCATTAATAGGGAGGGACAAGTAAATTTATTCAAAGAATAAATTATTTAAACTGAAGTAATCCCTTAGATTCTAGGCCTCTAAATTGTGCTATTTTGAATATTGAAGAAAAAATGCAACATCTGCCTAAAGTAACTAGAGGTCAACCTTAAAGCAGTCACCATTAGCTACTCAGGTCCTGATTCAAAAACAAGTATGTTACAAAAAAGAGGGCAATAACTGGTTATTACCACCTTCTAACATTTAGCTTAAATAAATTCTTGACTGGTGGCCAAACACCTTGTGAGAGTTAAACAATTTAATATATGAAGTATTCTTTGAGTCATACATTCTTTAAAATCTGGGAAACCAGATGGCTTCTGAGGAATAAATCATCTTGAAAGGAAATAGTGCTCTGGGAAAATCCCATGGGTCACACTATAAATGAAGTGTGGATGAAAAGGGGACTCTAATAAATCTCACAAGTCCAGTGACTGAAAGTAACCTCACAGGTGACCTGATCATAAAGCACTAACTGGGCAGGTCATGGTGGGTAGTCTCCCCGCCCTCACCAGGTATATATAATCTCTTTAGTAAAAGGTTTATCTTTGCCTTAAGTAAGCACTATCCATTGTTTCCCTGCATCTAGGTTAACATTTAAAATGTTAGAGGAATACTCCTTTCAAACACCTCAGAGGCACTACCACCCTCAAAGAGCACATAATCTTAACTATCCTGTAATCTGATCCCTGCTTTGCTTCCTCCCAACTTCCTGTAATCTTCATTACTTCCCTCCTTAATTCCAAATGTATAAAATAAACTGCAAAATCATCATTCCTCAGGAGCATTTTCTCAGTCTGTTGAGATCTTGCTTCTAGGGATGTTCTGTATGGCTTGGTGGGGATTCAAATCATACCACCCCAAGAAGTGCCTCAGTGGTATGTAGATTGTTTTGTGCTAAAGGCAACTTTAGCTGCACTCAAGAGGTAATTCTGTCCCTCCCTTAACTACTTAGAAGAATTTTAATTGGGGGTCTTACCCATAATAAAACATTATCAGAAAGAACCTTTGACCTACCTATAAGGGGCAAACTGCTACTACTAAATATCTGCTCTTTTTATCATCCAGGAATGACCCTTTGAAGCCCCTAAGGCACCTTACCTCTTCCCTAGCTTAGAATGTCTTTTATATCCATTTTCCCTCTGTCTTTGGACTTCTTATATATTTGGGTTCCCATACACATGTATGTAATTAAATTTGGTTATTTTCTCTTGCTAATCTATCTCATGTCCGTTTGATTAGACCAGCTGAAAGAACCTTGAAGGCATAGGATAGCTTCTTTCTCCCCCACAGTGTGATGACGTACTACTGAAAGGGTCACAAAGATGTAGTAATGGGTTAAGGTTAAGAGCCTACGTGCTAATCGCCATGTCTCGCTTCTGGACACCTGCTTGCTTGAAAAGTTATTGTGTGACTATTACCCCTGGGAACCTAACAGTTACCCATGGGAACCTAACATTTTAACAGTACGCTTTCTGCTTCTGTACCCCCGCTTGCACAACCCACCTTTAGGTTGACAGGTAGTGAATAGAAGAAACATTAGACCTTTGTGATTTAGACAAAATGATTTATAGGATTTAGGGCTTAACACCCTTGTACCTTTATGTTTCAGGGCTGCTCCTTTGGAAGGACAGCCGCCAGCTAATAAACTGCCTCTAATATCAGAGCACTCAGGTTGAGTCTGCTTATTCTGGTCACAACAGCAGCTCAAATAAACTCATAAAAATTTTCTATAGGCTTGGACAGTCTTGTGTCAACAGATGTTACAGGAGAAAGCTAGGATGTATCAGGGAGGAAAAAATTCCCTCTACCTTTCAAGGTTCTTTTGACTGGTCTAATAATCAAATTGACAGGAGACAGATTAGCAGGAAAAAAATGTTTAGTAACACGTATACCTCTTGTACACATGGGAGAGACCCAGGAACACTGGTTTCTGCCATAATGGCAGAGGCCATCACCTTAAATACCACCTTCAGCAGAAGACAAAAGATGTTGGGGATGCAGAGTCAATTATGGGAGATTATCTTGAAAAGCACAGTAAACAAGGGTAAGTTTGTTATAGATTTAAGTTCTTACCTTCTACATTGAGAGTGAATGCAGATCTACAGTAAGGGAAACAAATGAAGATTTCCCTTACAAATGTAAATGTCCTTTTACAAAAGGTAACTTCTACTCAGCTTCTCTAATACCTGCCATTTCTTAAAATTAACCAGCCTAAAATAATCAGTATCTCAAAGAGGCATCTTTTTGGATGCCAAACTCTGTTCCTCTTCAGATTCTTTGCTCCCTTTCTCCTTCAGTGAAAGCTGTGTGCTTAATGTGTGCCTGGCACTCTGCTAAATCCTAGGGATATAGAAAAAGGTATGGCTACAGACTTCAGGGAGCTCACACAGCCTGGTGAGCAGTCATGGAAAACGCAATGCAGTGCTAATTGCTATGATGCAGTTGTGCACAGGGTGTGTTGGGAACAGAGGAAGGTGCTGACTCAGACCTAGGAAGAGCTCAGAGGACTTCTCAGAAGAGGCAATATCTGAATCTTAAAAGATTTTAGCCAGGAATCAAAGGGGAAATGGGAAAGGCTTAACAAGCAGAAGAGGCACATATTCTCTTTGGCCCTAACAGAACAATTTACAATCATCCACCTGGCCCCAAGATTCAGTCAAGAGTACTGTGGAGAGATGAGACAGGAGGAGGGGGGCAGGGCCTAGATCCTAGAAGCATTAAGGAGCTACTAAGGTTTTCCAGTCAGGAAGTGGCAAATCAAATCTACACTGTAGATCTAGTGCCCTGGTGTCTTTTGGAAAATGGACTGGCCCGGAGAAGAGCAGCTCCATAAAGGGGCAGTGAAAGAGAACTGAGAGATTCCAGCAATAAATACTTAGAGGGGATGAGGAGGAGAGATAGTGGGTCTGCCCTCCAGCTTTCTGGCTCTGTCACTAAATGAGAAAGACAAAAGGGAAGGGAGTGGCGATCATAAATTCAGATCATAAACTCATAAATACATAGGCAACTAATTTTTGACAGAAGAGCCCAAACCATACAGTAGAGAAAGGAAAGTTTCTTCAATCAATGGTATTGGGAAAATTGGAAACTCACATGCCAAAAAATGAAACTAGACTGTTATCTGGTGCCATATACAAAAATTAACTCAAAATGGATTAAAGACTTGAATATAAAATGTGAAACAATAAAATACATAGAAGAAAACATAGGCACTAAACTTATGGATCTTAGTCTCAGAGGAGTTTTTGTGAACTTGACCCCAATGCAAGGGAAGTAAAAGCAAAAATAAATGAAGGGGACTATATAAAACCAAAAAGCTTCTGCACAGCAAAAGAAACCATTAACAAAACAAAAGGCAACCAACCAGATAAGAGAAGATATCTGCAAACAATATCTCTGATAGGGGGCCAATATCCAAAATATATGAAGAACTTTACAGCTAAACAAAAAAAACAATCCAAAAACAAAACAAAACAAAAAAATGGATAAGGATAGAGCCACCATAAGATCCAGCAATCTCTGAGTATTTACCTCAAAATTTGAAAACACTTATGGATAAAAATGTATGTATCCCTATGTTCACTGCAGCATTATTTGCAATAGCCAAGACATGGAAACAACCTAAGTGTCTTTTGACAGATGACTGGATAAAGACATGGTGCATATATACAATGGAATACTACTCAGCCATAAAAAATGATGAAATATTGCCATTTGTGACTATATGGATAGATCTTGAGAGTATCATGCTCAGTGAAATAGTCAGATGGAAAAGGACAACGACATGTGATCTCATTCATATGTGGGATATAAAACAGAAAACAGCAAATGAACAAACGAAAACAAACTCAGACACAAACAACAGCATGGTGGTTGCCAGAGAGGAAGAGGGGTCGGGGGAGAGGATTAAGAGGGTAAAGGGGGTCAAATATATGGTGACGGAAGGAGACTAATTTGAGAGTGGTGAGTACACAATGCAATATACAGATGTTGTAATATAGAACTGTTCCCCTGAAACTTATATGATATTAACCAGTTACCTCAATACATTTAATAAAAAAATTAAAAAACAAAAGAATGAAGGTTTAAAGTCAATTTAAAAAAACACCAAAATAAATAATAATTAAAAAAAACACCAAAATAAATAATATGGGAAATTCATTGGTATATGACAAGACTGAGAAGCATGGATGCATGTAAAGAAAGCCATGGAAAGACTTTTAAGCGAAGGAAAAATATACTCTTAGATCATTCTGGTGGCAGTGAAGAATGTGAACCAGCAAAGCAAAAATGAGACAAGAGATATCATTGGAAGGTTGCAGCCAGGTGTGAGAAGGACAGAACTAGGATTCTAATCATTTAGGAGGGAAAATCAACAAGACTTTATGATCAGCAGATACGAGACAAAAGAAGAAAAAAGTTGTGATGGTCTTACAGTTTGACTTGATTAACTAGATAATGAATGATAGTGTGAAACAATGGGAAGACAGGAGGCGAAGATCCCACAAAGGAGTCCAGGAAGGACCAGTCAATAAAGAAAGAAGCCTGGGGGAGAGTAGTCTTGGCTAACAGAGAGTATTTCAAAAACAAAGTGGTCGGTTGTGCAATAGAGACATCCAGCAAAATAAAGGTTGACAAATCAGTGAGCTTGCTCAAGATAGTGTCCGTGGAATTACGGCTGAAGCATCACTAACATACAAATAAACTCATGATTGCTAACGTTCTCTACCAACCATAGAAAGCAAATACAGATCCCTAAACTCACAATACCTCAGGGTCCTCATGTTTAAACAACTCTTTCAGGCCCTCTTTCAGTTCTTGTTGAAGCAGACCAGATTCTTGGGTCTCAACCAAAGAGATTCCTGTTTTCAGATGGAACACCAATGAAACAGAATAAACGTCCCACGTTGGGAGAAATAAATGGGAATTAAGGTCCCAAATGTGTCAGAAGAGCTCCCAAATGGTTTCCTGAACTACAGGACTCTTGGACTGGTCATAGGCACATTAATTTAGATAGTTGGGCCAGAGGCTGTCGCCTTTTTAGTACAACAGCTGGGTCAAATGACCATAATTATGAGAGAGCTCTTAAACTACTCATCTCAGCTACCTTTTCCCACAAAACACTCATGCTACTTCCAAAGAAAGGACAGCTTCCCCTTGCTATCAGAGCTAATCAGGAGCATAAGCACTACTACATCTGAACCTCACCAGAGCAACTGCCTTTTTATTTCTCTGAGGTTCTCTTTATGTATTACAAGTAAGTGGTCACTTGAGAGAGGAACCCATTGAGTGTCCTTACTAAGCCCAGACACCAGGTCAAATATATTCATTCAAGAAAACAGGCAGTTTGATGCCATGGCAACACTGACAGCCTATGATATCAGAGCAGAAGGCAAAAAACAAAGGAATTTGTGAAAGTTACCTTTCTGTGGGTCTCTCTTGAAATTTGACCCATGCTGCTTATTTGAAAGTCCTCAAAGGACTTATTTTGGTTCTATTTCAGAGCAATTGAAACTTCTCTTTGTACTTTAACGTGTTCCTGGAGATTAGCCCAGCCACATGCTGGAAATCTGCTGAGTGCCACAATCTTATTAATATGCAATGAGATTCTATTTCAGACTGCTGGTGATGTTGGGCAACCAATCAGCTACAAGGTAAAGATATAAATTGTAAAACTAAAACTAAAAGCATTTTTAAAAAATGAAAGGGAAGACCAAATAAATTGAAGCTTCACCATCCCTTTAGGTTAAGGGTTTACAGAGGAAGTGTTAGAAGGTATAGCTTTTAAGGGAGAATGGCTATTCCAGGTTGGAGTGGAAAAATACCAGGAGCTATGACAGGAAAAGAGGTATATGAAGCATGAGTAAGAGAGGCTGCTACAAATATGTCCCTCCCTATCATTTAGCAGCCTCAGATGAATATTATGTCTCCTCTGTAAGAGGCTGAAACCGATTCTTATAAGGAGTCCTTAAGGCAGAATCCAGCAGTAAGCAGGCAATTCGAGCTATGCCTGGCCCAGTTCTCTGGATGGTTTATCCAGCATTTAAAAATAGTGATTATCAGAGATTGTTGTCTTCAGTGTAAAATAATGCTTTTTAAAAGGCAAAATGTGTATGGCTGATTTAAAGGGACAGTATCCTCATTTAAAAGTGGAAATAAAAACCTTCCTGTAGGTAACTTGTGATGCATTAAGACTAAATCTTAACTTTCATTTTTGTTAGTAAAATTGGAGAGTAATTAAAATGGCTAAGAAAGAGAACTTACTGAAGAAAGAACTGCACTTATTTAACAAGAAGAATTTTGAGCATTAAACTGAAGACACCATATCCATGTGTAGTCAGAGCATATGAAAGACACTGCACTCAAGGTGATTTTGGTGACTTTGTTATTCCTGTTTTGGAAGATTATCCACCTCTGGGATGGACTCAATGATCAGCAGAGGAAGTTTTAAAGCAAGAATGAAAAAGAGATTTGAAGCTCCTCTAGAATCTATTATTACTATCCCCAGGATTCAGAGCTTCCTGCTGTCACACCTTCTGCACTTATAGCTCCAGAAGTTAAGTGAATGATCCTAACATGAATAGAGATAGCTTTGAACATGAACTTGAAACACCAGAGTTAGATATAAGAAAGAACCTTTCTACCATAAAAGTAATGGAATTTGGTGCCCTATTACTAAAAGAAGGGTTCTCCATTACTATATAAATGACATTTATCTCTGTGTCAGATTTACTTCTGGTTCTGTAAGTTTACAGTACTATCCTAATTACAGATTACAACTTTATTCTGATTAGCTGCGGTGTTTGTGAAAATGCACTTGTCTGGGTCCTACCTCTGTGCCAATAAACTGGATTCTTCACAGGAATCCGGTTTATTGGATTCTATGTGAAGGAGCATAGGAATCTGTATTTTTAACATGTAACTTGAGTGATTTTCATAATCAGGAAAGTTTGAAAAACAAATTTAAAGTTTTGCTTATAGTGATATAAAGCTATTAATCCTAGGGAAGAAATGAATAATTTGAAGAGAGGAAACTGGCTAGACTGATGAGTCATAAGTACCTCATGACTGAGTTAGGAAAGCTAGAATTTTAGGGGGAAAGGTTGACCTGAGTAGTTAAGAGTTGGAGCTAGCATTCTTAGTACCACTTTGCAGTCATTAGCAGCTTGTTCCAGGCCTGCCTCACTCCACCTCCTTGCCCTTCCACATACTCTTTATTGCAATAAGACTTTGCCTGAAGACTGATAGCTGTTAAGCTGCAGATGGAATCCAAGGGAAGATGAGAGATACTTCTCAAGACATGTGCAGCTGACAATGCGAGGTTCCTTGGATATGAGAGAAAACTCTGAATTGGTCTGTTACCACCTTGCACAGACATCTCAGATCCAGCCACTTACCCAAATTGGAGAGCCTTTTCATTAAGCCAGCTTCTCTTATAGCAGCAGGACCATATTCCACTCCTTTTCTTTTCTGTCACATAAATTACAGTGATATGTGAGGGAAGATGATTGAAAATAAGATCACTATAGTTGACCAAAAATTTTTTTTAAATCTGCTATATTATATAGTAGTCCCCTTTTCTGCAAGGGATACATCCAAGACCCCCCTGGTGGATGCCTGAAATCACAGATAGTACAGGACCCTATACATACCTATGACAAAGTTTAATTTATAAATTAGGCACAGTAAGAGATTAACAATAACTAATAATAGAACAATTATAACAATAAAATAAAAGGTTAGTTGAATGTATGCACTTCATATCTCAACAGTCGTCAATATCTCAACAGTCGGCCTGATAAACAAGCCTGCTAAATGACTAAGGAGTGGGGGTAGTGCATAGAGTGGATACACGGGACAAAGGGATGATTTCCCTTCCTGCCAGGATGGAGGACTGCTCGAGATTTCATCACACTACTCAGAATACTGTGAAATTTAAAACATTATGAATTGTTTATTTCTGGAATTTTCCATTCAATATTTTCAGATCACAGTTGACTGAAATTTCCGAAAGCAAAACCCAGAACTACCGCTTAGTTCCCACTAGATAGATTCCCTCTGAAAACCTGTGACATTTCCATTTTCACTTGAGGTCTGGTTATTTCAAACACTTGCAGGAAAGGAGGGAAAAACAACAATCACTGAAATCATATCAACCTTCCAAGCCCCTTGTGGGAAGGGCAAACGGAGGCCAAGACAGGCTGGGCCAGGTGAGAATCTATCTGGTGGTAGGATGTGTGTAGCTGGCCGGGACCAGATCCCAGGCTTCTCTACCAGCGAGCTCTCCACGATTGCAGGTTTCTTTCATAGAAGAAAGAACAAAACAGCTCCTCCCTGTTCTCCCGCCGCTAGAGCGGCTGGCGCCAATTCCCTTCCCAGTTAAGGCTCTTTCTGAGAAAGGATCCTGAATCCTTAGAGGTTGCTCTCTTTAACCTCCTCTCCCTCTATTTTCCACTGAGGATGCTGGTTTCTCCTCCTTCACCCCCTCCACAGAATCTTCTTTTTCCTTCCCTCTCTTCCATCACCCCAAGTGGGACCCACCACTTTCTCCTCCTGGGGAGGCCGCAGAAACGCGCACACAGGGTGCCCTTCATCCGCTCCCTCCTTCCCCATCTTCTAGCGGAGAAAATGCCACGTGCTCTCCCGGTGCCAAATCTCGGGAATCCACCAACCAACTCGTCCGATTCTCCGTTTCTCCCCATCCTCTCTTCGCCCCTTTGTCCCTCCCACCTCACCTCCGCTTTCTCTAGGTTCTGGGGCGGGGGAGGGGGGGATATTACCCGACAGTGCCAGGTGCTAGTTCTCACCTGTCCCTGTGAGAATGGGGCTCCTATCACAGCCACGGAGTGGACAGACTTTTTCAGGGCGAAATGCACTTGCGTCCGGAGGAAGCGCGAGAGGCTGCTTCTTAGGGACATGATGGGCAGAGCGGGACGTCGCCAAACAAGAGGCTGTTACGTGAGGCTCGCCGCCTTAAGCGCCGACGCCCGCAGCTGCGCTTACCTACCCCAGCGCGAGCCGCACCGCGCAGCCCCGTGACGTCACAACCTCCTGGCCCCTCCCCGACCCCGCCAGCGGTGCCCCCAACCAGCCCCCCGCACACCTCCCCGAAGGCCCCGTCCACTGTTCCTCGGAGCCGGGACACGCCTTCGTGACGTCACCCCTCCACTGAGCGGGCTCTCTCACCAGGGACAAGCTGCACCGGCTGACGCCATAAAGCCAGTATCAGGGTCTGGCAATTAAGAGTGCGGTCACCGACAGGTGTGTCATTTCGCGAGAAGCGGCCGGCACCCGCGAAGTTCGCGAACTCGGTGAAGCACGCGAACCGACAGACAGGCTCGCTGATAGCGACTCTTCACATAAATGCACGCCCAGCAGATGACAACGCTGAGGAAAGGCTAGCTGGACTGTGCTTGGTTTGGCCCGACTCTATGTAAGTGTCCTGCCAAGACGCAGTTGGCATCCACCTGCTCCACTCCATCTCAGAGCTCAAGGTCCAGGAAACACACTTACCTTTGGGAACTGAAGGCTATGAGATCAAATACAGATTAGAGCTCTCTAGGCTAGTCATGTTAATAAAATCTCACCTGTTTTTGGTATTGGGGATGGGGCGATTAGGATTTACAAAACAATTACCTTGTAGACATTTTCAATTCTTTACTTGAATACAGGAGCACTGGTTATTAAACCCAAAGATAGTAACACATCTGCACTATTTCTAAATTTTAGGCAAAAGAGCTGAGTGCAACTAGAGTATTAATATTTTAATAACTAACTAAAGTTCTAAGAACTTTCAGCCCTCTAACAATTCTATAAAGTACAGTAGTCCCTCCTTATTTCGGTTTTGCTTTCCCAGGTTTTAGTTACCCACCATCAAATCCTAACCAAAAAGATTAAATGGAAAATTCAAAAAATAAACAATTGTTACGTTTTCAATTGCATGCCATTCTGAGTAGTGTGGTGGAATCTCGCACCATCCTGCTCCATTTTCCTGGAATGTGAATCATTCCTTTGTTCAGTGAAACCATAGCTGTATAAGTTAGCCCCGCTTTAGTGACTTATTTAGTAGCTGTCTTGGCTATCAGAAAGACTGCAGCATTTCGGTATTATTGCAATGCTTGTGTTCAAGTAAGCTTTATTTTACTTAATAATGGCTCCAAAGTTCAAGGGTAATGATGTCCGCAATTCAGATATGCCAAAGAGAAGCCATAGAATGCTTCTTTTAAGTGAAAGGTATGTTTGTATATATAGGGTTCAGTACTATCCACTGGTTTCAGGCATCCACTGGGGGATCTTGAACTACATCCCTGAGGATAAGGGAGTGGAAACTATTTTAAAGATGAGGAATCAGGATCAGAGAAGATAACTAACTTTCCCAAAGTCACATAGCTTGTAAGTGGCAAATCTCTGTGACTCTAGACTCCAGATTCTTAACCATGAAGTTATGGCTTGTAGGAATTTGGACGTCTTACCAAAATAAATTTTTATATAAATACCTGAAAAATATTTCACCTGATGCCAACTTACATGCTGCTTTCCAAAATATTTCAGAAGTCTCCATGGGAATATCATAACTCCAAGCAGCTTTGTAGTATAAGGCAGTTTATTTTTAGAGGATAAATTTTATACCTGTCTCCCTCTGCTGGTATAACAAGGAAATGTCACTGAACCTTTAGCAAAATAAACAGAGTATTACTATAAGGCAGTGGTTCTGAAACTGTGGTCCTAGATCAGCAGTGCCCACATTTGCATTCTAGTCAGAAATGCAAATAATTAGGGCCCTACCACCAAACTTAGGAGCACCAGCACCTAAGTTTTAATAAGCTCTCCAATGTGGGGAACTATAGGGAACAAACAGTAGAGGTACAGTCAGGGATGTAGTCACTCACACTGTCACACATGTTCACATTCTTGGACTTATTTTGGTACCTTTTCCTTGTCCATAACCACATCCAATTTTTCTTCCCTTTACTATGTTTTTGTAAGTTGCTATTGACATAGACTACCTCAGGCCTTCCATGGACCATTACAAAAACCTCTGTGTTTTGAGTACCTACTGTGAGTCACCAGTTTGCCCTTTCTAAATTAATCTTGCATGTCACTTTCAGTGGTTTTCCACTTCTTATAGTTTAGTCAGAGGTAAATTATTTGTTCCACATTATAATGCATCATAGGAGTGAACATTAGATTATTATATTACTATTATCCGTTAAAAATTCAAATTATTACTTCTATATGTCTGAGACATTTTAAAGTTTATTTTAAAAACTCTGAAGTTCAAATGACTGGTCTGTTTTTAATTTCAAAATAGGCATTTATTTTATAATTAATTCATTAAAGATAATATTCTAAGGTTATAAAAATCATAAAATAATGAATTAAGTTTTAGACATTTACTTTAAAATTTGTATTCTGCTATGGTATAGCTGTAGGACCCTTTGTCAGATCTAAACCAGTTTGTTCTGCTTTTCTTCTTCATTTATAGGAGGACCTACGAACTCTGCCTCTTTAATTCAGTGGCTGCCAACACACACTCTCTGAGAGGTTGCTGTAAGTGTGTGTTGCAGGGGGTGAATAGTTAAGATCTGATTATGGTGTTTGCCAATTTACATGGTATACATATTGCCCCACTGCTGATTTCGAGCTACTATTGTGATGTCACTGAACACGGAATTGAGAAAAGGTGCTCATTATATACTTCCACCATATAGATATGATCAGCATAAATTACCTCAGGAACAAAAATAATAGCAAATTATAGTAAAATAATTAGGCAATGATAGGTTTTAAGTCTATATTAGCTTTGTTTTTAATATAATTTACTTGTAAGTTTATACTGTGGGGGACAGAAGTTTCTCTTGAGCCTGTAGGGTCTCAGTTACCTTTAGCTCAAAATAATTTGTATACCATAGAGGCACATCTTGGGGTGGCTCATTCTGTTGCCTGTGCTAACTGCACAACCCCAAAGAAAGGCAGGGTGAAGGAGGCTGCCTGTCAATCAGCTACAGGCATTTTGTGGCTTGGGTGAAGCAGGATCTTCGGATGGCTCATTCTGAATCCCTACAGTTCCATCCTCTGAAAATTCCCTGGATGCTTCACATGGGGTTGATCAGTTGTTCTATATCTCAGTAAACGAGTAGTGTCGGTGGGTTCCCAAGGTTAAGCCTATGGTGCAAGCAATCAGGTATTTAATAAAAGGCATTTCTAAGGAAACAAAGGAAAAAAAAAAAGGTTTAATGATCGAAGCAGACTATAACACTGGTTTCTGAGTTCTGAAGACAGGCAGTAAAAATTCCTAGATGTCTGTCTTGAATCATCTTCAGATGGAGTAAAGGCAGGCAGTCTGATAGATTATTTTGGTCTTCAGTTTAAATGTCTCTGGTGATCTTTCTGTATCAGGCATAAAGATTGTCCATATATGAGCTATTGTGATTTCTCTGAAGTTTGTATCAAGTCATCTCATTTTGACTTGCTTGGCTTTGGGAAAAGGGCAGTTTTAATTAAAGATTCCAACTCAAAGGATGGGAGAAAAATTGGAAACATTAGTTTAGAAAGTCATAGCCAGATATTAGAGGAAACTAGAATTCAGGATCCAGTCCAGTGTACAAGTTAAAAAAAAAAAAAACTCAGAGGACAATGAATAACAGGATAGTTACCAAGATGTGTTCTCTTGAGGTGGTTAAGCTTCTGAGGGATCTGAAAAAGAGGCCTTTCTAAGGTATATTAACCTCCATGCACAAAAACAATGGACAGGGCTTGTTTAAGACACAGATAAGACTTTTACTTTATAGGCCTGGGGCATGACTAACTGTGACCTGCCCAGATCAGATCACCCTGTGAGGTTACTTTTGGTCAGATTTATTACAGAGCTCTCTTTTTTATCCACAATACTATGATTAATAATTTTTTTAAGTGCAAAAGTTAAGACATGATGAAACAGTATTATGTACAACTGAAAGGATTGTGTGTAATTTTTTTTCATTCAAAATTTTCTATATTAGATAACCTTTTTAACATTAAAACAAAGGAAACCAAATACTAGGAAAAATTGATTTGTTTAGGTGGCAGGATTACACATGTATACTTTAAATAAAATTTTAATTTGATATTGTTGGTAAAATAATAAACATCTTATTAAAAATGGACAGGCTACAGCCATTCCACTCTGAACACGCCTGATATCATCTAATCTCAGAAGCTAAGCAGGGTCAAGCTCTGTTAGTACTTGGATGAGAGACCACATAGGAAGACTGGGTGCTATAGGTGGGAAAAAAAATAAATAAAAAATTTTTAAAAATGTACAGGTAATAAAGTTTAAAATATATATAATTTATAAGAGTATCAAAAAACATCAAATAATCTAGACACCTGTCTAATGAAAGATGTGCAAGACAAGTAGAAAATATTGCTGAGAGAAATTAGGGAAGACCTAAATGAATGTAGAGATATACCAGGTTCATGGGCTGGAAGACTCAACATAGTTAAGATGTCAGTTTTCCCTAAATTAATAGATTCAATGAATAGATTCAACAGGATTTGTGGTAAAATACAAAGAACCAATTTTGAAGAAAAAGAACGAAGTTGGAAGACAACACTATGAGAAATCAAAACCTACTGTAAAGCTATAGCAATTGATATAGGTTGATTTGGCACAAGGAAAAACAAAATAGACCAACAGAACAGAAAAGGGTCTGGAAACAGACTGACACAAATGTAGTCATTTGATTTACAACAAAGGCACCATTGCAAGCGGTAGGGGAAAGGATGGTCTTTTTAACAAATGCTGCTAGGAAACAAAAAGAACCTTGACTCTTACCTCATAGCAAACAAAAATTAATTCAAAATGGATCACAGGCCTAAATATGAAAAGTAAAACAATAAAGTTTCTAGGAAAAAAATAAATAAAATATTTTCATAAACTTGAGGCAGGCAAAGTTTAAACAGGACATAAAACAGCACTAACCAAAAAAGAAAAAATTGATACATCAGACTTAATTGAAATTAGGACTTCTGTTCATCAAAGGACACCATTAAGAGTATGAAAAGGTAAGGCATAGACTATAAATTTTACCGCATGAATAATAATACCTTACTAAAAAAATTTTTTTAATGGATAGATGATGAAAATTCTGCTTCTGAAAGATGGAATAGACATACTTTCCCCTATCCTTCCCACTAAGAACAGCTAAAACTTTTGGTCATTTTATATAAAATAAACATAAGAAGACTCTAAAAAGTGGAGAGGAAGGAGACTGGCCAGGGATCACGGAATGATCCAGTGGTGTATTCCCTGGGTTTTCTTTTTGCCTCGGACATCCCAGACTGGGTGCTGGAGAAGACAGCAACCAGGAAAGCTCTACAGAAACCTGCTGTCTCTATCTAAAGGACAAAGTAAGGAGCAACCTAGAAAACAGAAAACTTTTAGACACTAACTACTCTACTCCAGCCAAAAACTGCAGGAAAAACTGCAGCCCCACCCTCAACTGGGCCAGCAAAGGCCACTTGAGGAACCTAGATTTCCACTGCCCCCAGGCTGTAAAGAGGCACCTTGTCCTGGGGAAGTATCAGAGAAGGCTGAATGATGAATGGTACTTTCAGCCCTGCTGAGTGGTAACAGCTTCCCCTAGTGCCAAACAATGGAGAATATGGGGGAAGCCTGGAATTCTACCCCCACCTAGAAGTTACAGGAAACACCTCCCTACCAGGTGTCAATGGAGGCCAAGTAGAGAATTTTGACTTCTACCTCTACTTTGCAGTAATGTGGTTGTGCTGTTCTTCCTCCCCTGGAAAAGGCAGTGTCAGTGAAGTCCTGCTATAACAGAAAATTTAAATAAGATCCAGAACCATAATATCCAAAATGTCAGGCTGCAATCAAAAATAATTTATCATACCAAGAACCAAAAAGTCTCAACTTGAATGACAACAGACAACGAACAGATGCCAACACTGAGGTGATACAGATGTTAGAGTTATCTGTCAAGGATTTTAAAGCAACCATCATAAATTGCTTCAATAAGCAATTACAAAGACATTCCATATAAATAAAAAAAAGTCTTAGTAAAAAATAGGAGTTATTAAGATGAACCAAATGGAAATTTTAGAATGAAAAAAAATGTAATAACTGGGGTGGGGGGGAAACCAGTGTATGGGCTTAACAACAGAATGGAGAAGACACAAGAAAGAGTTAGTGAACTTGAAGATAGAACAATAGAAATTACCTGATCTGATCAACAGAGAGAAAACAGACTTGGCAGGGTGGGGGTCAGTGATGAACAGAACTTCAGGATCCTGTGGGACTATAACAAACAAACAAGTGAAAATATCTAACAGCGTCATTTGAATCCCAGAAGGAGAGTGACGCTGTAAAAAAAAAAAAGAGAGAGAGAGAGAGAAAAGAAGAAAGAATGGTTTAAAATTCCCCAAATTTAGCAAAATATAAACTTAACAGATTCAAGAAGTTGAGCAAAACCCAAACAAGATGAACCCAAAGAAAATCATACCAAGGTATATAATAGTCAAACTTCTGAAAACTAAAGACAAAGATCTTGAAAGCAGTCATGAAGAAACAATATCTTACCTATAAAGAAAAATAATTCAAATAACAGAGATTCCTATCAGAAACCATGGAGGGTAGAATGAAGTGCACAATATTTTCCAAGTGTGAAAGAAAGCTGTCAACTCAGAATTCTATATCCAGTGAAAATGTCTTTCAGAAATGAAGGGAAAATCGAGACATTCTCAGATGAAGGAAAACTAAGAGAATTCATTACCAGCAGACACACCTTAAAAAAATGGGCAAAGGAAGTTCTCTGAACAGAAAGAAAATGATAAAAGAAAGAATTTTGGAACATCAAAAAGTAAGAAAGAACAATGGAAAGAGAAAATATGAGTAAATACAATAGACTTCCCTTGAGTTTTCTAATTATGTTTGAAGTGAAAATTATGTCATTGTCTGATGTGGGTCTCGACAAATGTAGAGAAAATATTAAGTCAATGATAAATTAGGGAAGGGTAAAGGGACATAAAGGGAGACAAGATATCTATACTTTGCTTGAATTGGTAAAATGTTGGTAGCAGTAGACTGTGGTAAGTTGTTGTGAGATAACACAACACATTGTATTGGTCTCTGCTCCCTGGTTCCTAGCAGAGCTTCTAAAACCCTTGTAATTTCCTAAGTGATAATAGCACTGGGCACATCTTTTATTCTAATATTTGGCTTTTGACCCCAGTTCCTGACACAGAGTACCTAAATCCCTTGGAATTGCATAAGTAAGAGCAATGTTTTCATTCTAATAAGGTAACTCTGGGTGGACTCCTGGATGGCTCCCCAATAAAACCTGGTCACCAGAAAGACCAAGCCTGATTAAAAGCTTAGAATTTTCAGCTCTACTACCCATTCTCCAGAGAGAGGAAAGAGGTTTGAAATGGAGTTAATAATACATCCTGCCTCCGTGAAGCCTCTATAAAATCCCCAAAGTACAGGGTTTGGAGAGCTTCCAGGTGGGTGAACACATTCATGTACTGGGAGGGTAATGAATCCCAACTCCATATGACAGAAGCTCCTGCACCGGGGACCTTCCCAGACCTCACCCTATGTATTTCTTCATTTAGCTGTTAATCTGTATCTTTTATCACATTCTTTATTATGTAATAAACTTGTAAATTTAAGTGAGTGTTTCCCTGTTTTAGCTAATAATCATTTCTGGGGAAGGAGATCATGGGAACCTTTGACTTGCAGCCAAGTGGGGAGCAGTCTTGTGGGAATGAGTCCTTAACCTGTGGGATCTGACACCATCTCCAGGTAGATAGTGTCAGAACTGTGTGAAATTGTAGGACAATCACCCAGCTGGTGTCACAGAGAATTGTTCTTGGTGTGGGGAAAAAAACCTATACATTTGGAATCAGGAGTGTGGTAGCAGTGTGAGAGTAAAGAAAAAACACAGGAAGAAGACAGTTTTTTTCTATATCAGTTGTGTATGTGTAACATGAAACTACAGCAACAACTAAAAGACCTGTGTTAAGAGATTCACTCACAAACACTATATAGATAAATCAAAATGGAATTCTAAACAGGGAAAAATGAAATGTATTATACTTTTTTATGCAAATTAAATTTATTGATCGATTTCACTAAGTTCTTTTCATTTGCCTTTTTAAAAAATTGAGGTATAATTGGCAATACTTATCTTTTTAAAAGCCTTTTTGAGATTTCTTTTAATTTATATGAGCTTTTACTTTTCCTCCCCTATGGATAAGTGGTCCTATATAGGAAACTTATTCTCAGTTAACCCAGTAGGAGCAATCATTAATGCTATATCATACAAAAAGTAAATAGTATAAAGCTAAACTATAAGACAGTTTTCTAGAATCAACTTTTAATCCATAAGTATAAGCTAATACTAAAAGTTCTATAGAAGGGTTTAAGCATGCAACATGGGCCACAAAAATTAAAAGTTAATTGAATCTTTTCATTTGATTTTTTCTTTTTATTAATATTCATAGATACTCGGGTTCTAAGAATAACTTTAACAGTAGAAATAATTACCCATATTGTCAAAGTAAGTCAGATTAATCCTGTGTACTGTCACCACGATGGCTCTATTCACTCAAATATATGTTTTGGTTCTTGTAGCCCAAACACTTTGGAAAGTATAGCAGACTGTCTAGTTGTTCACCATAACATTTCTCTCTCCCCACTGGGCATACTGATAGGCCATGTTCCTCAGCCTCCTTTAGAGTTAGTAGAACCATGTTAATGAGTTTTGGCCAATGGAATGTAGTTGGAAGGCTTAATCCTCCCAATCACAATCCTCCATTCTTGCCTCTTATCTTTTGGCCAGATGCAGAGGATCCAGTGAGGAGGACATTGAGGAGGCCCCAAGGGATGATGAAGCCATTAGACTGAAGGAGCCTGTGTCTCTGAATCACCACTTGGCAAAAGTACGAGTAACCTGACCAGGAGCTCCGAAATGGAATTGCAGATAGACAATACACACTGAAATTGTTTTTTTTTTTCTTTAATAGCATTAGCTTACCTTAACAAATACTGGGTACCTATGTTTCTCATGCTTCCTTCTTCTGCTTCCCCAAAACTGAATTTACTAGGAAATTATTTGTTAGATTCCTTCGGTGACCCTGCAAAAAAAATATTAAATCTCCTCAGAGAAACTTGAGGTGCTGAACTGCATAACATAATTAAGATGATCCTGTGATCTGACAGAGCAAAGTGGTTATAAAGATTTTGGAATTCTATTACTACAGTATTTATCCCTAATAATTTAAAACAGATTTTTGCAACTCTGATAAACCTAATGAACCCTTTATTACTATAATGTTTTTAAATGAATAAAATATAGAGTTAAAAAAACAAATAAATAGTTATGAAATATATTTTAAATGTTATAGTAATATGTATCTCTAGTGACACATTAACAAGATCTAGTAGCGGGTCTACTAATTACTGCAATTTTGTAGTAGTAATGAGTGGAAATGACATTTTGAGATAACTAACAATTATTGTGAAATGAAAATATCTGTGGTTTCTATCAGTGACAAAAATCACAAGTATTACTAATACCAATTAATTTGTTACCTACATTCATAATCAAAAGAATGTTAAATTTAATTTAGAAGTTAAAGAAACTAAAGATGAAACTCTAGTTTTACCCTTAGAGCCCAGCTTAAGAACTCCAGGACTAGAGTTTTCTTCAAAACATCAATAGTGTTTATTTCTGAGTGGTGGAAACATGGGAAGTTTATACTTTTCTTCTTTTCTGTATTTTTCAAATGTTCCACAATAAGCAAACATCTCTTTCATAATGATAAAATACATCATATGATATTTACAAAAATGAGAGATGCGTGTTGCTTGGTAAGATTCAGGGTACAGAAACTAGAAAAACAAAGCAATAGTTGAATACAATCCTTTACGGGGAAAAGAAAGGAAACCAAAATCCCGGATGAAGATGGAAAAACTGAACCTGACTTTTATCAGAGTGTCTTAAAGCTGGTAAGACCATTAGGCCATATATCTCTCTACACAGAGGGATTAGTTATTTAAATACATGCTGCTGGTTCAGGGTTGAAGCACCATAACTCTTAGTAAGCCACACAGACTCTTGGGCCACATAAGAGGAGAGAGAACCCACAGGCCATAGCTACTTATGAGTTTATTAATTTTATTATCCATACCTTCTGCGTCTTCCACTCTTGCTTACCTCCCAGCTAGGACTTGTCTGCCTACTCAGTGCTCCACAAAGTGGTTTGGGAGAGAGAACTCTCAGGCAGTGAAATCCAAACTTCTTATCAGGCCCTAGAAGACCTTCCTGAATCTGACCTCTTTACCTACCTCCTCAACTTCCAACTGCGTAAGTCATGTGTCAGCCTCTCCGACCTTTTGATACCTACAAAAAGCCAACCTTGTTCCAGTCTCAGGGGCTTTGATTTTCCTAATCGCCCTTCCCGGTGAATTCCTCCTCTGAGCGCCCCCAGATCAGTCTGGCTCCTCATCCTTGTAGTTCCAGTGTCTTTCCTCAGAGATAGATGCTTTCCTGACTGCCCTGTTCTCCGAGACATCCCTACCGGTCATATTATTGCCGACAGCACTCTCTTAAATTATTTTCACATTGTTTCTCTTACTAGGAAGGAAGCTACTTGAAGGCATAGACTTTGTCAATATTGTTCATCGCTGTGTTCTCAGCACCTGAAACTACCTGGCCCAGACATGGATGCATGAGAATGAATACCTGTGGAATGTCTTCCTTGGGACGTATTCTGACTTAGCAATAGAAATCAATTTATTGGGCAAGAGAACGTTAATAGTAGCTTTAATCTTTCCGATGAGTTGCTGGCCCCCAACGATCTGAAGTAGACAATCCTAGAACCTGAGCCTAGCCGGAGAGCAAAAACCCTAACATCCAATACAGCGCCACCGGCCCTCGGTGCAGAACTGAGGCTGCGCAGAGCTGGGGGCGGGGCGGGGCCAAGCCCGCTCTCCGGAAGTGGGTCCAGAGCCGGCGAGAGGACGCCGTCGGGCGGCTAGAGCGGCCGGACCGGCGGGTGGGGGCGAGCCGGTCATGGAGGACAAGATGAGCTTCTTGGACATCTGCGGCGGCCGCCTGGCCCTGCAGCGCCGCTACTACTCCCCATCCTGCCGGGAGTTCTGCCTCAGCTCCCCTCGGCTCTCGTTGCGCTTGCTCACCGCTGTCACCTGTACCGTGTGGCTAGCAGCCTACGGACTCTTTACCCTCTGCGAGGTAATGGCCGGTCGGCCCCTTTCCGCGGTGGGAGTCGGGGACTCGGATTTGGAAGGATCTTTGGGGTCTTGGGGTGGAGCCCGGACCTCTCGCCGGACCCTCCTACAGTCCTAGGGGCGGAGGGCGGCAACTCGCTTTCTGAAGACGCCATTCCGCTGCTGGACAGCTATTTTCATTATGTTTAGCGAAATTTGTGCTTCTTACTGAACTTTGTCAATGCTCTATGTGGTTCCACCCAGCCTACATCTATCCCTTGCACGACAGACAGCCTAAAACTTTAACTTCCGTGTGCTTTATGTAGTACATAGTCATAGTAATTCATTTCCAAAAGTTTAGAAAACTATTAAGTGGGTCGTCCTTATCCATAATTCCCACTCCTCAGAGGAATCACTGCTAACAATGCCTAATATATAGTATTCCAGAAAGTGTCTTTGCCTCCACTGTGTTTGTAGCACGTGTATATACACACACAAGTTATTTCAATTCTAATTCCACCTCCTCTCAACCGCTTTCCCAACATCAAGTTAAAATGGAATATCTGCCAAGACAGCTTCACCGTATTGTGAGAGTCACATGCAGTAGTTTTGTGACAGCCCTCAAATAAAAGGAGTCATCCTAATTGCCCTTTCTAGAATAAGTTTAGCTTCATATGTAGTGCCCTGAATTGGATATATTATTCCAGGAGTGATCTGATCAGAGTTAAGTACCCCAGGGCTATTTATTTCTGTAATTTGGATATTGCTTCCATTACTGCATTCATTAGCTCTTTCCCGCGGATCGTATTTTAGAGCATAGTAATTTAGCATAGATGTATGCATAGTTAAGACTGCCCTAAATGTACCAAATTGTATCTAAAAGTTTGTTCATAAGTCAGTTGAAATGGTTCCGAGACAGTCCTCCCTCCCCTCAAAAAGATTTAACTTATAAAATAATTAAGTTTTAATACTAGCCTGAATTCCAGCCATGTAGTCACGTGGGGAAGAGGAAACATTTATTAAATGCCCACTGAGTGCCAGCTGCTTTACTAAATGCCTCATTTTGGTCTTAGAAGAAAACTAAGGCTCAGAAAGAGTAATAACTTATCCAAAGTCACAAAACTAGTAAATGGCATACCTGCGCTTCAAACCAGGGTTGTCTGTCTCTGAAACCCTTTATTTTACACTAAACTGTGATGTCTTCTTAGGGTTTGCTTAAGCAAAATTTTTAAATAGAAATGTTTTTTATGCCAGCTCCCTTTTGTACTTGTCTCTTTATTCACTTAACTTTATCAAGTGCCCAGGACTCAGTAACCTCATCTTTCTTTAAACTTCACTGCACTACTTCTTAAGGGCTTTATGTATCAAAATTTCTTATCTTTCCTCCTATTCAAAATTATTCACCAGAGTAATGTATCTTAACTAGGAGTGAGAAGAAATTTGATGAAGGAATTTATTAAAATATGGCTTAACTTCAACCTAAATGAATATTGAATTGTTAGAAAAATGAAGTCTAAAAAAATGTAGGTAACAATGAAGTTTGGGTCAAGAATTACCTTCTTGAAAAGCTGATATGGATCAAATTCTCTTGTTACTCCTCTTCATCCCTTCTTCCAGTTTTTGAATTCACAGTTCTATTAAAATTAAAAGTTTTTGTCTGATTTTTTCTGGCCTGGAATGTTATTCTTCCCCCTTCCTTTTCTCAACTAAGTATATGTATCAGTAACCACCACCTCATCGGCACCAATCAAACCCTGCTTCCTTGGAAGTCTTCATGGGCATGTGCTTTAATCCCTGCCGCCCTGTAATCCTTTCTTAGGCACATAATATAGTCAGTATCATGGTATTCTTCAAATATATATTATACACGAATTAATTTTGCCTCTAATAAATCTGTAAAGGCCAGGACTGAATTTTATTTCCCTCCGTTCTTCCATAATTCTTATTTAGTGTAAACTATGTATAAGACACTATATTAGATATTAGGCATTTAATTAACTCAAAAGTAGATATTTCTGGAATATTGGACATCCAGCACATAGATCATAGATTTCTCCATCCTCCATTTGTTAGGATTATCAAACTTTAAAAGGCCAAATAGTAAATATTTTATGTTTTATAGTTCTGTCTCATATTTTTCTGTTTTTTGCTTTCTTTTTCTTTCTTTCCTCTCTCTCCTTTCTCCCTCCTCCTCTTTTTCTTTCTTTCTTTCTCTTTTTCTTTCGTTTCTTTCTTTCTCTTTTCTTTTTCTTTTTCTTTCTTTCTTTTTTTTCCTTTCTTTTTCTTTTTCTTTCTTTCTTTTTCTTTTTCTTTCTTTCTTTTTTTCTTTTCTTTCTTTCTTTTTTTCTCTCTTTTTTCTTCTCCCTTCCTTCCATCCTTCCTTCCTCTCTCTCTCCTTCCTTCCTTCCTTCCTTCCTTCCTTCCTTCCTTCCTTCCTTCCTCCCTTCCTTCCTTCCTTCCTTCCTTCTTCCTTTAACAACCCTTAAAAAAATGTAAAAACCATGCTAAGCTCAAGGTAAACCAGACAAAAATAGACCACAGGCCCAAATAATTTGCAGACCTCTGATTTAACACTAAGTATGTGTGAGGTAGAAGGAAGTAGAAAGGGACTTTAAAAGAAAACCAGAGCCAGTCAGTAAAGTGGTAAAAACAGATTTTATTCAGAGAATAATAAAATACTTCCTGCCCTCAAGGAATGACTGATAAATTACTAATAAATTACTGCATCTCTTTTGATTCTAAGTCATTAATGATTTTTTCCCAGTGCCATCCTTCTATACGATAGCTTTTTGGGGAAAAAGAAAACAATGCCACATGAAACATACATCAATAGAAAAACACATTTCAACTTTAGAAATGATAAAAGGTTGTAAATGTCTTAGAATCAAAGGAATAAATACCATTTTTGAGCTCCTAACACATCAGTTAGCAAATCTGTTAGCCATAACATGTCAGTCATAACCCCAAACAACTAAAAGAGCCCTAAATGGTAATTATTTAACAAAACAAGAAATCAGAAGGTAAGAGGGCTCTAGAGGGCATAAAAGGCCCAGTAGATTTTGTTTCTTTTCATGTTGGTGTACTCTACTTCCCTCAGCCTAGCTTTCTACATGGTCCATAGCAGTTGAAGGTATCAAAACCTCAGGATGAAGGCACCTTATCTTCCTTAAATCTTTTTAAGATGGACTTAGTTTTCCAGGAACCCTTCCAGCAGACCTCCCCTCACATCTCATTGGCAAGAATTCTGCCATATGTTCATTTGTTAACTACTGGCAGGAGTGGGAACCAATCATGATACACTCCAAGTTCTATTAGGAAAGAGGAGTGGTTGTTGAGAAGTATCTGTTACATTGTGATAGCATTTTATTATTGTTCAGTCTATGATTTTGCATTATATAATCTGCTGAGAGAGCGTGAGAGGAAAAGGTCCGAGTCCTTAAATTGCAATATTGGAAGAAAAATCTCTTGAGTAGTATGAATGTGGATATTTTGCTGATGGAGGTTCTCTTTCCCAGACCTATCCATTTGTTGTCTGGATGTATTTTATCATATGCTTTCATAGCACTAAAAAGCACAGATAAAAGCAATTTCCTATTCCTCCATGCATGTTCCTCTCAACTGTTCAACTCAGCAGAACAAAGGCTTTTTTCCTGCATTGCCTAGAGTTGACTTATTATACATCAGATATATGTGGAGGACCACATGGTAATCTTACTGCCTGTGTCTGGCTCTCTCTTCAGAACAGCATGATCCTCTCTGCTGCCATCTTCGTCACCCTCTTAGGCCTGCTTGGTTACCTCCATTTTGTGAAGATTGATCAGGAGACTCTGTTAATTATTGATTCCCTTGGCATCCAGATGACTTCATCCTATGCCTCTGGCAAAGAAAGCACCACCTTCATTGAGATGGGCAAAGTGAAAGATGTTATCATTAATGAGGCTATTTACATGGTAAGTACTTAAGTCTGGAGAAGGTAGCTTCTCTGGGGTATGCCTCGTTCTAAACTGTCTGAATACCTAAAGTATTTCATGTCACAGAATTAAACTTGAGGACTCTTTTCCAGTACTTGTAGTGTTTCCTTTTTGACTGGCATGTCTATCAACCATAAAAGTGAAACTTGAAGTTTAGGGAGTCAGCATTTCTACTCTTATTTTCTGACACAGCTTCAGAATCATCTCTGGTTGTTGCCGTTATTTTGTCTTTCTTCATTTAAAGGATGAGAATATACTTCTCCATCACTTCAAAAGCCATCAAATGTTCTATTACTTAGATATAATCATTTATTAAAAGTTTTGAGTCTTCCCTTAAAGAAAAAGAAAACAGTGAATTTCATTTAGATCTCTATTTGGTTTATTTTCTTACAGCAGAAGGTGATTTACTACCTCTGCATTTTATTGAAGGATCCGGTGGAACCACACGGGATATCCCAAGTAGTACCTGTCTTCCAGGTGAGCACAGAACACTTAAGTTTCTTCTCCAAAGAAGTCCTCTTTACCTTTCCCTTTTCTTTGCATATCCACTGCTACTTACGTTCGGTAGGAATGTAAACTTTTGTTAAGAGGAGTATTTGAGGTTATTTGACAGCAATTTTAAGATTTTTCGTTATTTCAGATGCTCCTTTTTGAAGCAGCTATAGGCTTTCAGAAACACTATGAATTTATACACGTTTTAGAGAAAAACCAAATAGCAATTTCTGCCTAAAAATCACCATTCATCTACTTTGACTGTCAGTATACCAATATGATTTTACATAGATGTTACCAATCTACACATAGTTATACACTATTTTGTATCTTGCTTTTTAAATCTAACATGCATATTTACATGCATCTACAAAGGTCATTATATAATTATTTAAAATAATTATATAATGTCAAATATCAGTTTAGCCATTTTATTGCTAGCTTTTGAAGTCACATCTGGATTATTGTTTTGCTCTTACAAAAAATTAATTATAAATTATTTATAGTTAATTTATTATTAATTATAAATTATTATTTATAATAATTTATAGGTATACAAAGTAATTTATGTATGCAGTTAACTCTGCCTCACTGCCCTTTTTCACACAGGATTTAAGGCGGCTAAGCAAACATTCTTTTGCATTATAGTTCAAAATTATTTTATTAAAGCTTGTGAAGTTTCAGAATTTGGCTCCAGATACTGGACAACTTTACCATACTTTGGGGAATTTGTGCTTGTTTTTCTAATCTTGGCTAACAGTGGCTTTAGCTATTTTTTAGTTGAGTATGTAGGTAAAGAAATTTATAGTCATTAAATTTGTATCTTTAAATTAAGAAACTTCATATTTCCCTGTTATTTACCTATTAGTATTTCCTCATTTAAAATTATCAATATCTCCTCTATTAGCCAAGTAGAATCTAAATATTAATTATGCATTTGTAACAATTTCTCTCTTTTGGTAGCAAACTTTTATTAAATATTCTTTCCATGTATATTTTTCCCATCCTGTGGCTTTTAATTTTGGTTGTATTATGTTACACAAAATATTTTTCAATATTTACACATTAAACTGCCCTTCCTGTGTCCGAGGACTGTTTCATAGCTTGTGACATTTCCCAAGAGGGTCTGTTCTTATTATTCCTCTTGCTTGCTCTTAGATGGAGATCATGAAATTTAGGCAGATTAAAAACTGTCTTTTGAGCTCCTGCTTTGCACAATTCACAGACTGGGTTGTTGGCCTAGGGACTCCTTCCAAGAAGGTGCTATGAGGCCTGAATCTCGGCCTTTCTGAGCTCACACCTGTGCCGTGTAGACCCCTTGATGTGGGTGAGAGATTGAGGTTGCACATGGATGCAGCATTACTAAGCAGTCTCTTACATTCATCTTGACTCTGCATTTCTCCCCTTTGGAATTCAGAGTGCCAAGCCCCGGCTGGACTGCTTGATTGAAGTGTACAGGAGCTGCCAGGAGATCCTGGCATACCAGAAAGCCACATCCACAAGCCCATGAGTCCCGGCATTCAGAAGGCCAGTATTGTCTTCCATGGGAAATGACTCCTAAGCCTTGGGGGCTGGTGTATTTTCTGTATTCTAAACCATCAGGTGGTCACAGTCCTAGAAACCAGGATGGATGCTATAGAGCCATAGAGCAGGTGACTGGAAACCCAACTCATTGTGTGATGTTGAGCAAAGTATTTCCGTGTATTTCAGTGCTCCCCTTGTAAGGTTTTGCCTAGTTGACTGAGGGGAGACCTTAAGAAATGGTGTCAAAAGTTATGTTGACAAAGAATACTTTGTGAAATTCCTAAGCACATTCAAGTTTACTTTTTGTTGAAATTTGTGGAGCCAGACAATGGGAAACTGACATCAGACCTCTGGAGAAAGACAATTTCCAACTGCATAGTACCTCGTATAAAAGTTAAGGAAAAAAGTTAAGCCCTTTAGGTACTAGTTAGCAGGAAGAAATGTCCTACAAAAGACTAGTCTCTGTCCACCTAGCTCCTGTGTCTGTACAGGGTGAGTTTATGATAACACTCTTAATAAACAGCTCTCCCTCCAATACACGAAAATTGCCTGATTTACAGACAGCTGCTTTTATTGACAAACATGAATGTGGCATTTCAGTCATGGGTAACAAATACATTAATATGCTTCTATTACTCAGCATTATTTATGATTTCAAAAACTTTTTTTGCAAAGAGGGATGAGACAGAAGGCCAGACAGAAGTTGACTTTGTTTCTAGACATGTTAAAGAAGGATAAACATGCAAACTATAGAAGCTTTTGTTTATAAGGCAGTTTCTTCTGTATTCACAACCTAAGGGAGGATTCCTGAAGGGTTGGGAAGGAAATAGGGTGGGGGAAATACCGTGGTCCCCAAATTCAACATGAACACAGCTCCATTCTTGCTTACTTTTCTTTGGGATCCTAATTTTTTTAAAACTCCCAAGTAGATAATATCCTCATTGGCCTTAGAGACACTCAAGATATTACAAAACTAGAGATATAATTTCTGCCGTTTACACCAGCCTTGGAGAAGGGTTCTTCAGGAACCTGTGGTACATTGATGCATTGTTCGAGGTAGAAATGTCTCAGCTAGATCCCAAATCCTGGGAGAAAAGTAGTAACAGAAATGGGAAATGGCTGTAAATTACCAGCCTTGCAAAGTTGAGTTCATATAAAAGAGGCAGATACTCTGACATGCTTCTTTTTTCATCATGTTTGTCATTAAGGGATGAGAGAAGGGTTCTTAACAGCAGCTGAGGTGTTCAACTAGTTCCAGCCTTGCAGTGTGCAACATACACACTTTGTTGGGGTTAAAGGCTTGGTTCTTGGATGCTACTGCTAAATTCAGTTTTCAGCACTTTATTGATAAATGGTAAGACTGCCTTAGACCTGTGAAATAAAACCTATTTTCTCCAATGTTGAAAAATCAGAGTACGGATGAACTCTTTTTTTGTTAGGGAAGGATGGAAACAAAGATCATCTCCTCTGCACTCAACAGAAGGTCTCAGGAATGCTGTTAGGCTAAGACAGATATCACATATGTGCCCTCTGCCCTCAAACTAATTCCCAGTGGAAGTTCACCGGAAGTCTTGAACTAATCCAGGCCCACAAGCCTGGAAGGGTCTTCTGTTTCTGATTCGTCTTTGGTGGCCTCACACAGCAGCAAAAAGCGGAGTGTGTTTGCTTGGGAAATGGGCAAGGAAACAAGTGATGACCACTTTGTCCTACAGTAGTGAGCACAGCCTTCACTGAGCCCTGTCCAGTTAAAGTGAGGCGTGGAGAGGTCAGGCTGGACCTACCTCCTGCCATGCTTATACCTAGTTGGGCTTAAGTCCAGTGTGAGTGAGAACAGCTTCAGTCTCAGGAGCGAGAGTGCCTTGTCCTGAAGAGGTAGGAGCTGCTACCCCAGAAAGGGCACTGCAAATGCCTACTCATTTGCAGCAGGGGAAGGGGAAAGATGAGTCTTCCTTTTTCTCTATCCCTGTCAACACCTTTCCCAGGAAAAGGAAGTCTAGTTTTACTGAATTCTAGACTTTTGTCAGTTTAGGTGAATTGGAAATTTTAGTCCCATCTTATTCAGGAATGTTGGGAAGACTTCAAGTATAAAACCTCACATAAGGACCATATACAAAAAAAAAAAAAAAAAAGGCATCCCTGAGAGGATCAGTGGGGAAAGCTCTGACCTACAGCTCTGACGCCCTCAGTAACCAGTAGCAGTGAACTTCCCTGTCTGTATCTACAAGCAGGCAGCATCCAGAGCTCAGTATTCTTGTGGGTGGAAAAAAGTGGTTTTTATACTCTGGAATTTTCAAAGTTGGGCCCTGAAACATTATAAGGCACCTAGACAGTAGAGTCTTCATGGACACTGAAATATAAATTTCACAGAACAAGGGTGGAGGCTCAGGAGAGGGCTTTTAGACCCATCACAGTAGTATCATGCTCCAGGAAACATTTCATCAGCCCCAAAGGCACCAGGTGGTGGTGGGGAAATGGTAGAGAAATATTCACAGCAGTGTTGGCCCCTTGGCAACACATGGAACAGGAGCAAAGAACTGTTGTCCATCCAGTTCCCATGGCTTGCGGGCAGCAGGCGGGTTGGTGGGTGCATTCACAGTTGCAGAGCAGTGGTTCATGTAGCTGGCCATGATGAAAGTAGCTTCTGCAATCTTAAGACAACAGAGAAACAAAGGAATTGAACTAGCCTTGGCCTGAATCCTGGCTTTCTTACTTACTTGCTGTTAAACTGGGTACACAACCTTCCTGGGCTTCAGTTTCTTCATCTATTAAAATACCCAACTGGGAGAAAATGTCCAAAGGGGATCATTACTATGAGGTTCAGAGGCCCAATTAAATGGGTGCCATTGGTCTTGCGGTCCTCTGAGAGGCTTAGTACCTCCCTGAGAATAGGGGGAGTGACATTCTGTCTGGTTTGCTCCAAGCTAGGATGGGGGTTTCCCTTGAGGGAAGAGGAAGAGGTTTGGCAAACTCCAGCGTTAAGATTAAAACAGGGTTTCCAGTTACTCCAGGGAGTCAGAACTATAAATCAGGACTAAGGTTTCCGAGTCTTTGGAATTGTCATTTTTGCTGGTCAACATTTCCTGTACTGAGTAAGAACAAAGCCTTTAAAGGAAAAGAGGTCTTTGGATGGTCTTTGAGACCACAAGGAAAGGGGAGCATATGTAGATTGTCCTAGTTAGTGCTGGGACAGCAGAGCCCAGGATGAGGTGAGAGCATCCTGAGAAGGAAGCCGCCCTGGGCCTGAGAACAGCAAGAGGGCACCTGACGCAAGCCTCATGGTGCTGAGGTTTGAGAACTAAAAAAGATAATGTGAAGAGTGTAGGAATAGCTAGACCAGAGTGATTCCCTTCCCAGCCAGCCCCTCACCTGCCAGCTCAGCAGTAACTACTGAGATCTGAGATGCAACTATACCTGAACCCTTTGGAGTACTGATTACAGACAAGGCCAAAAGTTTTATTTGGGGCAGGGCCCTTATCAAATAATGTCATAACTGCAGCTTCTTTTCTAAGCTCCAAGCCCACCCTCTTCAACTAGATCAGAGATAAATATTTTAGTGGCTCTCACACCTACCCTGGGAACAGCCATCCGGAAGATCAGCTTTTCAACATGGCCTTTTCCAGAGCTCTGGTCTGGAATGGATCTAATCACAAGCATGAAATCATCCCGCCAGCCACCAAAGGTCATCAGTGAAGAGTAGGGGTAAGTGACATGCACTTGCTGTGGGAAAGAGCCAGTTAGTTCTGGAAAAACTTTCTACTTGCCTTTTGGGCTAGGAACCAGCATCCCCTGTCTCTTCTAAGCACAGGTAGCCTTAAGCATGGAGGGAGAACTCTGAAGTCATAATCAGGAGATCTACATCTTCAGTGTCTACAAGCTGTGTTCACACTAGAGAACAGCAGTGCTTGGGCAGGGGGTGGGGGTAAGAGGACCACTGTCATTTAGCTCAGGCCTTTGAGTCCAGAGAGAAGAAAAGACACTTCAAGAGGAGGGGGTCAGAGAGCCAGCCCTCACCCTTCCATACCATAGTGTTGTGGTCCAGGATGCTGACACCATCCTCATTCACAGCAATCCACACCAGAGTGTTCTCCTTGGAAGATAGCTGCACAGGCTGGGGAAACAGGAAAATCTCATCAGACATATCCACAGCTAGGGATTCTGAACTATGTATGACCTTTCTGAGGAAGAAGACATATCCAGGGATCTGCTAGGCAGTGATCTCCAACCTTTTCTCATTTTGGAAAACAAAAGGTGGTATTTGTACAGCTGGAGTAAACAGACAGGCTGTATCTGGTCTTCCAGCGCTGTTTTCCTACTGACAATCCCCAGGTGGGATGGAGTACCTATAGGCCATCCTGCCACAGCACACTGGTTGGGTAACCCTGGCTGCTCTGTCATGGGTATAGGGAATAGGCTGTTTTCTCCTAGCTCTCAGAAACTGACAGCATTCCATACACAGTCTCTCTAAGCTGAAGTGCATCATGCTTCAACCAATCTCCTAGAGACTGTAAAAGAAATAGGAAAGCAAAAATGGGCTCTAGGCCCTACCAGCGAGAAAAGTGACTATTTGGTGGACGACTCCTGAATGACCAGTTTTCATTGCCAGGGCTGCAGTAGGGCAGTCCAGATTTCCCAGCCCTCCTACCTGGAAGGCTGGGGAGAGAAACTGACATATCACTTTTTTCAGAGGCTTTCTCAAAATTCCCAGTCTAAGTCAGGCCCCTTGCTATATGCCTTTATGATTAGTTCATTCTTTTTTCCCCAGGGTTAGCACTGAGGAAGAAGCCAATAAAGAAAAGATGAGGGTCATACAGAAATAATCCTGGCCCAAGGGCAATGAATAACAACTGCTCTGGACCTTGGAAATAGGGAGTAGGCCAAAAATGGGCAGAGAGATAGTGACCCCTGGTGGTTGCTAGTGTGCAGGTGGGCGCTGCAGACTGGATCAAACATGACAATATAGGGACAGTAACTCCAGGAGCTGCTTAGGGCATTCCTGAGGGTGTGGAAACCACTCGCACTTACCTGAGCAGCAAAGAGCTTAGCACCAAAAAAAGGCCACTTCCGGGCCACCGTCAGGTAGATGCGGATGCACTCTAGAGGGGAGCAGCCTTGCAGTGCTGCCCATTTTGTGGTCAGCTGATCTGCCAGGTGTCTGGTTTGGAGAGAAATGGTGCCAGTGAAGTGCCATTTCTTCACAGCTCTGACACCTTCCCCAAGTCTGCAGCCCATGTCTCCCCACAGCAACTCACCACAAGACCTTGCAACTCACCTCAGCTGTTCAGGGGGTGCCCCGTGTCTGTAGCACCTTGGGTAGAACCTGTCTAGGACCTGCTGTAGGTGATGCTGAGCCTTGGAAGGGAGTGTGCCCCCGGAGCCTGGTGGGATGGGCCTCTCCAAGTCCCCATACTCTACCTGTGTTAGAAGCACACAGACAAAGGGACAAGTCGAGAATCTGGACATGGTTTGGGTGGGCTGTTGAGACAAAATAAACCATCACTTCATTACTTTATTGGCAAGGTGTGAATGGATGTGAAAAAACACTTGTGAACAGATCCTTTATCTCCAGTTTCACAGACACTAGAGAAATAAGCTTAGGGTCCTAGCATATTAGATATTATCTGGACCAACTTTTACTTTGCAGCTGAGGTTAAATGCCTTATCCAAAGACACAATTAATTAGTGGCAGACAAGGGAAAATGATGTAGAAATTCTGGCTTCCAATTGAAAATGTGGGATACAGGCTGAAGATGCTACAGATCCTAGGATACAGCAGGTCCTCGAATAACATCGTTCTGTTCAGTGTAGTTCTGATGAGATATTTTGCTTAAAGTCACAGAACCGATTTACCTTAAGTGAGGACTGACTTACTGTATGGCAGAGTGTCCTAAATGTGGCCTTTGGAGTTGGACACCTGGCTCAAATCCCAGCTTTGTAACCCTGATCAAGTTGCATAAACATTCTGAGCTTCAACTTCTTCATCTATTATGTGGGGATGAGAACTAAATGGGATAATACATATAAAATGTTTAGCACAGGGCCCTCTATAGTCAATAAATGTTTATTATATTAAAGATCAACTATTATTATCTCCTCTTCCTCTTCAGCATGTAGATCCAGACTCTTATGGGGGCCACAAAGGTATCCCAGATAACTCTGGCAAGATGGCCCCCTAAAGGAAACAGGGAGAAGAGTCAAAGTCTGAATGTGTGTTCTTTCTCTTAATTCTAATGTTTGACAGCTCTTAAGTACAAATTTTATCTCATATAGTATGTGATATACATTATTTAAAAATCAAATTTAGTACAACCCTGTGGGGACAGGCAGGGAGATATTTTTGTTTTTGGTATACAAAAATAAACTAAAGCATAAACAAGTAAAGTGACATGGCCAAGATCTCATAGCAGGAAGGTGGCTAGGACTCAAACCCAGAACTCTGATTCCATGTCTGCACTGAGGAGCTCTGCTGGATAAATGAGTCAGCTTCTCTCCACAGCCCTCTCCTCTGGCACCACAGGACCTGCAGAATCGCCTGTGTTCCTGGCTGTGTGGTGCATTCCACCTGTGAGTCCAAAGGTGGTCTCTTGACCCTTCTGATTCCCGAACAGAACCTGACCTGGGCCATTAGGGCAGCCATCTCAAGAGCCAGTTCCTTGTTGACAGGAAACCTCCCTGCCGCTATCTCTCCACTAGCTTGGAAGGCAAGCAGCAACCGCTCTCTCTCTGTCTCTCCTTTAACTTGACTCCGAAAGTATAGCCTGTAGGAACAAAAGTGAGAAGCCAGGACAGCTGGGATCCCAAATGGATGAGGCCATCTCTGCATCTGTTTCTCTTGATTTCCAAAGAAAGAAATAACTTTTATACCATTTATGAGCCTATTTTCAATTGCCTACAGAAAAGTTAACCAAGCATGACACAGAACAGATGCAAGGTCATCAGATCTTATAGCAACAGTAGCATGTGGTTAATTCTGGATATACCATTAAACTTAATGGATTTGGTGAAGGGAATCTGGTACCAGGAATCAACAGCTTATTAGGGAACTGGATGAGTTAAGATTCCAAGAGATTCATGGAAATTATTTTCTTGGAGACATAGCTGGGATGGGATTTTCTTACTCAAATTGGTAAAAAGTCAGGATGTCTACTTCTGTGTTTCTTGGAATTGGTATAGGAACAATTTACTCTTCAGTCTTAAATATCTCGTGTTCAAACAAAACTTCACTCTCCTAATGTAACACATGCAGCCATCTCATGAGGTTGGTCTGTTTTCTTGGCAGGTGTGTGTGTGTGTTTGTGCATGTGTGTGCAGTATACAGACTGAGAGCCTGAGCTGCCCAGGGCCTCACAGAGGATCCGCAGAGCTAGCCTGGGTCCTCAGCTAATGACCACCACGTAGTGTTGCATCTGTGCCCCCTGCCTGTGGGACAGGCCATTCAGCTGGGGAAGTGATGAGCTGGTGTCCCAGGGGCAGCCCTCATGCTTGGCCCCACCCTTGGGCAATGCTCTCTGGACCTGTTCTTGTACATCAGCTTCACGACACGTGTGCCACCCTCAGACTTTCCAGAGTGCAGCTCCTTTAAGGCTTGTTCCCACTTGGAGATGGCATCACAGATCTGAAGAAGCAAAAGAGGAAAGTCAGAAAAGGCCCTGATGAGGGGAACGAAGTCCAGGCAGGGCTGGACTCAGGCAGAGCAGCAGGGCAGAGCTGAGTGACTGTCCTCCATCAGGAGGCTAACCTGTGGGGCCTCATGTTCCCAGCACCCAAAGTGACTGCGACTTCCTCTTAGAGGTATAGCGCTGGTCATGACCTTAGCAGCAAAGCAAAACAAGCTGCGCCCTCAACCCCACCACCCTGCCTTAATATCTGAGGGGGCCTGGTACCATGGCCTCATAGCATCAGCTCCATTTCCATTCCACCAACAGCCATTCTCTTTTGGCAAATGTACCCAGAGGCTTACTATGTAACAAGGACTCGCAGACACCTGGACATTTACAAAGAAGGCATGTTGCATATTTTTTCCAGTCAATGATAAAGGACTATAGCAGCCTCTGTACTGTTGCCTTAAAGAAAGCAGACCCTGGACCCAACATTCCTACTCAAGTGCTACAGCACATTCCCACAAACACTTACATGCCTCATGGCTCTAATCTCAGACCACAATACAAGCTAGGTCTTAAATCCTATTTAAGGGCCTTTAATACAGAAGTACCATAAAGATCTACCTCCTTTAAATGTGGCTGAGCATAACACAGGCCCTGGCAGACAGGGTTAGAGTGAGGTGCCAGTGTATACACGACATCCACTAGGTCTCAGCATACAGTGGTCTGCCTGTGTGTGTATATGCCACTGGCAGCAGGCTTGCTTGGGGCTGCTGCTAAGACATGCCTCCCTGTCCTTTCTACACCAGCTGACAAGCAGCTTGCCCCTGGGTGCTGTATAGCTAGTCCAGGCAGGGATGGATATAGAGATTTCTCCAGGGACAACTTTTCTCTGCCTGTATGGGTACATTTTAGGATGGCACAGAAATGCTGGCCTGAAAGCGTGTTGGGCTCAGCACCAAACAGGATGCAAAACAGTCAGGCACCTGCCAGAGAGGCTTGTTCCCCACCACCAAAACCCCAAAGTCCAACAGTGGCTCAGGAGGGGCTCAGATGGCTTAGCAGGGAGAACAGTACCTTGACATTCCCCTGCAGGCAGTGTTCCAGGTCCCTGCCGGAAGGATCGTCCGTAAAGAGGGCAAAGCCAGAGTGGGATGACTTTCTCATGCCTGTCTCCTGGTTCAGATGCTGGAGGAACTCATCAACTGTGGAGGAGCCGTCAAAACCGACCACCTGCAGGGGAGAGGGGTTAGTCCCAGAGGGGGCTTCCTGAGAGGGGCTCACTAGGACCAGTGGAGTAGTCTGCGTCTGGAAGGTGGACAGGTTTGGCTGAAATGGGCAGGAGTGAATGCAAGAGCTGGAGACATATTCCATCCAGTATTCACATGCAGAGGGTGCGTGCTTAATGGATGAGCATGCCCAATGGAAACTGGAATCAGACATAAGCTTTGTTTCTCCTTTACTGCAGCTCTATCAGAGGCCCACTCGTGTCACTTTCTTGGTCAGTGTCTCGGCTTCCCTGTTCATGCAATGAGTTCAAAGGACCTACTTCCAGGACCTCAAATAGTGGGGCGTTTTTGCAATACAAGCTCCTTTCTCCCTCCCCACCAGCGCTGACCATCCCACTCCCACCCCCAATCTCAGGCCTGCCTTTTTGCTGATTTGCCTATTAAGAACCTGCCAGACCTAAAGATGCTTAGCACCTAACCTGGCCCTAAGGTGTTGTCGGGGGTTGTGATATGAGAAGACCCAGGACAGGGCGCACACCCACCTCCTCACCTGGTAGGTCCCATTGGCGAAGTGCACAGGAATGCTGAAGGGCAAGGAGTGGTGGAAGGGGTTCCGCAGCAAGATGGACACCACTTCCATGCGTGAGGGCCTGGCTTCCCGCTCCCCCATCTGCAGGGTCCGCTCCACTGCCCGCTGGCAGTAGGTGGCGTACTGGCCAGTTTCATTTCTAAAAGGGAACACTAAAAAATGTACTCCTCCCTGCCACCCTGCCACCCTGGCCTGCACCCAGACTGGGCCAGGACCAAGTCTGAAGCTGGCGCAGGCTGTGGGCAAAGCCCTAAAGACTGGCCTGGGTATGTCATGAACATGATGATAGGGAATGAAAATATGGAAATAACCTGGGGACATGTAGTTTCATATAAGCCCCCACCAAACATCTGTGCACACGTGGACTGGTGTGCAGAGAAGCGCAGGCATGCCCAGATCTCCAGGTCTATATACACAGTGATGGGTGCCGTCTCCATGACCACTGAGCAGATCTCAGAGGGTGGGGGCAATCTGATCCATCCCTGTCTCCCCTGCATCCCTCTGAACCATACCGCAGTCAGGAGTGCTACAGGGGCAAAGGAAATGCCACTCACTCACCTGGGATCCGCATGGCGTTGGAGCTGCTGTTTGACGTACCAGAGGAAGTGGTGCTGAGGCAGGAAAAGGGGGGCGCACAGAGCCAAGAGCTGCCAGCCCTGAAGGGAACAGGCCACATGGCACAAGTGAGTGCTGGGTCTGCAGTGCCGCCAGCCCTCACAGTCCTGAGCTACAGAACCCTCAGCACTCTCTCCAAACCAGAGCCTCCAACCTTCTCTGGGTACTGGGACAGCCAACTTGGTCAGGCTGTGTCCAGAATAACGATCACACAGTCTGACTATACACAGACATCCAGAAGAGAGACAGGACAGCAGTGCTGAGGAACCTTTGAGTGCTGACACTACCCCCTTACCAGGCTCAGAGGACACTTGCACAGTCACCTCCTTCCACACTCCCCACCTCCTGTCAGCTGTTCCACCCGGGGATGCCCACCTGCATGAGGGAGTACTTCTGAGGTGGGCGACAGCTGGTCTGCTTCATGAGTTGGCAGTAGATCTCGCTCTGCAGCTCAGGGTGAACCAGGCAGACCTGTAGGGCCCTCTGGGCCAGAGACACGTGGTAGTCCACAGAGGCAGCTTCCACAGGCACGTTGATGAAGAGCTGGCAGGACTGGCAGGGAAATGACACAGCATCCCAACAACCCCATGATTAGCATCCTCTGTGAGCCCCCCCGGGGCTCAAGGGACACTCCAGTTCACACAGGCAGCCTTTTCTAAAAGGGACATTGTCACTGCTTGAGGGCATCTATGCTTGCCGAAAAGGCTACTTTGGATAGGATCTTTCTTTAAATGTTTTTATTACATAAGCAAGACATACTCATTTTTTAAAAAGATGGAATATTTAGATGGGCACAAAGAACATTCTGAAAGAGCTTAGAATCTCTCAGGTCCACAAGCAACATAAACCTGCCTTTCCTGCTGATCCCTACGATGAAGGAAGCTCCTCAAGGGGGAGATTCACCGGAGCTTCCACACCTCATGGACAAAATCCCAGAGCTTCCAGCCTCCCTGCCACACACGAAGTGTGGGGACCCTGTGGGACTCTTCCCCTTCCTCTTCAGACCCCTCGGTTTAGCTCCCCACTAACAAGGACTGATGGTACGGCTCTACTCTGCCGAAAGATCACCACCGTGGGCAGAACTGCTTAGGGCTGAGCCTGGGCATGTGGTGAGGGCCCCTGCCAATCGGTGGTCCTGGGCTCTCCCATTTACCTTGAAGAGCTTGAGGGCCTCTGTCTGCAGGGCCTCGGAGGGCAGGGTGGTGAGGGACGTGTACAGCCCGTCTTTGCTATAGCACAGCATGGGGTGTTTCCAGAGCGGGGAATCTGCCCAAAGCACAGCACCAGAGGGCAGCAGCAGTTACCACCGATGAGGGAACTCACCTCCCACCCCCACCCCCACTCTGACCTGTGGGGAAGACAGGGGTTTAACTGGGACGTGTGGGTGTGCTGGGTTTACATCCAGAGTGTGGGGTAGGAAGTTGTGCACTGCATTTAGCACACTCACAGTGTGGCTTAAGGGAGGTGGCTACTACTTTGCTAGCAGGTCTGCAAAGGGGCTGAGTGTGCAAGGTGTGGGCATCTGAATGCAAGCTCGTGTGTGCAGGGCCCCCTCCCTGCCGTGTCGGGTCTGGAAGGAGAGGTGGGTATCGATCAGCCTGAAATAAGCCACGGAGCAGCAGGAAAGGCGTGTGTGTGGTGTGTGTGCTGTTGGTGCCTCAGGGTCCTAAGAATCAGCAGCAAAATAAATACCCCAAACACCCCAGGCTCAGGTTAGCCTGATCCCAATGTAGGCTTCACTTATTGATTAATAAAGTCTGACTATAGATTAACCAACTACCTCCTTTCCTCAACCCTCTGCCCAGCCAGCAAAGCTGCAGATTGAACAAAGTAAAACATTGACCCAGGTCACTGGAAAGTCTGCTTTCCAGATATATGCCCCTAAATAGAGCTGTTACCTCTGTATCTTCACCAAAGACAGGGGCCCTGGAGCTTGGGACAGGAATGCCATTTTGTGGCTTAGACAGTTTTGAAACAGCTTTGGGGTGCAGTAGTGCTTTCTTTGGGTACCTGACCAACAACTACCCAGCCACCGCTCTCCAACCCTGGCCATGATGGCCACCCTTGCCTTACCTGGGTCTCCCTCACCATCCATCAGTTTTCCAATGAGCTGCTCATAGGCAGTGCCCACTTTGGCACTCCTGCCACCTGCAGCCACTGTGAGGTGGTAAAGCCACGTATCCTGGAAGAAGATGGAAAGCCATCTGGGGTGGGGAGAATGGAGGTGAGAGCTCCTAGGAAGCTCCCTTGAGGGAGCCAACCCCAGGGTGGGGTTCAGCTGGGCTGGTTAGCACAAGTCAAGGATACCAATCTCTAGGAGGAAATATTCAGGATCAGGTGAACATGAACCCAGGTTTCTAAGCTTGTGATTCTATGTCATGGTCCCAGTGAAAAGATGTTGGCCACTGGGAGTGAATTCAATATAAGAAATGCTCCCAGTCAGGATACCAGTTGCCAGTATGTCTAGGAGGGAAACACATGTGAGTGAATCTGGGGACGCTCAGGGGAAAGAGAAGGAAGATGAGACTCACAGGTCCACGTTTGGCCACAGGGGCCCAGACCTGCTCTTACCTTTTCGTGCTTGGTGCCAATGAGGAGGTAGGTGGGGCTGTGCATGGGAGGGTGGATCACCAGTGTGCAGTGGGAGGAAAGCAACGGCCGGGTCCCCCCAGCCTCGTAGTCCTCGTCTGAGTCACAGGATCGATCTACTTCCTCCACTCGTGCATCCCGCACAGGCAGGTGGCCCAGTGGTCGCTGCAGACATGAGCTTCCGTGAATGGGAAAACTAGCAGGGGTCAGGGCAGTCTCCTCTTTCTGAACCCTCAGGCGCTGGAGGGTTAGAGATCAAGGATGGGGAAAGATGACAGGATGGGCAGGGGACAGATGACAGCTCCTTGGCTGAGGCCGCTTGGAGAAGTGCAGACAGACCCCACAGATGGTCTGTGGGCCATGTACACTGGTCACGCACTCTGGAGGTGGCCAACCAACTGGCTTTATATTTGCTGTGGGGTTAGGTTGGGTAAAGATAGGGCCTTCCATCAGGACATGGAGCCACAGGAATGGGGGCTGAGGGAAGAGAGAGCACGTGCTGTTGGGAGGCCAGGAAGTACCTTGTCCTCATGGCTCCGATAGTAATAGAAGGTCCTCCCAATGAGAGCACACCAGACCAGCTTGGAGTGGCCATGCTTTACCTGTAAGACGGAAATGAACCAGCATTACTAGAACCAGGTGACCCCAGAAATAAATCCAGGACGGTAAAGAGGAGGCACAGGGAGGCAGGTCTCAAAATCCTGGTCAAGCCCAGGTCCTTGGTGGAGATGCCACCCAGACTCGCTACTAACAGAACTGGCCCCCTCACAGTAAGGGGCCATGGTGTGAACCATATGACACCCCATTCACCCTGTGTGACCTGCCATTAACAGACTAACCAGGCCCATCAGATATCCTGTCCCAGGAATGAGAACACGGAGGAACCTGCTAGTCAGCAGAGTTGTAAGGATGCTGAGAGGGCGGGAAGGGCCATGGTAGGCAAGTGCAAATCATGAGGGAACAGCAACTGCACAGGTGGAGGAGACTGATGTGAACAGACTGAATGGGAAGCGGAGGCGAGAGAGAGCGCTCTTGAGAACACAGCTTCCTCCTGAAAGCTGCTTTGCTTCCTGATGGTGTTTGGGCCTACTTAATGTGCTTCCTTGTTAACTTCTTTATTCTTGGTGTTAACATGTGCTTCTCTGCTCCTTGCAGTAAGGAGTCTTAACTAAAATGTCCTTAGGGCAAGCCTGGGATATTATTATAAGTCTCTGAGTGGCCATACCTACCTCACCTAGGTTGCAGCTTCCCACTATTCATACTGGTAGGTATAGTGAGGGTGGGGAGAAACCCCTAATGACCTCAAAATGGATACAGAACATTCCTTTCCTTCCTCTGTCTTGAGAATAGCTGTTGTTCTAGCAACTCTGCTCCCTGTTTCCAGGGACTCAATCATTCACCATCACCTGTGTGATCACACCATGCTTGAGGCCAATCAGCTAATTCCTAGGAGGAAATTCCTGGAGAAAGGGGTTATACATAAGGAGGGGACCCGCTGCCCCTTGGCACTCCTGTTCCTGGCTCCCCTGACTCTCAGGACACCCACATTCCTCCCCCACCAGCCCCGTCCATACCTTGGTCAGCCAGCCCCTCACGGTGGGCTTGGTGCCACCCTGCGGCAGGACTGGAGGCCCAGTGGCTTGGACCTTCAGCAGGCTCTGGAGAGCTCGAATCCACTCCTCCAGCAGGTTAGGTGAATCAGCTGTCAGGTAATAGGTTTTCTTCTCAGAGATGAGCTATGGAGGAGTGAGGGATTGGTTCCGGGGGTTGAGAAACAGGAGGACTGAATAATAGAAACTTGACTCTGAGGTGGCACAAATCTCTGAGCCCACTGGGCTTTCTTTCTTCCTATCCTGCTACTCTCTCCCTTCTTTCCCTCCTCATCTTGTTCTCCCTGTCTCTTCTACCTTCATTCTATTTCTCACATTCTCCCTCCTCTTACTCACAAATTAGGATCACACCCAAACGTTGATGTAATATCTTTCATATATGCCCATTTTGCCCCATCTTTGTCTCCATCACATGTCTAAAATTTTAGCTGCCAGGACCATGCTCACCTGGAATGTCTGTGCACCCTCTCCTCGAACAATTTGGCAACGGGAGTTCAGTTCCACTTGACCTTGAGGTTTCTGGATGACATCACTCTGTAAAGAAAGGAATGGGAAAGAAAGAGGTTAAAACCTTCGCACAGCACATATTTCCCTCAGATCTTACTCCAGGTCATAGGCAAAAGGGAAAGTGATTCCCGAGCTTTCCTGGGTTATGGTATGATAAATAATTTATTCTGGATCCTGGTTCTAGCTAAAATGGAGCAATTATTAGAGACATGGGTCCTGCAACCCAGGCCTCAAAAGTATAGACTGAGACTTTAAAAATGGGCCAGAAGCCACCAGATTATTAATGAGCTATAAAGCCCTTAAATTCTTTCCACTACATCTTTTATACCAAGTGTGGCAAATAAGTGGCGTACATATCAGGCATATATATCACCGTTACCATTTCCAGTGCCACTGTAGATATTACTAATCAATCAAAGCATGCCTACTTATCGAGCGATACAGGCCCAGAATCCTTAATGAGGTCTCTGAGAAAGCTGCTACCAACCAACTAGAGTTGCACAAGAGACAAGCCTTTGTGCCCTTTTTAAAACAGTGATACTGGTTATCCAGGGAAGGCTTGTCAAACTAGGTCCCAACATCCAAGGCTCCCTAATTCCAAACAGTGTAGGAAGGAAGTGGAGGAGGCAATGGGCTTGCCTGTTAGAACAATTCTTTTACAGGACAAGGCAAAAGAACTCAGCTTCTGAAGGAAGGAATCTCTAAGCCAGCTCATCCAGAGCTGCCTTTGCCTGCTCAGTGCCTGATTTCACTGAGAACCAGTGACCAGGTTCATGGTCTGTGTGTGGCTCAAAGCCTTGGCTGCCCAGCCAGGCTGCCCCTCCTCACCTGCCAGAGCTTTGCCCTCTGGCCCAGGCCACGCTGCCCCTCTTCCAGCCCAGCCCCCCTCACACAGTCCTGGGTCTGGGGTAGGGTCCTTTAGACTACAGTCCTGGGGGAGGAGGGCCTCACTGGGGACTTGTAGTACAGAATCTGTCCCTGTCGCAGGACAAACCAGCGCCTCTTCCACGTCTTCACTCGGCTCCCCATTTTCAGCAGGTAGCCCGACTTCTCCAGTGACTCCTGCAGGGGTGGAAGGGTACAGAAGAGAAGAGGGGTGGACAGAGCGGGGGAATCACTGAGGTTCCTGGACGTCATACAGGTCAAAATGGCCCATCTGAGTCACTGCTTTGTCATCAATTAGAAAAATAATTACTGAGTTCTTACTATATGTATTTTCAGGGCACCATGCCCTGCTAAAGGTTTAGAGAGGACTGAATAAAGCATGGGTGGTCCTGCTGTGGAAGCATCCTACTGACTGGGGAGTACACTTGACCATGAAGACATAGCAGAACAGGCTGAACAAGAGAGAGGCTGGCATGTGCCCTACTCCACTCTTGCATACTGCCCAGCCCATGGCCTCACATCAGTGGGGGTGTCCTGGCTCCATCCCTCCCATCGCCAGTCCCACGGGTCCCTCCTCTCACTACTGCTCTCCAAGTCTTGCTCTGAGGGTGCTAGGCAGGAAACACCCCCCTTCCTCCCAGCCCCAGCCCCCAGCTCACCCCACCCAGGCCCAGCCCGTCCGTGGAGTAGGACGAGGTGCGCTGCAGCTTGTGCTCAGGCTCTGAGTAGTCACTGTCCAGGGAGCAGGCATCCGGCGGGATGGCGTAGTCACCTTCGGAGCTCAGCGAAGACATGGAGACACCTGGCCAAGGGGAGGAGTCAAGGCCCAGGTCCCACACCTCCTCCAGCTCTTCACCCACCCGGGACCCCTGAGTCCAGGGCTGAGGGTCATGGGCAGAGATCAAGCAGCAACCCCCATGTCTGACTACCCATGGGAGGAAGTGAGGAGCCTTTTGTTGCCCTGTATCCCTCTTGCTCCCCTTCTCTGTACCTCTCTTGATGGCCCGGGGACTGCCCAGTCCACTGGTCTTCCTGGGCTCAGGGCAGGGGACTGAAGTTCGGAAACTCGCCTGAGAGCTGCAGTCATCATCAGACCCAGAGGACTCATCCACAAAGGGCATGGTGCTGATCTGTGTGGCTCTCTGTAAGACAGGCCCCCTTGCCACTGCAGGTCAGGCTGCAAAACAAGCCCTATGCTGCCTGCACTGGTGCTCTGGCTCCAGGTTGCCCAGTGTGTGGCCAGCACAGCCTATCTGGGGCTCACGGATGCCATCACCTGGCTGGGGCACCCAACAGATGACCAACCCTTCCCGACCTTATTCCTGTGCCCTCACGTCCTAATCCTCTTTGGGCCTCGCTACCCTCACACCATCCTCTGTGGTCCCCAAAGGAGCTGCCTCATCCCAGCTGAACACCTGCACACTGTGACCTCAACTCCTTGCCACTGGGGGCCAGAAAGCCACGCTGCAGGCCAGGTGTGAAACAAGAGCTTTAAAAATGTGTAGGAAAAAAAAATTTTTTTTTAAATGTTTGGGGATAATGAAAAGAGAGATCATTTCAATTAATAGACATTCTAAAAGACTGATTATCCCAATGTTGGTGAAATTGTGGGGAAGAGGGTACTCTGTAGTGTGATAAAGTTTTCTTGGAAGATAATTTGGCACTACCTGTCAAAATTTAAAACATGCATATCATTTGCCCACAAAGTCCACCTCTAGATCTCTGTCCTATGTGCGTGTGCACACACAAACACACATATGTATGCACAGAGATATATTTGCACAATGTTCCTTGCACCATTTATTTTAGAGCAAAACAGAGAAGTGACCTAAACTGTCAATCAGGAGCAGACAGGTTAAGGTAGTTATGGGGATCCGCACTGCAGGGTACAGTACAGGACAGCCCTAAAAGGGGAGGCAGAGCTAGCTGTGTGTGGAGGTGCAGCATGTAACCCGGCATGTGGTTGGGTGAACAAGTGAGGGGCAGAATGACACATATAACGTGATTCCCTTTGTGTGTGTGCATGCATGGGATAGACAGAACATTTGTAACGCATCTGGAGATGCAGCACAGGACCTTACAACATAAACACTAAACCATTAATGACAGTTGCCTCTGGAGGTAGGAATTAGGGAAAATCAGTGTGAGAAAAACTTCACATTTGGCTTTTTAATCTTTAATAAAAAGTTTTAAAAAGTATAACTTATGATTTCAAAAAATAATAAGACAACATCATGTTGAAACATCATGTAGGCATTGTGTTGCAGTTATATCTGATTTTTGTTTTTAAAATGTAGTGATGTTATAGGAGTATATGTTTGAACACATAAAAAACTCTAAAAGGAGCCCCACTGCCCTCTGGGTCACACATGTGACAAGATGGGGCAGACAGGTAGAGAAGGCATAGGTTTAACCTTTAACTTTTTACTTTGCTCAAAATCACAGTGATTCAAATTTTTGTAAATGCAGAATTTTTCTAATAAAAATCTAATAAAGATCAACAATAAAAATAAAATGACATATGGTAAGCTGAGCTCCCTATCCCAAGTCATGTGTGTACAGAAGCCTGACCCTGGAGCCCTACTCCAGCCACTGAATAGACAAGAGGCCTCTCTGAATAGGGACAACCCCTCCTCGGATAGCAGCTTCTTACCCCCTTAAGGGCTGTGTAGACAGGCGCGGTGCCGTTCTTGTAGACAAGGCCAGAGAAAGACCCAGGGGACACAAGGGCGGGAAGCCTTGAACCTGGAGGGGCAGGGAAGAGGGATGAGATGAGATGAACTCAAGTGCTATAGCCCAGTAAGCTGTGTGGGGGCAGCAGAGACCTGGGCAGAGCAAGAAGGAAAGCTACAGACAGCACTCCCTGAAACAGCACTCTGGGTGACAGACCAGGTGACAGATCTCAGGATGGGGGCTCAATCTTGCCAAGGCGATTGATTACCAAGTATGCACTAGGGACTCTAGAATCACTGGGGATTCTGTGTTTGGCTGATGACTTAAGAGCCAGTGGGTGGGGATGGGGCTCCTTCAGGGAGCTCATCTAGATCAAAGCACTGAGGGCTCCTCCCACCCACGGCCCTTGCACTGCAGAAGGAAGCCAGTGCAGGTGGAAGGCTGGGCTGGAGCACCCCTCCTCTAAAGTCCTTTCCAGCTCTGCAGTTGGCTTCAATCCTGTCCAAGGTCACACCTACCCAGCAGGTGATGTGCTAAACCTGAGCAGCAGCTTCTTCTCTCGTAAGTAGCCCTACCTCTGTAATTTCACCTGAACCTCACTTGTAGGGGGAGGGAATGGGGTGTCAGGTGACCCCTGCCCTGGGCGTTACTCAAGAGTCCTCTCTTCCCCCACACGCCCAACCTGCCCACCATGGGCACCCCACTTTGGAACTCACCACAGCAGGTGACATTACTTCTGGGAGATACATCTGAGAGACGCATGCCTGACATGGCTACAGCATAGATCCGGCTCTCCTGGAATGAAAAGTCCCAGGAAGGTCAGCACCCAGCACTGTGACCAGCCCGGCCCCTCCTGGGGTGTGGAAAAAAAGCATAGCTCTGTTGGCAGGCACATCTGCATCCACAACCAGCTCCGCTGCTTACTGGCGGGGGAGGTGGGGAGAGTCTTAGATAAGTTACATCATTTCTGGGCCTCATTTTCCTCAGATCTAAAATGAGGTTAATACCTCTCAGGCTGTTGTGAGAATCAAATGAAATTATTCATGTAAAAGTTCAACACCTGGACTATAATCAGTACTAACAGATACTCACTACCTATCTACCACTACACTTCCCTTGGGACAAGGAGTTCATGGGAGAGGGATCAGTGACCTGTTTCCCTGAATCTTACCCATTTTACAGCTCTTGGGTGTCAGGCCCTCACCCACCATACGTGGGCTGTTGCTAAGGAGGAAGTCAGAGCCCATGCTGATGCTGTGCCCTTTTGTAAGCCAGTTGTTTGGAAGCTGAGATGCATTTTTTTCTACAGTGATAATGTGACATCATGGTTAGGCTTTGGTCCAAATTACAAAGTCCATTTAGCTCACTTAGGCCTGAGAACCTGACTGCATAAGACACATCAATGGGGTCTGCCCACCCTCGACCCTTCCCTCACCCTCAACCCTCTGTGTGTGTCGGCTCTGAAGTAGGCCCAACACAGGTCTGGGGAGCTTTTCTAATGCTTTGAAGGATCCCAAACAACCCACAGGCCCCACCTATGCTTTTCCATATCTCTTCTCTCCACCCAAGATAAAGGGACAACAAAGGCCCCCTCAGGTGACTGGTGAGTCACAAGGACCAGAGAAGGTCAGCCTGACTCAGGGCAGTCAGGGCTGAGGCACCTGGGAGAGATAGGGAGGGGCTGGGATGAGATCCTGAGATAAGTGCAAATAGGGAAGGTAAGAGATGTTGGGGGTGGTGAGAATGTCCCAGGAAGGGCACTGAAGTGGGGCAGGGAATTCCTGTGCTTACCTGGGGCAGAGAAATTGGTCCACGTAGTAAAAAAATGAGGCACAAAAAAGATTATTGTCAGCCAGGGTAGTGGAATTCTAATGCCTAACCCATCTAAGGTTATTTCGAAGATCAACAGAAAGAGGGCTCTGCAAATTCTAAATAGGCAAATGAGTATATCTGACTCCCTCCAATGGAGAAATATCCTTGGAATTCGCAGTCTTGATCTTTACCCCCTAGTTACTGCCCAGTTTGTCCCACCTAAGAAAGGCTGGGCTTTGTGGCTTCCACCGTGGCTTCTTAAACTGGCAAGAGAGGACCAGACAGAACTGGGCCCTCTTGCTCCGTCCCTGCTGAGCACTCCCTCATTGCCCACCATGCTCTAGGGTTCCAAAGCATTTGCTTGTATTTACAAGACGATGAACAAGAGGGGGAATGATTCTGATGGCATTCCAAGTTGGCTGGCCTTTCCCATTTTCAAAGCCTCTCCATCTTTGCCCCACCTGTCCCTGCGCACTTTGTCTACCACCCCCACACCACTCCTCCTCTCCAGTGGCAGCACACTGTTGCCCTCCCATGACTCTGGAGCTTCAGTGACAGGCCACCGACCTATGGCCTGAAGACTAGCTGGCCTTGGGGGACTTCCTAACCCTCCCCACCAGGTGTGGCTGTGCACACAGATCATCCAGGTCCCCTTGTAGCAATCACTGATAAGAATGTGGCCCATGAGCCTGGTGGTGAGGCTTCCCGAACTCACAGGCATGTCAAAAGGAGCCCCTGAAAAGTGCTGCTGAAAAGCTGGGCATCCCAGGCAGAGGTACAGGGTGGTGCCACCCCCAGCACCCTATTCCTTGTGCTGCCAGGAGCCTGACACTCATGCATCCCGCACAGCACAGCCTCAGACCACAAGAGGTTGACAGCTACTCTCTGTAGTCCCCTAAGAGGCAGGACACAGCTGGAGAGTTAGAGCTGGGCTCTGGGTACAGCTGGGCCTTTTTTTAAAGCCTAGCCCCTCACTATGTACTATATGACCTTGAGCAAGTAACTAAGTCTGTGGGGACAGGAGTTTCCTATTCTGTAAAGCAAAATAGCACCAAACTCCTTGCATGGGCAAAAAGTCCTGCCCTGTGGCAGACTCTGTGCTAAGCACTCGACTTCTGTTATCTCATCTTACCCTCACCACTGACCTGTGCAACCTTATTAATGCCCACCCACCCTGCCCTCCTTTTCATTTTAACTTTTTTTCATGGAAAATGTCAAATAGACACAAAAGTGGAAAGAAGAGACTAAAGAATGACTTCGTGTATCCATCATCCAGCTCTACAAAGATTAATGCATGGCTCGTCTTATTTCATCAGTATCCTCATCCTAGTTCATTGATTCTGAAACAGTTTTACCAGACAGCATATCACAAGTAAGGAAGCTAAGGCTCAAAAATAATAAGAGCCAAAACTTACATGCCACTCACTTCCTACTGCAAGTACTTGTTACACATGAACCCTCTAAAAGAGGTACTACTACCCCCAGGGAAATCAAGGCATGGAGGTTTAATGACTTGCCCCAGGTCATGGAGTTGGCAGGTCAACCCCACTGGTTTGATTCTGGGACCTGTGCTCTTAGCCAGCCAGCACACTGCACCTCCTCAAAGAGTCATGAAGACTAAAGAAGAAAATGTGCACGCAGCATCCAGCTTGCTGTGTGGCACACAGCGAGTGCCTGCCTGCTCAGGATGACAGCCAGCCACCATCCGACCATTCCAAATCCTTGCCGGTTGGGTGGTCTGGGCAGGTTCAGTACCACGAAGAGGACAGCCTTGTCTCATGCTCAGTGTGTGGCTGTGCTCCATGAGCAGTTCAACCCTCTGCCCAGCCCCCAGGCATACTCTTACCCAGGATGGAAATCGGTGCAGTGGGGGTGTGGGTGGTTTGTTCCCCAAATCCACTTCCTCTAGCTCAGCTCCAGGTGCCTTCAGATTCTCTCTTTCCTCCTTCCTCCAGGCTGGGGGTGGCTCCTCCATCTCCATCTTCTCTGGTTCCTCCCGGACCTCAATGCCGGAGGGGCGGAGGGCTGAGAGGGTCCCAATCTCAATGCTTACGATGCGGTTGAAGTGCCCAGGCCCTACCTGGGGCTGGCTGTGGTGCCGCTTGGCCAGCTGGACACTGTCCCGGGGGGTGCTGGGAGCCCGCACCTTCGGCAGGGTCAGGCTGCAGCCGGGGCCACCTTCCCTGGCAGAGGTCTTTGTCCCAGGGAGTGTCCCTCCCTCAGCAGTGACCAGGCGCTCATCCCAGGAAGCCAAATGGTGTCTGAGGCTGTGAGTCTTCATGCATAGCTGACCGGGACCACCCTCTCTCTCCAGACGAGGTGGCAGGGTCTTGGCCTCTGATATTTCCCCAGGACGAACCATGATGGAACTGGACTCCTCCAAGGAGCTTCCCATTTTAGGGGCAGAGTCCTTGCTCTGCAGAGAACCCAGAGAAGATGCAGGAAGAGCTGCTTTCAGGGCACTTTGGGCATGAGGACCACTGTCTTGTCCTATCGGCTGTGCTCTTGGCCTTGAAGAAGCAGAATCCTGCCCTGGGATTTTCTGGGGGGCCACCAGCAGCTTCCCTGAAGGTGCCATCTGAAGAGCTATGGTTAGGGCAAAAACAGGCATATTGAGCTCCCTCAGTTCAGTCACACATGTGCCACACGTGCCACACGTGCCCCACACACACACACACACACACACACACACACACACACACTCTCTCTGTCTCTCTCTCTCTTACTCATTTACCTTCTAGAGCATCTTGAAGGGCTCCCACCTGCTCTACAAGGTGCTGATTATAGCTTTTCAGGTGTTGATTCTCTATCTCAAGCTAGACAAGGAGAAAAAAGATTTAGAATATTCAACTTTACAGGTTTAGACATATAATTCAAAATCAGATTAAAATCCCTTTTTAAGATCAAATCTTCAAAAAAGAACATGTGCTGACCCTGACCCCCTCTCTCCCTCTGTGTTAACGAGTTTGAGCTGACGTAGAATCCCATTTAGCAACCCTGAACTTTTTTTCTAGTTATTTTTAAGCTTTTTAAAATTGTGAAATATAACACATACACAGAAAGCCATATACCACAGCAGTGACCAGCTTAACAAATGATGCTGAAATGAATCCTCGTGTGACTACCACCTAGGTTAAGAAATTTGCCAGCACTCCCAACAACCCCTAACCTGCCCCTTCCCAATCACACCTCCCTCCCTCCCCACAGAAGTGACTACTCTTCTAAGTTTATGAGACTCGCTCCCTTGCTTTCTGAGTTTTACCATCTAAGTATGAATCCCTACACCTATTGGTTGAGTTGTGCTCATTTCTGAACTTTATATAAATGGACTCATACAGTATGTCCTTCTGTGTCTGGCTTCTTCTCATCAATGTCATCTCTATGGGATCCATTCTCATGGTTTCTGCATTTTCTTTTAAACGAAATCCAACACAGCTTTTAGCAAGGGGTCAGGGCTGATCAATATGGAGGCATCAGCTCTGTCCCCAAGGACTTGTAGTCTAACAGGTGACCTGAGATGTGTGTCTACAGAAGGGGATGGGAGGCAAAATAAGCCAACAACCCCCTGCAGATGTGAGCCACTTGTGTCAGGAAAGAGGAAGAAAAGATGAGTGCTTATCCTTTTCCAAACTTCAATTCCCTTTCCTTGTGTTTAGAAAGAGGCTGTTTTCTGTTTTTTCCGCCGGTAGCACTGTACCTTCAGGTCCCGAGTTTTCTAAACGAAGCTGTAGCAAGTGATGCACTATGAGCATGAATGAACAGTGGTGCAAAGTAGAAAAGAGGATGTCAGGGGCTGGGGGAAGAGGGTGGGAGTTAGTGTTTAATGGGTACTGAGTGTCTATCTGGGGTGATGAAATGTTTGGAAATAACGGTGATGGTTGTGAAAGTATTTGATGTTACAAAACTGTACACTTAAAAAACAGCTAAAATGGTACATGTTATGTATATTTTTAAAAAGTTAAAAAAGAATGGAGAGGACAGAGAAGAAAGTGGAGAGTGGACGGTAAAGACTGTGCTCTTCAGGAGTCATGCTCATTCCTTCTCCCAAACTTAAATAGAGCAGAAAATCAGGAGCTCTAGGGAAACTCAACTGGGACAAAAGCGGGGAAAGAGAAGTAGAAAAATGCTGGGAGTTAGGAGCAACCCCATGCACTATCCGTTTCAGGCTTCCTGGGAAGAGTGTATGACTCACCTCTGCTAACTTTAGTGTCACCCACTCCTTGATCTTTGCAGCTTTTTCTTGAACAATTTTTGCTTCCTCAGCTCTCATCTGCTTCTGTAAGAAAGAGAGGGCCTTTAGCTAATCACAGCAGTCACCGTTCTAGTGAATAACTGGAGGTGGGAAGCCCCAGAAGGTGACTGGACGGGGTGGCCTGATAGTAAAAAAATAAATTCACTTATTAATTTAAAAAATATTCTTAAAGGGGGAAAAGCCTTCCTAAGCATAATACAAATTCCAAGAATTCATGAAGGAAAAGAATAATAAATCTAGATCACCACTATAAATTCCTATCTGACCAAAAAAAAAAAAAAAGATCCCTTAAACAAAATCAAAAGACCAAGTGGGGGATGATTTGCAACACAAATGATGACATACATACAAAAGGCTAATTGGAAATGAACACTACAATAGATACAAGCAAAGGATATGAATAGGAAGTCAACAGAAAAAGAAAGAGAAAGGAACCCATGAAAATCTGTTTAACATCAATCATAATTTAAAGAATGCTGATTAAAAATGAGACATCATTTTCCTCCATTAGACTAACACTATTTAAAAGTCTGATATTATCTCAAAGTTTCAAGAGTGTTGGAAAACAACCCCTGTGACAGAAATTGGCAAAGCCTTTTGGGGGAACAATCTGATAATATTTGTTGACATTTTAAATGTACATACCAGTGAACTAATAAACCCACTGCTTATCATTAGTTGCAATTTGATAAAGCAATAAAAACAAAAAACTCAAAACTGGAAATCACCGAAATGTCCACAAATAAGGGCTTGGCTAAATAAACATCATGAAAATGGAACACTGTGATTTAATACACAAGTAAACATTCCCAATGAACAGTTGCTGACAGTGAGGAGTGGAAATTAAGGCTTGAGGATAGAGGGAAAATGTCATTTTATACATTCTGGTCTTTTTGTATTTTTTACTATAAGCATGTATGACCTTTACAGTAAAAAAAAATAAAAAAATAACTAACAGAAAATAAACTAGCATCTTAGTGCAGCAATCTCCTCAAAATAATAAGAAAGTATGATTGAAAAGTGAGGTTTGTATCTAAAAAACTGCTCTCTGGGATAGCAAGAAATGCAGGCTTTGGGGCTTTGATTCTGCCTCTGAGGCTTATCTACTATGGGACATGGGCATGACACCTAACCCTCTGGGCCTGTGTGTTCACCTCCCTTCTGGGTCACTGTGAAGATGAGGTGAGAAAGTGCACAGCACAGTGCCAGAGACACAGATAATCAACCAGTTCTGCAATAAGTACAAGTTCCCTATCTACAAAGCATGGAGACCTGGGTATATTCTGGAGTGGAATAGTTTATAGAGACCCGCAATAACAACTTTGGTTACACCTTGAGGGAAAAACTGCCTCCTAATTGTAAGATGACAGACATAAGCTCCAAACAAGGGTGTCTGTGGAAATGAGATGGGAATATGAAAAGGTGAGACTCAGTATTTCACAGCTGGAAAGACCTTAAGGTTATCTAATTCAGGAGTTTACAAACTGGCCCATAAGCCGAATCCAGCCTTCCACTCAGTTTTTTCTTCCCATCTATTTTTGGAAATAAAGTTGTATTGGAACACAGCCACCCACATTCATTTATGTATTGTCAAGGGCTGTTTGCACATTGCAACAGCAGAGGTGAGTAGTTGCAAGAAAGACCATGTACCCACAAAGCCAAAACCATGTACCATCTGGCCCTTTATAAAAAGAGTTTGCCGACCCCTGACATAGTTTTGACACCCTCTTTATGTGGCTGTGGAAACTGAGGCCCAGAGGGGTTATGTTTACCGGCTGCCTCTGTCAGTTCCTGGCACAGCTGAGACTAAAACTAGGACTACTGACTTATGGAACAACATTCTTTCTATTCTTATCTGGATTTACGATTATTGTACAACGAAGTTTCTTTCCTGATCTAAGCTTTAGCAGTGATCATTTTGCCCACCAATCCCCAGATGCCACCACTTCTAACTGTGAACCACTCAAAAGAGAAGGTATCTCTAAAACCAATGGAAAATCGATTAGAGAATCCACGTGTCAAAATTCTACTTTCCCATGATTTTTCAGGAACACATGGGTGCCCCACAGATTGTAAAGCCACATCCCACAAAGGAAATATCAGTGAATGCTGATGAATGATTACAAATTTGCCCATGGGTAGTAAGAAGATACTACCAGGATTAGCTGGGACCTTGCAGGAAAATGCACATGTGGGAAATGAAAAGTCAACTGGCCACACTGAGGGGGGCGGTTGTTGGAATGATGGAGCTCTGGCACCAGAGAAACGTTGGGTAGGTAAGGCCAATGGCAGAGGGAAGGGACAGAATTAGGATGAAATTAACGAGATTGTGAAAGGGAGGAGGCTGGGCACAGGGAACTGGTAGAGGATGTTCCAGACGTCCTCTCCAGAGAGAGGGTGCGAACTGTCGCTGGAATCCTGGGCTCCCATGTGCTCAGGATAGGAGACCCCACCTTTTAGAGGGGGCAGCAGTGTTGCCTCCTCTGCTGACTGAGTCAGTCTCTGCCAACTCAGGCTGGGAAACTTTAGCCAGTCAAGGCTGATGGGCTAGCTCTGTGCTGCTGATGCTACAGGTGAGAGTACCCTACACATGCGGCAGGGTACAAGGCCAGGGTGGGGAAGGGACAGCCCTGCTTATCAAACACTGACCTCGTGCCTGTACACGGATTACCTGAGTTCCTTCTCCGAAGTCCTATGGCGTATTTGCCCACAGTCAGACACCAGCAGGTGTCAGAGGTGGGATTCGAACCCAGATCAGTCTGCCTCCAAGGTCCTTTTACCTCTGAATCTCCTGCCTGATTCCCAAGGTACCTTCCAATAATACAATCTCCACATGAAAGAACAGCCTCATGAAGGAGTACACTTCCCATCACTGGAGAGTCAAGCAGAGGGGCTCTGCTCAAGAAGCTGGGACCAATGGGAACAGATGTTGCAGAGGGCGCTGGTGGTCTGCTACACGGTACCTGCTTCTCCAACTGTGCCTCCAGCTGGCCGATGAGCTCATCCTTGCCCTGCAAGGCTTTCAGCAATTCTTGGTACTTCTGGTACAGGCTGCCTGATGAGTCCACATTGTTCAGATTGGATAGTTTCACCTTCTCTTCCATCACACCCACCTTAAAAAGACCAAGTGCCTCATTAGGCTGGGATGTGGTATGTGAAATGGCTACAAAAATGAGATAGGACATTTCCTAATGCCCTAGTCCATGACTCCCAGGCAGAGTTGTTACCCAGGGTGGTCGGGCCAATTAATTCAATGACCATTTACTAAGCCTCAATTGGGAAAAAAAAAAAAAAAAAAGGAATTGACAGGAGGAAACAACTGGCAGTTAAGTCCTCAGACTCTGGGGCCCCCAGCAGGGATGAGCTGGGCAGGACAAAAAGCCCTGCAGAGGAGCTGCTCCAGTCTCACTGCAGCAGAGACAACTGCTGCTAACTGCAGCCCATGTGCTTCCCGACATTTCCCAGCTCTCTCGTAGGAAGGTGGGCATGGAATTCAATCCAGCTGATGGGCTTGACTGGAATGACACAGTACTTCTGGGCCGAAGTGTTTAAGAGCTACTGCTCTTTCCCTGCCATGGCAACCAAGGAGGCTGAGTGTCCCAGATGGTCCAGCTCGAAGATGGGGAGCTTCATGAACCTGGGTCCTCAAATCACTCTGTGAAGCAGAATCCCTGGCTAATACTCAATAGAGAGGTACCATGAGTGAGAATTAAATGTGTTAAACCATTCAATGTCAGACTTACTTGGTTACCTTAGCGTAACCAAGCCTATTTGGAGTAATCCGCCCTCTTGCTCACTGCACTTACCCAAAGACTCCTTCATGCCCATAGCAAGCTCCATGCACCTTAATTTGTTCAGAAGTTCTAACCACGACTGCTGGTTTTCCTTGTCCCTGAAAGGAGCTCATCAGTATGATATCTGTGTCCATGTGAATCCATGGGAATGGGCAGGAAAGGCCAATGGTCACTTCCCCTGCACTCATCAATCCTCCCCCACCACTCCAGTTACCTGGGTCTCTGCATTCTCTGCTCTCTGTTCTGCCTCCAGCAGCCTCTGCTCCAGCTCCTGCATCTGCCCAAACAGACAGAGGGGAGATATAGGTGTGGTGTCCCCATTGTGCACACAACATCAAGGCAATGCAAACAAACTGTGCAGACACTTCGCACGGACCAGGTTTCAACTGCCCATCTCAAGTGGCTCAAGGGTGTCAGGGTAAAGATTTTTGTGGAAATTCTTGGTTCTTTTATTCTGAATTGAAGTGCAGGTGAAAAGCCCATGGTGCTATCCTCTCTGTGGAGGGAGTAACAACCTTGTTCTTTCATCCTTGTGCAAGGCTCCCAGGGAGGGCAGCACTCCCTGAGGCACTCCCGCCTCAGTCTCAGTTCTGCTCCAGTCTCCTGTCCCTGAGGCCTCTCTCTGCTCAGCACGGGTCACAGGTAGTGTCCTGCCACTGCTTGTCCATGTGTCTGGCATGGTACATGTTTCTGCATGAGCTGCCATCATGTCATCAGTGAGAGAATATTCCTTCCCACCCTGGAATAGCTCACTGGCTAGGGACAAATACTTCCTCAAGCCATCAAGGATGCCTCTGACTGTAAATGGCATTCACAAGTATCACCTTATTTGATTTCTTTAATCTTAAAGAAATAGAGGGGCTCAAGACACACTTAAAAAAATTCTATATTGCAACCAGTAGAGGAGTGTCACTCAGGTCTGAGGAGCTTGGCATTTCTGGAATTTTAAGCCAGCAACTGGCCCAAGCAAAGGGACCACTGTCCTTACACACGGACGCTCATCAGATCTAAACTGAAGCCTAATTTGCTGCTCACCAGCCCCTGGCCCACATGGCATCTCTTCAGCTTCCCAAGTTCATGGCTTGGTGAGTGAAGTATGGGCAGGACTTCAGTTCCCACTCTCTCCTTCTGGTCAGGGCTAGCTGTGTGCTGCCCACAAAGGTCCTGCAGAAGCAGAGCTGAGATACATCAGACTCTCCTATCAAATGCCACGTGGCAAAGCCTAGTCAAGTCAGCAGCTTCCTTCCCCACCTTGCCCTGCCCCAGGGCAATGTATATGCATTAAACACACATCAGAGGCTGATATCTCAGCTTTGTCCTCTGCGAGGCCAGACAGGTCGCACTTTCCAAGCTCCAGGCCAGCCCTCGCCCACCTCCTTTCTGCAGATGTGGTCTTTGCCCTAGCTACTCAGCCTCCTCCCTTTGGCCTGGACTCTGGCGTGATTTTTACCAGTGAACTAAGTGATTCCTTCTTTCCCAAGCTCTTACCATCTCAGCTGAAATTCCAATTTTTCTCCCTGATGAAAGAAAAGGAGCCCCCAGTGTGGTGCTGGACAGCAAAAGGAGAGTTACCCAGGAGAGGTTCACATCTGAGAACCTGGGGTACCTCCAGGGCAGCCCTTCCTCATCCAGCTTTTCCCCTGGGGTTGGAGAGACACAGGTGCTTTCAGTACACATTCCCTTTGAAAGGATCTGAGGTTCCCAAGTAAAACTCGAGATTTAAAACAAAAATGTCCCTTGGGGTCCCAACAAACAGGACCACCTTTGACAGGCTTTCATGTGCTCAGGCCAAGGATGCCTGCATCTCTTCTTTCTTCTCCTGGGATTAGTAATCATGATTACACTCTAAACTCAAGCCTGGGAGGGTGGGTTAGTTCTGGCCAGAAACAGGCCACCAGTTAAGAGCCAGATGGCCTTTCCAAAATCGAACAGTCCTCGGCCTGTCTTACAGGTGTCCTTTGACCTTCAAATATTTGTTTTGTAGCTACAGGGAAGATAACAGCATAGTAAAAAGCAATGATATAATTACAGGGTGGCTGCCCAGCACTAAAAGAATTCTACTGGGGGTGGGGAAAAACACACGTAGTGGTAGTCCAGGTTAGTATTTTATAACCCTTCCCCCTTTGACACCAAGACCTAACTGGGCCAATCAGGTTCTCTCCCTGCAGGAATCCAAAATCTGGTATGGAGAGACCAGAGACAAGAGGCAGGGGGCTACACTGGAGAATGTGTACAAACTTCACCAAGCCATGAATGTTAGGTAGTCCCTTCAGTTCTGTGAGCTGTCCCAGGACCCTCCTAATACATTCCATTTGCTAAACTAGCCAGAGTGGGAGATTTCTGCCTACATTGGAAATAACTCTAAATAATGCAATTACCAGGAGCATTTAATTTTTTAAGAACACAATGAAATATTATATGAGAAGGCTTTGGATTCTTGACAAGTCTCCTAGATTGACTGCCAGCTGGACCATTTCGATGTACCATCTGCTCTGTAGCTCAGAAGACACAGGCTTTCCATAGGAAGTGATAACTCACATTTGTGACCTTCTGCAATGACTATCTGATGTTTTCTAACTTTATCTTATAGAAAAACTTGTCTTCCTATTTTACAGATGGAGGAACCAAAGTAGAGTGAAGAACAGAATGTGTTTGAGTCCTACTTTCTGGATGGGCATTTTCATTTGGGTCAAGAGTGGCCAGTGACACTGGTAGAGCCAGAAATCACTGCATTACTGACAACATGGTATTTTTTCCCTCAAGATTTTAATATTCCTTTAAGGCAGCAGTCCCCAATCTTTTGGCACCAGGGACTGGTGCTCCTATGAGAATCTAATGCCTGATGATCTGAGGTGGAGCTGAGGCGGTGATGCTAGTGCTGGGAAGTAGCTGCAAATACAGATGAAGCTTTACTCACTGGCCTGCTGCCACTCCTTGCTGTGCAGCCTGGTTCCTAACAGGCCATGGACCAGTACCTGTCTGCAGACGGGGATTAGGGAGCCCTGCTCTAAGGTATGTATGCTATCACCAAAGCAGATGGAAAGGAAGGTCTCCTCCCAGCCCTGGCCGGATGCCACAGGTCCTCATTTCTGCAGACCCTCCCAGGTGTTCTTATCTTCTCAGCAAGGACACTTGAGGCTCTGAGCATTTTGTATCCATCTTCATGCTGGACTATTCTTTTTTCTCTAAAACTAATTTCTGAACATTGACAACATTTTGAACATCCAGAACTTTTGAAAATAAAAGAGTATAATGACCATCTACATATCTATCACTGTGCTCCAACTATTAGCAACTGCCTGCCATCAGTGTTTGAAGAGAATATCTTAAACATCAGGTTTCCTGATGTATTTTTTATGAAAATACATTTCCTCCATTGCCGCAGAAATACTCCCAGGTGTGTCTATACTGGAATGTCATTTTTTAGAGTTCTCAAACTCTTCTCAGTTCCAGCATCAACACTTTTCACAATGGCAGGTCAGCTTTACAGGTACTTAAAGAGCCAAACCTGGAGCTCTGAGAAGCTGGAGCTATGGGTCGGCCACCCCTTATTTGGGTACTGTTTCTCTTCTCTGAGGATTCCTGAAGACCATGTCCTCGATTGTCCTTTTAGTCTGTGGGCCTGGGGTGACCCACCAGCCAAGGAGGTGTCAGGTTTAGGCAGCTGACTTCTAGGGAGGATCCACTTTCACCAGCTGCAACTTACACATGAGACTCATAAGCTGCCTGAAAACTGGCTGCAGCGACCTGATAAAATGCACTTGGCACCAACCTGGTATTTAATCCCGGTGTCCACAACTCCCTGTAACACTCAGGGATGCTGTGAAATATGGCCCAAGCCAAGAACTGCGCCATCCGGGGTCTTAGCTACCCCTTTGAAAAGGAGGTTCAACATTCTTGCCACTGCCTTGCACCGACTAGAGAGAATGGTACAGGTAAGTGCTAAGGTGCTGGAACCTGACTGGCTCTGCTGCAGTGTGGCTGGAGATAAGTCCCTTAACCTCTCTATGGCTCAGTTTCCACACCAGTAAAAAGAGAGCGATGAGTCTCCCCTGCCAAGGGTTGTGGTGAAGATTAGACAGGATGCCTGGTGTAGACTCAAAGGCACAACCTGGCATTTGATGAGCAGTTTACAGGTAGAAGTTACTTGTTGGTTTTTCATATACAAAGATGGCACTTAGGACCAGGGATACCAGTTTGCCTGGGACAATCTGGTGTTCACCTGTCATCCAGAATAATTAGTCATAGGGCCTCCTTTTGCTCTCCAAATTGTCCCAATTTAGATGATAAACTATAAGGTCATCCTAATTAGGATCCATATACAGAAAGAACAACTTTAAGCCAGAGATTGCTAATTTTATTAGCCTATAGGGCATCTCGTAAGATCTACAGTGTGGTGGGCATTTGATTGACACAGATATAACTAAACAAGGCCACTTCTATGTGTCTGGCACTGGCTTAAGCACTTTACATGTATTAACTTGTTTAATCTTCATCTCAAAGCTAGGAGACAGGTACAATTATTATCCGTTGTACAGATAAGGAACTTGACACAGAGCAGTTAGGTAATTTGCTTAAGGTCACACAGCAAACAGAGCCAGGATCCAAACTGAGGACTGGCCCCAGAGTCTACTGTATTATCAGCCATGGTGTCGCTCATGTCACATAAAAAACAAACAACAACAAAAAAAAACAGATTCCACACACAGATCCCAACTTCAGCTTCTCTTGAAAACTCAGAAGATCTGGACACACAAGAGTTACATTTTCTTATGGCAGTAACTACTTCCTCCTCTAGCTGTAGCACGTTCCCTTGAATTCTCCCCAGAACCAACCTGTGCCACTTATCTAAGTTATCTGCAAGTGTTTTGAGTTTGCAACCCCAAGTTTTAGCTATTAAATGGTTCTAAGTTTGTTGTAATGAAAGACAATGGTTTTCAGCTTTATTTTTTTTTTTTAGATCTTTTGTTCGCTTGAAATCATATGCTTATTTCCAAGTATATAAAATACATGAGTGTGGTACTGCCCCAGTGTCTGACTGCAGAAGAACTGGGAGAAAAAGGGTTCTATGTTTTGCCTGCGGGTTCTACTGCATCCCCACAGCCCAGAACCTCCTCTGGACACAGTGGCCCAAGGCGTCCACTAGAAGGACAGCTGAATGGGGCCCGGGGGTAAGGCTGTGGCAGAAGTTCATGGCAGTAGATCTCAGACTTTCAGGAATGTTAAGGATCCACGTGGACTTCATTACAGGCAGATTCCTGGGCCTTGCTCACAGAGGTTTTTATTTAGCAAGTCTGAGGCATAGGCCTAGGAATGTGCTTGAAAAGAAAATCCCAGGTGATCCTGATGCAGGTGGTCCACTAGGCCTAGACACTAGACTGGCTGCAAAAAGCAAAGCAAAGCTGACTGACTCCTTTGCGAATGCATCTGGGACTCAGCCCCAACAGCACAAGGCTTCTCAAATGGCTTTACAGGAATACAGAGCTCTACTGATGCTATGGTTCCTGAGAAATACTATCGTGGATCTTATAAAAAATGGAGGTTAGGATAACAGTAAAAAATTTCTCTATGCATACACACGAGCACACACATTCTCATACACAGTGAATAAAAGAAAGCATCTGCTCCCAAAGCAAACTGGATCTGTCAGCACAGAGATCTGCTAAGGCCAACGCTGTGATGACTTTATGTAGACTTTAACATATTTCCAACCAGTCCTGACAGCCCTAGTAGTTTCATTTTACAGTACCTTGCCTTTTCACAAATGCTGAGGTATTTAAAGATGTTTTACTGGGCCTCGTGCTCTGTCCATTCATTGTGAAGCTGGTGCCCAACTGAATCGCCACCACTGTATAATCCTGGTCTGAGGTGGGAGGAGCACTATTCATTGTTCTTTTATTTAAGGAAACTGAATTGAACCACTTATACATTAAAAAAAAAAAGTCTTGAATTACAAATTATTGGTATATAAAACTGAGTTACTGTATTTCAAAACTTTGGTTGGCAAATCTAGTTAGGGATTCTAGAAAAGAGGACAGGCACACAGTCCCAGTGGAATGGGACTTGGGAAAAGCTGCTTACAAATATTCAAGCTAAAAAATGAGAGTTGCTTTATTAAATTATTATTATTTTTTAAATAAATCCACTCAAATCTCTTTTGTTAACAGACAAGGAGTAAATAAATTTAAAAATTTAACTTGTATCAGTTCTAATATTGATGCCATAATCATAATTCCTATAGAACTCTTTTGTGGATAGATATACTCCCACTTTTCTGATGGGATAAGTGAGGCACAGGTTTGGCAAGAATGAAAAAAAGTCCAAGGTACTTTCAATAACCATCTATATGGCCTCTTAGAACAGTGTCAAATTTTAAGTTGATCTGACCAGCCTATGTGACTTCTTCAGCACACCAAGGAAGAGAGCTGGGGACAAAGCTTCCCGGGAGCAGACCAAGCGTGAACTCCAAGACATTACTTCAGCTCCTGTACTGGATGGAAAGTGAAGCCACAATTCACTTGGCTCCAGAATGGGGTGGCCCTGGCAATCTGGGTGTCCATGACAGAGGTGCACCAGACCTTGAGAGGTATCACAGCAGAAACAGGGTCCTCTCTAACCCCTCTCTAACCCTTCATCTCCTCTCTCACCTTCAAGTGAGGAATTGTCTAGTAGCCTTGACATTTTTTCTTAAAAAAAAAAAATCATTTTAGTACAGATTGTGCCATTTGTAGAACAGCAATTCTGCAAGAGGGAGTCAGGAATGAATAGGCTGTGTGATGGCGAAGGGGGAAGGGCTCACTTCTAAGCCTTAGGCTGGATCTAATTCTAGACAGGGTCGGTCCCTCAGGAAACACCCATGCCAGGCTTGCCCTGCATGACAATCAGCAGTGAGTGAGCAGCCATCAGTCACCCAGGCTCTGCATCTTGTTTGCACAGATGAGCAAGCTGTGTGGAGAAGTGGAACAGGCAGGCGAGTGAGAGGGCTTGCCAGAGGGACCCAGTTGACCTAGCTTACCCAGGTACAGGTGGGTACTGATGATGGCTGACAATTAAGTCCTGAGAGGAGGGACAGCCCCAGAGGAAGCAATTCTGAAAAACTGGAGTCACCTTCTCCTGGGAGCTGAAACTTACCCTGAAGTACTGGGGAAAATCTCTAGTGAACTGTTGAACCCATCCTATTGGTTTGGGGATGACTGCAAGTGACAGGCAGAGCCCCAACACTGAGCAATATGGTTTTTATGGCCTTATAAGCGTTCCTGCCAAGGGGCCCAACACCTCTTCCTTAAGTCTCAGCCCTCTTCCTTACTTAGTCTCCCAGCCCATGATCCCTAGTCAAGATCTCTCTCTCTCCCCTCCCCACTCCCACACCTCCACTCTCTTCTGCCCTCTGTCTGCACGATTTCCTTTTCTTTAGCCAAATCACACTCTGAGCTCCCAACATTTTATAGAAGGGCATTTAGGTCACATGACGATCAAAGACAACCTGGAAAAGAGGTAGTTCAACCTGACCCGAGGAACTGTGGAGAAAAACAATGTTTATTAATAATGTGTTTAAGGCCCTGGGGAATAGGGGAGGGAGGCATTTAAAATTATCTCATTATGAAATATTTCAGGTCAATAGAAACATGTAGAGAATGATTTTTTAAAAAAATGTAGCTACCATTCAGCTTTTTAAAATCTTAATTTTTGTCATATCTGCTCCTGATGCTTTCAAGAAACATCTACTACAGATAGATGAGGCCTCCTGTGTACTTCTCCCCAGTGTTACTCCTCTCCTTCTGGTATTTACCCTATACTTGGTTGTATTTACATTTTTATCTTATTTGTACATACCTCTAAGCAAAAGACGGTATCATTTTGCATGTTTTAAAACTTTATATAAACTGTATTATTCTGACCTTTTCTGTTCAGTGTTGGTTTTTGAGATTTACTGATCTTAAATATGCAGTTCTGCTTGATTTATTTTTAACTACAACCTAGTATTCCATTGTACAAATCCACTCAATATGTTTATCTATCCTCCACTGATAGACATTTAGAATATTTCCAATTTTTCATACTGCAATGCTGCAGTATACATTCTTGTATATGACCAATATATTTGGATTTATTTCTCCTGTTTCATTTTGTGCTATTAACTCCTCTTTTACTATATTCTTTTTTCCTCTCTCTGTCTGGATTTAATAGACTTTCTTTATTCCATTTCCCTGTTCTACTGACTTGAAAGTTATATACTCTATTTGTTATCACCATTATTCTAGATTTAAAGATTGCTAGTTGTTCCTCAGTTCTGCTCCCCATCTGTTCTCCCCTTCTCTCTTATATAAATAGAAATTCTAAATTAGCAGAGCACATAGTTATCCAGAATAAGAACTACACTTTTCAACATTCCCTATGGGTGGGTATAACCAAGTTTTGGTTAATGGAATATGAAAAGAAGAAATGAATGCAACCTCCAGGTCATGCACTTGAAGGACATAGAGATGAACCTTCTTCAAACATGCAGCAGGTATCACCCTAGAACTAGACTGCTTATGTCTGCGATATTACACATGAGGAAAATTAGCATCTGTTTGGTTTAAGCCAGTTATTTTTGGTTCTTTTTTACAGCAGCCAGACTATGATCTAGCTTATACAGTAGGCATGGATTTAAAAATATTTATCCTGCTTACACATTCTGCTTCCTGGATCTGAGGCTTCATATCTTTCATCAAGTTCAGAAACTTTTAAGCCATTTCTCTTTGAGTAATGTCTCTTCTTCATTCTCTTCCCCACTTTTGTAATCTTATATAGGATCTTGTCATTTAGCATCCATGTTCCAACCTCTGTGTCTTTCTTTCCCTGTGCTGCATTCTGGATAATTTCTTCAGGTCTATCTTTCACTTAATTAAATCTGTCTTCAGTGGTGCCTAATCTGATGTTTAATCTATCCACTGAACATTTAATTTCAATGAGAACATTTTTCATTTCTAACAGTTCTATTTGGTTCTTTTTTAAGACTACCTGATCTTTTTGGATAGTGTCTTGTTTTTGTCTCATGTTTTCAATTACTTCATTAGGTCTTCAGTAGTTTTGAACCCATTTACTATATAGTATCTTGCCAACAACTCCATTATTAGAAGTTCTTAGGGAGTCTGATCCAGCTGTTTGTAGTGTATGTGGACTCTCACTCACTATAGATTATTCTCCCAGTATTTAGTTATTTCGGATCATATATTAAACTTTCACTATTGCTTTTTTTTTCCTGTGAGGATCCTGTATGATCTGAGTTGAGGTCTTGTTTCTCCAAGGAAGTTCTGTGTCTGGTCCTACAAGGGACATGGGTATCTCCCAGGGGTATCACTGGCCCAGAACTTAGGGTTCCTAATCCACATAGGTAGTATAAATTCTAATGTTAAATCAATATCATCATCAGGTTCTCAGGGGACAATTTTCTCTTTCTTTTCTTTCTTTCCTTTCTTTCTTCCCCTCCCTCCCTTCTTTTTCTCCCCTCCCTCCCTCTCCCTCTCTTCCTTCCTTTCCCCAGAGCCTTAGCTCTTCTATCATCTCCCTGTGCTGACAGATGATTTTCTTTGTCTATCTTTTCATTTAGTATAAAGCGCTTTGATAGTCCTGACTTTACAGGAAATTTTCAGTTTCAGGTCCAGCTTCCAAATGGCCAGACCTCATCTCTGTCTCCACGGATGTTAAAACTCAAACCTCAAGCCTTTCATTACTAAAAAGGAGCCAGTTGCACACCCCATCCCACTCAGCTGCCAGAGTTCCTTGCAGCTGAGCACCACTTGGGTTTCCTCTTCATTTTACCCACTCAGGATTCCTCTTAGTTTTTTCAGTGCACAGCTCTGTACTGAGAATATTTTAAATATTTAATTCAGTATTTCCAGGTGTTTGATAGTGGTCTTTTTTTATTTTTTTACATTATTTTATTGTTCATATTACTAGAAATACAAGTCCCTTCCCTCTGAGATGTGTTTAGAACAGCTAGCTGATCCCTCCTTATCCTTTCCTTCCCTCACACACCTTCTCCAATACCATATCCTAAGGCAAAGTTCTCAAATTTTACAGTGTATGAAACCAATTTCTGGGAGCTTGTTAAACATGTCATTTATGAGTAGTACCCCAGGACACTTGAATCAGTAGGACTGGGGTGGAGCCCAGGAGTATACATGCTTAACAGGCACCTGGGATCCCTCTTAGAGAACAGCTAAGCCCTGCTTCCCATTCCCTGGGGCAGTGGAATCCTACCTATTCTATTTGCAGTGCCTGAACCACATTCGTGCCTGCCAGTCTGTTCTGTAAAGCCCGAACTAGAAGACCACAGTGCCAACAGATCCAAGGTTCGTGAGTTCTAGTCCAGGCTAGTCCAGGGCCACTCCCTTTGGCAGTGGAAATGCACAGGAGATGCCAATACCTTGCCTTCCTGGATTCTAGGTTGTGGCCTATAGCTAAAACAGCTCATTTATTCAGGCTTTACTAATCAAGACTTTGACATTATTTGTAGAGGGGTGGACTGAATTTTACTTTTGTACTATAAAAGAAGAGTTTGCTAAACAGATAGATACTATAAACAAAACTACAGAGAGAACAGTTGACTCAATTAAGATATACGTGTATATATTTTTTAATGCAGGTCTCCACACTCTAGATAAGTTATGCTCCAAAATATCCCTGAAAGTCAGCCATTTAGAATATGTCTTCTATAGAAATATGAATGGTGGTCACTTTGCCAGATCAGCCCACCCAAGCCTATATAGACAGTAATTGTTCCTATTTAAGACATATTTTATGTCACAACCTTTATATATGTGATTTGACACTATTCTCAAAATAACTCTGAAAGGAAGACATTTGTGTCCCTGCCTTAGAGGTGAAGGGACTTGCCCAGGATCGCATAGCTACTCGTGGCAAAACCAAGTGGATCTGGCTCTAAAGCCCGTGTCCTTGTCACCAGGAAACCAGGCTGCCTTCTATAGTTCCTATGCTTAACCGAGGATGAGCAGTAGGTAGGGAATTTCTTTTCTTATTTCCTAAAACATCTTCCTCCCTGACCCTGAAGAAGAGATGTTAAGGGAATAATAGAACCTCCATTGTAGCTACAGTGACTCAGGAAGTGATGGAGGACCAAGATGATGTGTATCATTTCTTTGGTGTTCTGTACGAAGCAGAAGAGCAGGGAAGAATGCAAGATGACAGGTTAATAAACTGTTTTGATTTTGGTCTTGAAAAACAAAAACAAAAACTACCATAGGTAGGCTTTGTTTTGTATGTGTGAAAAGCATCTTATTAAAAGTTCACCTTCTTGGAGAGGAAAAAAACTGGCATAGATGATAGAGGCTCTGTTCATCCCTCTGGTGACCAAATCAAAGTTGTGATGAAAACAAGGAGCAGCAGCAAGGAAAAATTGCCTGGAATCTAGAGGAACAAGCCATACAACTACGGAGAAATCCAAGAAAGCACTCTGTAATGGCAGAAGGTAGGACAGGGTGAGGACGCAAAGCTGCCCTGTCTCAAGCAGCTGAGTGAGATGGAGGCTGTGGCAGCAGCAGATGCCTCTTAAAAGGGCTGTGTCCACGAGCAGATATTCGTGGTGATGGACCTGCTCACTCTGAGCACCAGTGCCTGTTTGGTTGCACGCAGGAAGCACCAGGGACTTATATAGGGAGACTTATACAGGGACTTATATCATCAGAGTGAGGGCCGAGGCAAGACTGGCTCTGTACAGAAGTGTTGGTGGTATCCATTGTTCCCTGTCAAGCCCTCCCCCATACCAGTGCACTGGACACAGCACCGCCATAACCCTGATGTCATCAAACTAGATAACAGAGTTTGCTCTGCCGGGTTTGAAACCCCGCCTCTCCCACCTCGCAGCCCCACCCATGCCACATCCAACTATATACTCAGTGAGTCAGGTGTTATTTGCTGAGCAGCACCTAGACTCACACTGGAGGCAACTGGCCTCAGTTTCTGGTGAGGCCTTTTGAGGCAACTATTAGCACAGCCTCTGTGGATTAACTGGTGGCCCCGGAGGGGTAGAGGCTTTGGCTAAGTTTGACCTGCAGCTGAACCCCTCTCAGGACTGTGCCACTGGACACCTACTTCACAAATCCACACTAATAAGACTGGGAGACTTAGGAGCTTTGCTTAGTACATAGAAACAGACATGGAAAGGCAGCCAAAATGGAAAGACAAAGAAGCAGAAATCATATGAGAGAACAGAACAGAGATCCAGATATAATGGAGTCAAGTAATCTAACAGATGCAGAGTTCAAAACACTGGTTGTAAAGATGCTCAATGAACTTTTGGGAAGTGTAGATATGTTCGGTGAGAACTTCAAGAAAGAGATAAAAAACATAAAAATGGAAATGGAAATTATAAAAGGGAACCAGTCTGAAATGAAGAACACATTATCTGAGATGAGAAGTATATTAAATGGAATAAACAAAGGAATAAACTAAGTGAATAAAGAAAAGGATAAAATACCCTATCTAGAGGATGAAAAAGTCAAGGACACGCAAGCAGAAAGGCAAAAGATAAGATGCCAAGACAATAAAAATAATTTAAGGAGCATATGGGACACTACTAAGGGTCTAAATATCTGTCTGATCAGTATAACTGAAGAACATCAAGATGTTGAACAGTTGTTTGAAGAAATCATGATGGAAAACTTCCCTAAGTTGGTGAAGGAAATGGACATAAAACCCCAGGAAGCTCAGAGAATTCTAAAAATCAGGGATCCAAAGAGGTCTACACTAGGACACATCATAATTAAAATGCCAAAGGTTAAATACAAAGAAAGAATATTAAAAGCAGCAAGAGAAAAACAGAAAGTTACTTATAAAGGAATACTCATAAGACTGGCAGCTGATTTCTCAAAAGCAGCTATGCAGGACAGAAGGGTTTGCCACAAAATATTCGACAGGATGAAGACCCAAGGTCTATAACCAAGGATACTTAAGGCAGCAAAGCTATGTTTAGAGTTGAAGGACAGATAAAGAGCTTCTTAGACAAAAATAAGCTAAAGGAATTTATCACCACCAAACCAGTATTACGGGAAATGTTGGAGGGTCTTTTTTAAGAAGATAAAATATAAAAGACTCACTTCAGATTAAAAGACACATAGACTAAAAGAAAGGTAATGGCAAAAAATATTGCTTTGATGGACCTAAAAGGTATTTAAGTCAGAAAAAGATAAACACTATATGATTTCACTTATATACGAAATCTAAGGAATAAAAGTAGACTCACAAATATAATGGACATTTTGGTGATGGAGAGAGGGGAGTGGGTTTGGGGGGCTGGGAGAATAAGGTGAAGGGTTAAAAAAGTACAAATTAGTATTTGATAGATGGTCATGGGGATGGGGAGCACAGCACAGAGAATACAGTTAGCATTAATACGTTTGCTAGGTGAAGTGTCAGGGGAGGGAGGGGGCAATTGGGGGGATCATTTTACAAACTATATAGATGTCTAAGCAATGTACTAGATTCTTGAAACTAATTAAAATAAATAAATTATTTTAAAAAAGAATATTAACAACAAAAAAGTTCACCTTCCTGCAATGAGTAGTAAATAAGCCCTAGATAATGCACAATATAGTGAATATAGACAAAAGCACTGTATTGTAATCGTCAAACTTGCTAACAGACTAGAACTAAGTTATTCCAACCACTGAAATTATAATTATGTAATGTGATAGAGGTGCTAATTATCACTACAATGGCAACTATATCACAATATATAAATGTATCAAATTAACATGCTGAACACCTGAAATTAAACAATATCAAATATATTTCTATTATCAATCAATCAATCAATCAATCATCATTCCGTCCATCCAAAAAGATAAAAGGAAGAAAGTTCACTTTCCTTAACTTTCCCTCTCTAACTCTGGTCCTCTCTGACACAGACCTCTGCAGTGAGGTTAGGTAGCTATCTGCTTTCCAGGACTCACCTTGTCAGCCAACAGTTCCCTTATCTTGCTGGCCTGTAAGCGGAACCGGAAAAGCTGAGTTTCTAGTGCCAAGCAGCGCTTCTGCCAGTCCACGCTGGTCAGGGTCTCTACCCTGAGTTCTGCCATGATGGAATCAACTTTTGGATATTCCAGGGAGCCCTGAATAGCACACAGAGAGAAAAAAAAAATAAGTTAGTGTGGGAGGAAACGTTATATGGGGAAAAGAGGAGATGGAGACCAAAGGACAGAGGAAACAGGGCTGGGAAGGTAAGTTAGTCTTTGTTCCCCCTCTGTCCCATTGCCACCTTTCCCAGTTCAGTGTGTCCTGTTCCATCATAAGTTAGCTGAGCAACCTCAGGAGATCACAAAACCTGGAAACCATAATAAGAACCTAGTCTCATTTTTACAGAAGTGAAAAGTAGAGTTCATTTGTTTTTCATTCAATTATCCATTTAACAAATTTTTATTCATTCAATAAACATTTACGTGCCAGACACTGTTCTAAGCACTGGAGATACAAGGTAAATAGAAAAAGTCCCTTTGTCTTTGAGTTTTTCAAGGAAGTCTAATTGCAAAATCACAATGCAGTCACAATAGCTAATCAATATACAGATAAACAGGAGCAGGGAAATGGGCGGATTATGCTGGGAAGTAATATTTAGGGAAAGCTTAAAATGAGTCACAGATTCATCTGAGTTCACACAGATAATTGGAGGCAGAACCCTGGTTTCCAGTTTTCCAGTTTAGTTCTGATTCTACTACAGCTATACAGATTTCAAGTGGAAAAAAAATGTAAAGAAAATACAATGCTCTGAATTTCCTTGACAATTTTCTATTTTGTCAATTGTCAACAAATCATCCTGCTGTGGAACTGATTCTCACTCTTTCCTTTAAGTTATAAAATGCAAACCAAAAATTGGTGTGTGTGTGTGTGTGTGTGTGTGTGTGTGTGTGTGTGTGTGTAAAGATAATTGTTTTGTTTTGTTTTGCTTTGTTTGCTTCTGCCACTGGAGAAACCCACAAGTCTCTGGAAAACACTTTATACAAATTCAGAACAAAAAGGTAGACACCTATAATTTCCTCAGCCAGGAAAAGTTATATATATGTCCAGATGCCTCCTTAATATATTTTAGAGAAGAAAACTAGGTTGGGATGAGAAAATGAAGAAGGGTGTATGAATGTGCATGAGAGAAGAGATACAGACATAGCATGAGCACAGAAGAGAGACGCAGTGGAAGACACATCTATCATCAGGACTTTTAAATTCCTCTTCTAGAGGACTATTAATTACACTTGGCAACAAGTATAAATTCTGTCTGTCTCAAACCATGACATATGGTCACCCTAGCATTAGGTGATTTTAAGGAATGATTGATAGTTAATTTTAGGTTGATGATATTTTTTAATGTCATCCATTAGAGAGATATATGACTTACAGGTGAAATAATATCTGAAATTTGCTTTAAAATGCTTCATCATAGGGGTGAGGAGTGTGTGTCTGTGGAGATATACAAAATACGATTTGTCAAAATATTGATAATTTTTGAAGCTGGGTGATGGGTATATATGACGATTCTTTATACTAATCTACTTGAATACATGCCTGGAATCTTCCATAATGTAAATGTGCTATTTTGTCAAATCCTCTTTCCTTTTCTAAGGAGCCACATGGCCTCAGAAAACCCAGCCACCTTCCGTACTATCGCCATATACTACTCTGGTGCACCAGTGAGCCTGTCCTTGATGTCCCTTTCCATCTCACATTTGACTTTTATAAGTATCTTTCTCTCATTACATACCACGAGTAGCTATCATTTATTGAGTTCTTGCTGTATGCCAGGCATGTATGACCTCTTTAATCCTTACAACAACCCACGAGTTAAGAGGTAGGCACTAGTCCACACTCTCACATGAGGACACTGAAGAACTGAGAGACTAACTACTGTACACAGAGAGTTCTACAGCCAGTATGTAGTGGGGCTGGCTTCTCATTCCAAAGTCCTTGCTCTTAGCCACCGCTTTTTACCCATCCAGACACCAGAAAGAATTCTGATTTCACAAAGATAGGGGTGGATTGTTAAGAATGAAAGAAATATTTTATAGAATCTTTCAGAATCCTTGGTGCTAAGGTGAGCCTATATTCCAGATTTTCAAGGCATTATAGTCTCAAATATTCTGACACCAAAAACAGCATAAGCACAGACATTTATCATGTGTCTTGACTTTTACTCAGAAAACAAGGCCAGTAAACCTGTGGAGAAAGGCCCAACAATTAAACCACTGCCGGGTCTGGTGTCTGAATCTTTCAGTTCTGGGCTGCTTGGAACACTGGACACATGACCTCACCCTTGTTCTCCCAGAACTGTCATCCCAAACAATCCTGACATTGTGACCTCCCAGCAATCCCCACCTCAAAGGACTGGGACCAACTGGAACGGGCAGGAAGACAAAAGACAAAAACAAAACATGACCTTTTCTGAGCTAAGATCACAGTTGAAAAGACAAAACAGAAGCTTGTGGGGCCTCCAGAGAAGGCCCTGAGGCTGGTGTTTGATTTGCTTTGTCCTTTGAGGGGATTTTCCTTTTCCTTAAAAAAAAAAAGTGGCAGATCTGAAACTAGGACCTGAAAGTCTTACAACCTAGCCCAGGGCTGAGAATTAGCAGTGAAAGCACCCAAGTAAACCAAGGAGCAGAGAAAACATAATCTTTTTGTGGTGTTGAAGGAGTTTAGTAAATTTTAATTCCCTCTTATTGATTGTCAAAGCTGTGGCTCAGATTCCATGGTGGGTAGTGGGGATGTGGAAATTCAAATTATCAAAATCTCCAGGGACTTTGGAAATAAAATATATCATTGTCCTCTGTGTAGCCCTGATATGTGATATTATACCTGGACTGTATGTAGGGAGTGCATTCCCCAATCAAGGATCTTAATGATATCATGGTTTGAAACAGTCAGGTTCCTGTAAAATCCTCTTCCTGACTTGGGGATACTGGTGAGAGGGCAGGCATCGTGCTAGGCTTGTCTCAGCATGCGAGGAGAACCAAGAGGTTTCACAATGGATCTGGAACAAGGTGCCTGCTGCCGAGCATGAGGCCCAGAGGCTCTTCTGACAGAAGCAGGTGGTCGAGGCAGCAAGCAGCTATGGATGTTAAGGGAAGATACCAATAAGCGGATTCTCACCTGCTCAGTCAACTTTGCATCCCATAAAGATGTGCAGGGATGAGCAGAAGTGAATTTACAGAATGGTTCTTAACTTTTCAAAGCATTGTGACTGGTGTTATTTCTCTCCCTATCCTCTCATTATCCCTGAGATGCAGGACAAGTGTAATTATTCACAATGAAAAAGAAAACTCATCACATTTGTGACTTGCTTAGAGACACAAAACTAAGTAGTGTCAGAGCTGGACCAAGAATCCTGATCTCCCAAAATACTGAACATTTTCTTTCCATGACAATGCTTCAGTATTGGTCCTAGAGTCTCATCTCATGCTACCAGCCTAGCCTAACAGATACAACATTAATGGAAAAAACATGAGGAAATAAGAGAACGGACATGAGCTAAGGACAAAACCAAGGCTCCCCACCCCCCACATTTTTTATGCTGGAAAGCTTCAAACACAGGAGAAGTAGGGATAATAGTACAATAAATCCCCATGTGCCCTCCATCCAGCTATAATAAATATCAACCCATGGCCACTCTCGTGAAACCCAGTTCTCTTGATTTCCACTAGTGCTTGGCAGGTGAGAGTCAAATGATTGTTATGGGTTTGACATCTGTTCTGGAACTCCCTAAGTCCTCCAGCCTTGGAGGGAGGGGCTATGGGTAGATGGGTGGTGTGAAAAGAGGGCATTAGAAGTAATTAGGTGACTCCACACTCTGGGCCTGTATCAAAGAAAACACAAATTTGACCTGGGATGGTTCTGGCAAGTTTAGGAATTTGATCAGAAATTGACAAAATGCTGAGATTAAATTTAACTCAATCAGCTTTTGTTAAGTGATTCCTACATGCAAGATTGGAACATAAAGATCCATAAAAATAGGCAACTTGTGAGGCTCAGGTCTACAGTCTGAATAGCCTGGAACTTCCTGCAAAAGGGCCAAGCAATACAAGAGCCTAAAAGAAGGAGGACAGGTTTGCTGCAAGGGGTATCAAAGGGTAACGGGGAATCTGCTCTGGGTACAATTTCCATTGGGCTCTCCTGTGTCACCTCACTATGGCTCACTCCCTGAGTGTAAGCACCTTTTGTGATTTCTACTTGCTTGTGATATGCTACCACCATCTTCTGAAAGTGCTCTACTAGACCAGGCTGACCTCTCACCAAAAAGAAAGAGAAAAAAACCTCTGCACCCCCTTTTTCAGAATGGAGCTGGGGAGTAAGTGAATGGACACAGGGGCACAGCCTCCTCCGATCTTGCATTGTCATCTGATCAAGCCAACATGCATTAGACCACTTTTGGGTGCCGAGCATCACATTTCATAATGTTGGGTGAGACAGAAAAGTATGAGCAAGCTCCAGGGGTCTAAATATCAGAAGAAGGTACTAGGACAACCAGGAGTAGCAGCCCTTGAAAACAAAACTAGTAAAGAGAAACAGCAGAGTGTAGGAATTAAGATCCTGTGTTCTGGCACCAAGCAGGCCTGGGTCTGAATACTGGGGCACTAATTATTCCTGTGACCTTAAACCTTTTGCTTAACTTCCCTGAGCCTCAGTTCCATTTTGAAATTAAGGGCATCAATATTCAAAAGGCAGGGCAACAATATAAGGTTGAACCATATAAAGTTGTCAACATTTAACCATTTTTTTGACCTTTAAAAATGGCAATTTCATAGACCACACTATGTTGGATTTTTTTGAGAAGAAGATATTCCAAAAGCCTGGCACACAGTAAGCACTCAATAAACGGTGGCTACTATCAACAAACAAAGGCAAATCAACAGCGCCATGGGCGTACAAGGAGATTTGGCCCAAAGATGTGCTTACCATCCGATCCACCTCAGAGAGGAAGTCAGGGGACTTCTAAAAATAATTTTATATCTTTAGTTTTGACTGTTGAAATAAAAAGTATATAATACAAAGTAAGACTTCTTTCTACCCCTGTCCTTCATCCAGAGTTTCCCCCATGGAGTCTTATGTCTTTCAGAGATATTCAGCGCATAAACAAGCATTCATATATGTTGCATATGCACACACGAATGGCATACAAAATGCACAGATATTCCTGTGTCAATATACATCTATCCAATTCTCCCTCCATGCTATTTAAGAGCTTTATTGTATTCTATTGTGATTTTATACTTACGTGTACCATAGCAATGTTTTGGTCAATGATGAACCCATATGTGACTGTGACCCCACAAGATAATGGAGCTGAAAAATTCCTATCACCTGTTATAACTGTTGTAATGTCATAACACAACACATTCTCCCACATTTGTGGTGATACTGCTATAAACAAACCTACTGTGCTGCCAGTTGTAGAGAACTACAGCACACACAATTATGTACAGTACTTACTGCTTGATAATAATAAATGACTATGTTACTGGTTTATGTATTTATTACATTATACTTTTTACTTTATAGTCTATTCTTTCTACTTATTAAGTAAAAGTTTGCTGTACACTGTATTACTCTAGCTACTACATCTCTTGACTGTGTAATTTGTCTTGTGCTCGATTAATCTCATGTTGTTTTGTACAGTCACATGCTGTACAGGCTTATAACCTAGGGGCAATAGGCTACACCACAGAACCTAGTGTTTAGTATGCTATACCATCTAGGTTTGTGTAAATACACTCTGTGAAGTGTACAAAATCACCTAACGATGACATCTCAGAAGATATCCCCATCATTAAGAGTTGTATGACTGTATTTGAGTCCCTTATTAACAGACATTTGGGTTGTTTGAAACTTTTTGCTAAAATAAACAATGCTGCAATGACTATTCAATGAATATACATCATTTCACACATCAGAGTATATTTGAAGGATAAGGTCCCAGAAATGGAATTGTAGGGTTAAGTGTTACACATTTTTAAATGGCCAAATAGTCCAAATTGCCTTCCCTTGAGGCTATTTTAATTCATACTCCAGCCAGCAACAGGTGCCTACTTCCCCATGAAGGAGGTTAGTTCTGAATTAGTTTTTGACAGAAGGGGAAGATGGTTCTGCTGCGCTGGTCAGAGAAAGCAGGATGGTGGCTCAGCAGCCAGCCTGCTGTGAAGTTACTTCGATTAGGAGTGAGGGAATCCTGGCACCTTACCATCAGCATGTATAAAGCACTCTGTAACCCACAAGGAGCACAGATTCCATACACAGATACACAGTCTCATGGAGAGAAAAGAATATTAAGGAGGGGCACACAAGAAGTAGGTAGGAGTAGAGTGGGAAGTATACCTCCCCAGGAGCTGGTGACTCCCTTGAAGAGGGCAAAAGAGGCACCACATTTTCCCAGCTGTTGTTAGTTTCAATAAGTTTGGGAACACAGGATTAACTCACCACAACCCAGCTCTGAGCAGACTCTCCTCCCTCCTCTACTGGAGGCAGGGTGTGTGGATAGTGGACCAAACCCCATCCTGAGAATTTAAGAGGCCTGGGTTTGAGTGTTGCCTCTTCCACTTTTTTGCCATATGAATTGAGCAAATCTCAATTTTTCTGAGTCTGTTTCCTCCTTTGTAAAGTGGAGATAATAATATGAAAAAACATTGGAACTGATGTTTTATAAAATGTTAAGTGATGTTACCATATACAGTGGCTTATAGAAGACAGTCCCAAAAGTCTGATGGAGGAACCAAAGACTTTTCCGTTGAAATTGTTATTAAAATAATCTTTCAAGCAGAGGTTTTAGCTTGAAACATTTTAGGAACTAAGGCTCTGTCCGGAAAAGTTTTATGAGGTGGATTTAGAGTAAAGCTTACGGAGATGTCCTGGCAGGGAGAAATCCAACAGGGAGTGGGTTCTACTCCCAGATGAGGGTCTTCGCTGCCTTTGCCACCCCCATTAGGACCTCCTCGTCCTTGGTGACCAATCGCTCTCTGAGGCTCCTAGGACACAAAGCTCTTGGTGTCTTGTCACTTGGCGCCCAACTTGTTTTCTTTTCTGCATGGCTGACCTGCCTCTAGGAGTCGAGCCTGACCCATTAAGAGCCCTAAGAGAATCACGGAGAACTCGCAGAGGAGATAACTTGACATAAAGTGGGGAGAGGGAGGGATGAAAGGGAGCGAGAGCGCACGGGCAACTTGGCGGAAAGCCTGCAAGGACGCTCCGAGGGCCCTTCCCGGGAACAACTGGATCCAGCCGGCCCCAAACTCCCGGTCCTCCCCAGAAAGCCTGCTCGTCGCCTCCCGGACCCGCGGGAGTCGGACCCGCGGCTCCCAGCGCTCCCGCTGCTGGGAGCTCGGTTCCAGACGGGGAGGCACCTGCTCCGGAATCGTCCTCCGGCGGGAGGGAGCCCGTCCTCTCGGCCCAGCCACACGCCCTCCCGGCCAGCGCCCACCTCCCGACCCATCCCTGCCCGCGGGGCGCACGGTGCCACTCACGTCCGGCGAGCTCGCGGGCGGCGCCGCCTCGTACCCCGCACCGCAGCGCCCTCCGCGCGCGTCCGCCGCTGACCTTGTGTGGTTCTCGTCCGAGTCCGCAGCGGCCGCCGGGTCTCCGCTCCCCCGCAGCAGGGGTCGGGGTGGGCGGGGCGGGGAGAGGCTGCGGCCGGGAGGGGTGCCCGCAGGTTGGCCGCACAAAAGCGAGCCTCGCCTCGCTGAGCCCCATTCAACGCGCCGCCGCGCTCCCTCCGCCCCTCTCGCTCCCCGCCTGCTCCTTAAAGGCCGAGCGCCACGCTCCGCTCTCCAGCGGTTCGCGGAGAGGCACAGGAAATGACCTCAGCAGGTTCCAGCCTCCCACCTCTCCGCACCGCTGGGCTCTTCCCCGGGGCGGCGGGGCCCGGGGGGCGGTGGGGTCTCCCGGCCTCCCGCCCCAAGCTCTTTGCGGGGGCCGCACCAGCTGCTGCAGAGAGCGCCCCGGGATCTGCTCAACGTGGGACCCTTGCAGGATGAGGCGCAAACCAGACTCTCCTCCCCGAAGGAGATTCCAGCGTTTGGCGACCTGTGAAAACTTTAACTCCCGGGTATATGAAGCAGAAATTCTTATTTCAGTCTGTCTCACTGGCAGATCCGTGTTCCGATTTGTAATCTGGGGAGAAAAAGTCAACCCAGCCCAGAGGCTAACTTACTTATGTTTGTGTGTTTCTGCATTACTTAAAGGAGCCAGCCAAGGAGTCAGAAAGGCAAACAAGGCAAACAGGACACTGCCTCCTGGGCAGTTTGCAGAGCCGTCTTCAATATACCCTTGTTCTTCAAGGGCCTACAGTCTCTCAGTTCACCAGTATAATCCTACACCCAAAGGGGTTGGAGCATTCAACTTTTGATTAGTTGGGTATGAAGAAAAAGCTTTCTTCCTCAAAGGACTGAACAGAGGCAAACACCACCAGGACCTGGTTCTCCAAAGGGACTTTAGAAAACTCACTCCAGGCCGTAGTGCAGAATCCCTTGGCTCCACTCCAGGTTTGAATCTGAGGTGAGGCTGGGTTATTGCCCAGCTAATAAGCTCCCCAGGTGATTTTCCTGCACAATTTCAAGAGCCCAGACACTATGGAAAGCTGGTCCCAGTAGAATAGGAGGCCAAGGGTAAAAGTTCAACGGGGCCACTGGGACTCCAGAGATTGAACTTGAAAATGGATTCATAGCTCCTGAGGATTGGGATAGATCATCCCCAGACTGTGGGACACTGGCCTCTGCTGTACCCTTCAACACTCTGACAATTGCTTAAGGAAGCCCAAAAGCAAGTCCTCTGGAGCTTGTAAGGGAGATTCATTCATTCCTTTTGAATAGCTAATCATGCACATAGTATAAATTTCAAATAATACAGAGAGCTAACAATGAAAAGTAAATATTCCTCTTGACCTGTTCCTTGTCCTCATGATCACTCACCCCCAAACACAACTACTGTTATTTTTGTGTGTATCCTCTCAAGATATTTTATGCATATGTAAATATTCACATATTCATAAATACATATGTATTTATATATTCATACATATGTATTCATATCCCCCTTTCAAAACCAAGGAAGTATCCCTTGCCTTTTTTCTCTCAACATTACCAATTTTTGACTCTAAATGTGACATATCAGCACACTGAGTGCCTTACATTTTTTAATGGTTCCCTAGTATTTCTAGTGATGGATATTTAGAATGTTTCCAATCTTGGGCTATTAGATACCTCGTTACAATGGCTATCTTCGTACATACTTCTTTGGATCACACTATGTCTGTTTTTATGGTTTAATACTTAGGAGTAGAAGTACTGGCTCTAAACACAATGTGAATTTTAAATTCCAATAGATAATACCAAATTTCCCTCAAAGGAGACTGCACCATCCTACGTTTCTATCAAGGTGTTTGAGTGTCCCTTTGTTCCCTACTACTGCACCAATGAAGTGATTTATCACAAAGTACAAAGCTTTCGAAAGGGAGGCTTAACTGGGTTAATATGCACGGATGATTTCACAACATTGCTAGCACACAGTGAAGCTCAAGAAAGTTTTAGCTGTTAGTCTCCCAACTGCAATCCTCTGTGTTTTAGGCTCTGTTTCAATCCCAGCTCTGTGAACTTGAGCAAGTTCTTTAGCATCTCTGGGACTTAGTTTCCTTTTCTTTAATATGAGGATCATATTGGCTCTCTCTGGAGTTGGTTTGAGGATTAAATCAGATAACAGAGTTACATAAATTTTAAGATCCAATCATTATTCAGTAAGCAATAGCTATTCTTCTTTCCTCAAATTTTCCCCCCAACTTTTTATTTTGGAAATTTATGACCTACAGGAGTTGCAAAAGATAGTACGTTAAATACCCATATACTCTTCACCTAGGTTTACCAATTGTTAAAATATTGCCACATTTACTTTCTCCACCCTCTCAACCATTTGAGAGTTGTATGCAAACCTTTTACCCTTTTTCTACACAACTTGTTGACCTTTCACCCCTGAATACTTCAGCATGTACCTTCCTAAGAACAAGGGTGTTTTCCTAATATTATCACACTTAGAAAATTTAACATCAATACAATACTATCATCTACTATATAGTACATATTCTATTTTCCCCAGTTGTCCCAATAATGTCCTTTATAGCTGAGTTTTACAGCTCTTCTATTTATTAATATTTGTCCCTATCTAGCACTCACCAGAGTGAATGGTTGATTAGAGGAGGGTGGGCTAGCTCCTTCTTCTGCTCCAAAGAGAGAGTGACTCCCACAGCACTAACTAGACCTTGGCATTCTTTGAGGGCTGCAGGTAATCAGTAACCAGGTCACCAGAGATGCTCACAGACAGAACAGAGTTTCCTATCTAATGCTAGGGGACTGTCTCATCAGCCACCTGTGCTGATGTTCCCTCCTCTGCCTGACCCCAGCCACCCCATGCTGGCAGCCCAGGAAAGTCCGCCCACTTCCCCCTGCAACTCTGGTGTGGTTTTTGATGTTCCCTCCACCTCTCCCACTGGTCCCCAATCAGCAGAGGCAACTGTTCTGGCTCCAATGAGACCTGGCTCCTATGTCACCATGGACCACATCCCCCTATGCCACACTCCCCCCCACTCCACCCCCAGGAATGAATTTCTATGGACCTTCAGACTGGCATACACCAGTGCAAGGTGGAGAAGACCCACTGCAGGCCATTGCAAGGCCTACAGTGGGTCTTATCCACCTTGCCCTGGTGACTATTGGAGCCGGCTACTCTTTTTGTGGGGCTGTCCTGTGCACCTTAGGATGTCAGCAGCAGCAGCCTTGGGCTCTGCCCACTAGATGCCAGCAGCACCCCACCCCCAGTTGTGACAACCAAAACTCTCCAGACAGAGCCAAATGCCTGTCTCTTCCCCACCAGGGAAGATTTTTGCCCCCTGAGGGTTGGAAAGAATGAGTCACTGTCTTTTCCCTGCAACCTTTCTGTCTTAAAGCATTTTCTATGTAGCTCTCCTTGAAATTGAGACCAAGAGTCAAACTGTGGCCTCTGGCCAAATCCAGACAATGATATCAGCTGACGCTGACATCCCTCTCTTCTTACCTTCCTCCCTTCCTTTCATTCATTCATTTATGGTAGCTGACTTTTAAGTTGTTCTAGGTATGCCAATAGACACCCAACTATAAGCTTGGATAAACCATCACCTTGCTTCCTGCCTCAGTTTGTCCTGTTGTAAAGTGGAGAAATTATTTCCTCAGTACATCCACCCTTCAGGTCAGAGTATTTGATAGTTGGAGGAAAAGGTAGGATTATGAGGGAGTCCCCACAGCAGAGGGGAACTTTGCATAACTGAAGAAAGAAAAAGCCATCTTGGGCACTATCTTTGGCTGGTGCTATGGTGGGAGAGGAAGGATAGCAGGAAGGGTGGGGTGGGAGCTGGGAGCCTTGAAGCCTACTGGAAAGGCTCTGAGCCCACAGACCCCTCTATATAGATCTATAGAGAAATGGTACCCACCACACCTACAGCTTGTTTCTGTTTGATGTTAGCTTATTATTACAAGTGGCCTGACAGCAGAGAGGGGAAGAGAGCCATCGATATGCCCAGAGTTGAAGGGTCAGTTGAATCACTGAAATTAAGGGCCTCCTATTCTCCTCTGAGAGGAGGATAAGTCCTAGATGGGCACCCATTGTAAACAGACCTGGACCAATTTGGCCCTTTGGCGATTGTTAGGTTCTCATATTGGCAGCCACGGGAGATGAGCAGTGACTGAAGGCCATTCGTCACCTCTTCCACAACCTCCTACAGGGCTCATATTAAAACTGGCCAAGACCAAAGTCTGCCAAATATATGAACATTTGTTAGCAAGCAGGCACAAACAAGTCCCACAGCCCGTTTGAAGGAGTCAGGGAGTTGGCCTGTCTAGTTCTTACCTGTCGCCCAAACAAGGACCGAGATCATCTTTCTGGCTAACTTCGTATTTTAAAAACCACTTCTTTTGCCAGTGAAAGATTATTTCTAGCATCCCTCAAACACATTCACCCTGCTGGTGTAGCTTTGATGGTGGTTAAAGTGTTTATATAACCACCCTCTAGAGCATGGACTCCTTATCAGAGTGCTTCAGATGCTAACTAACCACTTTAAGAGTAAGAGGAGAGGCAATGTATATACACACATGAAATGGTTTAGTTTGAAATAGTTAAAAAATAAATTCCTACAGTCAATATAACAGCATTCAAGTCTGTGCTGGGTTCCCTGGGCAGTGCATTGGGAAAAAGGGGCCTTAGAACTGGACAGACTTCAGTTCAAGTCCCAGCTTTACCACTTACATACTGATGTAACCTTGGGGTGGTTGCTTAAGCTTTCTGAGTTAATTCTTCTTTTGTAAAATGGCGATAATAATAATTCTTGACTGTTAAAGTTGTCGAAAGGATTTAATAAGATAGCATGATGACTGGCATGTAGCAAGTTCTGTATAAATGGTAGCTGTTGTTAATCACTCTTGGAACAAATATTTGCTGGAGATCTAATGTTTACCAGATACTCTAAAAGTTCCCCAGGTATCTGCTCTTCTAGGTCAGAGGTGGTATGTTCCCAAGGAGTTCCTTTTGTTGCAAGATTGCAATAGATACAGGAGGTGGCTTGAGAGACAGGAATAACTAGCAGAACTGGTGATACATTTGACAATTGCTCTCCTTCGTGTCCTGGGATTTCTGGATACCCCACTTCCCAATCCCACTTATTTTCTCTGAGCAGGGCTCTAGGCTCCAAAGAGACCCATCCTGCTTCACTGAAACCCTCCCAAATCAAGCATCCCTTCTTCTGCCTTCAGGGCCTAGTTCTCAGTTGCTGTTGGAAGGAAAGTAAAGAGAAAGAAGGAGAAACAAGAAGAGAAGGAGAAGGGTCCTCAGGTTCCCAAGAGGCCTGGGGTCAGTCCTGGTCCAGCCTTCTGCCTCAAGAGCTAGGGGCAGAGCTAGGGAGCTCGTGGGTTAGAGAGAAGTCAGGAGGCTATTTCTACTGTTGACACTCTGGGAGCAGCCAGAGCAACCACGGGCTGGGGTGGAGAGGCTCATAATCACCATCCAAGTGGGGCTGGGAGGGCAGTGATTGGACATGCAGAGAAGCACAGAATACAAGGCAAGAAAGAAATGAGGTAGCCCAGAGGCAGAATTCTACGCATGCGTGCATCATGCATGCATATGTGTGGGGGTTGTCCCAACTTTGTGTGGACTCTCATTTATTCATTCAGTTACTAACAAATATTTATGGCATATTCACTATTTTTCAGACTCTGGGTGAGGAAAAACAGTGTGACCTATAAACTCAAAGCACAGGCTTCAGAACCAGATGTGCCTGCTGTTGAATCCTGGCTCTTCTCAGCGATAATCACGGGGAAGAACCAACGCAGTTACCACATATATCACTGCAAATGATCTGTCCAGTGTAGCTATGGGCTCTGGAGCCAGAGGACCAGGTGGAGGATGGGGAGGGTGAGATTCTTCATGTGTAAAACAGGAATCAGAATTCTTTCCTCAGAGGGGGATTATAAAGGTGCAGATAAAGGGTCTTCCCCAATGCCTGACATATGATAGGCACCTAGGAAGTGTAATTAAATGAAGGATAAAGGAGTAAAGGACTAGCAAGATGCCCAACGACAAGGAGCTTGGAAACTAACAAGGAATGGGTAGAAAGAGGGTCTGGTGGAGAGGACTCCAGTGAGAAGATAGGCAGTGATTCCCCATCCAACCTTATGTCATAAAATCTTGGGGGCAGTAATTAAAATACGGATTCTGGCCCCAAGCCTTGGGATCAGCAAGCCCAGGGGTCTGTGTTTTCAAGCTCCTCAGGGCTGGTAGGGTGCCTGGTAGTGACTGGTTTGTCATAGATCATAGTCCAACACTCCAATGATCTTCTCGGAGAGTAACAATAGCCCCAGAGAGGAACACAGAGTAAAACTGATGTAATTATAACATATATCAGTGCAAATGATCTGTCCAGAGCAGCTGTGGGCTCCCCAAACAAGAGAGAGTGAGGAGAAGGGGGCTCAATAGGATGGAGGTGAAGAGAGGGGGGAGGAGATGACAGAAAGGGAGAAATGAGAGCTAAGTTGGGGAGCTAATGGATCTCAGGGAATAAGAACCGGGTAAATCAAGCCTTCTTAAAAAGGTTCTAGATCATTTTACAACTTGCATCATTGTGGTTTTAAACCAACTATCTTATCTCCATTGAAAACAATGGCTGCTCACATGGGGGAAGGGGGGCAGGAGGGGCTGGGCATGGACCAACTCCAAGTAGGTGGCTGGTAGTATAGCAGCCTGGAGAGCTCATGTGGGAAGAAACTCTGGGGTTTTAAGAAGGAAACTCAGGCTTGTCAGGGAACTGGTTGTGGCACCATGGCTTCTTCCCTGCAGCGTGCAAGTAGTACGCCTGGCCCTTGAGTTCTCAAGATGACAGTGTGTGACCTCTGGGGTCCTACTTTCAAAGTTCAAATCCTAGCTCTGGCACTTAGCTTAGTACTGGCATTTAGTAAGTACACAATAGATGCTGGCCTTTATTATTATCTCTTCAGCTAATGACAGACCCAAGCTGAGAGAAAGATAAGTCTTTCCTTCAACCCTACCTCATCTCCAAACTCGATTCCGCCTGCGTCTACCATTAGTTCATCTCATAGTCGAACTAACAGAGTGAGAGGTCTGGTGAGAGAGGGTTCAGCTTTCATACATTTAGTACATGTTTGGGGAGTGTCCACTGTGGGCCAAAATGTAGGAGAGGAAAAGTGTGGAGGAATAAGTGTCTCACTCCAGGGCAAACTGGACCTCCGAGGGCATGTTCATATTCGTTGGCTTCCCCTCCTCCAGGCAGCTCCTTCACCTGACAGGCAGTGGCCTGCAGTTTGGGGTGGGGACCTGCATGCAGGACTGTGAGTGCAAGTTCCCTCTGCTGCAGGGATGCATGCATTCCTGGGCAAGGTGCCTTCCAGGCTCAGCGGTTGCTGTAGAGTGCACCAAGTGCCCCAGGATTCAACAGAGAAGGGAAGACACAAAATACCTGAACAGATTGAGAAAACATAGCCATTGCAACTTTTCCTCCTTTCTTTCGCCAGTGGTTTGGAGTGAAACCAATAGGTCTGTTATCTCCTTTGATCAATCAGGCCTTCACCTCGTGCTTCTGTTCATCACGCTCGGGCTTGTGGTTTTTACAAGAAGTGTCAGGGCTCATATCCTATTGGAAGCTCTCTTTGCCAGCTCCTTATTTTGTGAAGGAGGGTTAGTCTATTTATATTCCCTGTTAAAGTCCTAGTCCTGACCATTGGAGAATATTGGAGGCTATCTCTCAGTGCCATCTAGTGGTCAAGATGGCTTGCTTTCTTTAAAACATTTATTTAATGTTTTAAATTTAATGTATAAAACTTTCAATTACAGTGACATACAAAATTATATTAGTTTCAGGTGTACAATATTGTAATTAGACATTTATATAACTTATGAAGTGAGCACCCCAATAAGTCTAGTACCTGATACTTGGGATGGCTTGTTTTTTAAAAGGACCCTGAGCTCCAGCATTTCTACTCCCACCCACACCGAGGGCCAAATCTATTCCCTTCTGATCTGACCATTGCATGCTTTAGTCACCTCAGAAGGTGGTGATTAATGAGGCTTTAAGCTTTGCCTAAGATGGAGACTTTATTTTATTTATTTATTTATTTATTTATTTATTTATTTATTTAATTTTACTTTATTTTATTTTAGTCAAGGCAACCCTTGGTTGACCTCACAGATTGCAAGGACTTTGTCAGCTTACAATCCCTTATTTTTTAATTTATTTTTTATGCCTACAGCACCTGGTCTTCCTAGGTGGTCTCCCATCCAAGTACTAACTGGGTCTGACCCTGCTTAGCCTTCGAGATCAGACTGGATCAGGCTTGTTCAGGGTAGTATGACCGTCAACTCATTAATTTTTTTAATTGAAGAAACGATTTAAATTTTTTCTCCTGTCTACCTTTCCCCTCCCCTCTGGTAACCACAAATTCATTGTCCATGTCCATGAGTCTCTATTTGTTTGTCCCGTTCATTTGTTGTTTTTAGGTTTATATCCCACATATAAGTGCTATCATGTAATTTTCAACTTTTTCTGTCTGGCTTATTTCACTTAGCATGATTATCTCGAGGTCCATTAATGTTGTTGCAAATGGCAATATTTCATCTCTTCTTATGGCTGACTGATATTACATTGTATATATGGACCATAGCTTCTTTAGCCAATTATCTATCATAGGGCACTTCGGTTGCTTCCATATCCTGGCCACCATGAATAATGCTGCTATGAACATCGGTGTGCAAATATCTTTTCAGATATGAGTATTTAAGTCTTTGGGATAAATACTCAGTAGAGGTAGATCCAGCCTTAGTTTTTGAGGAACCTCCATACTGTTTTCCATAGTGGCTGTATCAATTTGCAGTCCCATCAGCAGTGTATGATGGTTCCTATTTCTCTAAGGTGGAGACTTTAAACTCTGCATACTTTGTTCCTGTTTAATTTTGCATAGTTTCAGGGAAGGAGATTAAAAAACTTAGTGGTATTAAAAGACTAGGGTGAAGTAGGGAAAGATGGAAAGAACATTTTCCCCATTCCCAGCTCTGGACGACTGGCTCTAGCAGTACACACACCATCAGTCTGGCATGTATTTCAGGTATAGCTCACCTGGTCGTGCCACAAGAGCACAGGACAGGAAGAGTTTCTTCCACACAAAGTCCAAGCTGTGGGTTAAGGATCATCTCTGCTCTGTCAGAAATAAAGTGATAGGATACAGAGCTGGAACCAGATTGTCGACTCAACATACTGAGGGAATTCACATACTGGGAGCTTCGCTCATGTAGAAGTGTGCTTTGGAGTTTTCAACAAGGTGGGATGGATGGCGCGCCTTTCCAAAAAGGAATTTCTGCATTTCCAGGTTCAGAATTTTTTGGTCCAGGTCCAGAAGAGGGTATACTAGTCCTTTTCCCTTTGCAGAGTGGGGCCCACCCAAAGTAACCAGGTAAAGCTGATGTAGGTTTTGTATATAAGAAGGGAGGTAGGAAATGGAGCAGAACACATAGATTGCTAGGACAGGAAACAGATAGGCTTTGTTCTGGGGGTGACACATACCTGCTGCTCCTTCTGAAGATTCCATGTTGCCCCAGTGGTCATTGGAGGAACTCTCAGATGGTTTCTGGAGTGATCTGGTTCTGAAAGCAGGAATCTCCCTGCAGGGCACTGGGGATCGTCCCTGGTGTGGACCCAGGATCTGTGGAACAAAAAATACTCTTGAGAAGAGAAGAGCTTTTGGGAAGTGAAATTTTAGTGTTGAAATAAATCCATTGGAATATTCAGAATAAGAAATTTCCCTAAATCCACTTGTCATTCAAGCCAGTGGGATAGTAATGCATATGTATAGTAATAGTCATAAGATTAGAAGCCGTTTATAGAGGCGAGGATCACGAAAACTTTTCTAGAACATTTTCTTCCCACTCTACATTTTTGCTTTTATTGACATGGTTTTATGATTCTTAGTCTTTTCTTGAGCTAGATCGTTCAATATTTCTCTCCATTTGTGTTAAGAGAAGAATGCTTGAAAGGACTGCATTGTTTCCAATATTTATAGCAGCAATAAAAACAAAATAATAAAAAGATACAACCTAAAAATCCATCAACTGGGACCTATTAAGTAAATTATTATTATAATTCATCTAGAAAATAAAATACCATGCAGCCATTAAAATTTATGTTGAAGAATTATAGTTAGTGACACAAAAAGATCTTCATTACTTAATTTCAAGTAAAATTATTTCTAGAAAAGTATGTATAATATGACTTATTTATATATAATTATATATGTATATAACTATATGTATATCTATGTATGTAAATACGGGTAGAAGATTTTTCCCCAAACATTAACAGTGATTATCTTTGGGTATAGAAATTTGGTATAATGTTTTTAGTTTCTGCTTTGTTTTTTCTATATTATATGAATGTTTTATAAGGAGTATGAATCATTTTTCTAATAAAGCTATTAAAATGTTTTAAAAGTATTGATCTCATCAGTAAAGTAGAAAGCTGAGATTCACAAAAGATGAGAAATTACTCAATAAAGCCACAATCTGCCAATGGAAGAGCCAGAATTTGCCCTCATAACTTTCCATCTCTCAAGTTTAATGCCAACCTCTCTGAGTACTGCCTCTAACTGGTTAAGATTCTGTGAAGGGATATGGCCTGGGTCTGAGGCAAGACCTGGGGGAGTGGAGGACCCATGTTCAGTCAGAGGAGACTCACATGCTTTTGATATTGCCTGGATCTCTGTTACCTCTTCAGAACAATAAAGCTATGACCACAACAGCATTACTGGATTCCTATTATATACCGTGTTCTTGTGGTCTGCATGTTGTCCAGGTCTTGAAGGACCAGACACAAGTCTGGGAACAGAGTTAAGTTGGGCCTAGTTCTAATCTAAACCCATTTTACACCCTGCAAGGAAAATGACGTATTCAGCCATGTTCTCCTCTGGAGGAAAGAAGGAACATGAAGCTGGCTGGGTATAATCCAGAGGCCTGACTCCATGAGGTTCTGGGTGGAAGCAGCATGGTAAATGATTTCCAGGAACCTCCTCCTCCTTCCCTTTACCCTTTTCCTCCATACCACCTATGTTCCTCCACACTCTACTGCAGCACCAGAGACCCTCATGACCCTTCTTTTGACATCTTGAGAGTTCTGGAACATCATTCAGCTCTATTCAGCCCGGTGGGCAAGTAGCAGTAGAACAGGGAGTGGGACCAACTGGGCCCATTGTCTCCCTAGAACATAAAGTGGGATTTAAATAGTAAAAGCTCAAAGATATACAATAGTATCTATCTCCATAACAACTTACTGAGTCAAGGCGAGGACCTTGAGCAATCAGTTTCTTTCTTAGGCTATGCACTCTGAACACAAACATGCAGTCCCAGGGCAAAGCACTCAGCACTTCTGTGTTCTTCTTTTGTGTCATTGGAGACCCCACTATTCTTCCCTTCCTGTCCCTATACCCTTCTACTATATTCTCTGAGAGGCCACAGCCTTATATACTTGACGTTACTGACATTTTTCCATACCTGATATGGAAAAATCCACCAAAGACAGCATTGCTCCCTTCCCAGGTCTTTGTCTTGCTAAAGGACATAAGAGAAAGCAAACCTTGACTTAAGCTGTGGGCAAGAAAGAGGAACAAAGAGTCTTTTGACAGAAAGAAGTGTGTAAATTTGCAAATACTGGTCAATTTTGAGCCAAAGCCTGAGGGTTTACTTTACAAATAGAGTGTGGTAGATATAAAGCCAGGTCATGTAAACAGACTCATCATCGAACACGAATAACCACACACCTTCTACAGCGCGGGAGGTGCAGAATTTAAAGCAGTGTGGGTAATGCTTTGTTACAGACCACTGGATATTGTTCTCATATCCACGTGTGCAGGTCTCAGTCTTTTTACCTGTATCACGCTAATCCTGCACACAGTACTTGGTATATTAACGGTTGCTGAATGTAATAGCAAATTCCTTAAAGTCAGGAGTCCAGTCCTCACAATGGCGTAGTGCTAGGGAATAGAAGACATGAAATACATACTTATTAATTAATTAGCATCTGACACTAATAGGACCACCTCATGTGAACTAATTCCCTAGATAATATAGAGTCCCTGGGATCATCAACCATTCAGGCTTATGCAGCCTTTCCTGAAGGTGGCAGACTTTTTCTAGAAGGGCCAAGATGAGGACGGTATAAAGAATTGAAACAAGTTTTATTCTCTGTCATGCAGTCTGCACCCACCCCCACCCCCACCCCGATCCCCCAGCTGGGTTGCCTCTCAGCCAATTTCTGTGAGAGAAACCTTTTGAGTCAGATCTCAAAAAAAAAAAAAAAAAATTGATTTTTTTTCCCTCCCTACTCTAACCCATCCTAGGACCTAGTGGAGCCAGGAATTAGGACTTGGATGAGATGTTGTGATAGAAATTCTTAACCTGTTAATGTAGCCAAATCCCCAGATATCCTTCTGCGATCACTGCATCTGGCTGAAATTTCGCTTTGAACTGATGTAGTGAAGTTGGGACAGGCACACAGTGTCCCCCCCAGGCAGAATGGATTAGATAGCAGCATAAAAGCTTTTAGTTGCAAAGCCTTCTCATAAGCAGGCTCGCCTTAACAATACCCCTTTGTCCCTCCTCAGACGACTAATCTCCTTGTATCCTGGCAAAGGGAGGCACGGAGGGGAGGTGACCAGCCTGGAGTTTGGTTTCTAGTCTCCAGGGCAGAAATTCTTTTAAATTTGTCCAGCACCTGGATTGACTGCTGAGTAGGAAATGAGAGCAGCTGGAGCGTGGGGGTGGCTCTCCCCATGATTCCCAAGTTTCATAATTAACTCTACTCCCACCCCCCAAATTTATAACTTCCACAGTTAAACTCATACTCAGAAGTATGAAGTAGTGTAGTTTCAATGTATGTTTATATTTTTCACTTTGATTTCTTTCAGCATTTTAGCCTTCCCTCTCTCCCTTAATTTACCGCTAGTCTAGTGAAACTGCACTAATTTTCAGGGCTGTCTTAGTGAAAACACATTAATGTCTTAATGCTTTATGGATGAATTCACATTATCACAGAATGGTAAGGTCTTCATTTTCAGGCTCTAGGTGTTCACGCATACTGCATAGTCCTTATCTACTGCATTTTCTTTTTGATGACTAAAAAAAGACGGCATGATTTTTAAATATCCCCCAAGTGAAAACACACACAATCTTTTGAGAGCTCTGTGAAAATACATACCTGTTTCCCACATGGACAGATGGACAGCGAACCTACTGATAAACCTGCAGTCAACTTGATCATTTTCCTAGGGCCCAATGCCTCTTCCCCACTCCGCTGGTACCCGCTGGTACCCCTCTCTACTCCTCAGAGGCACTTTATAAACATTCAAGAATAGCCTTAACAATTTTTTTGCACTTGCTTCCTGTATCACAGCTCACTCATTTCTGAGCACAGCTCAAAGCTGTGCAAAGTCCACATAACCTCTGCTCATCTCCAGCTCTATACTGACCCCAGCACGAGCAGTGACTCTTTTCAACCATCTATGCCTTCCCATCTTGTTCTTTTCAGAGCTTCATGCTGCTTTCTCATGGATTAGGTGTTTCTCCCTTTACTCTCTCTCATAGTCAAGAAACTTATGAAGGCACCAAGTCAGGGGCACATTCCCTGTGCTGCCTGCTTCCCCCGTGTCATGGATATTTGCATTTGGGGGACTGCATAGCAGCCTTTCCCTTCCTTTGGTAACAGCACTTTGAGTTCTTTTTCACTGCTTACCTCTCAGTCGTGGTGTGTGGTGCCGGCAGAGCTTACGCCAGAGTATCCTGCAAGCCCTTCCCTGGCCAACAGGTGGATACATGACTCAACTTGGGCAAATTCAACCCTTTTACAATTGAGCAGAAGTGAGAAAAAGATTGAAGTTGTTCTGGCAGCAGAGCACTGAGGAGACTTTCAAATACTTCCCATTACCTCGGCACCAAAGCTGTTCTGGTCCTAGCCTTTTCAAGTCTGTTTTGCTAGTAGTCCCATGAAATCCACGGGCTACCTGATCATATTCTTCTAATAAAGTCCTTTTAGGCTTAAGATTGCTAAAGTTGGTTTCTGTTGCTTGCAACCAAAGAATCCTAAATGATGTATGTTCACACACTTTAGCCTCTTTACACCTCTATCTTTCCTGTTTCAAGAAGAGGTTGTTACAAAGAGAGTCCCCAATTTTTCAAACTCTAACCTATTACCTTGACCTACTCTCTCTTACTGCCAAAATCATGCCCATATCTTCTGAAAGACAAGAATTTTTCTGCCTTTCTGCAAAGCAAACCATCCACGAAAAGGTTGCTCTTGTCTACCAGAAGTAATTTTCTTGATGACTTTTAAGGGGAACAGAAAGATTTCTGTATGCTTGTCAGAAAGGATTGGTTCCCTGGGGGTTCCCTCAGTTCTCCCTCACCCAGCTTGTTTTCCCGTGAAGCCAGTTTACATATTCCAAACTCAAGACTGACTTTGACTTCAATAATTCCTTTGCTCCTACCTCACTTCTTATCACAGCATCGGGGACAGACTCTACATATTTCTCTCTTGGCCTCTAATTTTCATGCTCTGCTCCCTACCAGGTCCTTCCTGATCTGGCTGTGAGCCCAGTCCCTGCAGCTAAATCACCTTCATGAGCCACAACTCTCCTGACTTGTGGTCAGAGGCAACCCCCAGGGAACCAATCCTCACTAACAAGTATACAGAAAGGACAAGAGCAACCTCTTATGGATGGTTTGCTTTGTAGAAGGGCAAGAAAGTTCTTGCCTTTCAGAAAATACGGCTAAGAACCTAATGTATTCAAGGCACTTTGGAGACTACAAAGACGCTTGAAAGACATTCTTTTTCCCTGCTTGGTGGTAGAAGAGAGATGTTTCTGCTATGACAGGGACTTTTAACTATGTCTATGTGCCTGGCACTATGCAAAATACCTAATATAAATCATCTTATTTATGCTTAAAACAGCCATGGGGTTGGGAATTATTGTCATTTCCATTTTGTAGATGAGGAAAGAGGCTCAGAAAGGTTAAATAGACTACCTTAAGCCATCTGGCCAAGATGTGAAGTCTGAACTCATATCCAGTTTTTTTTTAATAAGACAAGAGGGCAAAGGAGGGCTGGCATTCTTTGGTGTGTGTCAGTGCAGTGCAGCTTGGTTTGTCCCATGGCCATCCACATTGAGTCTGTACTTGAATCACTAAAGCACTATTATTGTGCCTACCTTCACTCAGGGTCACCTTCCCCACCCATTCCCATAACACTATATGCATATTTGGGTGAAAAGCCAGGGAACCACTCATTGCTACAGGTGTTATTTTTGGGTCTCCTTCTGCAGCAGATTGCCTTGCCCTGTACACACCTGGTCTTATTTGAAATCTTCTAGGTATAGTTGGAAAGGACCTCAGATGGAGTGCCAGATGATCTGAGTTTTAACTGTATTCTCCTTTTACTAGCTATATAACCTTGACCAAACTATACAATGTCTCTGAGCCTTGATTTTCTCATTTATAAAATGGGGATAAAAATTGCTGCTTTATCCAAAAAGAGAAGCTATGTCAATTATAAGGCATTATATACATTTTTGTTATGAAGAAGTGATTCCTAATTTAGGAATGAGGAAAACCCAGATCCTGGATTTAAGTCCATGGGAGAGCTGAATAGTGACTGGCTGATGCCAAGTTTTGTGCCTTAGTTCCTCTCTCTTTCTTCTTTCTGATCCTATAATTGGCACATTGGCTTCTATACTAAGGATGAAAATACCAATATTTTATATGAAAATATTTCCCTAGACCTCAAAGTTTAATTTTTGTCTATGATTTAAAAAAAAATTTAAACATTTTTATGGGCCCTAAAAATATCATGGGTGCTAGGCAGTGCACCTACCATGCCTAATAGATAAGTCACTCTGAATTCAGATCTTCTGCCTTTCCAGCCTATTATGCTTTCCTCTAGGCAATGCTGCCTCCCAAAGTCGGGGAGGGAGCTGAACCAGAGGCCAGCCACAGACTGAGAACCAGAGCAGGAGAACTGAGCCTCCAAGGCAAAGGGGCACAGGGAGGTTCCTCTTCAGCAGGTGGGCTTTGCTGCCAGAAAAAACTGAAGCTGCTCCTTGCCAAGGTTGTCCTGAGAGGAGGATGTCTCCTGCCTCTTCAGCAGGATCCCAGGAACAGCCCACCTAACTCACTGTAGGCCTGACGCTTTCTCTCCACTCCCTGCTTTACCCTCAGCAGAAAACACTTACCTATGGAAGGCTTACTGTGTACTGAGAACTTTACTGAGAACTTCATGTCATTGGGTCACCAAATTATAAATTGGCAATATTATCTCCAACTTACAGATGAGAAAACTAACTCAGGGAAGCTAAGAGATCTTGCCCCTGGCAGCACATGGTTATGTTCTTCCCATACTGGTTTGAGAAACCCAACTTAATCCTTCTGCCCCCATCAAACCTCAGTGTTTTCCTTCTGGAAAAAGTGACTTAGCCAGCCCAAGAACAGGGAGTGTATGAGATGGGCTTAGAATACTTTGTCCACATTGCTCATCTCTAGATTGGGATATAACTTTGAATATCCCCGCTGGACAGGAGGTTGCTAGAAGACCCATGCCCCATCAAGAAATTAGGGGAAGACATAGAATGGTATTAGGTTCATATAGCAATAAAGCCACCCAGCTTCTCACCCAGAATGAGGTGAGACCAGCTGTATGAACCTCAGTTTCCTTTTTTTAGAAGACTCCATGCTTCCTTGGATCTCTGAGAACTATTTGTCACTGTGGCATGTGATAAAAATGGGGAGAGAGCTAGGAGAGAAGCAGCCCTCAGATCTCTCATATCAGGCCTGGGCACACACAGAGTTTGCGTGAGAATTAGAAAAGGGCGCCCCCTCTGGACGGATTATTACAAAAGGACACCTCTAGGGGACATTACAAAAATATTTAGAAGTCCTTTGCTCTTGGCTGAGGCACCCAGTGCCAGGACCGAGGTTTGGCTTTGGGATAGGGGTTGGATTGCATTCTCACTCCCTGAATAGGCTTTCTGCAGCACCTAGGACCCTTTTGAGGGGCCTGTTTCAAGTCAGGGCCGTCTGTCACGGATTTCCCAACTTCCACATTCCAGAATCTCTAGGCTTTCCAGATGACATCCAGTATTATCCGCTTTCCAATAGAAGACCCTAGACTGACATCAGAAAGAACATCTTCTGTTTATTCTTTGCGGTATAAACCAAATCGTGGGCATTGGATGTTCAGGCCAAATTTGCCATAGTCAAATTCCTTAATTTCCATAGGCCTCAGTTTCTTCCTCTTTAAAACCCAGCTGATAAAAACAACCTTGCAGGGCTGTTTCAATGGATAGACTGTACAGAACTCAAAACTGGCACACAGTAGGTCTGCAACACCGTGCGGCCCATAACCCTCAGGTAGCCGGAACCTGCAGGATACCCACGATGGATGCTGTACACGCAGTCCCCACAACTCCTACAAGCCAGGAGGCGAGGGGCCCGGGTTACTCTCCTCCCAACTCCTGCAGACACCTCAAATGCAAGCGGGGTGACAGGGGCCGGCAGGGCCTAGGAGTTCTGCACTGTAGCCACCTGCGCGGAGGCCCAGGCCGAGGGCGCGCGGCCAAGAATCCCAGGCGCGGCCGACTCCCGGCTGCGGGAGGCGGCGGGGTCACCAGGGTAGAGCACCTGGCGCGCGAGCGGGCATACAAGGAGTTAAGCGGGGCCGGAGGCAGGGCTCCTGTCAGACGCGAGCATGTGCAGTTTGCACCGCATCCGTACTATGGGTGAGTGCCGCCGCCGCCGCTGGGGGCTTCGTGCGGCCGGGGCAGCGGCGGCTGCAGTCCCCCGGTCCCCGCGCCGCCGCGACCGGCGCGGACACACAATTCGGGACTAGGCGCGGCGCGGGAGGCCCGGCGGCGTGGGGGAGGCACCGCTGCCAACTCGGCACGGGGTGGGGGGCGGGCGGCGGAACCGGGCGTGGGGGCGGGGAGCAGGCGGCGCAGGAGAGCGCCCCGAGTACCGGCGCGGGAGGAGGAGCGGGAGCGAGCCGGGGAGACAGCGCTCCTGGCCGCACCTGCGCCCGGCAGGCGGCCAGCCCTGCCCTGCCTTTGCCCGCGGCCCCGGCTTCGGCCCCGCACCGGTAGGTGCCCCCGATGCCCGCAGAGAGGCCTTTCCGCCGCCGGGAGAGGTGGCCCCGCAGGGCGGGCAGAGCCGAGTGCCGGGGGCGCCGGCGATGATGTGGTTATGGGGAAGACCCAGCGACCGGGCTGGGGGCGCTGCCCCATCCCGCTTCTTTGCTTTCGGTTTCGAAGCAGCTGCCCCGGCTCCAGAGCTAGCGGCTGATTAGATGGTGCGTCCCGGCTTGGATTCCCTGCGGGGGATGGGCGCATAGGGGGGCGTGTTGGGGAAGGGGTGCATGTTGGCAACTTTCCCCGCCTGAAACAAAGGCGCATAGGGGAGATTTGAGGGGAAGGGGCCAGCCTACGACCTCCGGCAGCGGAAGGTTGGCACCCCGCTTCCTCTGGGCAGAGAGCAGCCCCGAGGCAGCCTCGGGAGGGCGAAGGGGGGCGTCAGTCTGGGTGGAAGCTAGGGAGCCAAGGCTTGGGGATGGGGACCACCTGACTTTGAAGACCCTCCTGAGTTTGAAGCTGAGGACTTTCCATAAGGGAAGGGAACTGTGCCAAGATGACCCTGCTGCCTTCTCTCCGGGGTGCATGGAAAAACTAGGTGATGGTGCACTGCACTCCCTGGGGCCCAGCCTAGCCCCCTGGCTGCCATCTCTTCATCTGTCCTAGCTGATCTCAGGTCCTCAGTGGGAGATGTAGGGCTGGGATGGGGACCGTTACATCCCCGTTCACAGGCAAGGGTAGGGAGACATTGGCTTCTTTCCCATGTGTCTTCCTTTTCTTCTTTCTTTGCCTGGTCAGAAACTGACTCCTTCCTTTTCTTCCCAGAATTGTCTCCCTCTTTCTCTGCGGATTTCTTGGGATGTTTTGTTGCCTCAGGTACAGAGCCTAGGTGGCAGGTTTTTCAGATGTCACTTCATGCCCTTCCAAGAGGAAAAGAGCAGGACCCAGAGGACCTGAGCCAGTGTAACCTTGGGGGCTCTTCTTATCAATTCTCTTGTGTTCTCAGCACTTAGTAACAAATTAGCTGTTACTCTGGCTTTCGGACTTGGGTCATCAGGAGGCCTGGGTTCTCCAGGAAGACAGGTCAAGGGAGGGCTGAATGGCCTACGGGATGGTGGTACAGTGTCTTTCTCTCTAGAAAACAAATGGGCCAAGTTCCAGGTTCCTGGTCCCCGACCTTGTGTCTCCCAGGAATAAGGTGCCTCCAGCTCCAAGCAGCTTGCATATGATCACAGACTTCCATTCTGTGGTAGGACTGCCCCAGACTTTCTTTCTCTTAAAAAGAATATCTCTTTTGAGAGTAAGGTTCTGCCCCGCACCACACACATACACACCCTGTTTGCAAGGCAGAGCTACATCTGCTTGCCTGTGAAGACAGAAGGTACTGGGGCGGGGGTGGGGGTGGGGAGCTGGACTGCTGGGTGATTCTCTTCCCTGTTCCTGTGAATGAGCTAATGATTCAAGCAGTGGGGCCCCAGGCTGACCTGCGGGACACCTTGCTCTACAGGAATGGGAGGGTGGGCTGAGATGAGGCTTGGCCTTCCTTCCTAAGGCTTTGTATTTGGGGACAGAGATGAGTAACTGGGAAGACAATGGGGGATGGACCAATTTACTTATCTGGTCCTTGGAGGGAAATGACAACCTGATTTAGTGTTGACTTTAGCCACTTAAAGGTACAGGAGTGAGAGAGGTTCCAGACCGCTAAGGGGTAGCAGGAGAAAAAAAAGACCCCTGAGCTATTTAGGTCCTAGAACTTGTGGCTGAAGTCAGATGCAGGTGTTTGAGCAGAGAGCACCACCAGCCCCACTTCTGTAGGGCCCTTTCCCCTCTAAATGGGCAGGGTTGATTAGCACTCAGCCCCCACGGGCTTGTAGCAAGCTGGGTATTCAGAGCTGAGCATCATGATCTGGAGGCCTGACCTCCCTACCCCCAATGGTAAGAAAAGGGGATTTTCCACAGATTGTTCCTCAAATGTACTGACTGTAAGATAGGAAAATGATACTCCCTCTGATTCTCTCTTTTAAAGTGATGAGGCATGAATTTTTACACTTATAAAGTGATTTAAGAGCCTCAGATCGTTGAATAAAAGGAATTAAATGAATTAGGGAGGTTTATACTATGTTTATTTCACATGTATCAGATTTACATGTTGTTTCTAAAGGGAAAGGTGTCATTTTGCGGGAAAGGGCTAAATTACAGCATGAGTGATAGGAGAAGCTCAGTGTTGGTTTTAAAAGTATAGTTTTTAATCAGAAAAGCACTTGCTGCAGCACGGGGGCAGCAAGTGTTTTTCTGTCTGCCTCTGCTCTCCAGATGTCTTATAGATCCTTCCTAGTAGGAGTTTGCTCTTATACAGTGTCCAGTCTGGATATCAGTGACGGTCACCCTCCAAGCCCTGAGTCTCTGATGACGTTGGGAACACCGATGTTATAAGTTGAGACCTGGACGAGGGCAGTAAAGTGAAGCTGCTTGGTCCTATCAGCAGCCATATCAGATCTGGCTGTCCTTGAGTGAAGGAAAATCTAACCCTCACACAGCCTGGGTGTTTTCAAATTTGTATCTCTCTCATTCCCCCTCCTCCACTCACCCCCAATTTATAGTTTGGGTTTTATTTTTTTCATTGTAGGAACATTCTTTTTAAGGTGTGGATAATTTCTGACTTGGCAAACTCTCAGTTCCCTTTGTGGCAACACCTGGCTCAGGAGGGAATGTAGGAAGGGATTCTGATGTTCTGAGCAGAAAGAAATTCAGCCTTTCTGGGTCTTGTGCTTACTCTACCACCACCTCTCAGAAAAGTAAAGTGTAAGCTAATTTCTGGGGAAGGAGTAAGAGGTGGCATTTTTGGTTCTGATTTTCCTTGAGGGACATAGTGAGGTAGAACACTGGCTACTGTTTGTATGAATGTCTGTGTTGGGGAAGTTTTCCTTTCCTGGGATTTAAGAGTGTTTAGATTCAAGAGACCCAGGGGTTATACTTTTTCATTATGAGATAAAGATGCACTGATAGAATTTAGGCTCCCATGTGCTTGGTTTCAGATGTATATTTGCCTCAGACTTTGAGCTGTGGGATGCTCCATGCTGTTGTGCTTCAAGAAAAACGAAGTGGTTTTCACCCGCTGCAACTCACATCCATAGATAGAACCGAGGCAAATAAGTAATCTATCACGTTCCCAGATAAAAAGAATGGCCTGCTTCCTTCCCTTTGCCCATATCCATCCTATAGGTGTGAACTCCCACTCTCCTTTGCCCTAACACTGTCCTCGTGTTCATTTTAACATCAATTTTTCTCTATATAAATTCAGTGAGATCGAGGTCACGAAATGATATTGGCTCTCTGCTCCTGCAAAGGATGGTTTTGAAAGGTAACTTTCCATCCTCCGCTGGTGTTGGTGCTTCTACCTTTGAGGTTGGTCATAATCCAGTGTGGCAGTTCGAGGACTAACCAAAGTCATTGCTGATTTCTGTTTCTGAACATCCAGCTCCCCATTTTCCTTTACTGTGCTGGCTCCCCAGCAGAGAGTCTGATATGTTTTCAGGGCCGTTGTCTCCCAGTGTGGCTGGCTGGTATTGTAGAAGGGACAGCATCCTTGAAATTAAGGTACACAGTCTACACGGGCAGAATTTGGGTCCTCAGATTGCTCCTTCCTGTTGCTCAATCCTCTAGAAGCATGATGGTTTAAAAAAAAATGAGATTTGCATTGTCAAATCCTAACTTAATGTCAGGAGATCTAATAGATAAGGAAGGGGTCCTAATCAGAGAGTGCACTTTCTGCCATTTCTTTCCACTCCAGAAGCCCTGCTTTCAGAACGCACTGGATTAGCCATTTCTGACTGCTCCCGCAGTTGGACTTGAATGACGAATGCCTTCTAGCTGGTTCATTCATTCATTGTTTCCTTTCAGTTTTTAAGAGGCACCCCGTCACATGAGTTTCCGCAATGGTCCATTTCCATCAGAAAGGTCACTTATCCTGAGTTTTCGTAAGGCCTTGACATCAGCCCCGAGGAGCTAGGGAAGCCAGCCAAGAAGGAGATTGAAGGGCCACAAAGAGAGGATTCTTTTCTGGGTTTCTGAGCGGTGATTCATGCTTCAAGATAAAATGTGCTTCCTGGGGCTCCATGGTTTCATTGCTTGTACCGTCAGTGGAGGGAGAGGCCCTGGTGCAGCAAGAAGCCCACCTTATAGACAATAACTGCCATCCTTTGGAGCAATGGTGAGGACCTATTTTTAGTCAACCCTAGTCTTCTTTTTCATAGCTGTCTTTGGCCAGACACTATTTTAGTTCCTAATCCCTAGGACCCACCACCCCCGCCCCTCATTCCCAATCAAAAATGCCTTTCCAAAGCTAGGCATAAGGTAGACAGGGCATTGGGATTACTTTCATCTACCATCTTAAATATGGACAAGAAATATCGTCATCACTGAGCAGCATAGGCAAGCAGCAGCTCCAGGTTTTTGTTTTGTAATTATGCTTTTGCCTGCCGTAAAAAAGTAAATGACCTTCCTATGCTAATCTGTAGATGCTTTAAAGCTTTCATGTAGCCTACATGGTTTCTAGCACATGGTGACTGCTTATTAAGTCATCAACTGTGGTACTTGGATCTGATCAGATACCCAGATTTTGAGTGATGATGTTATTTGCATAGGAGCTGATGGTTGGCCAAAGCTGAAATCAGGAAATCTCGGATCCATTCCTGACTCACTGTAACCTTGGACAACCCTTTTTGGCCCTCTATGACTTAATTCCACAAATGGAGCTTCAGCTGTCTTTAGTGATCATAACAAAATAACGATAATGGCAACCATTGTTAAATACTCTATCTCTTCTCAAAGCAATGAGATAACTACTATTAATTATCCCCATTTTACAGCTGGAAAACTGAGGTTCTGAAAGATAAAGTGATTGTACATGTCACACAGCTAGTAAGTGTCCATATTAGGATTTGAACTGAAATCTGTCTGATTCTATTGTGTTCAATGGATTTCATGATAGAACAAATGTTGGGGGGAAGGTAAATGTGGAGTTAGTGTTAGTTAAGGTATAAGAAGGAGAGCTGATGTGGATTAAACACAGCAGTTAAAAGGACGTGTAAGACCAGATTTTTATTTAAAAACGTTCCATTGAATGTTTGGGAAGAAGAGAGAGGTTGGTACCCTTCATCGGGGAAGTAGACCAGATGGCCTGGGAGTTACTGCTAGGGAACAGACTTTCTGCTTGGCATAGGACATATTTCATAAACCCCATTTCATTCTCATGCCAATTTTCCCCTATTGCTTAACAGGTTCTCTGGGCAGCATTTTTCTTTCTGTCACCCTACTGTGGCTAGTCATAGGCTTATCTTTGTAGATTCTTGGCTCCTGTCCCCATTCTCCAACCTAGTTCCAGGCCTTCCCCTGCCCATGATTACAGTCCAACTGTGAAAACCTGATCATGACTCTGGGTCCCAGGTACACTCTGCAAAGTCCAGCAAGCATTCTACTATCCCATTCTTCTGAGAAAAAATTTGTGGCCACTGATTACTTCATTCAAAGGTGACCAGCTAGTTCATTGGGATGATCTTCATCTCTTTCATCCTTGTTTGCTCCAGGCAAGTTAACTCTGAGACTCTTCTACTATTTTGAGGTATCTGTGGAAGAAGAATGAAGGTTGAGGTGGTGGTCTGGAGGAGGTGAGCTGACCCTCTTTGAGAGCACAGTGGCTTATAACAGAGCATTGTGCTAGGGGTCAGGGAACTTGGATTCTAGTCTCAGCTCAGTAGTTCTGGGCATGTGACATAAGTCCTCTGGCTTTTAATGTCTCTATCTGTAAAATAAGAATGTTAGAAAAGATATTCTCTAACATCTCTTCTGGTGATAATGCTGGATGACCCAGTAGAATCTGGTTAATTTGGTCCCTTCTCAGGGAATAACTGTGCTGGTCTGGAACTATGTGAAGTTAGAGCTGAGAGAGCAGAGGTGGGGTTAAAGGAGAAACCTTAGAAGAAAGAAGCTGAACTGGAAGTTAAAGGATAGAGCTTGAGTAAGTCCCTTCTTGTGAAGGAGGACTGGGTTAGGTCATTCCTCCTTTGATTGTTCAAACAGGCAGCTGAGAGGTGTGTACTCTACATCTTCTTAACTGTGGGGGAGCACTTCTTGTATCTTAAAACTTGAACCTTACCTCCCCTCCATGCTCCAATGTCCCCAAGTGAAGGCAGCAGCAGGGAAGTTGTACATTGGTGTATGTTTTACATTCTGCTCTTACATCGGTCAGACTCCAGGGCCTGCTTCAGTCCTGGATCCCTCCAGTGCTCCAGGACTTGGGGACAGTAGCTGATGCTTTCCAGGTAACTCAATGGTAGTGAGAGCATGCCTTTTTGCTGCTCTTGCTCTGTCTGAAAGAGCAAGATCATATGATAAACTCAGCTTAGGAACTCGGGGAGTAACAGCTTTTCTGTACATGAAATTGGGCCACCTGGGTTTTCCTTTTAACAAAGCCATTTGTTCAAGGAACTTTGGATTCTGCTATCCATTGGTACATCTTCTGTTTTCATTTTATCATATTCAGAGTTGAGTAGCAAATGAGTTCCCACTGACCTCCCAAACCAATCTTTCTGTCCCTGCCTGCCTTTTTTCTTAGTTCCTTATTGCCCTACATCAGTTATTTCTAATGGTAGTTACCATACCAATGAGAATATGGAGGATGTTTGTCCCTGTAACATTCCATCTTAATAGCTATGTTTCTAATCAACATAAAGTAACATGACTCATTGGGATGTGCTCATAAAGGGACTTAATTTTGTCTCCCACTGTCCCTTTATGTTTATTCAGTGGGATTAGTTCTTTTCCTGCCCTAGGGCGAAAATTCAGTCAAGCCCCATACCTTTTTGGGTCATTGTTGTGCAGTAGAAGGTCCTGTGGTCATTTTAAGTCACAGTGTAGCATTTAATATGTCCAGTCCTTTGTCAGTAGGTGGGAGGGACAGGAAAAGGCTCATTTGGCCAGTGCTATTGATTGCCAGCATCCAGCTTCCTGGGTCGGGCAGGTATTTAATGCCAATTTGCTCCCTCATAGCCATGTTCATGGTTTCTCAGAGACTCCTTTCCCCCAGTTGCTGGGATCATTCACTTCTAGTTGTCTTGGAAAGAACAAATTATCCTTCGTTCTAGATCATAGTTCTTTCATCAACCCCTAAAATCCAGTGATTCATCTCTAGCCTCTTTTGGTTAAGGTCCTTCAGTCTGTCTGAGAGGTCCTTATGGACAAGACCTACTCTGACCTCATGCCACCCTTCTCTTACAGGTGGCCCACATAGTCCAAGAGAACAATCCATGTTTTTTGGTGCAGTGAACCCAGGAATGCAGGCCGACCCCTCACCCCTCCCTCTAGCTCATCTATTGCCCTTGGCACCTCTGGTAGCAGGTGGCCAGACTGTGACTCATGCCTCGGGTGTCTCAGGGGGTGGTCAGATGTTAATTCACCCTGTCCTCCCAGTTGCAGGGTCAGAAATCAAGTTTCTCGAGTGGTCGTGTTGAAGTCCTTCCTGCTGCTTTGGGAACATCAGGCCTGTTGTACTTGGTGCCTTAGTTAAGACTTTTGACTTAACCTCTGGTTATATGTGTATCATTAAAACCATAACGATCACAAGGAGCCCATGATTTCATGGATATTATTGCTTAGGCTAAGGTTATAGTATACATTTAACTAAAAATTTAACTTCAATAAAAAGGTTAACAACATCTAACGTTTATTGAGTACTTATAATGCCAGGTACTGTTCTGAGTAGAGCAAACATGCTCTTTCATTTAACCCTCATGAGGGGGGCACTTGTATTATCTCTATTTTGCAAATGAGTAAACTGAGGCAAAGAGAGGTTAAGCAGCTTGTCCAAGGTCACACAGTTGGCATCTGAGCTAGATTCAGATGGAAAGAGCTGACCTCAGAGTGTGCACTCTTAAACCACTACTCTCTGTCTCTTCCCACAAGAATGGCGGGTAGCCATGACAAGTCGTGCAGACTGTAGGTGAATGACTGGGAAATGTTGCCTCAGGATGTTCGATCCGGTGTTCCAGCTCTCCATGCATTACTTTTACCTGGTTTTCTACCCTTTCTGTGCCCTTTACCAGAGCTTAACCCACATGCCTGGATCACCTGCCCTGGACACGCCTACCCCATACCTCATACTATTTCCCAGCCTGGAGGACACTCATCTGCTCTGTTGGCTCCCTAAGCTGAAGTCCTTTTAAAGTCAGAGCCCATCTTCGCTGCAAAGATGTATTTGACCAAAACCATTTCAGCTTGGATATTTTAACACTAAATTGGCAAACATTATGCACTTTTATGCAGGGAGCAGTGAAGAACGGTTAGCAAATCCAGATACTGATCTCTGCCTGCCATCAACTGCCTGTTGCTAACTTATGCAAGGCCTTCTACCCAACTGAAACTTGGTTTCATCATTTTTAAAGTGTGGGTGTGGACTAGCTCATTTCAGTTTTTAATATTCCATAATTTATGTTTACTTTCTTGTCCCTTCTAACTTAAGTTCATGAGGGCTGGAGCTGTGTCTCATATGTCTTAGGATCTCCCAGGACTCTGCACAAGGTTTACACACAGAAGGTGTTTAATAATATAAGTTGGTTGGCTGGTGTGAATGCTGCTGTAAGTCTGCTCTGGGTTTGACTAACTTTTCAAAATCGCCTTCTTCTTGGGGATCACCAGCAAGGACTTTACAATTCTCTTTTCTGCATAAGTTTATAAACAAACGTTTGTGGTCTAATCTGCTGCCTCTTTTCTTTCTTAAGAATTCTTTCAAGATTCACTGTTTCAAAATTCAAAACGTTCTAAAGCTGAAAGTTTTTCTTTAACTCTTGTGATTGCAAAACCTGATCTGGACTAATGAGAGGCCACAGATCATCTGTCTACTTTGCAGAATATGACTATTCATAGAAGTGGCTGCTGAAATGTTCCTATGTTTGATGTGGGGTGCTGCCCCAGACGCTGCCATGAGATTACGTAATTTATGAGATGTGCTCTGCACTACATTTCAAAAAATTTTTTAAATTTACTTTTTATTTAAAATGTATTGGGGTGACATTAATCAATAAAATCCAATAAGTTTCCAGAACATTACCTTTTAAAGAATCTAAAGTTCTTGAATTCTAAGGGTTTTGGATAACGGATTGTGGTGCTTTTGCTGTTTCTACACAGAGGCGCTATTGGCACAAGGGATGGGACAGGTCTTTGTTATGTGAGACTCTTCCAACATCACAGAACCTCACCTGACACTGCCTCACCTGAACCCCAGCCCTGGTTCCAATACAACTACAGTCTGAATCTTAGTTTACCAATTTGATTTTGTTAAATATTGTATAACAGTGTCATTTCTCTTGATTACTTTTTTGGTATCCTCTTAAATTCAATTTTATGCCCTAGGTGAATGCTCTTGCCTCACCCTAGTCCCAGCCCTGTGTGACTCCTAAACCTAAAAGGCTTTTTCTTTTCCCACTGCTTCTTCTTTGGGATGAACAGATGTGTCTTTAGGGTTGGAGGTATCTTCTGGGTGTTTGTATTTCAGTTTAACGTGGGCGAGGGCCATGTTGGCTCCTTGGCCAAGGTAGCTCCCCAGAGAGAGTTGTAAACTGGTTCCTTGATGTACTTCTTACTTGTGGACATCTCTTTGGAGCCCAAGTGAGCCTGGTTCCTCTTTTTCCTCCTGGGAAGTGATACAGCTACTCATTTAAGCGTCAGTCTGCTGGTTAATTCCTACAGCTGCTTTGACCTGACGTTTTAAATTTTTAAAAAAAATATACAAATATTCCTGGAAAAACATGAAAACAATAGAAAAATGTACAATGATAGAATCTAAAGTGTTCTATTGTGTTTTATTAATTTTTTTTTGGTGAGGAAACAGAGGAGAGCTGATAGGGGTGATAGAGTGTTAGTTGAAGAGCCAGGCTCAGAAAGATCTGTTTCTGGACCTCCCATTAGCACTCCAAGACAGTAGGCTGCTCCCTTTCTTTCTCCCCAGGTCCCTGTGTCCTCAGGTTGGAAAGGACACATGAGTCAGGACACATTTTTTTTTTCTTTCCCCTTTGTCCCTTTTTGGCAGTAATGGGATGCCCATGGGAATTCAGGCTTCCTTTTCCCTACCATTAAATAACCAGCCACTCTCAGAATCTGAGCCCTGAGTATTTCTGGACTGCCTTTTTAAACTATTGGAGGTCTTCTGAGATAATTTCCCTATCACTATTCCTGTCCACAATTCCTTGCTATATAGGATTTTCCATAAATGTATATCCTTAAACATCCTCTTACAAACTGTTTACTCATCTTCTCATCCATTAAGATGATATTCCTCAGACCAAGCCTGGCACCCATTTCTTTGACTTCTTCTAAACACATCTTCACCTCCAGACATTGAAACATTTATTATTTCCCTGGCCCCTACAGATGACCTGTGATCTTCGACCTATTGTCATTATGCTGGAAAATGTTGAGATATAGTATGATTTAAATTAATTATAGAAATGAAATTTCCCAAATGTGCCCAATTGAATAGTTTTCTTAAGCCCTATAGATTTACCGCATTGTCCATATACTCATCATTTAAAAGCTTCATGTAGATATCTATAAAAGACCATTGAATATATTCTGTGGTGTGATTATTTGAAGCTACCCTGATTTTGCTCATCCCTTTAGCACCCCTTTGTTCCCTTTAGCACTATCGTTTCTCTCGCTTCCAGGGGCACACCATGTGGAGTGGTGCCCCCTTTTAATTTAGCCAATATTTACAATGCCTCCTAATTACCCTGAATAGAATTCATAGATAATATGATCTACCTATTTACATGTTTAAAAATATAAATAAAAAAGCATAACTGTCATAGAAAAGGAACAAAGAATAAGTTATAATATCGCTTTTTCTAAGATGTCATTGCTTGGGCATGATTACACAGACGATAGAAGTAAATCAGTTTCTTGAACCTGTATGTAGATTCTGAGAAAGTAATAACCATGAACATGCACAAGATACAGACGTGTTGTGTGAGTGATTTGAATGCCAGGAAAGGCACTGCTGAGGTTGATGTGATTTTCCAAAATGGTGAACCACTCTTAATAAAGTTCTGAAGAATGTAAAGTGCCCCCTTGATTTGTACTCTAATAGCATCCATGGACAACTCAGTATATGTTAAAACCATGCAAAAATGCTCTATGTCAATTTCAGGACGGGAGTTTGATCCTGCCGGCCTTTGGGATTCTGGCTTGCTGAGCTCCCTGCCACAACTCGGGACAGCCAGAGCACTTACGTGTGCCCCCTAGCATATATCCCACCCACGAGCTCTCCCTTGCTGTGGTTTCTCTTAGCATTTAAACGTCCTTATGGCTTTCTTATCTAGAAAAGAAGGAAGGAAGGGATGGAGATACCTTCCTCATCTCTACTTCTCCAGCAGCTTTCTTTCCCCTTTCCTTCACAAGCAAATTTCTCAAAAGAGTCATCCATACACATCGTCTCTGCCACCTCCCTTTGTAGTCACTCCTCCTTCTTAAATAGTCCCTCGGGGTTACTGCTAAATATTTTCAGCCCCTGTCTAACTTACCTCTGTAATTGACCACCCCACCAAACTCTCCTGCTCTACTTTCCTGACAGAGTTTTTTCTTGGGTGTCCTGATGCCTCTCTGGTCCTTCCTCAGGTCCCCCTCACAGCACCTCATCCTCTGCCAACCCTGAATGACACCTATTCTGCCTTCTCCCTAGCATGCTTCTTCTCCCTCCAGCTGGGTTTCAGACCTGCTCCAGCCTAGAGTTCTGTGGGCATCTCAAACTTAGAGCATCTGAAACGCAGCAGCTCATTGTGAGTCACCTCCAACTTGCTCCTTTTCCTGTATCCTCTTCTCTCTGAGAATGACACCTCCGTTTCCCAAGTCAGAAGTATGGGTGTCATCTTCCACTCCTTCCTCTCTTTCCCCCTCACCCAGTCTTATTAGTCCTGCTTTCTTAATAGCTCTGAGTCTTCACTCATTTGAGTGCCTGTTTGACTCATCATCATTTAGAACTGCAACCTCTGCTTACTGTTTGGGCTGAATTAAAATCTTTAGAGGCCCTCAGCACTGACCATACGTAATTAAAAAAATTGGATCCATAAGTAATTAAAAATAAATTATTACAGTTCTAAGTTATGCTATAAAATCGTGGTTTTAGAAACAACGAAATTATGAAATTTACTTGCGTAATGAAGCCACAAGAGCTTTTTGCTTCTCTCTCATTTTCCTTTCTTGAAAATCATTTTCTTTGGTGCCCCATCATAGGCAGTACCCTAATCATGTGTCTAGCAGGCCAGCTGAGCAATCCAGAACCACTTAGAATGTCAACCTCCTGTGGCTAATGCTTGGGTCTTTGCTTCCACGGTCTTTGCATGTGCCTGGTGCCATGACATAGATACTGAGTAATTGTTTAATGAACATGTTAGTGAATGCATAAAAATGAGATCAACTTGAAAGGGCTCACTGAAATAAAAAACATGGTCAGAATGTAAGTTATTAGCTTTGTGGCATTTGATGTTACAGTAGAATTTTCAAGGTTTTGTGCTTCCAGTGTTTTAAAAACAGCCAGCCCCACGATTGTGCTTTAGCTTTCATACTCCAGCATACTTAGCATTGCATAGTCTGTACATGAAAAATGCAGGATTTCTGAATTAATAAGTAAATGAATTTGTACAATATGATGGTTTACTCGATTCTCTTCAGCCTGCAGTGAGGCTGTTTAAAGAGACTCTGGCTGTGAGTTATTTGAGTGACCACACCCAGCTGTGACAGACAGTGAACCTGGTGAGGAAGGCTGTGCCAGTGTGTGGGGGGGAGAGGGGCACTACTTTGGAGTAACACGCATGATGGTTATGGTGCTGTGGGAAATGGGGCATCCACTCTAGAAAGCCTGCATGTGATCCTAGAAGGGACACATGTGGCCTACAGGCTAAAGTCAGGCAGCATCAATAGGACTAGCCACAAAATTTGGTGAGGGGGAGGAGTAGGGGGAGAAATGAAGTACCTTATAAAACTCTTAGAAGGCTTAACAAATATAACTTGCCTGATTCTTATGGGCTTGTGAACAAACAGGTGTCAAAACAGTTTCAGGAAATATTAACTATGTATAAGAATAGACCCAAAAGGTTAATCGATCCTGTCCTCTGGTATTAATAGGGAGGCCTCCTAGAAGATTGCTGATCTTGGGAGAGGAAGGAATAAATCAATGAAAAAGTAATAAAAGGGGAGGGCCAAACTGGGAGAGGGAATGTGCCCATGTGAGATGCTTTGGCAGAGCTGGAATTTTTGTGCCTTGGCAGGCATGTGATAACTAGTGTCCTCCCTTTGTGTTGGCTTCACCTCTGTCCCACCCGCTGTCTAATTGAAGGGGCCCCTTTGTTGTTTTTTTCTCAAAACTCTTTATTTGAAAATAATTTCAGGCTTATAGAAAAGTTTCCAGAAGAGTACAAAACACACATATACTCTTTATCCAAATTTACTCTTTTTGATATTTTGCCTCATTTGCTCGCATGCTTTCTCTCTCTCAATTTTTTTCTGAACCATTTAAGAGTAAGTTGCTTATATCACAGCCCTTTAAATATTTTAGTTTGGATTTCCTGAGAATAAGGATATTGTTTTATATAACCTTCAGTAAATTGAATATTATGATACTTTATCCCATCTGCTGGTTGTATTTCAGTTTTGTCAATTGACCCTTCATAGCATTTTTTTTTCCTCTCCAGTATAGGATCCCCTACTGCATTTCGCTGTCATCTCTTTTTATTCTATTTTCATGTAGAACAGTTCCTCAGCCTTTCTTTGTCTTTCATGACATTGGCATCTTTGAAAAATACAGCCTCCTCCTCCTCCTTTAAAAAAATATAGAGTGTTCTTCCCTTTGGATTTGTCTGATGTTGCCTCGTGTTTAGACTCTGGGTTATACACTCCCAGCTGGGATATAACTGAGTGATGTGCATCCCTTTCAGTATATCATGTCCCGAGGCACTGAATGTTCATCTACCCCTTCCGTGCGATGTGAAGTTTGATCACTCAGTCAAAGTTTTGTCCAGTTTCCTTACTGTTATATACTATTTTACCTCACTACAGTTAGCAATTCGTGGGGAGATACCTTAAGACTATATGAATATCCTGCCCTTCATCAACATTTCACCCCTAGATTTACCAACTATCCTCTCTGGGTTTGCAGGTATTTCTGGATCCCATGTGTGGTGTGGGAGTTCAAAGCTGTGTGGGACCGGGTGGCCCATTTCCGAGGGCCTCGCCCATGTGCTGTGCTGGGCTCAGCCCTTCTGAATAACCCACATTACCATAATAGTTTTCCTCTTCCTACTTCCACCAGGAACAGAAGCTCATTCGTCATTCACTCAGCTGACATATGAAATGTTCTTGCGAAAACTTCTGAGCTTTATTGGGCACAGTATGGATAAGAAGGCTGATGCCTTCTCGGTGTCTTTAAGGAGCCTACCATAGAGTTGAGGAGACAAGACTTGGACTCACTGAAAGGTAAAGGGCATAAAAGTTTTCAGGACTGTGGCCCACAGGACAGCTCAACTAGAGCTGTCCCACAACCCTGGAGAATTAGGTGCTCTTGGAATTTTGGGAGAAGAGGGATGAAGTGGGTTAAATGGGATGCAGGAACATTTCCTTAATTAGGCTAATCTTTGAGTGCGCAGTTGAAGAACACGTAAATATGGGTAAACAGGAGAGACAAGGGCCTTTCAGGAGGGGAACCGTGTGCCCAGAGACCAGGAGATGGGAGCATGGATGATGCAATTGGGAGACAGTGAGTGATGGATCGACCTAGGTAGGGCCAAGGGCTGTTGCAGAGGTTAGAATCTACCTCCTTTTGCTTTGCAAAGTAACTGCTTTGCAACCGAATCTTATTGAGCTCCTATCTCAGGTCAAGCGCTTAAAAAAAATTTTTTCCGATTCTAAAAGTAATGCAAGTTTGGTATAGGAACTTTAGAAAAATAGAATATATAAAAAATTTTTGATGACGTCACTCTATTCTTTGATCCAGCGATAACCTGTTAACCACAGTATGTTTCCTACATTTCTAAGATCTTTAACATTTCTCTGCTAACAGTCTTGTTTTGTTTCATAGATTTAGTAGCAACTCTTACCCCTCAGAAAATATTAGTCATATCTTTAAAAATATTTCATTCTGTTGGGTTTATTAATTTTGTTTTCTAGCTAGAACTTCTGCTCTTAAATTTGCTTTTGCGGTTTGGATTTGTCAAATGTTTATGTGCTCCTCTCTCTGTATTTTGAAGTTTTCCAATGACCTCTCTGTCTGAGTCTATGCTCCAGAGCCAGCCACCACTGTTTGTGGCCAGGAGGGTGGGATGTACCTGCTGGAGCTGGCAGGAGCTGGTCTAGGTGTCCCTTTGCCTCCCTCCCTCAGTGTTCAGGGCACAAGCATGAGCCCACTTGCCTGGCTATTCCAAATCCAATCACTAACCTCCCAGGGCCTCTCCTGGGCCCCTGATCTGTTCCTCTCAGCATAGAATCCTGAGCTACTCTGCTTAGGTTAAAATCTTAGTCCAGGCACTTACTAGCACTGTGACCTTGGGAAAGCTATGTAGCTCTGGGTCTTATTTATAAAGTGGGGATAATAATAGCCTCTATCTCAAAGGATTTTTGTGAGGGTTAAATGAGATAATATAAGCCAAAGTTCTTAGAATAATGTCTGGCATATAAATGTGCCATATGAGGTCAGTTATTATTATTTTTTTCATGGTTTTGTTTTTGGGGATCATGGTTTCTCTATCAGTTTATTCACACCTGCCTTCCATCTTCAGGGAACCCATATAATTCCTTCTTGTTTTCTAGTACTGTAATGGATTTCTAGGGCCTTGGGGGAGGCAGGCATATGCCTCTGACCTGCAATCTTGATACAGTCATGCATTTCTTTCAAGTTCTTTTTCTCTGAGTATATATAAGTGTGTCATTGTTATCTGTAGTATATACATCAGAGCGTCCATTATCATGTGCATCATCTTGCCCCAGAGCCCAGCCCAGAGCTAGTCTCACCTCTAGGTGTGAGATACCGGATGCTGACTCTGTCCTATACAGGACTGGGAGGTGATGAATTCTCTCCTCATCTTTGCTCAGGCTGGTTTGAGGCTGTCCTAATGAATGTAATGGGTCCTCTGTTTCCTTTGTCAAAAGGAATGTTAATTATTTTCAGCAGTCTAATTACATGGCTAATGAGAGACTGACTGAGATAACATTCCCTTTAATTACTCTTGCCTAAGTGCTGTTTGAAGCCATATTTCGAGCATGTTGCAAGACTCAGTACTTTGGAGAGAGATGGAGCTGTCCAGTGAAAGAAGGAGTGAGGAGCCAGGGTTTCTGGGATAAGGCTCATGGTGAAAGGGTCTGGCTGAAGTCAGCACCCAGCCCAGTGTGTTCTGGTTTTTCCTCTGCATCACTGCTTAAAGGAAAGGGACAGATTGGGTCAGGTGTAGAGCAAACAGTGTTTGTGCCAGTTACCGCAGAACAACTCTTGTTCCTCAGTCTTTCACCCAATGCACCTGTCCTTCAGGCCTCTGAGCCAGGCCCCCGCACTCTTGGAGGACCTGTGTTCTGCCTTTCTCCCCATTCAACACATGGATATTGAGTTCCTATTGTATATCAAGTTTATCTAGGCCATGGATGCAAAGATAAGGAAGTCAAGGTCCAAATAGCTTTCTCAAACAATATGTTAATCATACCCCTCCCCTCTTTGCCTAGAATAAATTCCACATATTTATGTTCTGACCCCTACCACCTTCCCAGGTCAATGTGTGCGATGGCCTTTCTGTGGTTCTGTTGTGATACCCTTTAATATCTGGGTCTTCATGGGCAGACCCTTGGAAGGTGGCTCTCCCAAGCCCCAGGGTGGACTCAAATAGTCTGGAAGCTCACATGAGACTGTCTGTGACAACCTGTTGCCAACTATAGGTGGCCCACTGCCACCTGTAGGTAAATGAAGTCTCCTGGTTCCTGTCTACACGTCCCCATCTCTCATGAGTGGTATGGGGGGAAGAGGGCTTATGTGTGCTCAATAAATAGACATTGACTGCTGGAATACAATACCTCAAATAAACAAACCAGCCTCCACGGGACTCCTTGGACTAGGTCTCCGGGTCATTTCGAAATCTCTGGGGTGACTTGGCTGTAGAAAGCTATGAAAAGTAGGACACTGGGTGTCATGCCATTGAGGTGGTCAGCTTGTCCTCTGAAAGACCCACTGGACTTCTTTCTGCCTCCACTGGTGAGGCAACAAAGGGATAGGGTCTCCATTGCTTTCAAAGCATGGGGACACTCTAAGTACGTGATCTTAATAGCGAGAACCCAAATAAATGCACGGTTACTTTGTCAGTGAGGTTGTGAGACCACTGTCTGTCCCTTTCCAGCTGACAGGAGGAGCCTTGCTGGTCTCATGTGATGAGGATTCTAGGGCCCCTCAGCTGCCGCCTGATGGGATCTGCATAGGGGATTATTGATGAAGGGGAGGTGAGGCAGCTCTTTACAGTAACACATGCCTGGCTCTGGGATGGCAGCCAGGCAGCTAATTAGAGAGCCCAGCAGCTGTCCAGCCTTTCAGGCAGCAAGCAGCAGCTACCCAGTGCCAGGAGGCAGGATGGGAGGGAAGGGAGAGGAGCCTGGGGCCAGATTCTATCCTCTAAGGTACAGGGGATCGGTGGTCAGGGTTTGTGCAGAGGGAGCATTGGGAGGAACATGTAAAGGTGAGTGAGTGGATAGGTAGGAGGAAGGAAGGAGAGGAGGGTGACAGGACAGGTGGTCTCCATGTGAGAAAGAGGACAGGGTGAAGAGATGTTCAGCTGGCAGGGAAACCCAGATTCCAAGCCCCAAGAGTAGAAGGACAAGGCCAAGTGGAGTCGGGGGCAGGTCCATCTCCTGTCTCTACCCACCTGCCCAATGCCATTCAGGTCCCCAGGGCCTGGTTCTCCTTGCTCCCCAAAGGAAGCTGACCAGACACAGCTTCCTTTGCGGGGGATTTGGAATTCCAGTTGCATTTGTAACTGAGTGCTGTCACGCCTTGGTTTGGGAAGTTGCCAGATCCACTTGTGTTCTGGACTGGTCTTACTATAGGACAAGTAAAAGCATTTCTTCTGGTTACATGGGAAGAACTGGGGGTTGAGGGGCTTTGAGTAACCAGAGTGATCCTTGATAGATTTTTGGGGCATTTTCTCTTTACTTTGTGAGCACTTGGGGGTGAGGGAGATTTAGGGAGAATTAAGGAAGAGGAGAGTGGAAGAGAAAGAGGGATAGTGTTTTGCCTGCTGCTTCCTGGCTCCTGTCTTGGGTTCCTGGCCATGGAGATGGGGGCGGGATTTGGGTGGGGGTATATTTGGTTTTTAGGTTCCAGTCAGAGAAGCAGAGATTCAATCCTGCAAGCCCAGCTTACCCTAAATAGTTATAGGGGAGGAGAGAGAATGATGCAGAGGGAATTTCCTGCCAGCAGCTGCTGGTTAAACCTTTTTGGGAAATGAATTCTACTTGCATGGAAACTGGATGTACCTTTTGAGAGTGCCAGCACATTGTAGAAATAACAGAATAGGCATTGTTATTCTCTGACTTGAACTTGAGCTTGGCCCCTTGCCCCCATAGGAGCCCACAGTGTCTCAGGGATGCCTGGGATGCTCTGTTCCTGCCCCAGATTTCTTTGTGTGATGTGTCTTCTGTATTGTTCAGACCCAAGGCACCCATCCCATATATCCTCACCTCTCAATCCAGTGATGGGAGAAAGGAGAGCAAGCACCCTCCTTTCTTCTCTCATATGCAGAGATAGCCCTGCGCATTGTAAACCAGTGTTTATAGTGCTTTGTGGGAGAAAGCCCTTTCATGATGGTATCCTGAAAATCAGAGATGATGCCTCAGGCATCGCTATGTTTGGCTAATAACACTGGATGGTGCAATCACCTAAGAACTTAGCTGGCCCCATCTCTACCTTGCTTGTCCATCCATCCAACAGAAATTCCGTGGTCTCAAGCAATTCACAATGTGGAAGGGGAAACACATATAATAATTTTAAGATGGGACAGTAGGTTTCAAAGAAGGATGTTCAAAGGAGGGGGCTGGGGACAGCTTATCACTTGGAGGTGGAGGTGGGACCCCTGCTATACCATCACCTCCTCTTGCAGCCCCCACCAGCATCCTCAGTAAGAGCCTGCAGACCAGGAAGCAGGAGGTGTCCAGAGGCTGGCCCAAGAGGGAGCCTGTTCTGACTTCTGTGGCTTCAACTGCTTGGGAAGCACCTTAGCCCACAATGGGCTCTGGAGGCTGACTGCAGAGACTAGCAGGCTGTGCTGCCAGGATGTGGGCTTTGGTTTCTGTTTCTTTTTTTGTTTTGACTTCTGCTATTGATGTAGCCTGCTTAGGGTTCAGGGAAGGGGGAGTGCCCATGGTTAAGATTGAATTCCCCAGGCACAGGATCATGGTGTTGCCAAGGGTAGCGAGGGTGGTGAATATGCTCCATTAAAGTCCTTTTCTTGAGGTGACAGGTACATGCCAGGGTGACCCCTTCCCATCAGCAGGCAGGCTGAAAGAAGGGAGGATGATGGGGGATGGACAGGTGGGACAAAGTTGGAGGCTCCTTGTGGAGGAGCTGGAGAGGGACAGAGGCAAGGCAGAGCACAGCAGCACACTGCCCACCACACCCCCTGTCCTTCACTTCAGTCAGTGCAGAGGCCCCAGGGAGAGACCCAGGCTGTGCTCACCCTCTCTGCCTACAAGCACGTGTGCACACAATGAATTTTAGGTTTCCTACCTTTGCCCTTTCATTTCTCAGTTCCCCTGCTGCCCTGCAAAATGTCAGTTTAGGGAGCAAAGGCCTGAGTCACCCCTGCTCAGAGAGCCTGGGATAGGTGAAGGAGAAAGGGTGTCAGTATAGGGTGGCTCCTCTGAAGTCTACCCTATTTAGCCACTCATGGGGGGATGGTGCCAGCTTCTACCCCCATTCACATCTGGCTTCCGAGTGGCTGGCACTTCCTTTGCTAGTGCCATGCTGGACCTGAGCTCTGTCCTCAGGATGCACATGGTGCTGCATCCAAGGGTATTTAGGGAAGCTTTAGCACCTTCCCTTTGAAACAATAAATGTCAGGATCTCTATCTAATGGTCAGGTCTTAGGGATATATTAAAAGTATGTACGTGGCAAGGAGCATTATAAAGTCAGATTTATGTCAGTTTATAGTCAATTATTGATGTTAACAGGAAGGGCCTCAACAACAATAATGATAAAATAATAGAATGAAATAAATATTAGTGTGGGGGGATTGCAGGTAGAGGGTTTTAGCACATTTTTGTTGCTGTTGTTGGTGTGCTTGTTTTACTGTGTCATGCTTAACTCCCCAAATGCTAAAACAAATATCCTACATTGCCTGCCTTCCAAGAGGCTCTTGACCACTGCTCTTGACTACAGGGTGAAGGTGAGGGTGTAATTTGAAGCTAAATGAGAATGGAGTTGGCTTCTTAAATTCTGTCCTCTCTCAGATTTACACGTGTGTACACATTCACTTGTAGTACCCTTCTGTCCACGAATGAACAGGGATGCATCCCAGGCTCTCAGCGTTGGATTAACCAGACCTGAGCAAACAGGGTGGCTGAGAGGAGGTGGCAGCCTCCAGGAGAGGGCCTGGGTGACCTGGACAGGATGAGTGTCTGGTACTGAGTCCAGGGCCAGGGCCCTTGCGGAGTTTGCCTGAGGCTACCTCTCTGGCTGGCCTGGTAGGTTAGAGCTGGGGCAGTTTAAGCTAATGAACACCTCCTCTTTTATTCCCAGGGACACACAGAAGCTGCCTGCCCACTAGCAGAGGATCAGCTAAGCCCTGGGGCTGATGCTCGCCCACACTACTGAGAATGGCATTGAGGCGCACCAGGCACCAGGAAAGAGGTTAACCTGGGACACTCCTGGACAGTGATCCCAATGTCTGTTCTGAGACGTGCACTCAAGGGTGTGATAAGTGAGTATGTTACAGGCTCCCTGGGGACCACCATCCCTCTCTGCGTCAGCAGCATGAGCCCAGGTCTGGAAGTCCCAGTTCTGAGCCTGCTTTCTGTCCGAGGGCCTGCCATAGGGCAGGAATGGGAGGGGCATGTCCAGCAGTCTTAGGCCATGTGCTGGAGCCATCTTATACCCACACGGCCTCCAAAAACTGGGCCAGACTCAGATTTGGCTGACACGATTGATGTGCGCTACCCGGCACACAGGAGATAGCATCTTCCCCCATTCTCTTTCTGGTCTGTAGGCTTTGGGCCTCAGGCTCTACCTGTGTGCCGTGGGAACTGTTCCTCGCCTGGGACTTGGATTCTGCCCAGATGCCATGAGCAGTTTCCGTGACCCTGAGTGGAGCATCCAGGGCACTGGGTGGTGAGGGATTTGTGGCATCTGAGCTGCCGTAAATGTGGCCACCAAGGGGTTCAAGAGGAGCAAGAGCTGCGCTGTTTCAGCCGCATCTCCTCCTTGGTCTAGACGGCTCTGTGCAGGATGAGAGGCCCCGAGTGCGCAGTCCCCCTGAGCTCACGTGGCCTTTGTTTCCCGCTGTGGCCTCTGGCTTTTCTTGGATGATACTTTAAAAATGAATTGGCTGTTTTCCCAAGCCCCAGAATCCTGTCCAGCCGAAGGCAACTTTGTCCCACTGAAGGCAGACAGTCCCACAGTGGGATCAGGGACCAGACGGCAGAGAGGTCCCCTGCAAGGCAGGTCAGGGAGAGCTGGTGCTTTTGTACCTGACTGTACAAGCTTTTAGTGGCGGCTGGCCTCATCCATGGGAGCCCAGAGCTTTAGACTCATGGAGGAGTTTGCAAGGAGGGAAAAGACTAACCATGTATTTCTCAGCTTTAGGTAGAGCTTGACTCTGCTGCCAGTTGAGAGTTTAAAACGCAGGGCTAGAATCTATTTCACTGAGCCTGGGTTTGTAAAATCAGTTTGTGATTGGAGGTTTCTTTCAGGAAGTGTTATCTTGGGTCAATTTGTAGCTGGGGTGGTGTGAGCACGCCTGGACCGTGGGAGTGGAGAGATGTCTATGGAGGCCACTGTGGGACACAGTGACTCAGATGGGAGACTCCTTCCCACATGACATGGGATTCCCCGGAGCAATGTACGTCCTCAGCCTTCAAACTGGTGTACCCTTCTGTCCAGTGATCCCACTTCTGGAAGATGTCAGTAAGAAATCTTTCATTAGAAAATAGTCCCAGAGAAGAAAAGAACTGAATTCTTTTGTTACAGGCATAAAAAGGATGTTTCCAGTGGTGTCACTGCAATAGTGAACATCTATGTTAAGTAAATTGTAGTTTTCTACTTGGTGGACTATTACACAGCCATTATAATAATGAGAGCATAGGCAATATCACGACTTGGAAAAACAATTATGATATAAGTGAAAATGTCAGGTTACAGAATAAATGCATTATGGTAACTTGTAAAATAAACATGAGAAAAAATTGCAAAGGGGAAAAGATAATGGCTGCTTGTTTGATGGAATTATGAATGCCTTTTCTTTCTATGACACATGGATTTGCTTCTTTTAAGCTAATTTAAATCTCGATGAATACACCATACATCATTAGCAGTGACTTTCTCTAAGATGCTAGATGATGGAAGACTTTGCTTTCTAAGTCATTCCTTTCCATAATGTTTAAATTTCAGCTGCGAGAGCATGTTACTTTTATAATCAGAAAAAATAACAAAGATATTTTAAAATGCTAGAATTAAAATTTTTTTAAAGGCCATATTTCTCAAGATAGAGAAGAAAAAGGCTGAACTGGCTAGCTGTTGGTATCTACCCTCATTCGTGTTCAAAGGTCTGTGCCAGTTTGGACTCATTCACTCATTCATGCATTCCAAAGGTATTAGTAGGTCTTATTGCCAGGCACCATTCTAGGCACTGGTTACCCAGCAGCGAAAAAAGAGAGTCCCTGCCCTCATGGGGCTTTCATTCTAACTGGGGGAGATAGACAATGAACAAGGAGCAAAATATCAGAAAGTGAAAGTTCTGTGAAGAAAATAAAATGGAATGATGTGAGTGATGGGGAGGCCATTTTGGATTGGTGATCAGAGGTCTCTAAGGGGTGACAATTGAGTTGAGATCTGAATGACAATAGGGATACAGCCACATGAGGTCTAAGAAGAGCCTTGCTGACAACACACAGGATGCCTAGCCTGTGGGCCCCATCCATAGAGTGCCTTTTGCTGCCTGAGCCCTGGGGACCCTCTGTGCCAGGGCTGACTCCCTTCCCCAAGCCTACTAGCCCATCCTGCACCTGCCAGCTGGGATTTGCTTAGCATCTGAGGCCCTCTTAAATCCTCCCCCGCCTGTCGCCCTGTGTGGGGTGGTTGCTCCTGGCTCTCTGCTGCTGTTCAAGGCACAGGGCTTCTCTGTGCAGCCTGCATGCTGGCCACTGCTCTTGGCTGGCAGGTCTGGGCCAGCTGGGATTCCCAGTAGCATTGGGATGGGCTGGCAGCCAAAGAGGCTCTGGGTAATGTGTGGCCTGGTGAGGGGTCTTTGAATGTCACATGCCTTGAGGCTCTGAGAGGTCGCTGTTGTCATGGTCCTGAGGGGTCAGCTTGTGATCCTGGAGGACCTTCTTGTGGATCCTGCCAGACTTGGACCTCAAAACAGAACTTGGTCTCAGAATAGCCTCAAAGGCTTTGACACCCAGTTCTGAGCTTCACTGATGATCTACCTAGAATTTCATGTCCTTCTTGCATCCTGTTGTCTCTTCAGACACTATCCCAGCATTCCAGAAGCAGAAGCTCAGAAAATGTTAGTACTCTCGGAAGAGCCTGTAGCCAGCCTCAAGCAGTGCAGTGTGCTGGTTGGGAGTGAAGGCTCTGGAGCTGGGTTTGAATTCTAGCTCTGCCTTTTTTTTTTTCTTCTTCTTCTTCTTTTTTCCTTTTTTGTATCTTTGTCTTTAATAGCTGTAAGAACTTAGGCTAATTATTTAGCCTTTCTCTGCCTTCATTGCCCCATCTGTCAAATGGGCTTGAAGAGTATTTGAGTTAATATATACATGAAAAGTGCTGAGAAGAGTGCCTGATGATGATTGTTATTGTGACTTGGGAGATGGAAGGAGGACCGTCTCAGGGCCCTTTCCTGGGGGATGCCCACAACATGAGAGAGTGGAACCCTGGCATCTGGGCCAGCCAGTGACCACAGGTATTTGCTTCCCTCACTTGCTTCTCTTTGGCCCTGAAGTAAGCCCATGTATTCCTCTCCACCACCCCAACCTGATAACCACAGGGCCAGCTCAGGATAGTTTCAGACCTCACGTCTTGCACCCAGATGCAAGAGCAGCTGCCCACCCCTCACTGATTCCACTGGCTTCCAGCACGGGACTCAGGTTACTCACGCTGTCCCCCACTGCCTTGCTCTCAGCCCATGCCCCCCCCCACACCGCCGCCCCAGAAGGGCTGTGCATCTCCCAAGAGCATAGAACTATAGTGATTTTGGTGCCTGAGGATGGGGAGTAAAATTTGGGAAGTAAATGGGTGAAAGAGGAAGGCCTGCCTCACTTGGCTCCATGGAAGGGGAAGCCGGATTTTCTAGCAAGGTGTTCCTTTGGACAAAAATTCCCAGTGTCGTGTTGTGGCACTTCAGCTTCCTGGAACATGATGGGAGTTTATGGCAAAACCAAGGACAATCATGTCCTCTGGTTTTGCCTCCAGCCTGCCTTGGACTTTTATGGCATTCTCTTTACCCCTCTCAACTGCTCTCTCTGCTCACTGCTCCCGGTAGGTGAGATACTCCTAGAGAGCAGGGCTCTGAAGGCCAGCCCCCTCCCTTCCAATCACCTGTCCCCTTGGAGAGGCAGTGCCCTGCCCTGACAAGTCTCTCTGAGTTTTGGCCCTTCACTGGAACTCTCTGTTCCCAGACCCTTTCATCAACAAGTATGAGGAGTTTCATCAACACTCATACTTGAGTGTTCCGTAAAATCCCTCTTGTGAAATTGTCCACTGCTCTCCAGACTTTTTTCTCCTGCTCCAGTCTCATGCTCTCCTTCTCTTCACTCTACCCTGTGTTTTCTTTCCTGCGCTGTTCCATTTTCCTGTCATGGTCCTCAGGATGGTGTGTTTGTCACCAGGAGAAAGAGGCAACATCCAGCGTGCTGCTGCTATTTCCTGCTGCTACTTCCTGATGGCGGCTCTCCCAGGGCTCTGATCCCAGGCTGAGCAAGGAGGTACTGCAGGGTCCAGGGCAAAGGGCTCAGGAAGGGAACTCTGGGCAGGGATAGGTGTCTGTTGGGCTCAGCAGAGGGTGCGTGAGCCTGTCCTAGCTCAGAGTGTAAGCATAGCTCCTGCAGTTATTAGACATGGTTTTGGGGAATCGAGTTCTGAAAATGCACCTAAGCCATGCCTGCTTCTCTTCTCAGCATCTGTCCCACCACAGTGTGAGCTGCCGTTCCAGCTGACAACACTTCTTCATACCCCTGGTCCCTCTCTTCACACCCTCACGTCATCCTGAACCCCCAACAGACCACTCTGCCTCCCACCCCACTCAGGGGTCTCCTGGCCCCAGCCGAATTTCCGGTCTCCCCCATTTAACTTGCATGGACCAGGTGTGTTCTTCTTAAGTGACCCCTTAGAGATGTGGTCTGACCTTGCCTAGGTTTGCTTCCTCTCCACCTCCCTTTGTTCTTCCAGGTAGGAAGATTCCAGAAATGGAATCCAGGCCTCTGGCTCACCCTGTTTCTCCCCCATCCTCTCTTCTGTTCAGCAGCTTGCCCTCTATCTCCCTTTAACAGCTCCTTCTTTAATCTTGCTTCTGCTCATACAGTTTGGGAATCCAGCTTTTCCACGTCACCTGCTCCAGTGGTGGCTGGAGCCTCTGATTCGTTACTGATTGGGAAACAGTTCTTTGCAGTCCCAAAAGATGACACCAAAGGGCAAGGAGAGCAGGGTTATAAAATCGGCATCCAGGTCAGGAGCTTACCTGAGTAATGAACCCACTTGTTATGTCAGGCCGCTACACAGCTGAATGGTAAGCCCTCTCCTCAGATCCTGTAGGACGGAGGAGCCAGGGGTGTGAGTGAGGTCAGGTGGACAGTCCCAAGTTCAGAGGGGCCTGAGTGGGGTGGGAGGCAGAGTGGTCTGTTGGGGGTTCAGGATGACGTGAGGGTATGAGAAGCCATGCCAGGAACACTAGCCCTTTCATTCCACCCTTCTTTTCGAGGCTGTCCTCCAGAGGGCTGCTTTTGAAACCCTTCCACTCTCAGCCTCGTGGAAGCTGGAAGCTCACGTTGACTCTCCTCAGCTGAGTCTTCCTTCTCCCTCAGGCTGTATGTACCATTATTGTTCTCACAAGTTATTTGCCTGCCAGGTTGGTGCTCTGGGTGGAGGGGAAGACCTGTCTTGCTTGGTGAGGAAGATTGTGCGACTGCTAGTGAGGGGTAAGGCAGGAGAGGGCCCTCTGAGCGACGGGAGCCAACCACGAAGCCTGGCTTGGTACAGACTGACAGCCACCTTATCTTAAGCATTGGCTGTATTCTCAGTAGTGTATGTCTATTAACTCATTCATCCTCACAGTAATCCTTCAGAGGTAGTTACTCTTATTATCCTCACTCTACATACAAGGCGCTGAGGCACAGGAGGTCTAGACCCTGCAGGTGGGAGGTATCAGCCAGGATGCAAAGCCAGGAAGTTAGGATCTAGAGTCCCTGTGCTCAACCAGTATGCTCGATTCAAACCTGAGTATCATGGTTTGTTGCTGGGGGTGACTCAGGGGTCAAGATGCTGTTTCCTTAGGTTCATTTGTCTGGCAAATCTGTTGAGCATCTCATTTATACAAGGCACAAAGATGAGTAATATTCATTCAACAAATGTTTTTTACATAAAATTTATTTTTACAAAAGTTATATGTACATATTAAAAAAATTATAGACTATACAGAAAAGTACAAAGAAGGAAATAAAAGTCACTTATGATGTCACCCTCCAGAGATGATTGTGGCTAAATTTTTGGTATATTTACATGAATGTATGCCTTTGCAAAATCAAAATTATATTAAATATTCAGGTTAGAGTACTGCTTTTTTTCTCTTAACATTGTATTAAGCAAACGTTCATCAAGTGGCTACTAGAGCTGGCCTTCAGATGAACCATGGTTAAGCTGAGTGCTGACTGTGTCACAGAAATGAGCTGGGTGCAAAGGTGGACAGGGCAGTGGATAGAGCTGGAGTTGGAGCTGCTTAGGACAGTCTTCACGGAAGAGGAGCTGGCTCTTGAGGGATTATACGTTCATGGGCCATGGGTGGGGTTGGTGATGGTGGTGGTAGCAGTTGAGAAGGGCAACCCAGGTAGCAAAAACAGCAATGTAAAATTTTGGAGGACAGGATTTGAAGCAGAGGTGGGTCACAAACGGGCTTTGCCAGCCATCCCTAGGAGGTTGAGCCTTATGATGTACACGTTAAAGATCTACTAATGGGCTTTAAGTGGAGAGAAACATCAGATTTGCATTTTGGAAAGATTACTGTTTCTGCAGGCTCTTTCATAGTGAGATGAGTGAATTGGAAAGGAGCCAGGCCAGGAAGGAGACAAGCTGGGAGACTGTTTGGAGTCATCCAGGTGAGAGATGACAACCGCTTGAACCAGAGCTGCAGCAATGAGAAAGGAATGAAGAGAAGGAGATGAATTTCAAAGATATTTAAGAGGTAAAAAGGACAGGAGTTAATGGCTGACCTGGTACTTTGCCATGTGACTTGTTTCAGCCAATAAGATGCTAATGGGCATGATTAACTTGAGTCTTGAAAAGCTCTGGTGCAGCCAGGCTTACTTGCTCTGTGCCTCTGCCACTGCCATGAGAAGAACGTGCTGGGGTTTGTCCCCTGGGCCCAGAAAGGGGATGAGAGACAAGTGGAGCAGAGCCACCTCAGCCAAGCACAGGACAGAGCCCCCAGAGGACTCACAGTCTCATGGTGGAATTGAGTTCCATGATCTGCCAACCTATAGACACGTAAGCTATAATAATAAATGAAAGTAGATTGGAGTGAGATCATGGAAAGTCTTGAATGCCAGGCCAAAGATGCTATAGGGTTTCATTAGGAAATGGGGAGCCATTGAATATTTTTGAGAAGGGGAGTGAAATTAGGCATTCATGTTTAGAAAATGGACAGTAGTATGCAGTGGGATGAATTTTGAAGTAGAAATCAAGAGCTATGGATTCTAGTCTCAGCTCTTCCATTCACTGGTGCCGGGATATGGGACAAATGACTTGCCTCTAAGCCTCGACTATCTCTCTTAAAAAATGAGAGTAAAACTATCAGCCCTTCACATGAATCTTAATTGTGAAAGAACCAATGACAAAATGTGAACAAGTGTACTTGAAAGATCTCGAAACAATGCACAAGGGTGGGTGTTATTGTGAGCAGGCCCACTGGAGCTGAAAGATGAGACTGGGGTTCCCAGACAGGCAGCACACTGTAGATGTCATCTCGTTAACCTCTGACCCTGCTCCCACCTTGGAGAGGGTATTGATGGCAGTGTTAAGCCTGGTGTCCATTGGCAGCTGGCAGAGCTGGAATTCATGTTCTCCGGCTCTGCCTTCCTATTCTGGATGCAGTTCTGAACTCCCCTGCCCAACCTCTGTGTAAATAACATGCGTCATTTAGAGAATGCTTGCTTAGGAGAGGCCTGTGCCATGGCTGCAGAGCAGAAGACTAGAAACAGTTGCTGCCCTCAATGAGTACACAGGCTAGTTGGATCAAAAGGGCATGTGCCTCAAAATAGTAAATAGAGTGGCATTTGATAAAGGGCCAAATGAGTGGTTCAGACAGTTGCTGGTGAAGGATGAGGAGAAAGCAGAGAGTCCTGTGGGCTGGGCCAGTCTTTGGGGAAGCAGACAGGGCCTTAAAGACAGGCTAGGGTTAAAAGAGAGGACGGAAAGGGGAATAAGAAAGGGAGGGGCGGACTCTCTCCTATGTTAGCCACTGGTTTCCTCTCAACATCAAAACCAAACACCAAGACCCCACTTAATGGAGCAGTTAAAGACAAATGTGACCACAAGCTACTACTTCACACTCATCTGGATGGCCATCATCAGAAAACCAGAAAATAACAAGGATGGCAAGGATGTGGAGAAATTGGAACCCTTGTGTGTTGCTGGTGGGAATGTAAAATGTACAGGCGCTATGGGAAACAGCAAGGCCATTCCTCAAAAAAGGAGAGTAGGATGACCATACATCCCACCAATTCCACTTCTGAGTATATACCCAAAAGGTTAGAAGCAGGGACACAAGAAGATATTTATGCCCATGTTCACATCAGCATGGTAAAATGGCATTATTCACAATAGCCAAAAGGTGGGAGCAACCCATTAATGGATGAATAAGCAAAATGTGCTATATCTAGATATATAAATCACAATGGAATATAATTCAGCCTTATAAAGTGAAAGAAATTCTGACACATGCCTCAGTATTGATGAACCTTGAAGACATGATGCTATGTGAAATAAGCCATCCACAAAAGGACGGATATTGTATGAGTCCACTTAAATGAAGTACTTGGAGCAGTCAAACTTACAGACACAAAATAGACTGGTGGTTGCCGGGGTCTGGGGAGGGAATGTGAGTTAGCGTTTAATGCATATGGAGTTTCAACTGGGATAATGAAGAAGGTCTGAAGATGGACGGTGGTGGTGGTGGTTGGTTGCACAACAATGTGAATGCACTTAATGCCACTTAACTGTACACTTAAAAACGGTTAAAATGGTAAATATATATATATGATATATATATATATAAAAACACACACACATTAAAGACCAATGTGATAGCATGCTTAGAAAGATCTCAGAAATATGAAAAATGTGGAACTGCTTAGTGAGCCAGGACAGCTGACTCTCTAACTGACCTCAGATAATCCAAAAAAGTTATTGTAGGGAGAGCAGTAAACACCTCCTTCCAAGCAGCATTTGAGTAGAGTTACTCTGAGAAAGCCAGGGGGATCGTTTTACTTCTTCCTTTCACTTCTCATGCCTGCCTGGCTAAGGTAAGGAATATGGAATAAAGTAATGAACCTGGAATGAAGTCAAGATTATGGTTGGTAACCAAAGGGACCGGTAGAGGCAGGTTTGGAATCCACTCTACCCAGGTTGCATCAGAGATTTGGTTTGGTTGGTGGAAAGGAAACAGGAGAGGCTCTCCCTATCCCTACATTCCTCCTTCCCTCACCTGTCTCTTTATGTCCCCAGCAGCTGGCCCCGGTCTGCACCATGGCTTCCGCAGAGCCCCTGACCGCGCTGTCCCGCTGGTACCTGTATGCCATCCATGGCTACTTCTGCGAGGTGATGTTCACGGCGGCCTGGGAGTTCGTGGTGAACTTTAACTGGAAGTTCCCAGGGGTCACGAGCGTATGGGCACTCTTCATCTACGGCACCTCCATCCTGATCGTGGAGCGCATGTACCTGCGCCTGCGGGGCCGCTGCCCGCTGTTGGTGCGCTGCCTCATCTACACGCTCTGGACCTACCTGTGGGAGTTCACCACCGGCTTCATCCTACGCCAGTTCAACGCCTGCCCCTGGGACTACTCCCAGTTCGACTTTGACTTCATGGGCCTCATCACCCTGGAGTACGCAGTGCCCTGGTTCTGCGGCTCCCTCATCATGGAGCAGTTCATTATCCGCAACACCCTCCGCCTCCGCTTTGACAAGGACGCTGAGCCTGGGCTGCCCGGGGGCCCCCTGGCCCTGGCCAATGGCCATATCAAGACTGACTGAGTTGGGGGCTGGTGGGGGTGGGCAGATCTCACCTGGGCCCTGTGGGGAAAGGTACCAAGCCGATGGAGCTGCGCCCTGCCCCATCCCGGCCTCAGCCCTGTGGGGCTCATACAGTCCTCATTCCCTTCACTGTGCACAGGCGTTGGGGGCCTGGGCCGGTGATGGGGGTGGGGTGTCGAGGCAGGACTTTGGGAACGGGCGGTGTATCTCTGCTCAGCTCAGAGGCTGGTGACAGGAGACCCCTCTCTTAGCAGCCACTAGACTACCTGGGTGACTTTGGAAGCAGCAGGCCCTGTCCTGGCTAAGAGGCTCTGAGAAGAGGGCAAACGGTGGGAGGCAAGGTCTGAGGAGGCTTTGGGGTACTGCCTTGGCCACCTGGTGCCCTCTCGCCTGGTTTAGTTAGGCTTTGGCTGGTTCCATTAGGCAATATTCAGGTGCTTGCTTGCAACCAATACCTCCCCGGGAGCCTGCTGAGCTGCAGCCCAAGAAGAGACTGGGCAGACAGGAGGCTGCTTGGCAGCCGTCTGAGAAGGCTGGAAGGCCTTCCCTTGGCTCGCCTCCCCTCCCCCAGGGCCCCATGCTGCTTTCTTGGCCTTCTGGGGTCCCCCTGGTGCTGGATTCCCACCAACCTTGGGCTTTTGGAGGTTTCAATCCCTGTGTGTTCGGTGGCGTTTCCCCCTTTTCTCTTATTTTCAAGGCTTTTACCACTAGCAGCCCTTTATCCATGTCAATCACCCCACCAATTGCCAACCCCAATGCCCTAGCCAGCACAGCAGCTGCCAGAGCTAGAACCCTGAGACTGACTCTGCCTGCCCTCTGCAGCCATTCCTCCACTATCACCACAGACTAGTGGGCTGCGGCAGTGCCCTGGTGTTCTCCTCCACCCGTGCCCACTCCCCAGAGTGGTCCAGCTAAAAACAAATGATATGTACAACACACAGTAAGGCCAAGATGGGCCCCACAGATCCCCAGTAGGGACCTAGAGACAAATCGATGTGTGTGTTTGTGGTGGTGGGGAGGTATAGGCACACCTGAATGGTTTATTTTTAAGCCAGTCAGGGGCAATCTAGCATTCGAGAGGATGGAAGAGCAATATCTGTTGTTGGAGACCCATGGAGAATGAGTAAGGGAGAAAAAGACGAAGGCCTCTCAGCTTTGGGAGGGACTTTGGAGCATCTTTGTGGGGAAGGCGTCAGTTCTGGTTCTGCCATAGCCCCAGCCCTGCAGCAAAACCTCCTCAGGGCTACCTCCTCCCCAACCCTCCCACGAATGCTGACACTTTGGGCTTGCTCCTTAAACAGTATTGACCCTGCCACACTTACAGGCATTGTCATCTTGGTTTCCCTGCCTTCCTGTGACAGGTACGTTGCTGGCAGCGGACAGGTGAAATCTTCACTCAGCCCACTTCCAGCTCTGCCCCTACTCTCCAAGGGGAGGGGTCCATCAGAATGCAGCCTATCCCATGGTACACGGTCTATTCTTGACCACATTAGGCCTCTTAGGTAGAAATTAGCCTTTCCCTTTTTATAGAACATTAAAAAGTGATAATACCACCCATGGAGAGAATCTCCTCTTCCTTGCTGTGTTGCTCCACCTAGATCATGCAGACAGCACTGGGCCAGGACAGGTGGGCTGGGTGTGGGCAGCAGTTGTGTCCCAGACTGGGAGAAAGGCTGGGAGACTCCGCCTTTGGCAGGGTTGCTTTCTGCAGTTGACCCTGTCCAGGATGAAGGGTATTTCCCAGTCTCTGTGTCCTGGGCAGGCTCCTCAAATCCAGGCAGGAAATACTTTCTGCAGGAGCCAGCCCTACCTTTGATTTTACTGTGGCTTCAATTCCAGGGCTTGGGACTTCAGGGATTCATGTTTCCAATGGGGGTAGATTGCTTTCCATCTACAGGTGGAGAGGATTCCAGAAGAAGAATATTGTTTGGCTTCTGTGTTTCCTCTCGGTAATTGTTTCCTTGGTCGTCTCCCCCAACCATGCAGTCTCAGCCTCCTGGACCCCTGCAGGTCCCCCATGTGGGCCCCTAGACCACACTATCTGCCTTTGCTCTCCCCCAGCACGACGGAATCCGATGGTCAACCTGTTGATGTCTCCCAACATAAGGCTTCCAAAATTCTTAGCCCAATGTAGCCCTTGAATAATCCACCAAGTCTCACTGCCCTATGGGCATTTCTTGGCATCATCTTCTCTCTGGGCCCTAAAAACCCCCAAAGTAATATGGGAGGTCCCAAAGTAAATCTGCCTGCCTGGCAGTGTGCAGAGCTTTCTGTTTCTGTTTCATGCAGGTGCCCCATAGTTCCTATTGTCCCTCTTAGGGCACAGAGCCCCCAGGAAGGGGAGGCAATGAGCCAGGGCTTGACCACAGCATCTGCAGGCTCAGAGCTCACTGGCGAGATAGCCCAGACTTCAGCTCTTTCTTGGGTATCTTCAGGGCTCCAATTCCTTAGTGCCCAGAGTCTCAAAATGTGGAGTAATTCCAGCCCTGCCAAGCAGTGGAGGTCCTGGTGGGGAGAGTCTGCTTGCTATTTATGAACCTCTGGTGTCCTGGGCCTCTTGCCACTGGACACGGCAGTGTCTCTGAGTTACAGATCGCCACGTGCTGCCCTGCATGGTTAAACCACTCTGGTGTCTGCTAGGCATCTTGTCCTTTGTGCCCTGTTCCCTCTGATGCAAGTGAGTCCTAATGGCATCACAATGGCCTATGCTTATTCTCAGCAATAATACTTGGGGAGTGCCCATGAGTCCCTTTTGTCCTGGTCCCTTGGCCTCTGCATGGGTCTCCTGGGGAGGAAGCCACTGAGGGGGTCAGTTCATGAGAACCGGTACTTATGAAGCTCTGGGCTGTGCAGACATAATAATAAAGGATGCATTGAGAGGCCAGCCCTGGAGGAACTATGGCTAAGGCCAGGAGAGGACCGTCCACCTTGACCCAGCCCAGCTCTGCAAAAGGGTGTCTGAGGCAGGTGGGACTGTCTCCAAACGGCGGCAGCTCTTCAGAAGGACACGTGACTGGTTTGTGCGCCCATTGCCTGCTCTGTCTCTGTTGGTCTCTCTTTCTTTTCACATTCATGCACATAAAATATACTGGTGTTTGTGTTCCAGGACTGGCTCTGACCCATCTCTGTTTCCTCTGTGTTAAAGCCCTTTCCTAGGGGCTGCAGTAAGCCAGGCCCTTTACACCCTGGAATCACACTGTGGGGCAGGTGGTACTTCCTGCCACTCCTTTTCACTCTCTACTCTGACCCTCTCTGGTACCTGGAATTCTCCACCTAACCCCGCGCCCCCCCGCCATCGGCAGCATAATGTGGTCCAGGCCTTACTTGTTCCCAGGCTGCAAAGCAGTTGAGGAGTCCTGAATAATATCCAGATTGGCTACAGGTTAGCTGGCCTTGAAATGAGCTCTTCTGGAACACATCAGTTATGACCTGGGATGTCTCAAGGGGCAGGAAGTCCCAGGAATAGACTGAGGGTGCTCCCAAAGAGCTGGAAGACCATGCCCTTTACTTAACATTGCACTGAAAGTCACACTTTTGAGAAACAGAGTTCTGCAGTCCCCTGGTAGCACTGCACCCCTTGAAATGTGCATTTGGAGGTTACTTTGTGTACCTCTCCTCTACCTAGTGTCCCTTGTCCTCTCCTCCTCCCATTGTTTTCCTGCCCACTTTCCTACTTCCAAATAGAGGACAGAGGGTTCAGAATTTGCTTAGTTCAACTAAACCCACTTGGCTTAACACCCCCCTTCCATAACTAGGCTGTAGGACACACCAGTTTTCTGGATGGAAGAGGCAGTGTGCTTTCTGAATGGTTGAGAAGGCACTCTGCCTCCTGCACTTGAAGGTATTCATTTCTTTGACTGAAAGATTTTCCCCATATAAAACTGAGTGAGTATAAAGGCTCAACAGTCATTTACATGTTACTATAAACAAATTTATAAGGCTATTTCCTTAGAGCGGGTTTCTATATAGAAAGAACGAGGCAAGCATAATGAAACAGGGTCTATCTATGGAACTTCAAAGCAGAGGCAAGAGGTGGGGCCCAGAAAAAAAAGGCTGAGGAGACTCAGGACCTTTCTTTCCTAACTGGCCAGCTCCTTCTGTACTCCTTTCAGTGGGTGCCTTCCTTTCTTGATACATACCTTCCTCACCAACTTACCCAATCCAAAGGAGTCTTCTGACAACACTACATTGAGAGAGAAATTCTCTAGGAAAGTTAAGGCCAAGGACCTTGGCTGTATCTTATAAAATCTACCCAGCCTTTGCCTAATGCTTAATTAATAACAGTGGATGAATGACCATGACCTTGCCCTTCTGCTGGGGGTACCTATCTCAGAAGAGTGTACTGTCCAGATTGTCCTCTGGTGCAACCAAGGGGCAGCTGGATGGCCTGTGTTTGGTGGGCAGGGAAACAGGTCCAGGAAAAGGGAGCAACTGACTCTTCATACACGGCTAGCACCACAACTGCAAATACTGCGACGATGGCCAGGCTCGGCACAGGGGCTCACAGGCATTTCTGCATTTTCTCCCATCTCAGGTGGGCATCATTAGTTCCTTGTTTTACAGCAGCGATCTGATGGTAACCAGTCTGTAGCCCCGGTTTATTATGTCACTATTTTTGTTTCAGTGTGAGCTGAAGACACTTCAGTAGAATTTGTGATGATGCCCTTTTGTACTCTGATGAGATTCGAGTGTCGTTAAGAGTCCAGCCCATCCACATGCTAGTTACAAAGAGAAGTTAATGTTCAGTTGGGGGAGAGATGGGGCGATGAGGAAGGAAGTTTGGGATGCTGTTCGATTTATTCATTCATTCATTCATTCATTCATTCATTTTTAGGCGAGGCAACCCTTGGTTGACCTCACAGATTACAAGGAACTTGTCAGTTTATAATCTCTTATTTTTTATTTTTTACACCTACAACACCTAATCTTCCTAGGTGGTCTCCCATCCAAGTACTAACCAGGCCAGACACTGCTTAACTTCTGAGATCAGATAGGATCGGGCTTGTTTAGGGTGGCATGGCTGTAGACTTGGGATGCCATTTTACACAAGACTTTAAACAATTGACACAATGATCCCTCCTTGCGCAGGGAGGTTTGTGAAATTTGGGACTCTTGCAATCTTGGGTTTAGGGTTGACAGCTCTCCCTCCCATATACATTTTGCCTTTGCTCTGGGCCTTTTCCCTTTGATTCCATTTCCTTCTCTTGAGATTAAGCCTAGGCCCTTAACTGTGGGCATTCTCAGAGAATTGGAAACTACCAGACAAAAACTTTCTCCTTCAGAAAACTCAGATGGGCCTGAGAATTAACCTAGTTAGTGCTTCAGCATCTTATTGGACACTTACAGTGAGCCCGAGACCAGTCTAGTTACTGGGGTGCTAGCTGGGGAGAAAGACGTTGCATGGATGCTCATGCAGATTGTTTTATCACTGCGATGTTGCTAGTCCTTCAAAAGAGGAGTCTCCACCTTTGACTGTGCCCTGGAAGGTGCCTAAACGGGTAAGTACAAAACAAAACCAGCACACAGTGCGTGCTTTGAGGAACTCTTGGAAATGAAGTCTCATCAAGAGTTGTCTCCAGTAAGCCTACACTAAAAGCCAGGCTGGACATTCCAGAGCACCAAGTCTCCTTTGGGAATGTGAAGCTAAGAATCCTGTTTGAACAACAACCATTCCTGCCATATCTGTGCCCAACCACCATAGGGCAACTCACTGTTCTACTTCTCCTTTCCAAACCATCAGTCCCTGCAGAAGCCCTGCCAGTGTCCCAGCTTCAGTCTTTGGACCTTGGCCAAAGACCCAGCTCCACTGATCTGTCCATTGCTTCACTCTGATTATACTCTTCTTGGTGTGTGGAAAGGTGTCCTTTCAATGCCAAACAGCACAGAGAAGAAGGTAGCCTGATCTGGCTGCTTGCCTCTGTAACAATCACACCTTCCAAACAGAAAGAAAATTTTCTGGTTTATAAGGGTTCATCAATGACAGAGGGTCCTGAGGCTGAAGCTTCTCAGTTCAAGAATGGGGTTGCATTAGTTTTCTAGGGCTACTAAAACAAAGTAGCATAAATGGGTGGCTTAAAACAACAGAAATGTATTCTCTCAAAATACTGGAGGTCAGAAGTCCAAGATCAAGGTGTCAGCAGGAGACCCTGGAGGCCTTTGGGAAGAATTTTTCTTTGCCTCTCCCAGTGTCTGATGGCTGTGGCATTTCTTGGCCTCCTAAGCTTGTGGCAGCATCACTCCAAGTTCTGCCTCCATGGCCACATGGCTTCCTCCTCTTCTGTCTCCATCTCCTCTTCTGCTTCTTCTAAGGATACATCACTGGATTTAAGCTTCATCTAAGTAATACAAAATGATTTCATCTGAAGACCCTTAATTTAATTATACCTGCAAAGACCCTTTTCCCAAATACAGTCACATTCACATGTTCCAGGGATTTGGATGTGACTGTATCTTTTGGGGGACTGCCATTCAACCCACCATGGAGGTTAAGAAGGAAGATCTCTGCTGAAGCCTTTGCACCCTGTATCCATTTAGAAAGGAATTCATTAAGAGCGAGAGCTAGAATACAGTGTGGGTTAACCCAGGAGAGAACACAAGGATTTAGGCTGAGGATGGAGCTCTCCATCCCAAATTGTATCCTGTAGCTGCTGTGATTTTTGTTTAGCTGTAGATCTGGCCATTTCACTGCCTAGTGCAGACGCTTTAGTAATCTACCAATACCTTTAGGATCAAGCTCACCACCTCAGCGAGGCTTATGCTGCCCTTTGTGATTTGGCCTCATTTCTCGCCTCCCGCTCAGTCCTGTGCAATCCAGGGAGAATGACTGATAGTTTCCCTAGCAGCTCCCCGCTCACTCCTTCTGGGCCTCTGGCCCCTGTGTTCCTCTCCCTGGAACACTCTTCCTCTTTCCCTTAGCCTAACTACAGACTGATGAGCTCACTTACAGTCAGCAGCACTGGGATCTGTTTACTTTGAGCTCTCCCTGGCCCCAGCTCTCTTTAGTTCAGGAAAACTCAGGATGGGACCTGTCTCCCTGGAAACTCTCCATGTGACAGCCTGCCAGCAGCAGTAGCTAAGTTCTTCCAGTGCTGTCCATGCAGCAGACTTTCATTTGCCCATTCACCCTACCATACGACATGTCCAGGGCTAGGCTTGTGGGACAACAGTGAATAAGGCAGACTCAGTCTCTGCCCTCCCTGCGTGATAACTTCACCTGAATTACAGGGCACCAAGAACTCTGATAGACTGATTTAGGGAAAAAGAATGAACTTGATTTACTGGGTCAAGAAATATTTGGTGTCTGATATAGCCAGGAGAGGGGGGTGAAGCAGGAGGTGAGGTGAAGAGCAGGCCTCCAGGTAGAAAAGACAGTGTGAAAAGGCTGGGAACCCAGAGAGACCAGGGTGCCCATGGGTCTGCAGAAGCAACCAGGGGTGAACAATGAAGTCCACAGAACGCCAGGTCTGGATCATGTAATGTCGTAAACTAAGACAGGAAGAGACGGATAATAAACAAACAGGAAACAAGAAGTTATAATACATTCAAACAGATGATAAGCAAATGAACACGAAGCTCCTTTAGATTTAATATTTGGGCTGAGGCCTGGATAATGAGGAGAGTCAGCCACGTGAAGATGGGGAAAGAGTATTTCATGCAGAGGAAACAGCTAGGACAAAAGTCCAAGATGGGAATGAGTTTGGATAGTTTGAGGAACAGATAAAAGGCTGTAACTTGGTGAGGAGGGGTACAAGATATGGGTGAGAGAAACAGGCAGGGCTCAGAGTGTGTAGGCTCTGAAGGCTCAGATAGGAGGGGATGGGGTGAAGAGGAGGATGGAGAGTTAGGGGCCTGGTCCAGCCTCTCCCAGAACCCCTCCTAAGATTCAGGACCAGGCAGGGAAGATGGTAGGCAGAGCCTGAGGCCCCATGCTCCCCCTAGCGTCTGTTCTGTCCTCCTGGAGGCTGGGTCATGGTTGGGGTCAGCATAACTAAAAGACGGGTCTGTTTGGTTTTTGTAAACCCTTCTCTCTACCTGTTACATAAGCACTCCAGCCCTGGGGGAGCATGTACCAGGCTGGGTCCTGCAGGGTTTTACAAACTAAATCTCTCTCCCCCTCTCCCCCTCTTCCTTTCTTTCTCTCTCCCTCTCCCCATCTCTCTGCCTTCTTCTCTTCCTCTGTCTCCTTCCTTCTCCTTTCCCCTTCCTCCCCTATCCCCCTCTGTCACACACACACACACACACACACACACACACACACACACACACACACACAGACTTCACCTCATATTCTCTAACCTTTGTAAGCTGGGCCTGCAGAAGCCCTCCTGAAGCTATCTGGGAGCTCCCCACCCCCACCAGAATGGGGTCTCTGGGGCCTGGGCAGTATTAGGACATCCCAGAGCAGGTCAAGGGTGGGAGAACAGCACAGGTATTGAATCAGACAGGCTTTACTTTTATCCCTGCCTCTGCCACTTACTATCTGTGTGACTTTTGACAAGACACCGAGTCCCTCTGAGATTTAGCTCAATGGATTTAGTTCACATTTAGTTAGTTCAGTTTAATTCGCTGGAAGCATATTCTAGTGCCTGCTCCCCGACCCTCCCCATGCAAGGCAAGTGTAGAAGTAACTATTTGAAGGTTTGGAGTAAGCAGAGGAGACATTATGTTCCAGTTCAGCACAGCAGATATCTTAAAATGAAATGTTAAACATCCTTATTATTAAAAGTCTTGTGACCATTGCCCTTGGGGGAATTTTCATTGTCCAGCTCTGCCTACCACCCTGTCAGTTGTTGGGTGACCAGTTGTGCTGGGACTAAAGAGTTTCCAAGGATGTGGGACTTTCCGTGCCCAAACCAGATAAATCTGATTTAGGAGCTGTCCTTTTCTGCACTAGGTCCCCAGGAGTCCTGTAGAGGCAGACAAGTCGGCCAAGCCTCTTGGTGGACAGTCAAGGACAAGTGCCCACTGCCTTCCTGATTTGCCCCGTCTCTCCTGCTGAACCAAGTCCAAAGGGAAAGGCAGGAGGCAGAGTCTCTAAAGAGGCAGGAGTCTGGACCTCTTCAACACCAAAGGGCAAACTTCCTTCTCGGAACACTTTAGAAATAAAAACAGAATGACGTGGGGTGTTATTTGCTGACTTTCACTCAATCTGTTCCCTCAGGATCTCAGGCCTGCTGACCAGCAGGACCAGATGGCACCTTTGCAGGAACAACTCAACATTTCTGCCTTCGTGTAGGCCATGAATAGCCTATGAAACAATTTTTTTCTCCTTCTGATTGACATATCTGTGAATCCTTTCTGGTTATTCACATTTTTTTTTCTTCCTATGACTCTGTTAAAGGCGCCTGACACCCAATCCTGGCTTACAGTTCGTGTCCTTGAGATGATAGCTGACCTTGTCCAGAAGCGGGGAGGGGGCGGGTAAGGGAGGGGAAAGGACCAGGAAACGGAAGGAGGCAAACTGCTCCACATTCATAACTCTGTTTGCAGCTAGACCCTTCCTCAGTCTTTCCAGAATGTGGCCATCTATACTCCACGTTGCCCTGGGAACTTCCTGATTGCCCAACAAAAGATCCAAATCCCAGGCTTTGGAGTCATTAGACCTGAGTTTGAATCCCAGGTCCCTGATTCACTTAAGTATGTTACATAACCTGTCTAAGCCTCAGTTTCCTCATCTGAAAATGGGGTTTATAAAAGTCCTTCCCTCCCAGAGTTGTTGAGTGCTTAGCATGCAATCAATGTCAGATATTAGGAGAAATATTCTCATTTGTAAGTGTCACAAGTCAAAAGTACGTCACTCCAACAGGGATTTCTGCACTCAGGCCACTTACTATTAATAGGAAGGCAAATTACTCAATCTCTATACACACAAGTTTTTTCGTCTGTAAAATGGGAATGATAAAATCTACTCTATAGGATTATTATAAAGGTTAAGTAAAATAAAATAATATGTCTAATATTCTTAGTACAGGTTCATGATTCCTTACCCCAAACCCATGGAATTTTGTAAGACTTTTTGGATTTAAGAAAAATAGTAACATTTATATACTATATATTTTCTAACTCCTGAGCCAGATGTAAGTCAGCACCCCATACTCAAACACATTATTTCTACATGGAAACTTATGCATGTCATACTAAATGGGGGTAAATAAAGACTTTAAATGGCTTTACATTCTTACTTGTGAGATAGTCAGGGTAAGTATTAATATTCCCACTTGACAGATAACTAAAGATCAGGATAGTGGGCTGTTCAAGAGGATCCCTGGATCATCTGCTCACCTGGCCCAGGGACTCTTCCTATCATATCACACAGTGTGGTGGAAATGACCTTGTTATACAACCATTCCCTTTAGTTCATGAATTTAAAAAAAGAAAAGAAAGAGAGCCTACTAAATTGTCAAGTTTTCTTCTCAGCTTTGTAAGTATATTATGTATATTTCTACATTATTTTCATATTATTCTTTTCTCACTTTGGTAACTGGTATATATCTCTCTGTATTATACTGCATTGTATTGTATTGCATTGCATTGTTATTTATAAAAAACCATAACCTTCCAAAATCTTAATATAACCAGTTAGCTTAGCTATTCCCCTATTTGCGTGTTTCCAATTTTGCACTCTTCTAAAATAATGCTCAGTCACTCACTTTAAAGTTCGCCTTGGGGATGAGCAAGCATATTGATCTGGAAGCACCTGTCCCTTGAGCCCCTGGCTGGCTGGCAGCCTTTGGGAGATTGTATTTCCAGGCACTTTGACTATATATTTGTTGATCAACTAATCAATTAGGATTTTCTGAGTGCTTACATGGGGAACACGGTGCTCTTTGGTGCTTGGAAGAGGCACAGAAGCAAAAGCTGTGTCACTGACCCTTAAGAAGCTTATGTGTCACCCGGGAGGCCTTTCAACTTCGGATCAAGCTGGGTTTGCGTCCAGCCAGTGAGGCCTTCTAAGAGGGCAGGTCAAGATGGGCACCAGGGTGTGATGTGAGTGCTGAAAGCAAGAACTTTAAATAGGTCTCTGATGCATCCCCTTGCCTGGCAAGGGCCTTGATTACACGCAGGAGGAAGGTGCTAAAAATGAAATAGTGAATAATAAAAACAAGGTCAGGGGTTCCGTAGAGCCTTCCCTAACTCATCAAGTAATGCCTTTTTAATAGTCAGGGTGAACTAAAAATCAATATAAAGTACCACTTCCCTGACTCCCCTTGGGGGTGGGGGGCCGTCAGCAAAGAACTGAATAAGACCTGGTTTCCGGTCCTATCTAACTATCCTTAAGCAAAGTACTTAACTCTTCTCTGCCTCCTCCTGCCCATCCATCAAATGAGAATGATAGCGATGCTCTCAGGGGACTCAGGAAAGTAATGAAATCATGACAAATGCTTTTGAAAGAACAAAGTGCTCAAGTGATCTGAGGAGGGCCAAAGACCACGTCTCCCTCACTGCCACATCTCAAGCACCCAGCACAGTGTGGGTCCAGCACATAGTTGGAGCTCAATAAGCATTTATTGAATGAATGAGGAGAGAATTGGCAGGTGTTATTGTGAGTCTGTAAAGGGCAGAGAACTGCACATCATTCCATCAGCTCTGAGCCCAAAGAGGAGGCTGCCTCCACTGTGGGTCTGCCACCATACTCATTCTCCTTAGAGCAGTCCCCACCCTGATTCTGTCACCCCTGAATCCACACACTATAAGGAGTCCCTCTTTCAGGGCAGCAAAGATCTGAAGCCTAAAGTGCACCCCTGATGAAGAAACAGAGGCAAGCGCTGACCTCAGCCCATCTCCTCAGGTTTCAAGGGCCTCAGGATTTTCTGTCATAAGGGACTGGCCAGTTTCACCCTCTTATCCCATTCCTGGCTGCTGAGGCAGGGACGTTTCAGGCCATAGGGGTCAGTAGCCGACAGCAGCTCTCTGGCCAACTGAGAAGGATACCTGGCACCAGAGAGCAGCCATGTCCTTATCCACCACTAGCTAGGGCCTCAGGTGTTCTGTCATCTCCTGGCCCAGCCAGCCTGCTGCTCCAGGGCACTTGGTGCTAACAACAGAGACTCCCTGGCCAGCCTGCACCAGAAAGCCAGTTCAAGGTGGCTTGAGCCTGGCTCACTGGCTGGACTCTCCCAGGGAGGGTTCCTATATTGAGTCCATGTCATCTTTCTCATTGTGATGTCCTAGAAGACAGAAAAAGCTGTGAAAGACTGCAGCTGTGGGGTTGTGACAACTGGCTACTTCCTAAAGTGTGATTTCTTTCCTTGTGCTTTTATTTGTCTCTTTATTCTGTCCTCTCCACCCAAATGTAAGATCCAGAGGGTAGGACACGTGTCTAACTTGTCCCAGTGCTATGAACTATGCCTGACCTAAAGCAGATGCTTAATTAGCATTTGCAAATGAGTGAGAATAAATGAATGAACAAATGAACTCCTTTGCAATGTTTATTATATATAAGTGATTACTGTAAGTGAATTTAAAAGGAGGCAATAATTTCCACAGTCTCTAAGGATTGACATACACATTGTCCTGCCTTATTCCTTGATTATTTACTCATTCATTTATTCATTCATTCTGTATTTGACCTGTAGGAGAGGTGAGGATAAAATAGTCACATAGTATGTATGTTGGGGCTACAAAATAGGGGTAGTAAGTTCTACGAGCATCTCTAATGGGGATTTAACCTAGTCAGGAAGGTGAAGGGAAGCTTCCTGGAAGAAGTTCCATTTGATCCAAGATATAAAAGAAAAAAGTCATTTACTGGGAACCAAGGTGGGGACAGAAGAATATTGCAGGTAGAGGGGAAGGCATGTGAAAGGCCTAGTGGTGGGAGGGAGTGTGCAAGGAGGAAAAACTGAGGAACACCCAGGAAGTGAAGAAGGCAGGAGGAGACTGGGTCAGCCTCCCTTCAGTGATGCCAGAGCAACAGCTGGCAACAGCATCCAGATGTGCTCAGTAGGTACCAGGGCAGGGTGCCCCTTAAGAGATATCACCACAGGGTTAGAGAAGTACAAAGTAATAGTTGATAGATGGTCACGGGGATGGGGAGCATGGCACAGGGAATGTTAGGTGGAGAGCCAGAAAAGAGAAAGTGCAATTGAGGGGGGATTGATTTATAAACTGTATAAATGTCTAACCAATGCACTGTACTATGTATTTGAAACTAATAAAATAAAATTAAAAAAAAAAAAGAGATGTCACCTCCTCCAGGAGACTGCTCCCAACCCCCTAGCCTACATTAAAGTCCCGTTTGTGTTCGCATGAGACCTATGGCTACTCCTTCTAATTTAACTTATAAAACTCTACATTAATGATCTGTTTTCTTACTTTTTGGTCTTCCTGTCTCTCGATTTGAGAACTCCTTGAGGGCAGAGACTTTGGCTATTCATCCTATGCCACCAATGCCTAACACAGTGCCTGGGACATGCTGGGGGCCCCATTAATGTTTAATGAATGAATAAACAAATGAATGAAGTGTCCTCAGATCATGGAGTGCATTGGACAAGGGTTTGGATTTCTACACACTCAAAAAACCCTGGCTGAGCTCTGTGCTACAAACAGGAGAGTGTGGATAGGGACTGCTGTTGACTTTTAGATTAGGAGGGATCCAGAGGCCTGAAAAAAAGAGAAAGGTCAGGGAATGCTGTGCACTTAGTACCACGTGAAGGAAAAAAGGTTGACAGTGCCATCCTTAAAACAAGAGAGTGAGGACGGTTTCGAGGAAGATTTGTTTACCAGATACTTAAAATGAATTTTAACAGGTGAAGTTGCATGCGTTTATATATAAGAATGAACAAGAACATCAGCTGAGTATTTAGCAGACTTATGTATTATGCGCCAAGCACTGTTCTAAGTGCTTTGCAAGTAGTAAACCATTTAAATCCTCATAACAATTGCATGATGCATTTAACTGTGACTATGTCTATTTTACAGGTGTGGAAATTGAGGATCAGAGAGGTTAAGCACACCCCACCCCCACCGCTGAGCAGCCAGGAAGTGGCAGAACCAGGCTCTGAACCCAAGTGCTTCGGCCAGGACACCAGGCTCTCAGCCCTACCCCACGCTACCCTCAATCCAGCCCTTGCTCTGCTGTATGACAGGAATTAGTATCATTTTAAAGATCCTCCTGAGAGGGAAGTATTCTACCCCATTTTGCAGATGAAAAAATGGAAGCTCAAAGAGGTTAACTTGCCAATGATCAGCCAGCTGGCAAGTGGCAGAGCCGGGATCTGTGATTATAGATATTCTCACTGCCTCCCATGTGCCCCGATGCTCTAAACTGAGTTTTAAACCTGGTATCTTCTACACCACGGCTTCCCAGGCTCAGAAACCTCAGCCAAGGCCTGGCAGATGGCCACGCCCTGCACACATTTCTCTGACTCACCAGCTCCTTCTCTACTCCCCAGCTTTCCATCCCAGCTCTGGGCCTCTAACCCATCAGCACGAAGACAGGGACACCATCCTGACCTGACATGGGATTAGGAAAAGCTAAGTCCATCAGCAACTTTGGCGGGGGGTGGGGGGGGCGGAAATAGGTGCAGCTAAGATTTATTTATATATATCCCTGATGGGCGGGAAGACGATAGCCTGACCCAGGGGAAGGTGGTTAGGGAATTAGCAAGTCAGCATCCAGGGACTTGCTGGCTGATGGGAGGCCTCCCAGGATGGCTGTGGGGCCTCAGACAGACCCTTTCTATCACCACCTGAATGCCATGATGTTTTTCCTGGTGCTGTCTATCCTTGTTCTCCTGCTCCCTCCACTAGGGGCTACCTTCGCACAATGACTAACAGGTGCATCAGAGAAGGGGGCAATTGGATTCAATCAAGCATCTTAGGACCAAGCAGACATCCAGGCCTGAAAGGGTCATCTGAGCAGCTTGTGAGCACACTAGTTACTTTCAAATCAAGAACCTGACTCAAAAGACATCTAATGCAGGCTTCACTACTCAGTTACCCTTCCTGAAGGTGACATGTCATTGTGATGTCTGTTCTGTGAGAACAGAAGCTTTTCAAGTTTCTAGTGCACACCAGATTGACCAAGGGAGCCCTCCCAGAGATGACAACAGAAAAGACTTCCATGTGTAGGCTGAGGAAGGCAAGATGGTGAAGGAAGGAGGCAGGAAAAGGATGGTCTTCAGGATCAGGTAGATCGGGATCAGATCCTGGATGTGCCTCTTCCTGTCTATGTAGATCGCTGGCCTTGGGAATAATAACCAACCCAATCCCTGGAACAGCCCTCTAAAGGAGGTGCTATCTCTGGTCACGTCTTATATTTGAGAAACTGGGACACAAAGAATTAACTTGCCAAGATCATACAACTGGTGAGTAGCAGAGTCAGATGGCCTAGCTCTGGTCTGTGCTCCTAAGTACCTCTCTGCCCTGCTCTGCTTTCTATAAGATTTTAACAGGCAGAATTCTGATCTTGGTCCTGCCCGTAACTTGAGTCCCACCATCACTTGGGTCTCACCTATAAAATGAGGAAAGAAGACCCTTGATTCTATGCCATGGAGCACTATCTTAGCTGCTTTAAGTTGTTTCTGAGAATGTGTTGTCTCAGCCCATTGGCCCTTAAGGAGCTGGGACAGTTGTCAGGAGATCTTTTCTCCTCACCCCTCTATCGCCATTCCCTGCCCCCTAGCCTTGGCTTCAAGGCTCAGCCTCAGGGTGTCTTTCCCAGGGTCCCCTGATTGCCCACAGCAGCCCTCTTCCAAAGTTCCAGAGGCCAGTGGCTGGCTTCTGGACAATGTGGACCATGCTGATAGGTCATATTCCCCCGCCCCCAACATACACACACCACCACCACCGCCATATCAGAGTTTATTTGATCTCTTTGTCACATAGAGACCAATTTAAATCCTGAGAACCTTAGTATTGGAGGGGAATGTGCAGTTAGGACAGGAACACGCTGAAATCTCATCTTCAGCAGCTCTAACTGAGCTGCCGGATGCATCCTTGTAATGGCCAGCTCAGCCCCTCCTGAGAGAGTCTGACCCCTTCCTGGTTGGCCAGAACACTTCGAAGTTCTTCCTCAAGTTGGCTGCAGTCTGACTTTTCTGTCATGTCCAACTTCTGGGCCTAGTGTGGCCCTATGGAGAAGCACAGGGTCCCTCTCATGGGACAGTCCTTTACCAACTTGAAGAGAATCCCTGTGTCCCTGCCAAGTCTTCTGTTTTCTGGATGAAATATCTCCCATTCCTGCAGTTCTACCTCTTAGGTCAGGGCCCTTTGAGGCTTCTTCCTCACCGCCCCGCTCCCTCGCTTCCCAATTCATTCTATAGATTTGTCGGGAATCCTGATTCAGGATGCCTTTCATAATACAATGATCAGAACAAACACCCAGTGCTTGGTAGGCTGGCACGCCTTCCACCGTCTCCCCTTGCCACCTCTTCTCTACCCGCTCCAACTCTCCAGGCTTTCTTCTGGACACAGCACCCCAAAACTCCATCCATGCCGTCTTCGTAGGGGCCTCCATGTTCACCTATGATTCTGTCCTCAGAGACGGTCAATCGGCTGAGAGGTTGACACTACATTTAACCTGCTCCAGGCAATTCATTTTCTGGGATGTGGGGGCTTGAGTGCTTCTTTGGTGACTGAAACTGTGAGACATAAAACTCAGTGGTGTCCCTGATCTGGGTGCAGCGGCGCCTGGTTTGGTGGTGCTTGTCTCATATTAGCCAGGGACAAAGTAACTCCTTGTTCATCTCAGCTTGGCTCTTGGTCTGTGCTGTCTGGTTCATGGCCTGGACACAGGGCGGGAAAAAACAACTAGTGGCTATTGGTAGCTATTTTGACCCTGTTTCTGAAAAAAATCAACCCTAAAATGTTAATGCTTAAAAATGGATTTCTATGCAAAGTTTAATGGGACTGGGCACTTCTTCTGGGAAGTTCTCTTCCAACTGGTAATTCAGGGATCCAAGAGCCTCTGTGCTAAGGCTCCATCCTCTTAATAGTCTTTCGCTTTGAGCTATGAAGAAAGGGATGAGGGTAATGAAGGGGTGGGGGAGGGGAGTACAGAAGACCCACCTGCTCTGAATGGCTTCTGCCCATATTCCCCAGTCAGATTTCAATTCATTGCCTCACTTAACTAAGTACAGGGAAGGCTGGGAAATGTAGATGTCAATTTTCTATGTGCTGAGAAGACAAAAAACAAAGATTGGTGAAAATTGGCACACTAGAGATGGAAAACTTGCTGTAGCCATAATTTTTGCCATGCACAGAAATCTGGGCAATACTGAGGAAAGCAATTATAGGCAGAACAGATGAAAGATGGAAAGGCAGTTCCTCATTAGACTGTTTCTGAGGTTCACCTGCCTTCTCTGGGGCTTGGTTATCTTTGAGAAACCTGTGTCCTTCTGATATATTCCTCCTATGCTGAGCTAATTTTGTATTCTTAGATCTAAAAAAGACTTATCTATGTATTACATTTCTTGTCTTAACATTAAAATGTTATTAATGCAAACTAAATAATCACATGCTTCAAAAGAAACCACACCTTTTCACTTGAGCTACTATAAATTCAAATCTCTCCATCTGGACTTCCTTATCTAGTTCAGGGGTCAGCCAGATCGCAAATGTTTTAGACTTTGTGAACCATGAGATTACTCAACTCTTGTAGTATGAAAGCAGACCTAGATAGTATATAAACAAACGTGTACCTAATTTTACAAAAACTACTGTAGGGTGGCTTTAGCACACAGGTCAGAGTTCACCAACCCCTGGTCTAGTTGGTCTTTTTAATCTGAGCTTGGGATTCTCATTTCTCCCTATTAAATATAACCTTATTAACTTCAACCCATCTTTCAAGTCAACAGGCATATTTTTGAACTCTGATTTTACCATCTAGCATAACAGTGCGCCTTCCCTACTCTGTGTCATGTGTATATCAAATGAGCTTTCAATATCTTCATAGTTCGTCAGAGTGGCAGACTCTGGAAAATGGGGGATGGTGGCCCCTTCCTGTGAAAGGACATGCTGGGGAGAAGCTAGGACAGCAAAGGGTGGGTTGTTTGATGGAAAAACCTTCCAATTAGAGGGATGTGGCCTCTGCTGCCTTGGGGCCACCACCTTGTCTTTCTCTCTCTCTCTCTCTCTCTCTCTCTCTCTGCTTCTCCGATTTCGTGGAGGACATCTTGCTTAAGGGCATTGCTGGAGGTGCTTTGCTTCTCTAAAAAATTCCTTTACTCAGCACACTGTTATTTAGTGTGACAACCCCCATGTCCACTCTTTTCCTGTGTCCTCCAGCAATCTGAGTCAGAGCCATGGAATCCCACTCAGGGTTGGGTGGACTTTAGCATCATTGAATCTAGTATCCCTCATTTTACAGATAAGAAAACTGATGCCCGAGATGGAAGCAACTTGTCCAAACACATGGAGGGCACCTGTAGGTGAGCCAGGATGAAACCTAGGGTCCTGCCTCTTCTTTCCACACCCTTCTATAGAGAACTGTCTTTAGTAAGCTTCCAAGCCATGAAGCCCCAGAAACCCTCCTCTTACACCCGTCCAGTGACAGAGAGGACAGGGACTGAGGGAACTTGTGTATTCCAGTGCTTCTGTCTGGGCCTCCCAGCTTACCATTAAAAGGAAGAGGAGGTCTGGTTTTCCTGGGAAGCCCTGTCTCACATAGGCTTGTTTAAAGCCAAAGGACATTGCAATAGCCAAAAGCAAACTGTGAAGTGCATGAGCTGCTTTGTAAATGATCTACCTTAAACTAGGTTGATGATGTTTCGTTGTTAATTACCATTTTTAATGCATTTTTTTCTGATTCCAAATGTGTGTTTTTTTTCCCCCGACACCAAATATATGCTGTTTTTCCACATCTATTCTCAGATTCCTATCACCAGCTAGGTGTCCAACAGTTTAATTTAATTCAGTTCCAACACTATGTACCTGGGGTTAGCATCAGAAGTTAGAAGATTCAGTCCAATGAGACTGACTTCACTTTAGATGTCAGCTGCAAGTGGGGTCCCCAGACAATCCTTACTTCTATCAGACCAATTACAAATGGGGGGTTTCCACAACACCCCCCAAATTTGATAATTCACTAGAATGACTCATAGAATTCAGGAAAGTGCTCTACTTATGATTGTAAAGTATACATCTCAGGAACAGCCAAAAGGAAGAGACACATAGGGCAAATTATGGAGGTTGGCGGGGGTGGGGGAGCTTCCATGCCCTCTCAGGGCATGTCACCCACCTAGCACTTTGATGTTTTCACCACCCCGGAAGTTCTCCAAATCTCCTTGTTCCAGAATTTTTGTAACTCAATCTCCAACACCAATCTCCAGCTCAGAGGTTAGGAAATATTAGCTCTTTCTGGTGATCAGTGTTTGTCCTGAAGCTATCTAGTGCGTTCTGCCCTGAGTCACAACAGTAGTATAAATGCCAGCATATTCAAAAGGGCTCCTTGTGAATAGCAAAAGACACTGGCGCTTGGTTATCTGTGAGATATACCAGTGTCCCTCCCTCTGATATATTCCTCCTGTGCTGAGGAATTTACATTGTTTTAGAAGAGTTGTCCTTTTTGGCTCACAACTCACGGAACTCACTTATCAAGAAATTCCAAGGGTTTTAGGAATTGCGCCAGGAACTGAGAGCAAAGCTCTTTTTTTTTTTTAATGATTATTTCACATTATGCCACACATATAGTTCTTAAGTCAGCTAGGATGTTTATAGCTAGTGCCCTAAAACCACAACTCTGGAGACATGATTTGTTATGCTCATCATTGAGAAGCCACCCTTCTCCCACAAAAGGCAAGGGCATTCCTTTTCTTAGTACCTGTTTCCTCCTTTACAGCAAGGGGCTTGACCAGAGCCACGCCCTGCCATTCCTATCCTCCCACTGCTGACCTGACAGGACCACCTGCTTTTCCCAGAACAATGGCCCTCCTCTCCTTGCCGGTGCCCTGCCCTCTGCTGGGAATGCCCATTCCCCCTCTTTTCCTGTCAAATTGTAGGTGAGGGGAAAGGTTTCATAGTACAAAATACTTAGTGGTGGTGTTACGTCTTCTATGACAAGGTGCTCTTAATTTATTTTTATTTTCTATTTTTTTTTTTTTGGCTGGAAAAATCATTTTATACTGTTCCAAAACAAACAGAGTTGTGCTTTTTGGTTCACAACTTACAAAACTCACTTACTGTAACTTGTGTTGGTTCTGTCACATTTCTGACCATAGTCAACAAATTCTTCCCCTATGGGAAGTTGGACAGACATATGCGTTCCTTCCCTTCTCCCTGTGGCTACATTTGTGGTCATATGCATCTTTTTAAGCCCTGATCAAGTGCTCCCTCTGTGAAGCCTTTGTGGTTCCTCCAGTAGTATTGTATACTCTGAGCTCTAACTCCTTGTTTATAGGCTGTGTGCTTACAAAGGCTGTTAGCATCTGTTTGTTTATCTTAGCCCTGAACAGTATCTGACATATCATGTAGGCTCACCAAATACTTAGCCCTAGTCTATAAGACAGAGAGGTCCACCTAATTAGACAAACTCCAGGACAGGACATGGAATATCTGGTGATAATGCAGGGAGGGGTGCCCCTTGAAAGACAGCTTTTTTTTTAAAGGAGAAGCTATTACTCTCCTGTGCCTGGTTCTGGTTTACTCTGCTTTCTGCAGTATTAGGCCCATCCCCCACTAGACACACACACAGTTCTAATAATAGATATAACTCCAGACGACAGCTTCAAAAATAACCTCTTCTTCAAGGTCAGTGCAAGGCCATAGAAACACCATCCTGGTCAACCCACTGAACCAATGTGCAGACATTGGCTCCCAGGTAAAAATACTCCCAACCCTCAAAGATGCAGCACTGCAAAGAGTGTTAGCAGGGTCACATTATGACTTTCATGGGCCTTAGGCACTTTGCATTCATGGGCCCATTCTTTTATAAAATATATTAACAATTATATTCTAAGACCATACTGGTATAGAGACAAATGTAATCCAGCCTTGACTTGTTTTTATATATTCATATCCTATTCATCTTCTTCTGATTTAAGAGAAATTAAAATTAAAACATTTTCATGGACCCCTAAAAGGATTATGAGCCTGTATTAGTTGGTTCTTCGGAGAAACAGAACCAGTAGGAGTTGTATAGATATAGATGTGTAGATCTATAAATATGTAAAGAGATTTATTGTAAGGAATTGAATCAAGCAGTATTGGATGCTAAGAAGTCCCACAGTCTGCAGTCAGCAAGCTGAAGACCTAGAAGAGCCAGTAGTATATTTCTAGTTTGAATCAGAAGGACTGAGACCCATGGGAGCCGATGTTTAAGCTCCAGTCAGAGTCAGAGATTGAAGGTGGGAGAACAACGACCCCAATTGAAGACAGTCATGCAAAAAGAGGTTGAATTCTCTCTTACTCTGCCTTTTGGGTTCTATTCAGGCTTCCAACAGATTGGGTGAGGCCTACTCACATTGGGGAGGGAAGTCTTCTCTTCCTGGGCCTACTGATTCAAATGTTAATTTTACCTAGAAACACCCTCACTGACATACCCAGAATAATGTTTAACCAAACATCTGGGTAACCGTGACAGGATCTTAGGCACTATATCTGCTGGAGAAGTCCACTCTGAGTGTTAGGAAGTAGATTACACAGGGTCCTTTTCTTGGAGTCACCACTTTGTAAGTGGGACCCACAAGAGAGATGGCTCTGCATACACAGTGGTCACCTGGTCTCACTGCCAGGGGTCTTGAGCTTGGGGGTTGGTACCCATGCATTTTAATCTCTGGTTAGGAGAAATGGGGCAGGAATGGGGCCTTGGAAAACAGTCTTTTCATCTCTCTGTCACAAATCATCTGTGACATCTGTCACAGGCCAAATATCACAGTCCCAGGAGATCAAGTTTGCTGAGCAGGACTTGATGGAGCAGTGTTTCCTCTAGGCCAGAGGAGCATGAACTTGGACTCTAGGTTGGTTTGCTTGATTTACAGCAGCAGTCACAACTGAGACTTTTTTTTTTTGCAGTTTGATTTATTTAAAAAATTTTATCAAAATTTTGCATTCTACTCCATATTTTACTCCTATTTTAGTAAAAGGTGATACTCCATTTTTATCCTGTGGCTTCATTATACTGGCCCCTCTACTTGGAGAAAAGTGGATTAGAGAGAAGAGCCAGCTCTAAGGCTTCTTGTCAGGGAATAATGACACTACAGTGGTTAAGATCAATATCCTGCTATCTTTCCCTGGCCTCTGTTCCATATGTCATTTGCCAGGTGGAGAAAGGCCTAGGACAGGGTGCCCATTTGCTCAACGTGTCAAGTCAGGGGGTGAAATAGAATCAGGGCAGCACCAGGGCAAACTGGGAGGTCTGCCAAGTGTGTCTTCTATGTTCAGGCACAATCTGGGCGCAGGGCAAGGCAAGAGAGACAGAGATTTTACAGCTAAGATTTTCGGTGCGTATCTTACCCACTTGTATGTTTGAACCACAGACCATAGTCCATGCACAAACCTATTTCATATAACTACATCCATGTCAAGGAGGTTTGATCTTTAAGAAAATAGACATTGACCCAGGTTTAAACAAGTCAGGCCACCTGCTGTTTATTTTTAGTTCTTTGGCTGTGTACAGATCAACACAATAAAGAAAATGCAGATGTTTCCATAATTACCCAGCTAATAAATCACAGCTGAAAGGCTGCTGGGGACAGTGTATTCTGATGACCTTTGCTGGGGAGGTGGCTCTGTCCCTGAGGAACAAGTAAGATTGGTTGGATTGGGGGGCAGTGTGGGGGGATGGATTGGACACTCCCAGCCACTCTCAGTGCATCCTGAGAGGTTATCTTGTCATTATCTTGGCTCCTTGGTGTTATCACTCAGTCCTCACTCTTAATTCACTGTGCTCAACCTAGTTTTCTCAGCCTATAAAATGGGGTTAATAGGCCTAAAGGGAGAAGCTGGGAAGGAACATGAAATTATGACTTCCTTGACTCTGGAGTCAGACAAGCCTAAAGAAGTCGTCCTATTCCCATCCCCCACTCCTTGTCCCCTTCTTCCCACTAGTCTTTCCCACCTTGGTGTAAGACACCACCCATGACCAGGCTGCTCAGGAAGTCGGACCCTCAGCCTTGATAACTCCCTCTTCCTCATTTCAGTCCATCAGCAGGTCCTCTACTTCTGACCTCCCAAATATGTCTCAAATTACCTGCCTCTCTCTCCACTCCACCAGCAAGTCCAAGCCAGTGTCCTCTCTCACCTAGACATTGCAGGAGCTCCTAAATGCTCATTTTTCTCTCAATCCTGCTCCTAAAGCCTAGTTCCACACCTACAGCCACAGTGATGCTTGAACATTTAAATTAGATCATGTCACTTGCTTAAAACCCTTCAATGATTTCCCATCCTACTCAGACAAAAAGCAAAAATCCCTAAACTTGGCCTGAGTGGTCTGACACCTGCCCACCCCTCCAACCATCTCAGGTCTTGCCCTCACTCACTGAACCCCAGCCCCAATGCACTTACAGTTTCTAGAACAGTTTCCTCCACAGGGCTTTTGCACCTGCCGGTCCCTTAGGCTAATGCTAGTCCCTGGCAACAGTTTCCTGCCAGCCAGGCTCAAGTTCAAGAGGCTTTCTCTGACCATTTGATCTGAAGCAGAATTATAATTATTTGGTATCACAGCACCAGTTAATTTCCTTCTGAACACTCTTTATAATATAAATTTGTCATCTGGAGACTTTGCTTTCTTGTTTAGTTTTTGCCTCTTCCCTTAGACTGTGAATGCCATGAGAGCAGGATCATGTTCATCTGTTCATGTTTGTAGCTTCCTGGCACAGCGTTGGGCACATAGTAGGCATTCAAGTAATACTTTTGGATGAAAGGTTCATTGCACAAGTCACAGCAGGATCCCAGGCCGCTGCCCAGTGTCTCTCCTTGCACCTCCTGCTTCTCCTCCTCTGCTCTCTTCCTCCAGAGGGCGGGCCACTGTATAGGAGGCTTGGAAAGTGCTGAATCTGCTCTCTGGGCTGGTTTCTAACCCCGTGGGAAGGACTTAGAAAAGGGCAGACGGTGTCAGTGAGATTATGGGGTGCCAGATGGAAGCCAGGCCAGGAGCAGAGTGACAACTCTCAAGTGCCCACTCCAGTGTCCTGAGGGAACTCTTTCTCCTGCATAGTCTCCCCTCTGCGGGAGCGTGCAAGGCTGCCAAACACTGGGTACCATGTAGAGGAAGCAGCTGTGAGAGAGCCAGGAAGGGGTGCGATCTGGTATTTCAGGGCCAGGGGACAGGTGTGCCAGTTTATAAGGGGGTGTTTGTACCCTCCTTCGGGGCTGCAGAACATACCCTTGGGGTATGGTGCTGGGCAAGGCCTGGCTACCCCACTCTCCCCGGCTACTCTGCGGTAGGGTGTGGACGCTCCCCTTCTGAACAGTCATATACTAGCCTGGCTTCCTGGGCATTTGCCCAGCCTTCTTGGGGGAGGTTGGCCAACTTTGACTAGGCAGTAATATCTTGTGGCATCCACAGTTTCTGGCAAGGAGCCCCAAGGCTCCGGGCAAGAATGGATCTGTAGGTTTCCAGGAAAGAGGCTTCTGTGGGAAGCAGAACTACACTGACAGTTCTGTGCCTCAGGGATTAGCCACAGGGGAGTAAGCCCTCTGAGAGCTGGAGAAGCTCAGGGTTGCATGAGCAACACACCCCAGCAGACCTGTCTCCGCTTCTAAACCTGAAAAGCAAATACTCAACCGTCTCCAGCATGCTACCTGCTAGCTTCCCCGCCCCAATACCCACAATTTGGCGCAAAAATGTGTGGTTAGTAAAATGTCCTAATGGGAGGTCTACATCCCACACAACAGCTCTACCACTAAACGTGGCCAAGGACGCCGTGGGGTGATGCTTAAGGGGATGCCAGGCTTTGGATCAAATCGAAAGCAAAAACAGCCTGCTATCACCATGGGACAGGGGGGTCCAATGGAGGAAGTGGACAGGGAGTGACATCCAAGCAGGTATGGCTTGAGGCAGGAGTCCAGAGTTTTTTTGTAAGTGTTCTGTTAACTCTTCAAGTGACCTTCCTGGGAGTTTGACAAATAAATAAAAACTTGTAATGACTATGATGAATTTTTAAAACAGTCTCTAGAACAAAATACGTCATGATGAACATCCAAGGACTTCAGTTACTCTATCCTGTTGTGGCCACTGGCCATGAGTTCTGCTTTTCTCTCTGCAGTCATCAGGATTCTTTTAATTTCTGTGTCTGCATAGGGTCTGTTACTTAAAACATAGTTTAGTCCTCTAAACGCTCCCACGGTCTGCAGTTTGCTTAGATTTTCGTGGCTAATTTTAGTGCAATTATGAGTCATCTGGCTTGCTTGATAAAATGAATATCCCCAGACCCCCTTCAGAGATTCTGATCTACTAGATCTGAAGTGTGGCTCAAGAATCTGCATTTCTACAAGCTTCTTAGTTGATTCTCATGCAGAGGGCCCTAAGACCCCATTCTGAGAAACACTGACTTAGAAGTCATTGTGTAAGTGGTTGATTTTTAATTTTTAAAATAATGCTGCAAGAAAGACTTTGTAGAAATAATCTTTTCTTTTACATTATTTTCTTTAGAGATTTCCTTAAAAGTAGGATTATGGGATCAAAGGATAAGAATTGTTTTTGCGTTCTTGCCAAATTAGTCTCTGGGAATTTGAATAATTGAACATTAACTTATAACATTTAAATTGATTTTTATAACAACATAAAAGTTTCCCAAATTGCAAGTTCAAGATTTATAGCGGGTCTGCTCCTTTTTCTATGTAAAGCTCTGGTTGTAAACTATCCACTCATTTCCTCTGACTACTTATCAAAAAAGGAGCAGAATACCAGCCTTTTATAGTTATATCAATTTCATAGCTATTTTGGATAAAAAGCTTTATTTGCCACATGTATTTCTCCCTCACTGTGGCTTTCATTTGTTGTGTTTGCTTTATTACATTCTGCGGCACAAAAGCCTTTTAAAAACACATTTGTTTCCATCGTCCTGTCCTTGATATCTTTTGTCCATAGTCAAAATGTTTTCTCCTCATCACAGTTGAAACACATTTGCTTCTCCATGTCCTTCCTTGGCTTTTTATGACCCGTTAGAAATGTATTGTAGTGTGAAATATGGATATAAGCTAATTCTGATTCACCATTTAGATATTTAGATATTTAGTTAAATAGTGACTCTTCCAGCATTGTATTGATGATGCTTATTTCTCTTATACCAAGACCTTCAACACATTGAATCTGTTTCTGTAGAGTCTATTCTATTCCTCTGGCCAACTTTTCTTGTCTTTACCCTGATAAAATATAGTGACTGCTGTCTGGTTATTCTAAGTTCCCCAAAACATTTTCTGGCATTTTGTCCATTCATACTCCAAATGAGTTTTACTATTTACTTGTTAAATGCTGCGATGTATCTCACTGTGTCTTTAATTTATATTCCATTATAATTTTAACTCTATTTAGATTTCACAGTCAGGATCGGAATGTGGCTTTTGATTCAGTCATATTTCCCTTTACTCTTCCCACTATAAAATTTTCTTTGAAAAAATATCATTTATTCCAAGTTAAATTAATTCCCAACAATTTACTTGGGGGAGGGTCTTTCTTATGAATAAGCCAGCTTTCCTCCTCTCTCCTTCCTTCCCTCAGTCCTACTTTTATTCTCATGCTCACTAAGATGCTAGCATTTTGACCCAAAAGTCAAGCAGATAAAATGATATACTCCCCGCCCCCATCCCTGGCTCAGCATGTGTTGTTTCTTGGCTCCAGCAGGCAGCAGTCTGTGAGCTGCTCTGAGGAGATGTCCACTGGTCTTACTCCCTTTTCCTTTCCTTCACTGTAAGATGGGCAGAGTTATCCCAGCACCATCTTCCTGGGTTAGGACATAGCTGGTTGAGAAAGGTGCAGAGTATTTTAGAAGCACCATCCTGTTCATTGAACACAAGAGGAAGCTTCTGTGTATTAAGTTGAATGAGTATCCCTTTGAAATTCACATCCACACAGAATCTCAGAATGTGACCTTATTTTGGAAAGAGCCTTTGTGGATGTAATTAATTCAAATGAGGTGACACCTGGATTAGAGTGAGTTCTAAATCCAATGACGAGTGTCTTTACAAAAAACAGAGACATAGATACACACATGAAGAACACTCTGTGACAACAGAGGCAGAGACTGGAGTGATGCCTTTACAGGCCAAGGACACCAAGGATGGCCAAGAGCCCCCAGAAGCCGGGAAAGAGGCCTGGAACGCATTCGCCCTCAGAGCCTCCAGGAGGAACCAACCCTGCCAACACCTTGATTGCAGACTCCAGAACTGTGAGGGAATAAATTTCTGTTGATTCGAGCCTCCCAGTTTGGCAGCTGTAGGAACCTAGCCCACGCAGGATCCTCAGTCTTTCCTAAAAGCATCCCCAACACTGACTCTTAATCGTAGGATTAGCTAAAACACAGAGAAGTGTCCTTGTAAACCTGCCCCAAAGCAGAGAATGAACAATCTCTTCTGGAATGTAAATACTTAAACGATGAGGGTTTTCCTGTTTCCTGACCAACCACAAGTCTCTCCTTGTAGAAGGCGAACTATTTATGGCATATTCCAAGTTCTGAGAACCCACGACTCTTTTGCCGAGGGAAGCAGTGTTGTCGTACTTCAAAGGGTTCAGAAACTGGGCTTGGACCAACAGGATCTACATCTTGGCTCTGCCATTTACTGGAAGCATAACTCTGAGCAGGTCACTTAATCTCCTTGAGCTAGACTTCCAATCTATAAAAGAGACAATAAAAATTTATCCCTAACACAGTTTAGGGAGTTATTTCTAGGATCTGATGAGATAATTCATGGGAAATCATTGTTTAAACTGTAAAGTGTTGGGCAGGTGTTACACCAGTAGTGATTGGCTGTGGGGTGGGAGGGAGGGTAAAAGGATGGGAGAGATATTTCTCATTGTATCCTTTTTTGTTCCATGAATATATTGAAAATAATGTGAAAAAATTTTTTTAACTTGCAATGAAGGAGAAACAGTAAATAAAACTACGTGTCTGGTTCCAGCGTTACCCAAAGATGACATCTAGAGTGTGTGCACTGGTGGAACCTCTGTCTTTCCCCAAGCTTCTGATGTGGAAGCTTCTGGAATACAACCCAGCTCATACCTCCTGAACCATTTTTTCTCCTTGCTCCTGTTAATACAGAGTTTGGAAACTAGAATTGGGTGTCCAGCCTTGTCATGGATTTCAAGTTGCCTGATTTATCTTTCTGAAATATAGAGAGAATAGGGACCCTCTTGCCAAGTGGGACAACTAGTAGGATTGTGTATAAAGACAAAGGCATATTTGGGAAGATATTTTCCCAGAGCATTTTGAGGCCTTAGGCTCATTCCAAAGGCATAGGAAGAAGTGACTGCTTTGATTGGAGTCCCCAAAGAATCAGAATGGGAAGCTGAGCCTTGCGATCACTTAATAAAGTTCTTTACACCACCCCTCCCAGGCGATGAGCAGACTCCCCAAAGTTCTGAGGTCTCCACGTGGTCCTTCCTCTTGATTCTATGTCTGGGGGCCATGTTTGACACTTGCACCAGCTCACTTACTGCCAAGACTCCTACTCATCCAGTTGTCACCACTGGCCTCCTCTAGAGCTCTATCCCCTTGACACCACTGACACTAGCTGATCAATATGACACTCACGTTGCCTCTCTGCCAATTAAAAAAAGGCCCTCTTTCTTCCTTCTTTGGGGTGGAAGACTTATAGCAAAGTCCCCTGAGCCCCCAATGGGAAGGCTCTTTCAACTTTGCCATACAGCCCTCTTCTTCGGAGCATTTGAACATCTAGCCTGGCACCAGGCACAGGGACAGCGTAGGCTTTTATCAGAACCAGGGCCACTTTGGCTTTGTTTTTGAGTTGGAGCCACCAGACCAGGATCCTTCCTCACCCATAGCAGTTCTCTGTTCCATGATGTTATTCCCCAGAACCTACTTTTCTCCAGCCCCAACCATATATTGATGAACTCAAGTTGTACGTAGGATTCAGGTTCTGTCCCAGGCGACCCTGGATTCATGTCCTCCAAGGTATGTGGTTTTGTCAAGCACAAGAGGGGACTAGAATGTGTGATGGTGCCCTGTCTTTATGTGCCATTGTATCTAAACCTTGACTCCAACCAAGACATAACCAAGCTTAATCATGTCTTGCAAGAGCTTAATGAGGAAGCAATGATTCCTGTATATGCTGTAATAGTTCAGAGCAGCAATTTGGGAGCCAAAGACAAACCCTGGGTTCAATCCCAGCTCCACAGTTTATAGCCCTGTGATCTTGAGCAAGCTACATATTCTCTTGGAATCTTATACAAGGCCCTCCTTCTTCTTTCTTTGGGGTGGAGGGCTTACAGCAAAGTCACCTGAGCCCTCCATGGAAGGGCTCAGGTTTATAAAGAAAAAAACAGAACAGAGCTGGGTTATAGGACTGTTAAATTAAATGAGATAATACATATAAATTTTGTACCTGGCATGTAGTTAGTGCCTAATAAGTGTTAAATATTGTTGTTTTTAACAGAATAATTTAGTTTCTAGTCATGGCTTCAGCCCAATTGAGCTTTGTGAACTTGACCAAGTTATTTCACCTCTATGGGCTCTTTTTTGATACAAAATGAGAGGATGGGTCTTGAGCCTCAATACTCCTTCTGACTCTGTGACCCTACAATACCTTTGACCGTAACGAAATGACTCCACTTGCCATGAGGACCCCCAATGTCAGACCATCAGATGAGGCGGTTGCCTACAGGGCACAATAAGAGAAGCTGCCAAAAGTCCACCTGGCTTCTCCAAACCCAAGTCTGTCTCCATCTCCCAGTCTGGGTCCTCCCCAGGGCAGTGGTGGGAGCTGCCTGGTTAATAATACTAAAGGAATGCCAGGCCCTCACCCCTACCTGAAAAACAGAGATTCTGAGGTCCGAAGGTAGGGGCAGTTGGTGAGTGGGGCAAGAGTTTGCCTCAGACTCAGTCCTAGTGAGAAAGGAGGTTGTGAGGAGAGGCTGCAAAATGCAGTTTTGTGTACGGGTTAAAAACCTGGCTGCAGAACCCGACTGCCTGGGTTTGACTCTTGGCTCTTCCACTTACCAGCTGCATGAACCTTGGTCAAAGTACTTAACCTCTCTGGTTTTCTCAGATTTCTCAGTTGTGAAACTGAGCAATGACAATAGTTTCCCCTACCCATTGTTATGAAGACTAAATGTATCTAAATATTTAGGAAAGTGTTAGCACTTACATAAGTGCTATGTAAGTGTTGGCTGTGAATATTATTATACAAATGGGGAGCAGGATGCTACCTTGGGCTTTGTGTGAGGGAGAGGAGGGGTGCCTCTAATGTTGCAGTAGAAACAGAGGCATCTGATGCTAACTGTGGAGTTCTGGGGTTTAGGTGGGACTCCATATGACACCCTCTGGAAAGTCTCAGGTATATATGCAAGAGGCTTTTTGGATGGGCCCATAACGGTGGCAGAATATGCCAGGAAAATGTGCTGTCTTATAGTGACTGTAACCCCTCAATGCGGCAGCCTGAGGGATCAAAACCCCCTGTGGGCTAAATAGTGAGTTATCATCTGCCATTAGCTCCTCAGTGCAAATGAGTTTCTCAGATTAGCCAATATTTCAGTAGAACCCAAGGGAACAAGAACTAAAATTAGATTAGCCAGGTCAGTTTTAGCAGGAGCTCTGTGTGGGACAGCAGGAGGGTGGGGCCCTGGGCGGCAGACAGGAAGCTTCGTCTGAGTGTGTTTTGGGCGAGGTGTGGGGATTGCAGAAAGGGAGGAAGGAAGCACCCAACAAAGGTGATCTGCTTTAGCTTTGCCTCGGGGCTCCTGGGTCCCCTTTGGGCAGAATTTCTGTGGGCCACAACCCCACCAGGGCTGCCTCCTCTTTTCCTCTTCTCCTTGGTAGCCCAGGGTGGACCGCACCCCTCGAGGATCATGCCAGTCATGTGGAACTTGGCTGCCCCCTGGTGGCCACTGGGCAGTTCTCTTAAAATCTGTGGAGACAGCATGATTTTTTTAAATTAATTTTTTATGGTGATATTGGTTAATGAAATCCAATAAGTTTCACCTGTATACTTTAACAGTAAGGCATATGTATATATTTACACTGTGTGTTTACCTCCCATTGTTAGATTTATTTCTGTCATCACATATTTGACCCCTTTACCCAGTCTACCTTCTACCTCCTACCCTCTGATAACCACTAGTCTATATAGTCCATGTCTATGAGTCTCTGTTTGTCCTGTTCATTTGTTGCTTTTAGGTTTGTATCCCACATAGAAGTGAAATCATGTAATTTTAAACTTTTTCAAGACAACACGATTTTATAATAGCGTTTGTATAGTGCTTTACAACTTTAAAGCACTGACTCAAATATTTGAGTGTAGTTTTCTTGCTTGAGTATTCTCTCCACTACCCCATAATCTTCAGCCACCTTGAGCATACGTTCCCCCACTTTCCCCAGCCACCTTTGACACCTCACCTTTCAGATTTTTTTGGCTCACCTAATTTCTCTTAAAGGGTGGGAAGAAAGGGTCCTGGAGCCTGAAGAAGCCCAGGCAGGACTGGGTGAGTTCTGACTCCTTTGTGGCCTTGGGAGCTTGCTCCAGCCAGAGGACTGGCAAGTGCCCTGGAGAGTGTGACAGCTCCCTGCACTCAACTTGCCTACTCTCTCCGCTCTTTGCACAGTGCTCCTGGCTCTCTGGACTTGCCTCAGGCCTAGAACTTTCCTGAGTTGCATTTGCTTCTGAGCTACAAGCCCTGGGACTCTTCAGATTTTCAGTTCCTCTTAAAACCAAACACCATGCACACTGTCTCCCAAATCAGCACACAGTGTGCTTTTTCTATCACTGATGAAGGTAATCACAGTTGACCATTTGAGAGGCTTACTGTTTGTCCCTACAGTGAGGGGGAGGCAGATAATGAAACCACCAACAGGGCAAGTTACAAAGGTTCCCATACTTTGAAAGGTCTCACAGCCCTGGTCCCTGGTCTTTGGTTGCTAACTCCTTTGCTGATATCACTGAAAACCCAGAGAGTGAGGCTCTAATTCCCTTCCCACCTCTCAGCAGCAGCTCAGCCAAGATGCTATCAGACACAACAATATTATTCCTTGTGTGGTGAAGGTCCTAGAGACTGTTGCTCTGATTACGTTTCTGCAGGAAAAGGTAATCTGAGTCATACTGAATATTTTAAATGTTTGATGTTGAGTGTGTTTTGGGTTTCAATGTGTTATTCTGAGAAACCACTTAGAGATGTTTTGTTTTGGGCAGCATAAGCCAACCAATAAGATGATTTCATTCCCAGAACTAAACTTTCTTTCCCTAGGCAAGACAAAGCAGGTGAGCCAGTTGGGACAATGTTTTTTCTTTCCAGGTAAGATGTGGGAAGAATAAAGGCAATGAGAGTAGGATGCAATGGAGGGCCCATTCTGGTGGACAAGAGCTGGGCTAGGACCTTGGGGAAACCGACTTCCAAGCACAAGGTGATATCATAGCAGTGGTTATGTCCTTCTCCATATGATTCTGTCCTAAGAGCCAACCTGACCCTGTTAGCTTTACTCATCCCCCGTGGGAGGCTTAGCAGCGACCCTGTTCTGCTTAAGCCATCATGACTCAAGTCTAGGGAGAATGCCAGATGCTGAGAATGGACAGGAAAGGGAAGATAGGGGATTTTCTTTTCTCTTAATTACCCCCAATATTTTAGCTTCTCTCCCTCCACTTTTTTAAAAAAGTACTCCATGTTGAACATTTAATTCCATTGGACCAAAAAGATAAGAAGGAGGTGGATCTAAAATCCTTTAATTTCTCCAGTTACTGCAGGAGCCATCAGAAATACCCACCCAAAGGCTCACTTCCACTTGGACACTTTTGAATAGGGTGACAGCCACACATTCCTCCTCTCTGGCTGAGGAAGACATGACCATTGAGATGGAAGATACACTTGGGATCCAAAGGAAGTTGCGTTGGCACAAACCTTAAGGTCTACGTCCTTCCCTTTTTTACAACTCCCTCTTAACTATGCCAATATTTGCTACAACTCTCTGCCATCGTTTCTCAGACTCACAACGTCTTCTTTCCTGTGCTACAGGCATCCTGATGCCCACTTTTTCTCTGAGTTCTCCAGTTTGGCGATGACATAACCTCTCCCCTCTTCGTGGCCCCTCCACACCTCTCACCATTGCCCCGCTTAAGGGCTCATCCTTCTGAAAGCACCATGGGTGCCTAGGCTGTACTAGGGGCTGGTGAAGGAGAGTACCCAAATATTCTTCTGTTATCAAGAAGCCAGTTGAAAGGACAGTGGGGAGGGGGAGAATTGTAGCTAAGGAAATAACTGCAGAGCCATGTTGTAACTACTATCCTAAAGGTTTATACAGATGGCCACTTAATTTTTTTTAATTCAGTCTTGCAAACAACTACCCTCCCAATCCATTTTTGTTCCTGTCCTTCCTACTTGAGATATTGTTTTGAGGAATGTAATGTTTGTTGCTGTGGCAACATGCTCACTGATGATGAAAGGGCAGAAAAATAGGAAAAACTGGTTTTTGATGGCAGCGTCGAGCCATTGAATCCTCTCTGAAATCACCTATCTCCAAACTTCTTGTTAATTAAATAAAAACATCTCCCTAGGGTTGACTCCACTTTAAGCCACTGTTGGTTGACTTTTTGTTTACTTGCCACTCAAAGCATTGTAACTGGTTTTCTTCCATGTGTGACAGAAGGACATTAAAGGGAACTTGAAGATGGAGAAATCACAGTTCTAGTGCTTAGTCTGGACAAACCCAAGTTCTCTGTAGAAAGGGGCAGGAAGTCCCATGGTGGACAGACCTACTTACCTTAATTCATTTAACTCTGATATTTACAGAGTAGTACCAATGTGTAAGGAATTGTGGTGAGTTGCCATGGCTAAAATCAAGAGCAAAACCACACATGGTTCCAGTTCTCGTGAAGTTCAGAATCCAATGAGGAGTAAGACATTAATCAAATAGTAATTTTAACAAGTAAATTATTAGAAGCCGAGCTAAGCACACAGAGAAAAGGAACACTTGCCATGAGTACCACATGATAGATCCAATATAAAGCCTGGGAACCAGAAACACCTCCCTGAGAAAGTGATCTTGAATCTGAGAGCTGAAGCGGGAAGGGGAGGGGTGAACCAGGCAGAAGCTGGAGAGGGTTGAGGTACAGGAAGCAGTACATGCCAAGTCCCTGGAACAGGAGGGGAACAGCCCGGCTTGAGGGTTCAGAGCGGAACAGAGTTGAAACTGAAGGTTTGCCCTCAGTGCCTCCCTAAAATCTGGCCTACCGCTCTCCCCCTGCTTCTTTGCTCATCCCACACTGCCCCCCAGGAAGGAACCCTGTGTCAAGGCTCTTTGACTAAAATTCACCTATTTTGAGGTTCCACTCAGATCTGTCCCTCCCTCTATTCCACCCTTTCAAGGACTCTCTCCCCGTCAAAACTTCCTTTGCCTCTGCACATACCAAGCCATTTTCTCCCCTATTTTCTTCTGAGAGGGAGAGAGAAAGAGAGAGGGAAAGAATGAACTCGCTTGTCATTGGTGGAATTCAGACAGTGAGCAAAGAACATCCGCCTCCCACAGGGCAGTCTCCTGGCCTCCTCCTCCTCCTCCTCTTCCTTCTCCTCCTCCTCCTCCTCCAGACATCCATGGGCTCTGCATGGGAGATGTCTGGGGTGCAGGCTCAGCACTATGGGTGGGCCAGCCACTCCCTTCCTCTTAGTTTCACACAGCAGCAGTGCCCAGGGCTTTGTGGGAGGGTTGGGCCACCCTCCAGATGAACTGACTTCAAAAGGTCTAAGGAGAGGCTGTGTTGCCTAGTGGGAGGAGTCCAGCTTTGGAACCAGAGGGCTCTGGGGGCTGGCAGCAAGGCCAAACCCTAGCTTGCTGCACAACCTGGAGCCACCCTTAGCTCTCTGAGCCTCAGATGCTTCATCTGCAAAAAGGGAGTAAGATGATCTTTACAGATAGTTGTGAAGATTAGAAATAGAAAAGTATAAAAGTGGGACAAAGATGAGGTTTTTAAACCTGAGCTAGAGCTCAAGCACAGACCTAGCATCCAGGAATTAGCAGTCTAGCCCCAATTTCAAACACTTTGCCCTACACGTCCACTTCCACTTATCAGGCCCCAGGTCCTGTGTTTTTATTTGGAAAGGATGATAATTCCAATCGGTCAAGATCTGCATTGTCCAATGTGCTAGCCACATGTTGATGTATAAATTCTCATTAAAATGCAACAAAATTTAAGCTTCAGTTCCTCATACTAGTCACATTTGAAGTGCTCAATAGTCATTAATGGTGTTAGAGCCAATGTAGAACTTTTTCATCAGCAAAGAAAGCTCTATTGGACAATGCTGGCTTAGAGAGAAGGGCCACATGTAAATAGGAGGTCTATTTATTTTACTTGTCATCTCACCCCTGGACCAAGACACTGGGACAAATTGTCAGTTAGACCCATTGGGAGGTTGGCATGTTTACATGTGCCTGTGTGTGTACACGTATGTGTGTATGTGCACTTGCATGTGTATGAGTGACAGACAGGCCAGGGGTCACACCTTCAGGCCTTCTAAATGAGCTCATTAACACTCACCACTTGCGAGATTCGACCTGAGAATAAAGTCACAGCATGAGAGCTCAGCAGAGAGGTCCCATCTGTGAGACCGCAAGGCTGGGGATAGCCTGCAACCCTGGAACCCAGTCCTGACTGAGGACTCCAGGAAAAAAGGACCTCCTGGTGCTTCTGAGGTAGAAGGGAGGAAGGTTCATGTGAAGCTCCAAGATGCAAGTGTGTAGCCCTTGGGGCGGATGGACATGCAACCTTGATTGCCACTTTGATTCTGGGACTAGGACAAAGACTAGGTAGATAAAGCATATGGCCTTCCTGGAGAATCTGCTCTTCAAAGTAAGAGGGGATCAGGCCATTCCAGGCCCATGTCTGTCCTCCCTGAACACCTCTGGGTCCCTCGCTCACAAATATTGCATTCTCTCAAGGTGATCTTGGTCATGAGGAAAATAGGGAATGTTCCTCTCCACCAGGCCTCCTTCCCAGAGACCTCAGCATCATAGGTGACAGGCTTCCTACCCGAGTTCACTTCCAGGAGCCAGCAATGTCCTGAGCAGGCCACGGCCACAAGGAGAAGCGGAGTGTGTCAGCCCCACAGGCCCAGGCATCTCCATGGACTTGTGCCACAGAGCTTCCTGCCCTCAGAAATGCATCCATCCCATGCATTTCTTTCAGAAGTCATGGGAGTCCCAGTCCTCTGTGCTGGTCTGTTCCCTGCAAGATCATCTCCATAGAATATGATACACTACATCAGTGTACCTCTGAGGTTAAGAGCCAAGACTTTGCAGCCAGCCCTGTACAACCTGGGCAAATCACTTCTGTTTCTTCAACTGCAAATGCAAACAACAACAGCAACTACAGTACCCCAAATATGCCAGCTATTCCTATTGCTATTACTATTAAGCCATGGTGACACACAGGACTGAGCCACAACTCTGGGGGTAGTTAGAGGAGGCTTCAGAAGAGAGGCCGCTGAGGTAGGTCTGAGAGACAAGTAGGGTTAAACTAGAGAGGGAAGTGGGGATGACCATTCTGGGAAGAGGACAGCTGCATTGCTCAGCTCTTGGGGGTTACCTGACTGGGCTGACACCCTGTGTCTCACCCATTTCTCTCTTTCTCAACCAATCATGAGACACCTTGAGGAGTAAGAGAGAGGTGGCCATGAATCTGAGGGCTGGACAGATCCCCGCCTTATCTTAACATCTCTGTCCATAGTGTGCCTCATCCTGGGAAGGTGCTATTGGGGATCAAATGCAAAGCACTGACTATTCCCAATATTAGCGACCTGAAGGCAGCCTCTAGAAAAAGGAAGTACAACTGCCATAGTAGCATGGATCACCCTGATTTGTAATAGGAGGTGAAGAACTGGTCCAGTTTCCAGAATGACCATGGAAATTTATTGTTAATCTTCTTATCATAATAATGACAACTAAAATAGTAGTAAAGGCAATAATTTTTAGCACCTGCAATTTTTCTGTTATCAATTTTCTTATTGCTACAGTGATAACTCAGTCATCCAGAATTCTCTATCTGGCACTTCATTCATGTGCAAAATAAAGCACAGAATAAGAAAGAAACCAAGTGAAAAAGAAAAAGCCTAGAGGAATTGAAATAGATGTCGCAGGATCAAAGCACTAAAGCTTTCAGATAGCATTTATCCTTATTTTAAGCACCGTTCTAATAGCCTGGGTTACTTGTCTGAGTCTAATCAGATTGTAAGCAATTTAGAGAGTAGCTGCTGGAGACAGGAACCCTGACAGCAATGAGAAGTGACAACTAGCAATAAGGGAGGAGATAAAGAAACTCTGAAAAGCAAACTGTGAAACCACAAAGCAGAGCAGCCTGGGATCTGTTTCAGAGGCAAAGTGTTTGAATGCATCACTGCATTTCCTGCAGAATTCCATGGTCTTGCCAACGGGCTCATAACACCTCTCTAAAAGCCTAACAGGTGAATGATCCAATGGTTACAACTGTGTTTGTACAGAGCCAATCCTCACTCTTCCAGACAGTCTCAAGCTCTCTTGGGCATTCCTGAGAGATGCCATTTTAATTCTTGGCTGTCATCACCTGCCCTCCCCTATTGAGAAGCCCAGAAGAAAAAAACCCTGGCCTGGATGACTGGAGGCCTGAGTGTGACCTCAACAAGTCGACCTATTCACCCAACATGAATAATGTGGGCTCCTATGATGGGGCTTGATTTCCTCCTCTGTAAAATGAAGGTTGGTCTACCTGAGCTCAGTCTGATAGTCCATGTATTCAGGGAGAGGATGTCTGGGGCTGGACAACAAGGATCACTAACATTATCAGGAGTTACCTACATGCACAGGTGCTATGTGCTTTACATGGTTAACTTACCTCCTTTAATCCTCTCAGCAACCTTATGAGGCTCAGATAGCAGCACAGGGTCCCGTGATTGTCTTAATACTCTGCTGAAATTCTTAATCTACCTTTCCATTTAGTACTGGGCCCTGAAGATTATTCAGCCAGTCCCAGGTTTAAGGTCCCCCTTTAGAGTTGCTGAGTGCTAACTCTTGTGATCCCTAACCAAAGGCATTCGCATCATCTGAGAGCTAATGAGAAATTCAGAGTCCCAGGCCTGGCACTGCCCCCCAGAATCAGATCTGCACTTTAAGAGATCACATCCAGAGCCTGCCATCTCAATCACTGTTTGTCTGCTATTTTCTTCCATGTCTGCATTTACTAAAGATGTGTCCTTAATTGCACAGGAAAGACCTCAATGTCTGATCTTCAGGTGAAAGGAGATGTGCCCTACTTGTGCGAGGTGGGCTTCTTGGGGCCCCAAATCCTAGAACAGCCGTGGGACCAGGAGGGCTAGCTAATTCAGACCTTGTGCCCACAGTAGGTCCGGATTAGCCAGGACGAGGGCAGGGCAAGCAGAAGCCAAAAGCACCAGATTTAAGGAGGCATGCTCTTTCAGGTGCCAACCCTGTACCTACACGACTCTGAGGGCCCCGGTGCTCTTGGGACGTCTCAATCAGCTGAGGCTTGGGACCCCGGTGCGGGGTTGCCCTCCCAAGCCTGGGAATTTCCGGGCAGGTCAGCTTCTGTGCTGGGAACTCCCAACAGGGGCCTGATGGCTCAGAATCAGAATTCAATTCTCCCACCTTCTCTCACCATTTTTAACCCCAGGAAGTCCGGGGCAACCCTTTACCTCTCACTTATCTATAAATTCACAGCTCTGTGTTGAAGATTGCTGGGACTGGCTTCACCCTCTTCTCAACTCCCCGCAAACTGCTTTGCCTTTCAACAGATAGCCACGCCTGTGGGCGTGGCTGGGGGCCTGGGCCCTGGGGTCGCTTTTATGCCAGCCTCAGGGTGCAGGTGGGCAGCCAGGCTGGAGATTAGCTGCTCATTTGAGTTCAGCTGGAACCATTCGCATCACCTGGGAGAGGCAGGACTTGGTTTGGGGCATGGAGGTAGGGGCAAGACCTCATTAGGGCTCCACCTTAGCAAGGGAGCTGATCTTCAGCTGGCATCTATGGTGGTTGGAGTTGAAAGGGCCCTTTCCAAGGAGGCCTGAGAAGCTCCAGGATTCTCTAGGGCAGGGGTTCCTAGTACCACTCACCTTCTGGGCTAATTTATCTACCTGGTCAGAGACCTAAAACAAGGATTTCTCAATCCAGGAAGCAGAATCTCCTGGACATGGGCATAGTTTCTGTTCCTTTTGTATGGAATACCAAAAGGTACCCATTCTGGCCAGATGTAGTCCTGCTTGGATGTGGCTTGGCAAGTGGACAGAGAACCTTTAGGTGAAAAAAAAATATTCTCTCTCCTTAAGGAATGCAGCCCCGGGGCCAGGGGATGCCAGTGGACTGCCTCGTGCCCTCTGTGCAGCATACAACCTGCATGGTGAGCAATGGCCCTGGGTGGGGCTGGGAAAAGCCTTACAGCTGATTCTGATGACCAGCCAGGTGGGAGCCGCTGAGGCCTGGAGAGCAGATGTGACCACATGTGATCCCCGTGGCCAGCGCATGGCCCTGTGGCCACCGCCTTACTGCTGGGGTTCCTCAGGCATTCCCAGGGCAAGGTTTTACCCTTTACCCACACAAAATAAGCAAAAAGAAAACCTAACATCCAGGAGTAATATTTAGGGAAGAAAGTGAAAGGAGGAAGGGTAAGGAAGCAGGAAGAGGAGGGGAGGGCCCTTATCTTTATTAAACAGGTCCAGCTCTGCCTGCTTGCACAGCTGAGTCATGCTATGCATCCTGCTCTACCCCCACCCTCCTGGCCATGAGACAGCTGCCAATGGGTAGCTGGGTTCTGGGGTGTAGGCAGGTTTGATGGCATTGGTAGGGAAGCAGTGAGTCTAGGCTGTCCCCCACCAAAGGCTGGCTGAACACCCTGGAGAGAGTGACAACCCTCTCAAGGTGTTCCGGCTTTTCCAGTGGAACAGGGAGTTGGGTTTTAGGATGTTAATGATTGAGCATGTTACCCTTCCTTGTCAGGGAGATGCTTCAAGCACTATAGTTCTTCTGGCTTTGCCCTATAGTGTCCATTATGGTGTAAAGGGGCAGAGGGGATGGAGAGATGTATGTATCAGTTAGGTTTCACAGTTAGTTACACTATGGTAACTAACAACCCCCAAATCTCGGTGTTTACAACAAAAAGGCTTACTTCTTACATTGGCTGCGGCTCTCTTCTCACATCATCTTCATTCCTAGACCCTATCTGAGCCATGCTGGGCTGTGGCATGGGAAAAGATTAGTGGCGCATCCAAGTGACAGTGCTTAAAGCTGCCACTGGGATATGCAGCTGATGTTCCATTGGTCTAAGCAAGTCTCACAACCCACCCCGATTCTCTTGCATGTGACCTGGGAGAGGAATGTAATATTCTATCACAAGGATCAGGCACAATCTTGCAATCTACCATAGTGGGCCCCCTGTGTTAGGCTGAGTGGATTTCTTCTAAGGAAGAGAGAGCATCCTTTGACTACAGGAGAGAGAGTGTGAAGTAGTGAAAGAAAAACTGGGAATCAGACAGGTCTACATTTTAACCTGGACTCAGCCACATATTAGCTGTGTAATTTGTTTGACTTCTCTGAATCTTCATTTCTATATACAGAATGCATATAATACCTAGTTCACAGGGAAATTGTGAGGATTAAGTGAGATAAATTTGGAGGATTAAGTGAGATAGTGGTAGTATATGTTGTTTTAGCTGTATAGAGGAACACAGTGAATATTAACTCCCCACTCTACCTCCTGCCCAGCTTTCATATTTTATCCGTAACTTGGTAGGTACTTATTACCAATACTCCTTCTACTAGCCTTGTTATGGAGCAGGTGAGAACAGGAACCCACACAGCCAAATCAGAGAGAATTATGAGCCTTTATTAGCCGGCCGGCGACTGACTCTCTAACACACAGGGTTAGAGATCAGATCTGAGCTTCCAGAGGAGGCAGCTTATAAAGTTTAAGACCATATCCTGGTTTTCTTCTGAACAATAAGCAAGCAGATAACAGGAAGCAGCAGATTATAGAAAGCAGATGTTGGCTGTTTATATAAGGCCTTATACAAAGCTAAATGTCCTATACAAAGGTAAATGTCCTATACAAATGTAATTGTCCTCAGGGAACTCTTAGATCAAACAGGGTGTAGCAGGCAGTTTCCCCATCTTCATCCAGGTGGTGGTCAGCACTCTCCTGGGGGCCAGAGCCTGGAGATATCACTTCTCTGTGACTGATTTACTGGGAAGTTTTTACTTCTACAGCCTCACAGGGCTGGGATCAGATGGAATTGAGAAAATTCATTGTGTCCTTACTGTGTGTCAGGCACTACACTACACAATTAACTTTTGTAATCTCATTTATTTTGCCCAGTAACCCTGTGAGGTAGGTACTATTATTTCCCCATTTTACAGATGATGAAAATAAGGATCAGAGAGGATAAATAATTTGCCAAAGGTCATGCAGTGGCAGAGGCAGGATTTGAACTAATGCTTTAGATTCCAGAACCCACTCTTTACAGCAATGCTTCTCAAGAGTAATTTGTTTGGTACTGCTCTAAGACAAGATAAGAACAGAAATTGAGAGTAAGTTTAGGAAGTTACGGCAGCTAGGCATTGCCATGACATTCAAATGCAGGACTGAGGTCTTGTTTCATTGAACTGAATGTGGACCAGTTCGGGTGGTGTAGAGGTCTCTGGTAGGTTTCCTATAGTGGAGGTTGTGTTCATGCACAATAGGACCACACAACTGTTCATGACTCAGGGAAATAAGAAAAGCTGGTCTTCACTACAGGTGATGTGAGAAGCACTGCTCTGGAATACTGTGCTATGTGTTGGTGGGCCTGCTTCTTAGCTGTGGCAGACCAAGATGATACAGTTGGGCCTCTGTATCTGCAGGTTCAGCAGCTGCAATTCAACCAACCTCTGATCAAAAATATTATTTTTAAAATGTTACGCTGTTGCTGATGTGTACTATGTAAGTATGTATGCCTGCAATGATTGTGTCTATACTGAACAAGTAGACTTTTTTATTGTCATTATTTCCTAAACAATACAGTATAACGATTTACCTAGCATTTACCTTGTAGTAAGCATTAGAAGTAATCTAGAGATGATTTCAAATATATAGGAGGATGTATGTAGGTTATATGCAAATACTACTCCATTTTATATAAGGGACTCAAACGTCCCAGAGTTTGATATCTACAGGGGTATTGGAACCATGGATACAAAAGATGACTGTATTTCTGGGTAATCAAAATGATATGTTGCTTACACTGATGTGTGAGGCCTCAGAGTAGAGCCTGTGTATTACCCTTGGCACTTGATTGTGTTTTGTACGCAGGACATACTCAATACAAGTTCCTGCTCCTGTGAAAGGATGAATGAGTTGATGGATGAATGAATGGGTGTGTTTCTGGCTATAACAGGGCAATGTGATGGGCTTGAGCAAAGCCATGAATTGAGCAAGATTCCAACTTTTCCTGCTCCCTATATGTCTAATTCCCTCTTTTTGTCTCTGCCCAAGCTTTTGAGTGCCTTGAGTACTCTTCTGGCTGTTCAGAATCCTACACACCCTCCTTTTCCACTGAGTGGTGCCTTACTTCGGGCCTCTCACTGTCCTCTTTCCCAGTAAGTTCTCAGTTTTGGGTCCCCTCCAGGGGGAACTCCTCCAGTTGTCTGACTCGTGGGGATTTCCTGGGATCCACTCTGACAGAGACAACACAGAACATGTACAAATAGGGTAGTATCTGCTGATTATGATAAAATCAGCAAAGGTTTCTAGAAATATTGCACTTAATGCTAGTATAGACTCCTGAGACTGGCCTTATCATGCACTTCTGGTGATGGCATCTTGTGGTACATTTGTAGAGAGCAGTTTGACAATATATATCTCAAGAACTTTTTTTTCAAAAAAATTGATACCCTTTAACCTAAAATTATGCTTAGACTTTTATATAAAATTATCGGGTATGTGGCAAAATGTTTATGTACAGAAATATTTATCATAGCATCACTTACACAGTGAAATAGGATCTCTGACCTAAATAGGAATGGTTATATACATTATGATACAGGCATGATAAAATACTATGCATCCATTAAAGTTATATTATTGAATCGTTTTTAATGATTTGATAAGATGCTTATTAGCTATTACCAATGAAAAAAGGCAGGGTTCAAGACTTTAAAAATAAAATTTAATAAAAGTATGTGTGTGTATAAAAATACTCATCTGTCTAGGTGATGGTATTTGAATGTTTTTACCCTTTTTAGTATTTTCTAAATTTTCTATAATGAGCACAAATGATGTTTATGGTCAGAAAAACATCATTTAAAGTTGTTTCCTGGTTTCGGAGACAGAGCCCTTCCTGGCTGCACTGTCACTCCCTCGCTGCAGTCCTGCTCTCACGCAGAACACTGCCGGGGAAGTGTCCCTGCATGCGCCAGGAGCAAGCCTTGAAGTGCTTACACTTTTAGCCTGTATACTGGCCCTGGCTGGGCCATTAACTGGCTGTGGGACTATGGACGGGTCATTTTATTTACCTGGGTTTTGGGGGTCCTCATTTATAAAACAAAGAGCCTAGACTGGATGATTAAAGGGTTGGATTCTGATTCCCTGATGCTGATAAACTCACTGAGTCAAAGTATTCATTATGAATCAGGCTTAGTGATTTATCTCTCTCCACTGTAAATATCTTAAACACGGGATTCTTATCTATAGCTAAAAGCTGCCTTTTTAATGGAATTTCACATTAGTCTGTGAGTCACCTACGCCGGAACACTGGCCTTATAGCTCTCAACAGCTCACATATCCTAGTCATTATCTGGTCTTTCTGAAAGAGTCAGGTCCTGAGAGCGAAAGAGGAGAGGTTTCTGCCTAGAAGAGCAAGACACTTTCTTGGGTCCTTAGTTTCCTTCCCTTCGCTGCTCCCTTCCCCCATCTCAGCTGTTCACTGCTGTCTGTCTACTTCCTCTATTTCCATCCTCTTCCCTGTGGCTGAGTCGGGCTTATGTCAGCGTGGTTTGCTGGTGGACTTGTGGCTCAGCCACCACAGCCAGGGGAGGAGGGGGTGTGACTCATGCCCCAGGTCCAGTGAGTCAGACTTGGGGTGGCTGGACCAGGGTCTTCCCTAAGACGGGACCCAGGTTCCAAGTTTGCAGAGGACTCAGCTCCCTCCTGGTAGGGGCACCACCAAGAAAGAGAACCTATCTTTCTCCTATTCCATTTCTGTGGACTCATTCAGGTGGCCCTCTTGCCAAAAAAAAATGTCACCTCTTCTAAACCTCAGAAGATTGTGTCTGGGTGAGGCCAAAACAACCTCTTGCCAATTGCCTCCTCCCCTGGCATCTGAGAGGAAGAATAAGAGATCATGGTTAGAGCCAAAGAGGATAAGAATTTTCCATTCTAATCTCTTGTGTCCTGGATTTGTTTGGCAAAGTTTCAGAGCTCAGATTATTTTTCCCTCCTCTTCCGCACTCAAGAGCTGAGGAGCAAGCTCATTCACTCTGCCCTGGAGTTAAAAATATGAGCTTGGTGACCTTGGGCAAGTTATTTAACTGCTTCAAGTTTTAATTTCCTTGGCTGGAAAGAAAGGGATAATAAATTCACCTCCTGGGGTTGTTGTGCATTAACTAAAACCTGGCACCCACCAGAGGCCTGGCTTCAGAAGATCCTGAGCCCGTTTTTATTCTGAAAGGGAGTGGAAGCCCCATTGCTTTTGGACTCACTGGGGGAGATCCGAAGTCAGTCGGTGCAGAAGAAGGCTGAATTGGGCTATTTCCAGGGCAAGAGGCGCTCAGGGTGGTTTAAGTATAGATCTAGGCTGTTTCTGAAAGGTAAAGCTGGCCTTCCACAGCCTGGGGCACCTTCTCCCAATCTTGAGTCTTCTCTTCCCTTTTAGGCATCTGGAGCCTTTCTCCTTGGTGATAAACCACCCCAATAGTACAGGTATCACTGCAGTGCAAATAGTGAATAACAGGACTGTGTCCTAAGGATTACTAGACAGAATCAGTATTATGATGTTTCCTTTTGTTTCAGGCTCCAGTATGTTGATCCAATACTGTTGATCCAGTCGTGATTTAAAATGTTGGTATTTTGTTCATCGTGGGGTTTTTCTTTTTTGCATTAATTTTAATTTTTAAAATACTGTATTAAAATGTTATTTATCTAGACTACTGAGTTCCTTGGCACTCCCTTAAATTTTGCCCCCAAAATGGAATCTTCAGTTCTAGCCTTTTTGGGGGAGGGCTATGTTTGAGGGGCAGAGGGCCCCTGCAGACTGTGCCAGCTTCCTTAATCCTGTGACAACTTTGCTAATGGGAACATTTGTCTGCCCCCACCAGAGGCAAGGGCAAATTTCCTAGCCTGGTTCCACCCCATTCACTCTCCCACTCTTATTACCATTGAATTCAGGGACGACTCCAAATCCCTGAGTTCCTTTTAGTTCCGTTTAATTCCATAAGTATTACTCAAGGGCAATATAATAGGTGCCAGGCAGGCACCTGGTTCAGGCTGGGGAAGGAGGTAGATGGGCAAAGACGGGAATAGTAAAGCCGCGCAGAATGCACTGGGGGGTGAGGGGGGCACCTGGGTGGGGCGCCCTGCCCAGGGAGACCGAGCCGGGGCGGGGAAGGCTCCAGGAGGCGACGTCAGGGCGGGACTCTCAGAGCTGGCAGACTCTGTACCCTGCGGACTCGCCGGGGCGCCTTCGCGGGGGAGGGGGCACGTCAGAAACCCCGACCTGGCCTGGCTTCCGGCCGGGGCGGCCCGCGGCGCGGGCCCTGGGCGCGGGCCAGGGAGGCGTCGCCCGCGCGGGGACGGAGGCGCTTCCTGGGCGCAGCGGGCGCGGAGCAGCGGGCGGCGCGGGGACACCTCACCTTGGCGGCGACATGGAGGACGGCGTGCTCAAGGAGGGCTTCCTCGTCAAGAGGGTGAGCGCGCCGGAGCATCTCCGGACTTGGCGCGCGGCGGGCCGCCGGGCGCGGGCTCACCTGAGTGGGGACCCCAGCCTGAGGCTCACCGCGGACCCGGCGGCATCGGGGGCTGCTGGGCAGAGCTCGTGTCGGTGGCGAGAGCCGGTGGACAGTGGTTGCAGGTTGGCTTCCGATAGAAAAGAGGGGTCAGGGCACAGGCAAGGAGCAGAATCTCGCTTGGCTGGTGCGTCAGGGGTGCAGGTGGTGGCTACCGACCGAAGTAGATACCGTAATTAAAACAACTTATTGAAATATGTGGAGCACAGTATTTAAATATGATGTATGAAAACAACGTAAAAGTGCTCTGCAGTTCACAGCGCCCGTCCACGTAACACATCCTCTCATACTCTCCACGGTGACCTGTGAGCGAGGAGGAAACCTATGCTTCTTAAGCACTTACTGGGCACCAGCCCTGGACTTTGTCTCCCTAAACCTCCCAACAGTCCTACAGATGGTAGTACCACCTTACGCCCTTTCTCCAGGGAGAAAACAGAGCTCAAAGAGGTGAAACAGCTTGCTCAGGACCTGGGTGCTAGTAGGAGATGGAGCAGATCAAACCCTGGCAGGCCCACTCCAAACCCTTTTCTGTCCACCACAGGATGGGTATTGTTATCACTCCATTTCACAGGAGGAAAGGGTATCAGAAAGATGAAATCGCTGGCCCAGACCCCCAGGGCTAGTAACAGCTGGGAGTGGCACCACCATCCTCAGTGCTTCCCCATCACCCCACTGTGGCCTTTCCCACAGCAAGCAAGAGTCCAGACAAAAAGGGGACACACGGGATCAAGGTAGAAAATGAACCAAAGAGCAGGTGCAAGAGAGAGTTTGACATTTTAAAATTCTTTTAACATCGATGTTCACACTTAGCATTTATATTAACATAATAATAGCAGAGCATAAAACCTGGGGATGAGCCTTTTGGCTTCTGTTGAGTTTATAGCTTTGGGAGTGGAATGAATGAAGAGGGATGAATGAGCTCTTCCTTCCGCTGCCTCCTCTGGTAGCCAGATCAGCCCTAAAGTCTCAAATCACTTACAGGTGGGTAAATAACATAGCTATGTTATGTTACACATTGTTTGATACAGGAGGGCGTGTGTGTTGTTTGCTCAAAATTATAAGCAGGAGTAGTGCTGATGCCAGATCAAGGGTCAGACAACATACAATCAGGTACAAAATTCCATGCCTGCTTCATGCCACTGTGATTAAAGCGATAGGCTGGCCCTTCACAGTTTATGGAGGCAGCTGCACCTTGGAGCGACAACCTGCAGAGGAACTTCTGTGGTTTCTCACTTTCCTGCAGCTTCTGAGGTGAGAGAGATAGTGTGAGTTGGACGGGGGTTTTGGTGGCTTTGGTGGCCGTTGTTGATTGTTGGGATAGCTGGATCCGGGCTCTTATGGGCATTCCCCCTGTTCCCAGGGGCTATGAGACAAGATTCCCCACCACCACTACCAATGTAGAGTCAGCATGAGACAGAAGGAAGGATGTGAGTTCTTTTCCAGACAGCCCTCACAATTCTGGGAGGTCGGCTCAGTGAGTCTAGGGTGCAGAGAAATGAGCACAGTCAACAGGTCTGACCCCCAAACCCACAGAAGGGGCTTGACTGAAGTGCCAAGAGCTCATTCTAGCCAAACCCAAAGACAGGAATTTGGAGCCTGACCAGAGCCAAGCGGAAGCCACACCCTTTCCTGAAAGGTGAGGGATGGTGTCCCATGTCCCTTCTACTGATCAATCTTAACTTTTTCTCTCCTCCTGAGTGGCAACAGCAGCCCCCGTGTTCCCTGGAGAAGCTGTAGGGTTGTGCAGGTATTCAGAGATTTGAGAGGATTTAAGCTCAGAGTCAGGGCAGGGCTCAAGCTAGAAAACCCAGAGTACAGAACAGTCATCACTGGTGAGGGTGAAGCAGGAGACGGGCAGGGGCATGAAGGATTTGGCTCCTAATCCCGCCCAGACAAGAAAGACGCAGAGCTCCAGGCAAAACGCAGGATGCTCACTTGGCCTGGCTTTAAAGGAGGGTGAGGGGGAAGGAAGCCAAGATCTGTGTGAGTGCGACTGCTTTTCCTTTAAGAAGAGGCATTGCTGCCCGGTTCACTCTTTGAACAGCACTCTGAGAAAATGACATGGCACCGTTAATATGCTTTGGCCTAGAAATTTCATTTGTAGCACTCTATCCCAAGGAAACACCATAAAAAGTTTATGAACAAAGTGTTATTTGTGTAGTAAAAAAATGGAAACTACCTATATATGCCCCCAAATAAGGAAACGAATAAGTAAATTATGGTTATGCATATGTTAAAAATGTTTATAATATTATTACTTAAAGAACAAAAATATAAAAGGTATAAGTAAGGAAAAATAGGCATAGAAGAAAATGTTTGGAAGGAGTTCTGAAGGCTAGAAGGCTGAAATCAAGGGGTTGGCAGGGCCATGCTCTCCCTGAAACCTGTGGGGGAAAGTCCTTTCTTGCCTCTTCTGCTTCAGGTATTTGCAGACTGAAAAGGAAAAACCCAGATTTTTCCTTTCTGTGTAGGGAGAAACCTAGTTCTTCCCTACTGTGTGTATGTGTGTGCATGTGTATGTATTTATCCTGTGAGTCTGCTTTATTTTTACACAGAACACTTCATTTCTGATACTTTTATTCACCAATTCATGGTGGATTTTCCCCACGCCAAGCAATTTTCTGTGTGTAGGACACCAGCTGTGTGTCCTACAACTTAACTCAATTCTAACATTATCTATCCAGAGATAGTGTCAGACTCCACAGGTTAAGGTCGCAGTCCTACAAGACTGTCCAAGCCCCTTCCCCCACACACATACTTCAGACAATAGTTGCAAGCTGGGGTTACCACCTGTGCTTGAGACTAAAAGGTTATAGATGGCAGGCTCTCCCTCCTTGGGTTTGATTAATTTGCTAGAGCAACTCACAGAACTCAGGGAAACACTTATGTTTACCAGTTTATTTAAGAATACTATCTAGGATAGATAGCCAGCTGGGAGCAGTGCATCAAGCAGGGTATGTGGGAAGTGGATCTTCTATGCCCATTTGAGGGCGCCACTCACCCCACACCTCCATGTGGTCACCAACCTAGAAGCTCTCCAAACTCTGTGCTTTCGTTGTTTTATGGAGGCTTCATCACACAGGCATGATTGATCATTAATCCCATGGTCAGCCCTTCTCCCTTCTCAAGAGAATGGGGGCGGGGCTGAAAATTCCAAGCTTCTAATCACTGCCTTAGTTTTTCCAGTGATCAGCTCTCAACCAGGAGCCATCCGGGCTCACCTGGAATCGCCTCTGTAGAACAAAAGATACTGATATCACATGGGAAATTATAAGGGTTTCAGGAGCTCCATGTCATAAACTGGGGACAGAGACCAATGTATGTATTTTCTTCTATCTCACATGGTCGATTCTTGGTGTTTCTTGCCTTGTAGAGGCATCACTCCAGTCTCTGCCTCCCTTGTCACATGACCACAATTTCTCTTCATATAAGGACACTGGTCATATTAGTGTTATTAGGGCCACTCTAATCCAGTATGACTTTATCTTAACTCGATTACATCTGCAAGGACCCTATTTCCAAATAAGATCACATTCACAGGCCCCAGGGGTTCAGACTTCCATATACTTTTTTATGGGACGTAATTCAACAAGTACCATTTCTACTTCTTCGGGGTTGTGGGTCTTGAGCAAGACCTTTCAGGGCCTCAGTTTCCTCATCATTGCAGTTAGGGAGTAGTATAGGTTTTTCAAAGTGTCCCTCCAGCTGTCACATACGGTGCCTCTTAAGCCCAGTCCTAGGGTTGCTGTTCCAGTTTATGCTCCCTAAAGGGGCTTTAGGGACTCCATTTTGCTCGTGGTTCAGCGGGCTTCTGGCTCCAGCCAGCTGCTTACAGATAAGGAGCCTGGAGAGGGAGGAAACTGCCTTGTTCAGCTTGTACCACTGTGTTTTTGGCCTCTGACCCCCTTTGCCTGGTGACTTTGGATCAGTGCCTTATACCATGTGAGCATGGCATGGCTTCTCTGTAGAATGGGGATAATGGTGCTCTCTTTTCCATTTTGTGGGTTATTATAGTAGCCTCGCTGAGCTGCCTACTCCAGACTGGCCTACTTCATTTAGCCATTCTGCCACAGTGTGGTCAGGGTGGTATTTTGAACATGAGAACTTAAACTTGTCATCTTTCTGCTTCAAAGTCTCCAAGGACTTCCCTCTGGCCAGAGATAAATATCAAACTCTACAACGAGGGACCTGATACCGGCTGGGCTCCCACTACTTCCCCCAGCCCTTCTCCACAGCCTCTGAGTCCTATCTGTATAGAACTATTTGCAGTTTTTCCAAAGCAGTTTTACGTCCTCCTTTCCATGCCTTCCTAACCAGGCCAACTCCACACAACCTCCAAAACAGCCCCAGTATCAGGCTCCTTAGAACCTGCATAACTCCACTCTAACCCCTATTGAGCTCCTTCCTCCTCTGAACTTCTTGGGGTTTCCATCATGCCCTGTATTAGTTGTCTCTTGTTGTATAACAATTATCCCAAAGTGTAATGTCTTAAAACAAGAAACATTCATTGTCTCATACAGTTTCTGAAGGTCAGGTATCCAGGAACAGCTCAGCTGCAAGATTCTGGCTCAGAGACTCTCATGCAGTTGTAGCCAAAATGTTGCCCAGTGTGGCAGTTGCCTGAAGGCTTGGATGGTGGCTGGAGGCCTCTGTACTTTACCTCTCAGTAGGGGCTGCTCCTGCTGTGGCAGCTTGCTTTTCCCAGAGTGCACGACTGGGAAAAAAAGAGAGGGAGTGCCCGCTCCACCCGCCACTCCCCTCCCCATCCCAAGACCGAAGCTGCAGCGTCTTTCATAACATATTGTCAAAACTGACAAGCCATTGCTCTTGCCACATTCTCTTGGTCTCACCAATCCTTTTACACGTGGGAAGAGACTGCACAGGGTGTGAATACCAGAAGGTGGTGATCATGTGAGGCCCCATCAATCATCTGTCCCGGAATTCACCACATGGTGTGGGGGGTTATCATCTGTCTCCCTACTGTCTTGGGTCAGACTCTGGTTTATTTTTGTCTCCCTGCTGCTGGGACAGTGCCTGGTGCAGTAGTATTTAGTCATTGATTGTTAAATGAGTAGATAAATGAACGAATGATTTCCCTAATCATCTCATCAGGATTTTTGTTTATTTGAATTTAAATTTATTTTTCATTATGACAATAATAGGCACATATTATTTTTAAAAACTAGAAAAATACTCAAGGGCAAAAAATGAAAAATAAATTTTCATTCTTATCGTGCCATATCTAGTCTTAGTCCCTAGAGGTGACAACTATTAACATTTCTGGAGTATCCTTCCAAAAAATTTTGAAAATAACCACTAGAGTTATTTTTAGATATCATATAAAGAAATATAAGTAAAAGTGCTTTGCCTGTGTCGAAGACGGTTGCCGCTGTGATTCTTGGTGGCCGAGACTTCTGGGTCTGACTCTGGGGATCCCACCAGTGGCTTCTCCTTATCATTTGTTAGGACTCGAATCCTTCCACTGCAGCCATACTGGGCACCATGTTGTTATATGTTAGAAAATTTTGCATTTTTTTACTGTTATCAGCCATGATCCTTTAAGGGTCTCAATACATAAACTCTTTTCCACAGTCTAGATTATTTACTTAGCGCAGATCCCTGGAAGTGGAATTATTGGGTCGAAGAATTTGAACCTTTTTATAAGGCTCACCAGTTGCCTTGAGTTTTCTACCTGCATAGCAAATCCTTTCTCATCAACCTTTCTTCTCAGACCTCCCTCCTTTGCCAGCAGTCAGGATTCATAACAGTCCACTCTAGTGAGTTTTAACAGAAAGAATTTCATGGAGAATAATAAACATTAAATAACTCAGGAATATTAAGAAAGGCCAGAGAATGGATGCTATATAACCAGGGATGATGCAGCCAAACAAAAATACACAATAACACTATCAGGTATTTCTAGTGGAAACATCACTGCTGACCCTGCCACTTGTGCCTGTTAACTCTGAGGCTGGGTATCAGAACAGAAGAACCTGTTCTTCCACCACTGTCCTTGCCAAAAACTCCTGTTTCCCTATGCTTGGTTGCTGCCAAACAGGCATCAATGCTGCATGCCTGGGACTGGCAGCAACTTGGTCACCTGTATGTTTTCTTTGTGCTAGAGATTCTGGGAAATGTAGCATTTTGTCCAGGAAAATACATTATCTTTGATTGGTTTGTTCTATCAACATCTGTTTTCCCCAACATCTCCAGGTCCCTTTCCCCTTTCCCTGTTGATTTAGTTTGCTAGGACTGTCATAACAAAGTATGGCTTAAACAACAGAGATTTATTTTCTCACAGTTCTAGAGGCTAGAGTCCAAGATCAAGGTGTCAGGTGTGGTTTCTTCTGAGGCCTCTCTCCTAGGCCTGTGTGCAGCCACCATCTTGCTGTGTGTTTGTGTGGTCTTTCCATTGTGCATATGGTTCCCTGCTGTGTACCCAAATTTCTTTTTCTTATAAGGCCCAGTCACATTGGATTAGGGCCCACTTAATGACCTCATTTTAACCTAATCACCTCTTTAAAGGCTCTCTTTCCAAACACATTCACATCCTGAGGTGGTGTGGGATTAGGGTTTCAACATATGATTGGCGGGGGTGGGGTAGTACATAATTCAGGCCATAACACCTATGTTTTAAGGTTGAAGATTATTTTTCCCTCTCCCTTCTTCACCTCACACCAGTGCCCATACCATCAACTTAGATTATATTCTCCTCTCTTTGCACCAGACATAATCTTGTGTGCCAGCCATTTACTGCCAATTCTGTTCCAGGAACCCCTCAGTAGGGGTTCATCAGGAAAGGGGACCTGAGTCTGGGTCATGTGGATTGTAAAGAACCCTAATTATTGAGGAGTTGGAACCAAATCTTTTTTTTTCCTTTAAACATGTCTGTTCATGTCAAAGAGAGCTGTCAATTGTCATATTATATGTGGATTCTAAGTACAAGACAGAGTGAAGAGAGCAAAAATGTAAAATTCAACTTGATTACCTAAGCACTCTCATGTGAACAGCTTGGTCACCATGTAGCATGATAACACTTAGACATATTAATAAATTCCTGTCAGGTTAACTGTTAAAAGTTTTATTTAGTTGCCACGATAAATTCTGTTTGGGCGCAGGCCAATAGAAGTCAGCTCTTCCTTACAACTCTTGGTTTCCTAGCAGCACTCAGTATACACTGAGCAGAGAATGGAATCCCAGCCCCATAGATGTGAGATCCGGAGAGACCTTTGAAATGAATAGATGCTAAGTGAGGAAATGAGTGAACTGGGGAAATGGAAACTCTCTTGGTTAGAATCTAGCCTGAGGTGGTCTCTGATCAGGGAAATATGCTGAGAAAGTTGCTTTCATAAGTGTGAAGTAAACCCATTGCCTTTTGATTCCTCAGCAGACATTCCCCACTACCTGTTGGTCTGTTCTAGAAACAGGCTCTCTGCCTTCACCTGATTTTCCTACCCATTAGCTCTGTGATCTACCTAAGAGCCCCCAAAACTACCCTGTCTTTTAGGCCTTTAGCATTAGGCTGTGTAAGACTGTTCATGCCCGTAGCATTGGTAGAATGTGTGTGGCTTCAATTTTACAAATTGCTTACATCCTTTGACTGGTAGTATTTTTTCTAGGAATATATCCTAAGGAAAAAATTCCGAGATGATGCAGTTCAAAATTTATGTGCCAGGTTATTCATTGCACAATTGTTTATATTAGTGAAAAAATGAAATAACTTCAGTTATAAACAACAGGAGACCTACAAGTAAATGATGCATCCATTAATGATGCATGGCTAGTAGTATGAGAAGATGATCAGCAAAGCTCAACAAAACAAAAACTAGAAAATAAAAGTATATGTAATATGGTCAAAATTAAAAAAAAAAAACTAGAAAGGAAAAACTAAAAGGAAAAAAGACTGGAAGAAATACAAAATGTTAACAATGGCTGTCTCTCAGTAGTAGGATTTTCTATTCTGTATATTTTGTGTGTCTTTCAAGGTTATAACCAGAAAAAATGCCAAATGGGTACAAGAAGGCCAATGCCAAAAGTCTTTGTCGTATACTCAAAGAAGATGATAAAGAGATTCAGACAAAGATAGTATTTTCTTTACAAAAATAAAACATGATTCTGAACTGGATCCTTTGGCCATTACAGACATTATTAGGGCCATTGGTGAAACCTGAAAGGGATTTGTAAAATAACTGAAAACAGTATATTAACGTAAATTTCCTGATGTTTGTGGTTATAATGCGATTACGTCAGAAATATTTTTGTGGGAGATACACGATGAAATTTTTGAGAAGTGATGGAACAGCATGTTAAAAATGTACTCTTGAATGGTTCTGTAAAAAAAAGTTCTTTATACTGTTCTTCAACTTTTCTCTGAATTGAAGTTATTTCAAAATAAAAAGATAAAATTAAGCTAAAAAAATAATGCTGTTCCCCTCTTGTTGGAGGGTCGATCCCATGGCACAGACTGGCTACCTGTGCCGTGGAACACCTCTCCCCGAACACAGTAACGTTCCTTTGGCCACCTAAGCCCAGGGCTTTCCTGCCTGTCCTCAGGGTCACATTGTCCACAACTGGAAGGTGCGATGGTTCATCCTCCAGCAGAACACGCTGCTGTACTACAAGCTCAATGGGGGTCGGAAAGTGACCCCTCCCAAAGGACGGATCATTCTGGATGGCTGCACCATCACCTGCCCCTGCTTGGAGTACGAAAACCGACCTGTAAGTGAAGGCCCTGGCTTCCCAGCTCCTCCCTGCCACAGACCCTTCACCTCCTGCCTCTTTGGTGAAGGTATTGGGTGTAATGGGAAGAGCTGAGTAATGTTTGAAAAATCTAGCTCAAATCCTGGCTATACCATGTACCTGGTAGGTGACCTTGGGCAAATAATTGAACCTCTCTGAGTCTTAGTTCTTCATTGATAAAATGGGATAGAATAATGGCAACTGACTATCTCTCATGGCTGTGATGAGGCTCATCACTTTAGGCCAGAAGACACTACAGAAATGTGAGTAATTACTGCTGTCTTAGGGTTCAATATGATGGCTTTCATCCCCAAAGGGTGTACATTCCAAAAGTCAGGGGCAGGTTCAACCCTACCATCAAAAAAGTATCAGACACAATCATTTATCGGGATTCCATTGTGTGCCAAGAAATTTGCTAGGCTTAAAAAAGTCAAGGAAGAAAATGGTAAGATTGCTTCTTCTTGAGTTAATAACCTTATTATGAAAGCAGTGGTTAATTGAAAAACATTCAGTATTCCAAATGTTGGCACAAACATTAATAGCCGCAGAGAACACTGCGTTCCTAAAGAGGAGGAAGATGTCACTATAGGCTGAGTCAGGTCAGCTTTGTAAGGAAAATATTTGGACAAAGATCTAAAAGAAGAGAGAGGCAGACATTCCAGACAGGTCACAAGTCTTGAGTAAAAGTAAGAGGCGATGAGGATGGCCAGTGTGGGCAAAGGGGAATGCTCACTGAGGGAGGGGTGGGAGAATAGTTGGGACGGGACAGAGGTCATGGGGAGCCGCTGAAGGTTTTGAGTGAGAGAATGCACCAATGACAACTCTCTTAGGAAGACCAAAGTGAGGAGTGAAGCTCAGTTTCTATAAGGTTACTAGATCTATAAGGAAGGTATTTTACCTCTACGTGCTGGTCTGACTGGCTGTCTCTTTCCACAGCTGCTTATTAAGCTGAAGACTCGAACATCCACAGAATATTTCCTGGAGGCCTGTTCTCGAGAGGAGAGGGATGCCTGGGCCTTTGAGATAACAGGGGCTATTCACGCTGGGCAGCCAGGGAAGGTCCAGCAACTCCACGTATTGAAAAATTCCTTCAAGCTGCCCCCTCACATCAGTCTGCAGTGAGTCCCTGGTCCACTGTTCTTCACTTTTCCTGGCTTTGCTGTGGCCTCATCTGTCTGTGTGCAGTGAGGAGATGGGCTCCATTGCTGCTACACAGGCCTGACTGGTACCACCATGGTGCTTCAGGGTCTTCTGCTATTACTGTTCTGTTTGTATTATTTCCTCTGCCTGGGAATGGCTCTGCCTACCTGCCCTGCTCCTTTGTAACCTCTTGGGCCCTCTGTTGCATCTCAGTGTCTTGAGACCCTCCTTCAATTTTAGTCAAGGGGCTCAGGGCTATGTCACTTTTCCCCAGGTATCTCTAGTCACCAAATCATGGGTCTTGTTTACAGCCTCATGGCAAAAATAATGTGTTCTGGTAGCAGTTGCATTCTTGCCTTGTAGTCAGTCTGTTTTTCTTTGTTTCTTTGTTTCTTTGTTTCTTTGTTTCTTTGTTTCTTTGTTTCTTTGTTTCTTTGTTTCTTTGTTTCTTTGTTTCTTTGTTTCTTTCTTTCTTTCTTTCTTTCTTTCTTTCTTTCTTTCTTTCTTTCTTTCTTTCTTTCTTTCTTTCTTTCTTTCCTTCCTTCCTTCCTTCCTTCCTTCCTT